>OY744530.1:50821684-50889184 GCA_963556195.1 Sepiola atlantica | reverse complement strand
GATGTTATTTGCCATGGCGATCAGTGGTTGAAGGGGTTTCTTATAGTTGTTGAAGGAAAAGAGCTGTGTCTAAGTAGCATTAAATATTACCATTCATTTATTCTAAGGATTCGGCCATTGCCTCGAATATGTGTGCGTCTGTTTTACCCACATGACGAGAATAGAGCATAGTGTTGTCAGCAAATACATCCACCTCAAACACAATGTCATCAGGGAAGTCGTTTATGAAAATCAGGAACAATGAAGGTTCAAGGATCGATCCCTGGATTACACTTGCATTTATGTTATGTTGTTTGGATGAACGGTCATCGTGGACAACCTGGATCTTTCTTTTGGTTAGGAAGGATCTAATTATATTAAATATTCATCCAGTAATACCATATGAATTAATTTTTATGAGAAAGCCTTTATGCCAGACCTTGTCAAAGAATTTAGACATATCAAGCGCTACCACCCTAGCTTCACCTGCCTTGTTTAGTGTATGATGTATGCGTTCAGAGATGACCGTCAAGATATCCACAGTGGGCCGTGCTTGCCTAAATCCATACTGATGGTAAGAAAGAAGTTCAGCATTAACGAGGTGCCAGACTATCGCTAGATTGATTAATGATTCAATGATTCTAGCAAAGAGCTGGAGTAGACTGATAGGGCGATAATTATGAGCATCAGTGCTATCACCAGAGGCAATTTTCCAGCTATCAGGGAAGCAAGATTTGGCAAAGCATTTGTTGTAGAGTTTGGAGAGGACAGGGGCCAGTTCAGCAGAGCATTTCTGCATTACTATTACTGATATAAGATCAGGCCCACATGCTTTGGAGATGTCAAGGTTTTTTATGATGTCCTGGCATGAGATGGGGTGATGACTAGGTCATCAAGTGTGGCTGCAGACAGCAATGAAAAATTTTGGAGGAAGTGGTTTGCAGAGTCCAAAGGCGAAACGCTGGGCAAGTAGTTCAGTCTTATCAGTTGCCTTACTGATGACATCATTGTGGTTGGATAGCAGGGAAATGTTGATTGTCAATTGTTCACATTATTGAAGGTTTTTCAGAAATCACGAGTATCTACTTTCTGTGACTGAATGTGTTGGTTTATTTATGTATTAATATATATATATATATAAAAATGCAAAACTTATTTCCACCTATCCTAACTATATCAATATCAAAACGGGTTATGCTTAATTATATGATACAACATTAGATTTTGAAATATCGTATATATAGTAATCTGAAAACATCAAAAGTTTGCTTTGGTTTTTCTAATTTGCATATTAATTTCATAAACAGCTTCTAATGAATTAATATTCTGTAATATGCATTTTAAATTTGCATCATCTCATTTTCTTATAGTATACAAAACAATATCGTCGATAGTAAAAAGTTTGATGTCGCTATATGCTGAGAACAGATATTACAATTTTATCTAAGCCAAAAAGTCAAGGAACCATAAAATAATGTTTTTAAAACAAGGCATTTATAAACGAATAAAAAAAAACTGATTTAATCTATTATTGTATTATCTTTTAATTGGGGTGGGTAGTGTAGTTTCTGTTTTCATAAGATTACCCTCCCAGGTATTACATTCTCCTTTGGGTAGGGGATAATGTAATATCTGTTCTGTTGTCATGAGACCATACTCACAGGCATTATGTTCTCCTTTTCTGGTGGGATCCTCCTAAGTATTACGTCCTCTAATTTTTTTTTGGGGGGGGGGGGCAGTGTAGTATTTATTCTGTTATCAGTATATCATCCTTTACCTCCTCATTTGGGTGTCGGTGTCGTATATGTTCGTTCACCATGATATTATCCTCCATGGCTAGCAAAACTATGTAACCGGAGGGAGCATATATTTGCTAACATTTCTATTCATTCTCTCACCTATGTCAGACGCAATCCCAAATACATCATCATCGGTTTAACTTCTGTTTTACATGCTGGCATGTGTTGGGCGGCTTTAAGAAATTGACTTCTAAACTAATTTATCTCTGGTCAGGTCTTTATTTATCCCTCTTTCTCTCAAGTCCATTTTTATCACTTCTTCCACTGTTTTCCTTGGCTTTCCCCTGTTAACTGGACCTGCTATCTCTGGTGTCTGATGCTTATGAATCAAATTTTATGCAAATTTACAATATAAGAATTTTCAAATGTGAGGTTCTACATCTACTGACTAAAGAACTCTCATCCAATTACAGTGGTGTCAAAAAGGAATTAAAGTAAGAAAGTTCGGTGGCTACTACTTTTCTCTGAGCTATATTTCTTCCAGGGGAAAATAGATTTACTCAGCTGTCCAGTGGACAAAAACAGGAGAGATAGCATCTTTCTTCGTAGATGCCTGGAAGTTCTCTGTTGTTGCTGGGAAGAAATCTCAAAGGGTCTGGAAGTAGTCATTCAAGAGGGGGTGAAATTAATACGCTCTGAATGCTGATTGGTTATCGTGTTACCAAATCACCTCACAGGGCTTCCCTCCACCAGAGAAAATAGCTGTCAGTGTTTTTGACTGCTACAGCTCCAAGAAGTACAGAGCTATTAAGTAAATATAACTATTTTCCTAACAATAGGTAGAGAGTACACAATCCTTCCTTCAAACTTTGATAGCTTTTGTTTAAGACTTTAGTTCAGGGAGCTTTTGTCATTGCTGGCCAGCAGAACATTGCCACTGTCGGCCAGGAGGGAGTTTGTATCGGCATATATATGCTTTGTGATGATCTGTGGAAGTGAAACCTGGCGAATGTGGGTTGAGAACATGTGTTGCATGGAGAGAGGTCATCTGAGGGTGATGTGATGGGTGTGTAACGTAAGTCTTATAGACAGGTTCAGATCTGATGAGCACAGAGGAAGATTAAATCTAGACCGTGATAAGATGCATGCAGAAAAGGACACGTCAATGGTATGACCACCTTGAAAGAATGGATGAGAGTTTCGGGTTAGTTGATGTATAACAATTGGGATAGCAGGGTCAGCCCATAGGAGAAGACCAGGGAGAGCATGGGAGGATAAACTTGAGACAAAGAGGGATGAATTAAGACCTGGCCGGAGATAGGTTTATTTGGAAGTCAATTTCTAAAAGCCATCCAATACATGTAAAATGGACGTTAAACCGAATATGATGATAATGATGATGAAGGAAACCATTAATATTTGAATTTAATCTTTCATTATGTATCAGCAACACTTTATACTGATATAATAACGTTAGCACACCAGTTCCCTATAAGATCACCAAAGTCCAGTGACGTTGAGCCTGGTCAAGACTAAATGGCTGATCATTTGGGAAGACCAGATTCTCAATGTAATAAAAATTTCTTCAAAAACCAATCTTCAACCACATGCAAAAATATATACAGTTTTGGCATACTGTAAAACCCAACAACACACTCAGCAATTCTTTGAAGTGGTGATCCTCACAATGATGATGCAGATGATAATGTTCCCGGTGTGCTATTATTGTTGCTGTTGTCATTGCTGGCTGTGTTTGACTAGTTTGCTAATGTTAGGTTTCCACAAATCAAAACAAACTGTTCTATGAATGAAAGGTTTTTTGAATGTATTTGCATTCAACTTTTATACTTTTAACCTTACTAATGTTAGATAATAAATTCACGTAGGAAGAGGATAAGATGAGAGATATCAACGGCACTGATAGTGATCATCATCATCATCATCATGATGAAAATAATAACCAAGATAAGAATAGGAGTCCGAATAAACCAAAGAATACAAATGATCAATCTTCATCTCAGAAATTCCAAAACATTATGTGACCATTTAGCAGGTTTCTGTGTATTTCTCGCCTATACGTGACTTTTGTACAAATAATGCAATGTGAAAATTATTTAGAACTCCCAATGTATTAAAAGATAGGACACTGTGGAAGCAATTTCCATCTACTTAAAGGAACCTTCCAGTAATAAAATTAGGCCAATCGTGCACACCTCAGAAATAAATAAAAATTCTAAGTTCAAAGTTCTAACTTTTGGTGCTAAAATGTAAAGGAATCTTTAATAAATAAATAGATATGCAAATTTACATCATGAAGAATTTAAAATAGATGTGTCAGATTTAAATCATACTTGTGTGAAGAAAATGAAAAAAAATACTAAGTAATCATGTTTACAATTATTTTAAAATAGGACTTTTAAAAATTCCTTTCAGTTTTTTTAATAATAAGTCACCATTTATCAAGACCACAAAATCATTCGAAGATAAGGGTTATTGAGATGGATGGATTGTCAGTTGAATCGTGAAGAATATGATGAGAGGATGTAAACTGATGAATGGAATGCACAAAATTTGATTACTTATGATGACGGTTTGTGACAAGTATTTGGTGACATTGGATTTGAAGATGGGTATGTTGTGTTGTAGTCTGCAGGGAAGCAGTTCCGTATTATGTGGTTCACAGAAAAGAACTTAATGTAAAGAACCTTTGTTTGTGGAAATTTCGCCTGATGCTATTTACACGGAGGAAGAATAGAAAGTTCTTTTTAGTTGTGGTAGTAAGACGAGCTATTGCTTATTTTATTATTCATTTTGATAAATATTCTGTATAAACCGTTGCAGAAGCATGGCTGTCTTGAATCGCAGGAAGATTGGCAGATCAAGGAAAACTTGGAAAAAAGTGATTAGACAAAACCGTACAGAGTGGAATTTGGACAGTTGACCTGCTGAAACCTGATGCCTGGGGAGTGAGGTTTCAAAATATCAGAAAGCGTCTGACCCCTGGACAAGGGAAAAGTGACGTTAAATAAATAGAAGAAGAAGAATAAAAATAAAAAGAAAAATTTGATTAAATTGTATATTTATCAAAGTTACGTTTAGATGAGAAAGACATACATACACACACGTGGTTACATCTTATGGTTTGATTAAGTTTTTAGAGATCGTGAGATAATGAAAACCAACAGAAGATTAGGGAACAAGATTTTCTATTATTGAGATGAAAAATACAACTCATCCAGTTAAAAAAAAGCACCGGAAAATAAGTCACAAAAAAAGTCATAGCAAAAACGGCACAAGAAAATAAGAAACAACAAAAAAAGACAATATTTATTTATTTATTTATTTAAAAAATAGTTAATTGTCAAAATGTTGCTTTTTCAAAGTTAATATTAGGTATAAACTGTAGTGGGGAGAGATTAATATGCCCTTAAACAAAACGCAAAAGTTAGCTAAAAATTTTATAATGATGAAGAGTAAAATAAACTTTGTCTAGTATGGTAAAGGGAGGTTATCTTCCTTTCCTTTCTCCCCAAAAGAAACTAACTAAGAGAATAGTAACCTGACAATTGATAATAAAGTATGTGCTCATTTTTACTGGACAAAAGAATTCACAGCGTGCAAAAACTAAATGTTTTCTTAATGCAGAACGTCTTAGAATTAAATTAATATACACAAAACATTACAAGACATTTAAATGTATACAAAAAAGGTAGTATTTATATAGCACGAAAATGCAATTTTTTTTTCAAAACGAGTCTCTTGTTTGCTGTATTTACGTTGTACGTCTATGATACCCATTTTATGTCAGTAGAATGAAAAGATTCCTTTTTGATACATACAAATAAAAAATGGGATAGTAACCATTAAGAACCGCTTCAATCCTTTAACAGTTGTGATCCTGACGTTATCAACGAAAAGATTCCTTTTCGATTCATACAAATAAAAAATGGGACAGTATTAATTAAGAACCGCTTCAATCCTTTAGCAGTGGTTACTCCGATGTGATCAACAAAAAGATTCCTTTTTGATTCATACAAATAAAAAATGGGATAGTAACCATTAAGAACTTCTTCAATCCTTTAGCAGTGGTTACTCCGATGTGATCAACGAAAACGATTCCTTTTTTATTCATACAAATAAAAAATGGGATAGTAACCATTAAGAACCGCTTTAATACCTTAACAGTGGTGACGCCGACGTGATCAACGAAAAAGATTCCTTTTTTATTCATACAAATAAAAAATGGGATCGTAACCATTAAGAACCGCTGCAATCCTTTAACAGTGGTGACCCCGACGTGATTAACAAAAGATTCCTTTCTGATTCATACAAATTACAAACGGTATAGTAACCATTAAGAACTGCTTCAATTCTGTAACATTATTTGATAGTGTTTGCTTCAACTAGTCATTTATGATGTAGATTTATATGTATACAACCGGATATAGTTTCGTGCTATACCTGGAACAGATTCTTTTTAATCTTAAGATAGGAGCCTGACTTAGGCACTAATAAGTGCCATTTGGCATAATGGTTAGAGGTTCAATTCTAAGTGGAGTCATAGCAAAGATTAAAAAAATAGTACTTGATGCCTCATTGCTAAATGCTCAGCATTATAAGGTGAGAATCAAGGGTAAGTGGAGCAATCCTGAGAAAGTAGTGGCTCCGACTACCTACACCTCTATGCAATAGCTAATGAAAAGGGAGCCTTCGGATCGCCATCAACTATGGTCGACCATAGTTTATAGAAGAAAGATTAAGCTGGGAGTAATGGCAATTATGGGGTGACTCCATCCTCCCCAAAGCTCCCAAATTTGGGTCCTTACCACTGAATCTATTTTATCATTAAAAACACCTTCAACCTCATAGCAAAAAATAATGAATTTAACCCTAAACGACTTTCTTACCGGCTAGTATAAATTCATTATGACATTATTTTCAGTAACAGTAAAATTGAAACATTTTCCTGTGACTTTTTGTCCTTAGAACCCTATTACTAGTCTAGCATAAAGAATATGGACGTTATTATGAAAATGTATGGAAGATGTTAAGTGATATATTTTAAAAATTCATGAATAGAAAAAGGAAATAAAAAAGCTAACAAAATGAAAATAAGAAGAATTTTGATTGAATATAAGTTATCGTTCCATGGTAGATAAAAATAAAGTCCGTGCTTGAGGTTTTTAAGAGAAAAATGTTTTTAAATAAAGAATTATGCTTAAACTGTGTTTTTGGTGGAAACTGAACAGAAGAATGATTTTTATGGTTCTTTTTGAAATATTCCTTCAGCACTTTTGTGCACTTTTCGATTTGATTTGATTTTTTTAATAAATGATATTCACAGATGACTTGAACATTTTGATGTATAATTATTTCATGAAAATGCAAATTCCTAAGAAGGTAGTAAAAGACTATAGGTAAGAAATGGTTCTGAATTTTAATATTATTCAAGGAACAATTTCTTTGATTTTTCCACGATTCCACTTTGGGTTTTCTTTTTTTTAACTTTGGTAACGTGTTATAGAATTATTGCTTGCTTAAATTAAAATGCTTTCCTATGATAATCTGGGGAAAATAATTGATTCAAGAATTTTAAAAGAAAAGAAAATCAATAGAAACCTAAACAGGTAAGAACATTTTTTTGCAAAAGTTATATTTTCAAACAAAGTTACAGAAATAAAAAGTTATATAAGTTCCATATGAACATAGAAAAAGCATTCATTACAAAGCAATTTGAAAAATGTCTAACTGGGCGAATGAACCTGTTCCCTGCAAGTGTGACATTCCATAATGAGGGACAGCGTATAGGGAACGTTCCATGAAGTGCTCCGGTGCTTGGCACCGTTAGTTTGTTTCCTTTGGTTTTATTTATAAAGGGTCAGTGGTTAAATAGAATCACTTATGCCAGACGTGTCCTACGAACTTTCTACAGAATAAAAGATGCCTGTTTTCTCCAGACATCTTTAAACTACCTTGATAGGTAGAGAACTATCGCTACTCGTGAGTAGAAACTTATATTCTTTATGTTTTCTATAATGTTACGTTACTGTTCTTTATGAATGTCAACTCTAAACAAATGTGTAAATGTTACTACGTTTTAGTTTCGTCTATTATTCCTTCTGATGATAGATATGTTTAGGATAAATGTGTTATACAGGGATATTAGATACCATTACTCTTATATCCTAACAGCATTAACACTCGTTCTAAAAAAGCCAAATCCAAGACTATCCTCCCTCCAATCAGACAGGAGAAATATTCTTGCAACTTTTATTTAAAATAAAATGTTCCTCCTTTATTTTTTCTATGATTTGCATTTTTTTCTTGTCCCAGTAGAATCATACTGATGGCTTGAGGATTTTCTTCAATGGCTTAACTTCTTAGTTCATGAAATAGCAGTGGTTAACTTGGTGCACAAAGCCGAACCATGTTTCCAACCGGAATGATTCTAAATGAAGTAGCATTTGAGGACGATGAGTTTTTGAGGTTGTGTCTGTTGGATAATTGTGTTGGGTTTTATTCCGATTTGCAGGGCATGTTTTATACTGTTCTCAACGCCTGTTTACTTTTCTGCATTCGATTGCAGGATTCCTTGGAAGGTTGTTATGGCTCTGACAGTCTTTATTAAAGTGGTTCGTATCACTGCACTTTCTGCATTTAGTTCCATCTGCTTTACACTCTTTCCTGCTTATGTTGACGTTGCTGCCTCTATTGTGTGTTGGATCTCCACATTTAGAACACTAGGCATCGTCTGGTTGTTACCCATTCTGTCATAAACATGTTTTGAATTTCTGTCAAGGCTTCTGTCTTTTGTATATGGGTATGACCTGAGCACTAAGTAATGCTTCGAATTTTTTGCCTGACTATTTTTCATCAATAAATCTTTGGGTAGTTTCTAGAGTGAAGTCGTGGTTTGCATGACTGAATATATCTTGCCATATCTCAGGGTTTTCTGGAATGTGCATGACTGCATCTGTTTAGTGCATTGGTGATATGACTCCATGCATATGGACTGGTAAATATACAGGTATCTACATTGACGTATAACATGGCAGCAAAGTTTCTGACCCCCACTATCCTGTTATATTTTCTGTAGTACGGTCCTGGACACTATGGTCTTTTTCTCCCATAATTGCAAGGCACAGTATAGTCGCCAGAATAACTGCTTCTCTCTCTCTCCCTAGCTGTAACTACAATAAAGTTATCTAATTATTAGCTGGATGTTGATGTTCTTGCCTGTCGTCATCCCATCTTCATAATAAGTATTGTCAATGTTCACTGCCGCTACAACATGAGATGGGCTAACAGACTGTAACAAAACGTCAGAGTTCACAAATTGCTGTATGTGTGTGAGGGGTAGAGATGGGCGGTTTTACCGAAAAACCGCGGTTTTTCGGTTTCGTCTCCATACCGAATACCGAATCAGTTTGTTTTTTTAAAACCGTAACCGTTCGGTATTGTGTTTTTAATACAGTAAGCCACCATATACAAGGAAACACAGTTGAAAAGATTTTACGATTTGAATAAAATTGAATATTACCAAAAAATGTTATATTAGTAAGAGGACAGATTGAACAAATATATTACTGCAATTACTGCTATAAACACGAGGCGATTTTTGTTTATTTTCATTCTAGAACGAATTTTAAACATTTTAGAATATGAATATAGAAAATGTTGTTACATTTTTCGTACCCAACTAGTAAATAAATTAATCTTTCATCTTTTTTTATGCATTAAAATTATAATTATACGTTGTTTTGTCTTTCGGTAATAGTAATTTTAAATTATCTTATCCTAAAAAATATTGTCCTTTTTTTGAGCGAAAGTCAACAATGGCTACTAGTATTGCTGATATAACAATCAATCAGCAGCAGCGTCTTGTAAAAAAGATAATACTTTTTGTGCTTAAAAAAGTTAATCCTATTTGGTTCTTTTATAAAAAATACTTAAAAAAATACTGGTTTTCACTCAACTTTCGAACTTCTAGTAGTAATGAATTTCTAGTCGCCAATTTAAAAAAAAATTAAGATTCTACTTTTTTAGGCGATTACGTCTTAAAGTTTTGGCGAAAAAAAGAAAAAAAACAAAAAATATTTTAGAATTTAGAGTGGGGGATCAGTTTCGCATATAAATTTAATGTAAAATGATCTCCGATTTCCCGGGCATTCTTGCCTTTTAGTGAAATTTATAAAATAAATAATTACTCTACCATTAACTCTAGGTACGACTAACGACTAACAAGCCCACCTCCTAAAAATGCCATCTTGAACGTATCGTACCATTAACCTTAAATATGAGTGGCAAGCCACTCCTAAAAAACTCCCTTAACTCTAACACTAAGTCCGAATGACAACCTCCATCCAAAACAAAACCCCTTCCTTAACATTATCACTAACCCTAAGTCCGAGTAGGAAGCCCTAATCCTACAAAAAAGCCCATTAAAACCACACATAATCGTCTAAAAAAGAAAAAAAAAGAAGACGCCCATAAAAAAAAACGCACAGGGTCTATTTGCCATAGAAAAAAATTGATTAATGCCCTAAAACGCTAGAATGGCCCGGAAATGGTGAATTATTCTGCATTAAATATATGTGAAACTAATCCCCCACTCGAAATTCTAAATGAATTGTTTTTTTTTCTTTCTGCTAAGTTTTCAGGGTGTTCACACTTAATTGCCCCTAGCCCTACCACTAACCTGAAGTTCAAGTGGTAAGCCCCCCTCCTCCCACAAAAACCCTTATAATCGTCTAAAAAAAAGAAAAAAAAAAAAACAAGAAAAACGCACAGGATTTATCTCCCATAGAAAAAATAATTAACATGTCCTAAAACGCTAGAATGGCATTGAAATGGGGGATTATTTTATGTGAAACTGATCCCCACTTTAAATTCTAAAATAATTGTTTTTGTTTCTTTCTTTCTGCCAAGTTTTTCAGGGTGTTAACATGTAATTGCCTAAATAAAAAAAGTAGAATCTCATATTTTGGGGAGGTAAGGGGGTGAGTTAGCAGAAGGTGTAAATCTACAATAATGCTAAAGAAATCTTGCAATATATTCATTTTTAAACAGTCCTAGTATTAGATTTTAGTTTCTTGTACATAAAATGTATTACAATTCAACTTTGAGTTTTTTAACTTCTTTCTTTTAATGGATTCATGGTATTTTTAAGGTATTGCAGCATATTTATGTGCACTTAGTGCAGATTACTTGGAAACCATTAATTTCTGGAGATTTTCAGTGGCATATTCTGATTCCTTGTACAAAAATACACTTATATGGTAAATTTCATTGCTTAATCTTGTGTTTTAACAAAGATATAACAGTTTTACTGAAAAATTAGTGTAAAAATTGTGACGAAACGCATATGGTATTAAAGAGGGGAAAATATCCAATTGTGCGAGGCACATAAATAGTCATAACTTCCTTATTTTTAGTCAGATTTTAAAAAATTTAAAAAGATTCTTTCTTAGATCATCAAGCTCTTTCTATATATGCCATTATTGAGATTTTTTAAGCAATTTAAATTTTTTCATGTGTATTGCTACTTGTAGGAAGAAATCTTTGTTTACAATTTGTTTATTAACATTTTGAATTTTCAAATGAAAAAAAGAGAAATACGACAGACAACATGACATCGTATTTTTAGCATAAACTATTTTCAAATGAAAAAGAAAAAATCAAACGCGTTCCGTATGACGTCGAAAATCTATTTGATTCAACTCAAAATTGTAAAATAATTATTTGTTTGTTTCAGAGTTATCTAAAAAAATAAGTTATTAAAATGAAATTAAAAAAAAATACTTGTAAAAGTAAATAAACGAAAAGTAGTGAGTAAGTATAAACATTTAAAAAGAAAAAAAGTAGTTGCCAATGCTAGTGTCACTTTATTCGGATTTTTAAAATTATTTTAAACATTAGACATTTCATTGTTTACTTTTGAAAAGCCACTTCATACATAAATTGTCACTATCTCTCAACTATACCGTTTTCTCTCCCAAAAATGGGTTATTCAAAAAGTAGACTATGCAACGATTTATATTTTACTAAATTGTTAATATTGTATTTATTTAGAGTTGACAATTTATTCGAAAGTTTAATTATTAAACTTTAATCCAAGTCATGAATTCTATGACTAAAATTACCTTAAAGCTTAAAAAATGACTTTAGGTGAATTAATAATCTCTACTTTTTTTTAACCATCCTTCCTTTTCCCTTGGCGCGGTTTACGGGTGTACTACTAGTCTTTTACACATGTCTATAAAGTTGTATTACCCTGTCTTAAAAACAAATATTAACCTCAACACGCACCAGTTGACAGAACTTCGAGCACACAAAATGACAGACATCCCAACAGTCAACACCGGCAATTCGAGAAGTATATGGTGTGTTTATTTTACGCGACAAGACACAACGTCTTGCAAACATTTTCACCTATTAAAAAATTAAAATTTTTATCTGTCAAATAATTTTGACAATATTTCATTTTCATCATCATTTTTGCTTAATTTTATTTGTAAAATTATTTTGTTTGTTTAAATAAATTTTCGTTTTTTAATTTCTTGCATTTCTGAGTTATATTTTAGTTTCTGATGGGTTAAAGAATTAGATAGAATGTATATTCAAACTCAGTTTTATTCTTCAGAAATCTTTCATGAATCTTTGGTCACTGTTTTAACGAGTTAACTGTTAAAAAGATATCAGAACTTTGATTACAACAGTCAACACCTTAAAACTTATATGATTCATATCATGGAGAATGATTCAGTCACAAAATTATCGAAACAGTGGCATAATTCAACTAAACGTTAAATAATAACTAATCATCACACAAGAGAATGAATAGCTTCCATAGTAAAAAATTTTTGTTTCAAAAAAACCGAAAAACCGAACCGTAAACCGAGGTTTTAAGGGAAAAAAACCGAAACCGATACCGAAACCAAAATTTCAAAACCGCCCAACTCTAGTGAGGGGGGGGGGGAATAAAGAAAATGCTTGAAATTATTTAAGTATGATAGTGTGGAGTTAGATTAAACAAAATGTGTTTGTATTTTTTATTCTTTTAAATAACCAGAAAATGGTTACTATGTCATAAAACAAACTAACCAAACCATTTTTTTTTTCAGATTATAATTTGAGCTAAACTAGGTGTGATATGGTAAAAACCGATTCTTTATTTGATAATATGGCTAATTCCATGAATTTTATGTCTTAATATTATGTTATATTCTATTATTGCTTTAAAACATTTAGCCAATGTCAATTAAACCGATAATATTCTTCATTTGTTGAATTTTGTTTTATTTCATTTGAAATGTATTAAATGTGTTTTCCTGATTATAAAGTAGGACAAGGTTATGGCTCAGAAATGAATATTCAACAAAAAATTATTGAAATAACTTGATCTAACATTCACAGGCAACATAAATTGGAACAAATACATAGAAGATACTGTCGAGTCTTCTGCAAAGAAGAGGAGCTCCCTCTATTGGGCTAAAACACTCTTCACAACTTTCAGTATCCTATACTTCTATAAAGCCGCCATTCGCCGATGTATGGAATATTGTTGCCATGTCTGGGCTGGTGCACCAATCACTAGTCTCTCCCTCTTGAACAGGGTGCGAAAGAGAGTCTTTAACCTAATAGGTCCTGCACTGTCTACCTAGCTGCAGCCGTTGTCTCATTGCTGTGATGTTGTATCTCTGTGCTTGTTTTACAAGTACTTCCACAGAATATACTCCAATGGACTTACTGCACTTGTACCCCCCCCCCCCCCAACGTAAATAACCCCGACCAACCGGACTAGTAGCAAAATCCCATCTCTTCATAGTAGATGTCCCAAGATGCCGAAAAACTTTCTATTCAAATAGATTCTTTCCTCGTACTGCTTGCCTTTAGAATTTTCTCCATGCTCCCTGTTTCCCCGACTGTACTAACATGCAGAAATTTAAATGTAATGTGAAAAAACATCTTGCTGCAAAACTCCCCACTTAGAATGCCCGCTTTAAATCTGGCCCCTAATCATAGTAAGCTCTTACGTCTCAGTGGCAATATGATTTGTTTGGGATGAAACAAAGTTTAAAAAAACAATATGCAGTATTTGAGGAAATATTTTAATCTCTATAAGAAAAGTGAATGCGCGTGTGTCCAGCGTTCTTTTTTGTAAAGGTATTGTGAGAAAAATTGTGGTTGCACTATGTAAGCTATACATGGGCAGAATGAGATACGTTCATACATTTCCTAAGTACTATAAGTAATGTTCAATATATGTGATACCAAGACGACACTTTAAATCAGCAAGTATATATATATAGTGTGTTTGGAAAATCGATGGCATAACTTCGGGATTATGCTTTATATTTAAAGCAGCTTTTTTGTGTGGGAGTTGGTTTTGTAATAGCACTCCATTACTCGTCTAATTTCCTTTATTGTTCATTTCTTCCCGGGTGGTTTGTGTTATCATGTTTATTTACTTTTATATAGTTTGTTGATATTCTGTTACCTGAAATAGGAAGGGCCAACATTTGCAGGATGCCAACCGGATCCTCCATGTTGGCTATCAAAGAAGCCCCTGCCGATCATGATGCTCAGATCTTTCTTCTAAGCTGATGGCTTTTATATTTGTTTAGTGCCATTTGTTCATGGTTTTCTCGGTGTAGATGGAACCACCAGACCCAGGCTTATTTTACCTGTGATCCTGCCACAGAGATAGTGTTTTATCATATGTAGAAATAACAATGCACTACCACACAAACTTGTACTTGTTTCTATGGTCTATATGTCAGAAACAAAGCCCTATGCTTATAGGAACATTTTTTCATTATTTACACATATAGAACATAATTTCGAAGTTATGCCATATTTACTTTTCTTCCTTCCTTCTGTTTTACACTGTTCTTTTATCCTTCTTATCCGTTCCCTCTCCCCCAACACCCTCTTCGTCATACCGCAAAGCAAGCTGGACACACATACATTCACTTGTATGATATAGATTAAAATATGTCCTCAAATACTGAACGTATCTTGCTTATTGTTTTTTTTGGTCAGATATATTTGTTTTATTAAAAAAAAAGTTTTAATTATTGATTGACATTTTAGCTCACGTTTTACAGCATTTATTCCTCTCTCCTCTCCTCTTTTCCTTCTCTTTAACTCTTTATTCTTTTTACCTTCTTATTCGTTCCTGCTCCTCTTACTTCCTCTTCTTTATACCGCAAAGCACATCGAACACACACATATGGATGTAGCAGTCCTAAACATTTGGATTTGTTTCTTCTGGTGGAGAGCAGCCCCCCTGCGAGACGGTTTTGTCACATGATGACCAATCAGACTCCAGGGTGAAGTAATTTCTACTGAACATTTGAAGAACTAGGTCCAAACTCCTTGGAATTATAAACAGCATCCCCCCTCCACCAAGAACTTCCCGGCACCAACGAAGAAAGACGTCCTTTCTCCTGCCTCTGCCCACTTGACAGCCGGGCGAAGCTATCTTCACTTGAAGATATATTGTCCCAAGGAGGTGTTCGGCAGTCAACGAACTTTTTGACCTAATTTCTTCCTTCACTGTGACACCGTTTCAACTTTCGGCAGCTTACACCCAACGGTGTAGGTCACTTAAATAAATACATATCGTTGTTGTGTAGTGAATGGCTTAGTTTTCCTTTCATTTAACAACCTTTTATTACAAAATATTGCAGCAGTTGGGCTCACAGTCCATGCGAAGATTAGCTGCTATATGTTCACTTCTATTATATAAATTAGTGTTTTACAATTACTTTTACATAATCACTTATTACCGAAATCTGACTTGTCTATTTGTAAAAATGATCACATTAACCAAAAATCTTCCCTAAAAGAAGTTTATGATAGACACATAATTCAAGAATTACATCAGTGAAAATAATCCAATACAGGTGTTTAAGTTCCATCGTATAAGCTACTTAAAAGGAATTCCACTTTATTTCTGGAAGCTTTTTGACTCAAGTAAGTAATTTCTTGAATATTTCCTTTTCTACATAAGGAAAATTGGCAGGAATTTGATGCAAAGCAAAAGAGAGAATGATCTAACTTTTTTTGATTTTTATTATTTGTTTTTTTGTACTTTGCTAGCTTTTGGAAGAATATATGAAATCTTTTATTTTTCCCCTCATCTCAAGTATAATTTCAAAATATGATCAGTTGGACATACCTTAAGCAACAAGGGAGATAATCACGAGTAAATTTAAAACTGATTTGCCATTATTCATCTATACAGGGTAATATTTACATTTTTATTGCTTTTTTTTCCTTCCTGGACATTTATGGTTTGCAATTTACAACTAAGACTTTCGAAATCAGATACATTAGGCAACGCAGGTTATTAGACTGTGTAGATTTTTATCAAGAAACCTACCTTTGAGTGTTTTTCGTACTTTATGGTAAAAAGATGCATCTAAATAGGATTTTTATATACATATTCCGACTAAAATGCAAAATAAAAATAATGAAATACCCGTTGGTAGGACATGGTAGCACCATGAAGGAAATTGACCATTAAGTATGGTGCTTTTTTGTCTTATCTGTTTTATCTGTTTTTATCATTTTCTTAGTCGATGTTTAAATAATATGGTAGGAATGCTGAATTACCAAGTTTTCTTAACAAGTCTTTAAAAAGTTTTTTGTCTACAGAAAAAAAAAATTTTTTTTGTATAAACCAAAATATTTACATAAAAGTAAGGATAAAAAAGTAAAGTTAAAGCAGAATGATAGATAGAAAAGGAAAAAGTGAGAAAGGGAAAAGTGTGTTTTGTTAAATGGAAGGTTCCTAGCATGTATCCTAGCTTTGGATAAGATATAGACAGTGGTTGCATCTTTGGAATGTGCAAAGACCCACTAAGCGTCAAAATGTAGTAAGTGCTGCAAATGGATGAAACACCTGAATCTTGAATGAAAGCAGAAAACATTGCTAACAAACACATATTTATATATGCACAAACTTATATATGATTTAAAGTTTTTATTTTGTGAGTAAATTGTTTGTTAGAAAAGTTGAATGTTCAGAGTGAGCAAAGGTACCAGCGTTAGAAGTATATGTGGCTATATGTTTGTTTTCTGCCAGTGTGTATATGCTATGACAGTGTGAGAGAATTAGGCATTATGCGTGGGCTGTCTTTGTTAGTGTGACAGGATGTGTGGGCGAGTTGAGGATAGTCATTGGCTTCTTCTAGCCCCAAAAGGCAAGGAAACTGAGCATAATATCATGTGTTGGCTTGTCTTGTCTTGTCTCTCTAGGTGGGATGTTGTAATTCTGATCCTTTTATTCTTAGTAACCGGACATCTGTGAGAGTGATCTGTAGTCGTGATGTTTAAGAGTTATCAATAATATGAATAATCAGTGTTTGCAAATCAGAAAGAATGGAGTGATCATGGTCCGGAGATTTGAGGGTGTGATCAGTGGTCAGAACATCTGACAGAGTTATCAGTGATCCGGACATCTGGTGGAGTGAGTAATGATCCATAAATATGAGCAAACGATTTGTGATCAGGATGCTTGAGAGAAAATGATCAGCAGTCCAGATGTTTGGGGACTGATCACTGGTCAGAAATCAGGAAAAGTAGAGTTGTCTGGAAATTAGGAAGAGGAAAATGATCAGGAAGTTGGGTGTGTTCACTGATCTGGAAATCAGGAAAAGTAGTGTTGTCTGGAAATTAGGAAGAGGAAAATGATCAGGAAGTAGGGTGTGTTCACTGATCTGGAAATCAGGAAAAGTAGAGTTGTCTGGAAATTAGGAATAGGAAAATCATAAGGAAGTAGCGAGTGCTCACTGATCTGAAAATCAGAAAAAATAAAATTTGTCTGAAAATAGAAATGAGTGAGTTATATGGAAATCAGAAAGAGTAGAAGGATCATTGGTTTAAAAATGATGACGAGAATAACTTTTGGCATAAGAAGATAAAAAGTAGATGTGTTGTCGGAGTTTGGGAATAAGAATTCTATTTTCAATAATCTGGAAATTATGTCAGCAGTAATAACATAAAAAAACTGTTATTTACATAATTATTTTGTTTCCAGTCTCGAGGGTTAAGGTTAGGGTTAGGGTAGTTGGCTGCCTTTGTTTTTGGATGGGTTTCATTAAAATACGTTGAATTTGCTTCTTGCCAAGTCTGAATTGTGTTAATAGAATTTCCTTGAATATTTTCCTGGCAATTGACAATGTTTTCCCATCAAAAACAAAATGTATTACAATAATGTTTTATTTATGTATGAATAAAATGCAATAATGGACAAGGTCATTTTACTGCTGGAAAACAGCTATCTTACATTCTCTTGCATTATCCAAAGTTTAAAACTTTCTTTTCCTAAGGAACTGACCTGTTTGCTACTCAGCCAAGTTAATGAATCAAAAGAACCGATATTGCTGGACTAAATAGCTAAATTATTTTAAGTGTAGATAATTGATTAAACTCCTTCATATTGTTATAGATCACTGTTTCTTACATTGGCAATAGTCTTTTAAATCTAATAGGGGATGATCTCATCTGTTGTCCATGACACCTTTCTCAGAGAAGAAGCGTTGCTAGTCTTTCTCTACTCATTATTCCCATGGAAAGTGCTCGACTGAGCTTTAATCTATCGTTTATCCTTGTATCGCTTTTACAAGAACTCGTCTTCTTAACACAACTGCAAAGAAGCTTTTCTTTCTCCCCATGTGCCTTAGATCAAACAAAATTTCCATGAACATAGTTTCTTTTCAAGAATTTCCCATATGTAGAACATGTTGCGACAAGATATTAATCTTCAAAATTAATGTCGATAAACTATTCTCATTTACCGTCCTCATAAATCATCAAATTTTATTAATTCCATTTATTATTTTAAATCCTCTCATAATATTAAGCATCATTCAATTGTCAATCCATTCATCTCATTAATCCTTATCCTTGAGTGGCGACTCATTAGTAAAAAGAAAAGATTTTTACAATTTTATATTTCATTTATATAAAAAACTTTAGTTTGCTCATGTGGAGAGCGACTTAATTCTTTGCGCTGTATAACTAGGGTTTAGGAATAATTAAGGAAAAAAAGTAAATTATTAATTGAAGTAAACATTACAATTATTAAAATATCATTATCATCTAAATAAATGAATATGACAGTTTGTCCACTTATCCGAAGTATATTAACATTAAAACGGTTAGGTTTATTTAATTCAATGATACAACAAAAAATTTCGAAATACTTAATATATAGTAATTTGCTAACACCGAAACAAAAATGTTTTTGCTTAATTTGCATACTTATTTCTAAAACAGTTTATAATAAATCATTATTCTGTGTTATTCCTTCATAATTTTTATTGTCCTATTAGGGGTGACGGTGGTTAAGTGGATAACGATATGGGCTGGAGGCCTGGGCGTTCCAAGTTCGAATCCAGTTGGTTTTATAGTACGACTTTCACTTAGGGGCATTGACAACAATTACTATGCTAATAACACAATCAAGCCGGTCAACAAATTTGTACCATGTTGCTTCATACAAATATCTAATGTCCTATTTTATTATATATACGATATGGTTTTATTATTAATTATTATTATTATTATTATTATTTATTAATTTATTAATTCAAGCGATTGAATAAAAAAAAGAAAACCTAAAAACTTTGTTAGATTTTCATTAATATTCAAAGGGGGGAGGTAATTAGATTTAAACCGATTTCATCTTACGAAGACATACTCTGTGGTATTATCTCATCCTCAGAGAAGCGCCTGAGGCGTTCCTACCAGGGAATACTAACGATTCCGTTCCCAGATATTTTTGTATCCTTCCAGAGCACCACTAGTTGTCGGCATTTATCTCTACTAAGCTGTGCCCGCCTTCCCTCACCACACTTTTTCGGGATTCAAACAATCTAACCCAAGCTCAATGTGTGACTCAATGGGTCACATTCTTTTCTAGTATAATAATAATAAGGCACAATAACTATGTAGAAAGCCTCAAATAAAAAGGGAGATAATTCTGGCAAATGTAATGAGAAAATATTAAACAAAAAATGTGGAATAAGTAAACACTGGAAATGACATGACGACGCTGAGGACGGAAACATGACCTTCGGTAAACCATACAGGGTCGAATGGTATAGCATTCATCTCAGTTGAGCTAGAAGTGTTATGTTTTTAAACTTTTATACGGAGGTTTTATGACAAGGGTCTATGACGACGGTTTATGACAAGTATTTATTGATATTAGATTTGAAGACTACCATGTTGTAGCCTAAAGGAAAGTAGTCCCACGGTAATGTGCTTTACAAACTGAAAGTTCTTGGAAATAAACTACTCATGAAAATTCTGTTTGATGTTAGGAACAGAAAGGAAGAAAGAAAAGTCTTTAGCAGTGGGGCTAGTAAAATGAGTTCTTGCTGTGAAGTAGCACCACAAAGCTGTGGATTAGCGAGTCAGGGACTGTTTCCCCCAGATTCAGTTTCCAGGAAAAAGGAGTTCCATGTTTAAGATACCCAAAACTTTCTTATGAATTAAGGACACATTGGTGCCGACACTTCCTGAATAAATGGTTTGTTTGCATAACTGAAATGCTGGAATGTTTTGCATGTCTGTCTATTGGTCCCTGAAAGGTTCAGGTATTACTCTAGAGAACTGCATTAAATGGTATGAAGCATGATGTCATACAAATGGTTATACTGTTACGGTTGCTGCTGCTGCTACTATTACAAAGCTTAATCATTTACTTAGAAAAAGTCACTTACATTTAATTGTACTTCAATCAATTCAAAATCATCCCTAGTCCTCTCACTTGAGTCAGAGTCGTGCATGTGTCTTACTGTTACATAATGAGGGTCGTGTTGGAGTGGAAAGGTTTAAAAGGTCAAGGGTCCTCAGAGCAGTAGTCACAAAACCACGTGATTTATGGGCAAGATTTTAAGGAGGAAGGATGTGCATGTCTGACTGTTGTCCCTAAATTGGGGCCAGAGTGCATGGTGTGACTATCTGTCTCTTTTTCTCTATCTCTCTCGCGCATGTGAAAATAACCTGTCTCTGGAACTTTTCTTCTCTGTTTCAAATAAAATTCATTAAAAACTGAACATTAGTGTCTGAATAGTTTTGTGCTAACAAATGATAAACAACCTGCATTCGACCACGACACAAATGTATAAAGTTTTAATATAAGCTCACTAAGTGAAAGTGCAATCATGCTATCCTGCCAGACTGATGACAATCTTGGTAAATGTAACAGAAACCCATCCAACATACTTATCACATTAATTATTCAATTAATTCATTCAATACACAAGATATTTTAGAAGATGAATCATTTATTCATATCAACCACACCTGATCGGTCCAACAGGTAGGGGTTAAAAGAGAGAAAGAGAGAGAGAGAGAGAGAGTCTTATTTTAGTTCATGCTTAAATATTTCACGTTGTGGTAGTCTATTTTAAAATGCGTCTTCTCATCCATGCTTCCATCGAGATTCCTGAAATTAGCAACTGCTACTGTTTTTCCATCATGTTTGACATCATTTCTGCCTAATGCACTTCCTTGCTCACGAATCTCAGTTTATTACTACATGTTTTATTTCTGCTTTGCTTAAGAGAATGGCTACAACATTGATGTATAAAAATATGATATATCTTTATTAGTGGTGACGGTGAACGAGTAGAGGTTTGTGAGAAACGAGGAACACACACACACAGGATTTAACAGGGTAGCTTTCTCGGAATCAATCGCCAGTCGATTGACTATCTCAATTTTGGGTTGATGCTGCCGATCGATAAAAAACTTGGTATACTCAACAGAAAGTGTAATGTATAGTTATTAAATAATATATATATATATATATGTTTACATAGAGATATTACTTACATTCAGTCAGTGTTGTATGATAGCGCAGGGGTAGGAGCGCCGACTGTCAGCACTAACTGGTCTAGCCGCACTGAAGAGCTGTGATACAGCGAAACAGTCTGTATGTATATGACTATATGAAGCTCCCTCCCTGGGTAGAGCTTATTTGTAAGGATATCGCCAACTGCCATTAGCTTTAAGGCATAGCTCATTAGGTAAAACTAATTTGCGCTCCCAGCACTAGCAATGTTTACATTGAGATATTACTTACATTCAGTCAGTGTAATACAGCGAAACAGTCTGTATGTGGATTACTATATATATATATATATATATATATATAGCAATATTTGAAAATGTTTTGCGATATATATATATATATATATATATATATATATATATATAGCCATGCCCTAGGCCATTTATTTAACGACAGCGTATTTCCTTCTGCCGCTAACTTTTGCAGGTGGTTTCAACTAACAATTATTTTATTTATGACAATCCACTGAGTTTGTTACTTCTAGCCTTCGACTCAAATCAAGATGTTTTTAATTTTCAATCATAAATGATGTTGCTTCCTCCGGCCAGGTGCATGTCTGTGTCAAGTACGTTTATTCCTGTTGAATGAGCTTTTCGGTACACCGGGCCTACATATTTAACACGGACATAGTCAACCACGTAACTTCCTTGAGGTTTTTGTCTAGAACATATCCTGTTTAAAGTATAATGCCATATTTATTTGAGCATATGTATTTAGTTAATATTTATACTAGCAAAAATAAGCATCAATATTCAACATTACTAAAAATGTTAAAGATGTAGATTAAAAAAACTATTGAAATTGCGCCAGATTAAGGATAAAGACCCTTGTGTCATATATGGTAAAACTTGTAGTACAAAGTGAACCCCGATCTTAAAATACCACCTGACACATCTCCCTCTTGGCACTTCCCTCATTTTTGCTGTGATGGTCCTTTTTTAGTTAAGGAATGGTTTGGAGATTGTTTTGATAGATATTATCAAAAAGATAACACCACACATAAAACTTTGGCATAAGTTAATGTCCGGGAAGTTTGAAGCATATTCTTGATCACACCTCCTACTGATGAGACGATCACTAAAGTGTCCGTCAGCCATTCCAATGTGTCGTTTAAAGTCTGTAGTGTTCCCCATCTTGTAAAAACCACTGTTCATCCCTCACAATGCCTTTTCGCATGCCGAAGACTTTTTAACGACCACTACGTAGCCCCCAGTATTGGGCAATACAGGAGGTGCACATTTTGAGCATATCATTGAACAACGATAACACAAAGAATGTTGAACATTAATAATTAAAATTGGTGGACAAGTTAGGCTTAGATTGAGGTTTATTTGTACCAAATATGGTTAGATTGCAGAAAGGATTCTGAAGTTAATAAAAGATTTCATGGGTCACATTTGGAGGGGGGGGCGGTCAACCTATAATACTATTGATAATAAACATAAACACTTAAATGGTTAATAATCTTTGTAATATTACTAATAAGAAGAATAAACACTTAATGGTTAAAATCAAAGCTCAAAATTCAATTAAATTTGGCAGAAAGCACCCTTGGAATAATATGTGTTAAATCAGAGGATTCTAAAGTAACTAGTGTTCTTAATTTAAAGAAAAGCAACAATTCCAACAACGCAGCATCATATAATCGTTGTTTGATGCCAAAAAGGTATTCTTAGATTTTCTTTTTTTTTAATAAAAAAAGCCAAAGTAGAAATTTGTCAGAACGGTTTGTGAACTCTATGTTTTTGAAATATAAACTTTAGCCTATTCCTCGTTTCTTGTCAGCCATTACGATATAGAATAAAATATGCATATGGACTGTATTGTTACTTGTAATTCTGTTGTTCTGTTATCTGTAAAAACTCTACTTAAAGATGGTAACAATGAGAGAACAAAACTATGTTGGTCACTCATTAAAAGTAACAATGCCATCCCATGGACAATACTTCAAAAAGTTTGTTATCAAAAGGGGAGATAACTCAACAGAAGTATCCGTTTCAAATGCAGAAAAAAAATTAAAAACATAAGCAACACAACTTCAGCGTACAAATCATTTTGGATGAAAAAAATGTATACTTCGCTTCGCTTCATAGAAATTGATTAGGAGTTTACCTATATCCCAACTTCAGTTTTTTATTTTTATTTTTTTATCTTTTACCTTAAGTGGCTTGGTTCCCGTCTAACCTCTTTTGCAAACTCAAGCAGAGAATGGATTTTCTATCAAAGATGTCAGAATAGATTTACCAATCTTTTTTTTCAAGTATCTTAGTCAGTCTTATTGGCTAACCACCTCTGACAGGCAGCCCTTTTGGGAAAGAACTCTAGTCCTTTTTGCAGAAAATGTCTCAAGTTGGAATGAGTTTTATAAGACATGCAACAGGAAATCCTTTACTAACATGATTTAGAAAAGCACCGAAGATTTCAAAGAAATTTACAATCTTACAATTGGTGTTCGGAAAGTCACTATGCGCTTGTAAATTTTTGTTTATTAACGTACATGTTTCAATATGGAATAAAAGAAGATAACGTGGATGAACTTTATAAACAATGATGAAAGTGACGCCCATCAGCATCAATGCAGAATTGGACTTTTTTTTATATTATTCTGTACTAGCTGGACTCGTGTCTCGGCGTTGCCCGGTGGAAATGAAAGAATGATTTAACTTTTTTTAAATATTCGAAAAAAAAAAAAAAATACCTCTCCCCTATTTTTAAAAAACGGAAAAAACTAATTTTGATGAGTTAAAAGAAAGATGTCAATACCTCAATTTTTCCGTCCCCAAATTAAGAAACCATTCGGTTATACGTCTCGAGTAACTACTTACGTAGCAGGACGTTAGATTTATATAGAAAAGTGATCCCACGTTAAGATCTAAAATATTTATTTTATTTTTTAATTCGTTTTTTATGAGGTGCTTTATATATGTTGGAAGAAGAAATAGCGGGGTGAATAGGGTCACCTATCTTAAGAGTTTAAAAATCACGCTCAACTCTCTTACTAGATTCCATAAATATGTAAAAATGTCCCATTTGAGCCCGGTCACATAATTATAAAGAAAATATTGCTTCCAAACAAAACATTTAAAAAGGGATTTGTAATTATAGTTATATGACGTTCTCACGTCAAGAAAGTGTTTTCTTGTTTTAAATTTGTTTTCTTAATGCTTAAAGTTTGTTATTAAAAAAATTAAGCATGATCGAAGTCCCACAACATAATTTGATATAAAAGAAATTTTATAGACGTTAAAAATGGTGTTATTTATTAACTTATTTTTTTAATTATTAGTAAATGCGGAACGTTTTGGGGTTAAAATTAATGTATTATTACGTAGTAATAGTTTATAAAGACAAAAATGTCTTAATACTCTTTTGTCAAAATCTTTTTCACAATTTTTTCATTGTAAACAACGAACTCAAGTCGTAATCAACTCTGGTAGACTCCATTCTTGTATACTACTTACACAATTCGGCACTTCTGCACTTTAGGGACGGGACGAATTTGTTTTAATTTCAAATGAGCTACAATAGTGTAAGGGGCAGACGACCGTCTTTTTTTTTTCGCTTTTAGTACATAATTTCTCAAAAAATGGACCTTAATGCCCTGAATATAATTTTTTATTTTCAAAATTAAATCGGGAATAAATAAATAAGAACTAATGCAATTTCAATTAAAATAGAATATTAATTGAAGAAATTAAAATTTGTGAAAATCAACAGTATTTTTTTTAACGAATTTTTATTTTTTTATTAAAACAGTCGTCTTGTTTGCGGTAACACATTTTGATTTTTTTTTACAGTTTAAAAAATAAAACAACGTCTTTATTTACAATATAAAAAAATCACGCATAAAAAGAGGGTTATCTGTCCCTTACACTTACACTTACACCTCTTCTGAAATGAAAACAAACAAAATCGCCTCTGTCCGTAAAGTGCAGAAGTGCCCACAATTTAAACGTGGTTTTCTTCCGATTACATGTGTAATAATGAATAGATTTTTACTCGAAGTGGTTGTTCAATAAAAATCATTTAAATAAAAACAACATAAAACGTTTTTTATCGCCTATACACACTATTTTATCGCATTATGTTTTGGGACGTCGATCTATATGTTTACCCAAAAAGTACATATTTATAGATTAATTTTTCATTGGTATTTTTTAGATAGGATTTATGTTAAATCTAATTTGTATCTTTTGTTTATTAAATTATTAAGTGAAAGTACAGAATAGTTAACGAAGACCCCCCCCTCCACATTTTAAAAATGGCTTTGAAAATATTCATTGAAATTACTGTACGATACCTGTTTTTTTTCTCTATTTTATTCTTGTTTCCTTCCCATTAAATCACAAAGTTTTTGTCCGGCACCATCTGGCGCTTTTACGGTATATTTTGTTTATGAAAATATTAGGTGAAAGTACAGACAGGGCTATAAGGAGCCCTCCAAAAAGAAACGCACTCCAGGAGCACGCTCTTTTTTACTGGAGCTAAGGAGAAGAGGGCTCATTGTATATTCTGCGGGAGTGGAGCGTGAAAAACTCCATTTGAGACTAAAGAGGTGGTTTTATCACTGTGCTCTAAAATTATTGGATTATTTTTAAACATTAGTTTTTTTATTCAGTAATAAAAAGTAAAAGAAAAAAGTCTCAGCTAAACTCTTTGAGTTAGTTTTTAAAATGATATCTCTGGTAAATGTATATGAGATAGGGACGGAGAGGGGGAGAGAGGAAGAGAGAGAGAGGGAGAACAAACGAGAGAGTTACACATGAAAAGAGAACATTTGAACTTCTCAGGGTTTTTATAAATGAAAGTAGATTTTTACATTGACATGTTACATTTTTGATGGAGCAGTTTCCTTAAAGCAGGAGACAATTTGTCAACAAATGTCTTCAAATGCGCCAGTGAGTCTATAGATGTCTTTAAAGTTATTTTTTTTGAAGATTGGAACTTTTTTAGTATTTATAACGAGTATGTATATTGCTGATTGAATAAAACATCCAATTTTCTTTTAATTCGTGTTTTAAATAAAGAATTTTAAGTTCAATTGTTCTATATGGGCCGTTGGATTTTCTCGCCTATTTCGCTCGGTATTCACCCAAATGTTCGATAAAATCGATTTTTGGGGTGAAATGGTATATTCTGTCCTGACAAAAAATTATAATTTATTTTTTAGCATATATCAAATTGAACTTTTATGCCACATTTTTAGCCGTCGTCATTTTGGGGACATTTTGTCATTCTTAAATTCACGAAATGTATGTTTTAACCTTTTCATGTTTGCTTTTAAATTCGTTAAATTCCGTTAAAACTTGCTTTTGTAAATAGAATGTTGAAAGTTTTTTTTGTGTGTAATAAAATGTTAAAACAGTAAAAAATATCTTGAGTCCAAGGAAAAAATATTTTTAGTCCAAGGAAAAAACAATAAAAACCAACATGGTTGCCAGCGATTAAAACCTGGAATTAAAGTTAGATTCTCAAAACTTAAAAAAGTAAATGAGAATTTTATTTAAGGACAAAAAATACAATTAAGACTAACAATCAGTTTCATCCAAAATTTGGGAGAATACCAAGCGACATGAGCGAAAACAAACAGCGGTCCCTATTCCACAATTAAACTGATGTTTAAACTTAATTAAATTAAACAAAATGTCTTAAATTTTAATTTTAAAAAGAAAATAATTAGACTTTCTGACTAATTTGTTGTTTTTTAGAACCGAAATTAGATTAGATATCGTTCTTTATCTTAAAAAATCTATTATCGAATATTAAAATTGTAAAAAGTTTGTTTTTGTTAGAGATTTCAAATATAGACGTTTTCACCTTTTTATTCGAATTTTTAAATTTAATAAATGTTTTTGTCCGACCTAGGAAAATTTGCTCCAGTTAATTTTAAAGGGGAGGAAAATTTTACCAGATATTTTTTCAACTCCCAAGGTCTAGGCCAGATATTTTGTATGGAATGTTAAGACATTAAATGGATCTCTGAATTGTTTATTAACAATTTATTGATATTTTTTTACCAACTTATGAAAAATATTTTTTTTTTTATTCAATCTTTAAAAAAATAAGCTTCATTGGGGTTTTTTCGCCCCAAATTGTACTATTGAAAAAAAAAATGAATAAATCGATTTGTTTCAAAGTACTTGCGCGTTTCTCTATGGTAAATAATAATGTACATTATACAATATAGTTACGTTCGTAAAACAAATATTAAACAACAACACGACGATTAATGCTGCCCTGGCTGTCTCTCCTCTCACAGAGAAAGGTTTTCTTTAAAAAGAAAATAAGCACTAATAATGTTTAAAAGTAAAACTTTATTTACTTAAAACAAATCTGAATTCCCTTCCAAAATAAATAGAAAAAATATGGGGTCAAATTTTCCTCCCCTGAAAAAATAGGTTGTTAATGTAATGAAAATTAAAATTGTTTTAAAATACTTCAGGGATTTTTTAATTTCTATTTTCTACCTCAGGAAACGAAAATTCACGTATAATCCTATGCTTCGTCCGACATCTTCTCCTATAACTCTTAGCACATCTAAAAATATTAGCGAGATTTTGTCAAATATTATCTCATAATCTACACTTAAAGTGACATCCCCACTCATATTGACGAGATTCATTGGCAGAATATAACGTTTATGAAAGAAGGTGCATTTTCATTATGGGACGCTGAAAAAGAGGTGCTCCTTTTTTAAAGGAGTTTGAGCTGGAGCGGCTCCTATTTAAAATGGTGAGTGTGAGAGGAGCCAGCTATAAGTTTGGGCGTGGGAACAGCTCCAAAAGTAGTGGAGCGCGTAACGCCCTGAGTGCAGAATAATGAACGCCCCCCTCATCATGTTAAGAATGGTTTTCTAAACGTTTTTATTTTAGCACTGTCTGTGAACTGCAGAAGTGTCAAAAAATATATTTTTTTAAATTGAAGATAGAGAAAACAGTCATCGTATGCTATGTAAATGTTTGTTCCATATTTTTGTTAAAATCTAGTGTGTACCTTTTGGGGATTGCTGGAGTTTAGCCACATTAAATGTCGACATTGTGTCTAACTCTGTCCTTGGATTGATACTAGTAAATTTGAACGAAGACTAATTAAGTAGCGATTACTGGTTGTTTCGATTTCCTGTTACGTCAGAAATAATTTATCTAGTAATCCTTAAAGACGAAGGCATATTTTGTTAAACCCAGTATGCCACTTTCTTCATAAAAATAGAAAGACAATTGCGAATGTTATCTCAAACTAATTAGCGATACTAATGTTTTTCTAACTAATAATTGGAATAGTGTTTAAGTACACTAGTGTAAAAATGTTGTTTATTATTTGGGTACACTTATATCTGCCGCACAATGTTTCCGTGACTTCGCGTCGTCAACATGCGGACAGGTCTCGGAATTGCCCGAAACTCTATGAAACTATTAACCAAGCAGTCGATAACTTTTGGAAGAAATTAATTGCGTTCAATTTAAAAAAAATGAATTTCGGGTATTTTTAACAATAGCCCTACAACGAAAACGCTGAAAAAAAACAAATATACAACAAATAAAAGTTACCGTAGCCGATAAAAGTTGATTTCAAAGTTACCTGTGACATTTATTAATGATTATAATCTGTTAAAAGTGCTGTTTTTTTTTTTATAAATCGATATTTTTATCACACGCAGACTGGAAAATAAAATGGCGGCCGCTTCTTCACATTTTCGCAGGCTCGCGTTTTTTTTTTTACTGGGACTCATATTGAAAGCGCAATTTCATTTTTCAGCCAAGCAAAAGAACAAAACAAAACTACATTTTAAGCAAAATAAATAAAATCATTTTCTTTTGATTTACATGTCATTGTGCTTTGATTTACATATTATTTTCATTCGTTACACCGTAATGTTTTTTTTCCTGTTGTTTCTGTAAAAAATTCCTTACCATAACCCTAACTCTAAATGTGTTTTTCCCTGTTTCTGTAAAAAATTCCTTACCGTAACCCTAACCCCTGCCCCAGCCCTTACCCTAAACTCCATCCCTAACTAACTCCAGCCCTAACCCTAACTTCCACATGGGCAGCTTAGACTTGGCAAAGAACGACCCTACCGGGCTATAATGCCCACACTTCTGGCAAATTTTATTCTCTCGTCGATGTCAGTACTAAAGCGTACTTCTATTGACATAATGGTCAATTCGCTCATGGCACGATGTATGAGTTGCGCTTGGGTCATTTCCGCACGTCTTTGCAGCAACAAGAAATACATGGAAATGTCCCCCCACCCACCCCCAATGACGTAACGACATGCACGCTCATTCGGTGACCAAAATGATCGTTAAAATGTTCGTTTCATAAAATTAAATTTAAAAAATACAAACCAAAAAAAACACCGCTTTGATTATGAGACCCGGTAAAAAAAAAACACACCACGTGACAACTGTTGACGCCATTTTTATTATGTAAACTTTTTGTTGCCGAAAATTTTTTATTTTTTTATGTCTAATAAAAACCCATTTACCATACGTAAACATACAAACAAATGGAATAGTAAACTAGGAAAATCTCCGGTCTCGACGTACGTCGCATTTATTTATTGCATATTCATTTTTTTGACTACGTTCTACAACTTTTTTTCAACCCGACTCGCGAGTTGTAGGGCTATTGTTAAACATTCCCTGAATTTCTATAATCTCTGTTAGCTAATTGAGTTTTTCGAAAAAAATGTAAATAGAAAACATTGGAAAAAAGGTTAAAAAAACAACATTTGCTTAACAAATCAAACAAAATCATCTTTTGAAACTTTCCGGTGCACAAACAAAAAAACAAAAACATTTTATTAAAAAAAATTTGATTAACAATTGTTCCTTTGACAAAAACCAGAAATAAACATCTAATTAATAACCGTTGTTTAGCTATGGTTTGTTCGTTCTTTTTTTTTTTTTTTTAAGTTTTGTTTTCTTCATCGTAATTTATCGGCTGTCAGTCTTCAATTTAGCGTTTGGCAGTTTTCGCCTCGTCAACTCTTGGGCGCTTCCGTAGCTTGCCCGAACGTTGACGACGCGAAGTCACGGAAACATGGTGCGTAATCTATAATAGTGTATTATCTGAAATAATTGTCTAATATATTTTCATTCAGATTAAATGGGTTTAAAGCAAAAAATGAGTTTCAAAACCATCGTGTTCTCGTGTCTTGGTAAGCTGTGATTAAAGGAAAGCGACCTAATTTTGTTCTAGTTTTAAAATATATAACGAAATAAATCGTAAAAGTTGTCGTAGGATCCGAAATACAATTTTAGTAGTGTTCATTGAAAATACTGTATCAGTAACGTAATTAATGTTGAAATTTATCGAATACTGTAGTGGAAACGCCATAAAAAGGAAACTTTTATGAACTTACCGATAAGATGACAAATCTTGCCATTGTGACTGGCGTATCTGGTTAGTGACAGCTTTCCGAGAATGTAATCCTAAAATCCGGAAAAGGGTTGTTTCGGTTGTTTTGTTTATAGAAAGCTGTTTTGAAAAAGTTTGAGCGTTCAATAGGTATTCCGTTATTCCTAGAAAAAATTCATAAGGACATGAAGAACGAAAGTAGATTTGAGAGAGCGAATGTTCTGTATGTAAATGTTCGAACATGTTTTCTGTATATGAAGGTTTAAAATTAATTTATATGAAAGTTGTTTTAGTTATTGAAATGTATTTTTAGAGATTTTGAGCGTTGTAATGCATGCTTTTACAGAAATTAAAAGTTGGAGACGCCATGTTAAAATTGTTAGTTGATGTGTATGTATTGTTTGTAAATGATATTCTATTATTCCAGAACATGAAAGTAGCCAGCCAATCATAACGCTGTAAAAGTTGGCTGAGTGGAATATGTAGGGAGCAACCCGTATTTCGTTTTTTGATGTGTAATGTGTGAAAGATAATTGAAATAATTAAAAACTGAAACAATGATAGACGGTGCGGTTAAATTTATCCGATGAAGTGTTTTCCCCGGTGTTTGATGGGGAGAGTGTTAGGTTTTTTTTTTGTGTGAGTGAAAGTTACTGCTACTTCTAAGTATGTTTGTGTTGTGAGAGTATGTTTGGTAGGATGTAATAATGGAAATTATGTAAGAGTATGAAAATAAATGATAATTTCCGGAAACACGTATCAGTTAGTGGCATGAAGCCTGATCATGTTGAAATTCTATGTAGTGCCCATGTTTTGTTTTCTATAATGTTTGCTTGTACAGGGGAAAAATCAAGATTACTTTATATAATATAATAATATAATACAATATATAATATAAGAAAGAATAGATAATAGATTGAAAATAGAAGATAGAAAAATAGATAGAAGATAGAAGAATAGATAGAAGATTGAAGAATAGATAGAAGATTGAAGAATAGATAGAAAGGAGAAGAATAGATAAAAGAGAAGAGAAGAAAGATTGGAAAAGATTTAATTGTTTTCTGACGATGAGAATTCTTGGGTTAGTCGATGTAGAATAATTGAGATAGCAAGTTCAGTTCACAGGAGTAGGCCATGGAAAATATTGGAAGAAGTGATAAGAATGTAGTTGAGAGAAAGACGGATGAATAAAGACCTGGCAGAGATAGGTTAGTTTGGAAGTCAATTTCTAAAAGTCACATTCTACCTGTTTTTTTTTTCCATTGTCGTCTGATTGTATAGAAGCACCACTCATAATCCTGCATGGGTTTGTTTATAAGATCTTTCTTGTAATCAGGCATTAAATCAATTTTCTGATTGTACATTATTACTTCATTCCGATTTTTAACAAGAAAGAAAGACATCTCCCACTCTATAATACAGAGCAATGTATATTTACTTGTACAATAGATGTGCAATGTAAATCTTAAAGATGCTTAGAACAGATAACCTTAGAGAAAGATTACATCTGGACAGTATAAGGAGATGTGTGAAGTACAGGAGACTTCATTTGTATGGACACATTGAAAGAATGGATGAGAGTTCTTGGGTTAGTAGATGTAGAACAGTTGAGATAGCAAGTTCAGTTGACAGAGAAACCGTTCACAGGAAAACATTGTAGGAGGTGATAAAAATGGGCCTGAGGGGAAGAGGGATAAATAAAAACCTGGCCAGAGGTAGGTTACTTTGGGAGTAAATTTCTAAAATGCCAGTATCATGATGATGATGGTGGTGGTAACATTATGAGCAGTTGCAAGATCACTATCTTGGTTGTTTACTTACTTTTATAATGATCTTCTTAGACTTTTCTGCATATAAAATGCGTTATTATTTGATGTTTTCACCCTGTGTTAATTCTCCTAAAATAAATAAGAGATGCTTCTACTTTTAGGCGACAACCTGAAAAAGTAGGTGGTAAAAAGAAATTAAAAGACAAAAACAAACACTATTTTAAACTTTAGAGTGTGTGGATAATTTTCACATATAAATTTAATGTAAAATGATTACCCAATTCTGGGCTACCAGGGGGTAATAATCACCCACTTCCGGACCAGATAGCGTTTTGAAGAGCAGTCCCTAAAAATGCATTCTGGTCCGGAACTGGGTGATCATTACTACTTGGGAACTGGGCGATCATTTTACACTAAATTTATATGCAATAGTGATCCCTTTCTCTAAAGTCTTAATTCCAGCTATTTCTTTTAAATTTCTTTTTACTGCCTATTTTTCAGGCTGTTTACATTTAACCATCTAAAAATGTAGATTACCATTTTCTTTCTGTGTTTTATACTGTCAGAATTATTCAATAGTTTCGCCTTTGAAAGCTTTGCTGGTCTTCCACAGCGTTTGGCATTGTCCACGGTTCCGATTTTCCGAAATTCATCAACAAGATTACGAACTGCATTGCCATGTGCCACAGGTGCATCTGAAAATTTATCAGCAAAATGCTGTCACACCAAAGCTGTGTATCTACAACAATCTCGAAATACGTGTTCGACATGAAATTCAGGTTCTTCAGTCATTAAAAATATATTGCAATGAAATAAAAAAAATCTAAAATATACTAAAATACTCATTGAGTAACCCTGGTTACTTCTGCTCCCAGCCCTGAACCCTATATTACTATTTTATAATGTTCTGTAATTTTCAATCTTTCTTCTTTATTTATGTCATTTATTTATTTATGTGGACCTCTTACTGCTCTTCTCATTAACAGAAGCATTGTTAAAACAGTATAAAAACACAAATGTTATAGGTGATGTTCAATGTGTTCTCCATGAGAAGCTGCACAATGACATAGACGGTATAACCAACTTGTATATGGCATACTCACGTTGATACAACAGTTCTCGTTAGATCGCTACAGTTAAGCAACGTTGTGCTTGGCCAATATCATATGGGTGACATTTGGAAATACCAGGCGCTGTATGTATGAGGACTTCAACACCTAGCGGCAAGAACTGCAAAAAACTAACGTCGTCATCTCCCCTAACCTTCAACTGGGGACCGCTGGTGAATTTGATACTCCCATGAAACTTCCTATTTCTTTGCTGGTAAACACAGTTGAAAAAAGTTTTGAAATTAACCAAAATGTCTGTGGATATGTGATTTTTGTTAATATACACCTAGCTGGTTTTACCAACTCGCTGTCGTTTAGCAAAGTTCGCTACTTGAAATGCTTGAAACCAAAATGTTAAATAGTAAACATTTCATTCATAAGCTTCTTGCCGACACGCGACTAAAATTTCGCATTTATCCGCATAAATAAACGTAAACATTTTTATAATTTTTATACAAATTTATCCATTCAAAATATAAGGGGCATTTACTCTGTGTATATGTGACTGTGTGTCTGTCTGTACATTTCAATATCGAAATATCTTACCATTTTTTAGAACTGGAAACTATTGCATTTATCTAAATAATAAATTCCCAACAAATAAAGCGGATGCCATGACCGGAAATCGAAACCGAAACCTTGAGATCTTCAATCTGATATTTTACGAACAGAGCTATTTAGATGTTCTCATAAATAGATCTTAAAAGATTACTGTAACAAAATAATTATAGCTTTGACGTGACGTCATAGATTCATGATTTATGTCATGTTTCAAAACATGAATTAAAACATAAACGATGATAAAACTATATTAATGACTGGTTAAACATAATCAATAGCTTTGCAAATTCTTTTAGTAGTCCAAAACAATTTATTTTTCTTTAACTACGTATTGGCATGAAGAACTATTTAATATATAATATATACTAGAATTTCGGCCCGTGTATATAGTCGTGGAAGTTTTTCAACCTTTAAAACTTTATAAAAAAGAAAAGAAAAAAAAACAAACACTTTTAGTCCCGAGTCCTTCGTTTGAAAAATACTTTGCTAGTAAGTCAATTAATCTCTTACAATCACTGAATTAATTTGTACAGGACCTATTAAGTAAGAAATTCTTTTTTTTTGCACCCTGTTCAAGAGGGAGTGGTTTGTAGTTTGTTCATCAGCAACGATACTCCATGCACGGGCACTTATAATTCATTAGATTTTCTTTTCTTCTCAAGAAATCAAAAAGTACAAGCTTTGTCGTTTTTCATTTATTTTAATTTCCTTTACACCAGTGGCTATCCATATAACAAGCAGAGAAATCTAACATTTGGAGTCTCTGACTGGAGGAAGTTTTACAATCAGTCCGCAAAGATCTTTTAAACTGCTAACACTTCACTGGCATTGTTTATAGAAAATTTAATTCTGAAAGGATTCTAACCATGGCCATAGTCATTGAAATATGAATTGCCTTTGTTTATTCAAAGTTAGCAGGCTTTTCATTTATAGGAATTTGTCAATATTTGTCTAATTTATAAATTATCTCCTTCTGGTTCTTATTATTTGGTATGTAAAACACATAAAAACATTAAACTAATTTTACAGGGGAATTTTCCCACTGCTGTTATATCAAATATCTTAGAAAATTCACATCGTCGCAAGTAAAAGACTAATTGCACAATCGCTTGGCCTGATATAGGGATGGCCATAAATAAAATGAGGGCAAATCGAATGCACACATATCCAAAGCAATGGCTGAATTCTTAGTAAATGATCCTCAGTCTGTTGTGGAATGGGGTCCAAAACAAATGGTTACATTTAATGCTACCAAGATAAAGCTCCTTTCCTTTAACAATTGTAAGAAACCTAAACAACCACCGATAGACATGGCTGATAGAACCCTTCTCAAGAGTCTAACATTCAAACTCCTTGACCTAACATTTACAGGTAACATGACTTGGAATAAATACATAGAAGATACACCCAAGTATGCAGCAACGAAGGTAGGCTCCCTCGACTGTGCTAGTAAACTTCTCAGAACTTCTAGTATACTATATCTCTACAAAGCTACCATTCGTCCATGTATGGAGTATTGTTGCCACATCTGGGCTGGTGTACCAACCATTCGTCTCTCCCTCTTAGACAGGGTCCAAAAAAGAGTATCTAAAATAAAAGGTCTCACACTGTCTAAACAAGCTCCAGTTCCTGTCCCATCACTGCAATGTTGCAACTCTGTGCTTGTATAATTTACTGTTAATAATAATATTCCTTTTAACGTAATAAATGTCTGGCAGGGTTAATACTATTAAGAAGAAAATGGCTCTTTTTCAATCATCATCATCATCTTAATAGGTCTTTGAGTCCTCTATAAGAGGAATGGGCCTGTCTGTCAATCTTGATCAAAGACCTCCTCTCCAGGCTTGGCGGTCGTGAGGATCAAAGTTTGCAATCCCCAGAGCTGAAAAGTAGCGTTTACACAGCTTATCCCAAGAGAGCCTTGGTCTTCCAGTCTGCCGACTTGATGTGATGGACATGTCTCTGACACGGGAGATCCAGCTGAAGCTTTGCTCGACATAACCAAGCCATCTAATCCTGCCCAGCCTAAGGATATCAGATATTTCTTTCAGGACAAGCCTAACAGAATGTACTCTGACGAACTCACTGCACTTGTGCCACTTTCAACGTAAATACTCCTGACAAACCCGACAAGCAGAAAAATCACACCTCTTCACTGTAGAGGTCCTCAGATGTCGCAAGGGTTTCTACTGTAATAGTTTCTTTCCTCAAACTGCTTGCCTTTAGAATTCCCTCCCTACTCCCTGTTTCCTCGACTGTACAAGCATGCAGAAATTTAAATGTAATGTGAACAAGAATCTCGCTGCAGGACTCCCCACTTAGGATGTTCCTATAAATCTAGCCCTTAATTTAGAGGAGCCTGTTACATCTCAGTGGCAGTGTGCCTTGTTTGGAGAGAATTGAAAAAAAAAAAACAAGAAAAAAAAACAATTATAATATAATACATTAAAATCCATAGTTCTGCATAAAATTTTTATCTGTATCAACATTTAATGGGTTTATTCTGTTGTTCATGTGTGAAAGATGTGGGTTTGAGAGATACGAAACTGTGATTGGTCGAACAGAATCACATGTTAAGATAGAATGATTTTAGAATAGTCAATCAGTTAAGATAGTCGGCAAGAGACATGCTGCATACATGTAGCCATATCATGTAGTGCGAGAGTCGTCCAGTGTACCACGACCCCCACTAACAAGAAAAAAAAAATGAATGGTGATTTAAATGGGTGCAATGAACATTATTGCAACTACTGTAATGGTTACTGCTGTAATTTCTTTAATTAACTAAAACGATGAAGCGGATAGTTAGCGTCAGTGGCGTGCAGAGATCTTGTGATGCCCTGATGATGGCTGGGGGCCACCTCTTTGATTGCCTGACCCAAATATTCAAGTATAAATCCTAGTACTGAGAAATATTATGAGGAAGCATATAGTTTGAATATGATTGGATTCCCCCTCTCCCCAATTTAGATGTTTGGGGTCACTGACTGGTCGCCCCCCTCTGCACGGCACTGGTTAGTATCTGTCTTACCTAATTTTTTGTTGAGGACACTGTTTGTCAAAAAGATTTTTAATCTCTAACATTAATAAAATTATTTCAATCACGTAATTGTTTTTCTTTTCTTTTTCTTTTTGTGAGAAAAGTTTGTCTCCATAGTTATTGTTATTTTTACAAATATTATGTTTTTACGAATATAATTATTTTACAAATATAATTTTTACAAATATTTTTTTCCGTTTACTCATAATTTTTTTAAAATATAATTTTTTTTACAAATGTAACTTTTTTTACAAATGCAATTTTTTTTACAAATATAACTATTTTTACAATATTTTTATAAATATCATTTTCTTTACAAATATTTTTTACAAATAGATGTAGCATAGTCACTTTCATCTCATTAGAAGAAAGGCATCATTCTCTGTCCGTGATTCTGCTTCATGGAATAGTCTACCAGGGGTATTGACAATGTCTATTGTATGCAGGATTGAAGTCACCTTGGACAAAACATTCAGACGGTATATAGACGTACACATCTTCGAATTGTTCTTTTACATGAATTGTTGTATTTTGCTATTTTTTGCCAATACTTTGATTTGATTTGATATTCCATATTAGCCATCATATAGTAGTACGATGTTTTAATATAAAACTTCATTTATCAGTTTCTGGAAGCAGTATTTATCATTGAAGACTGTCTCCATTAATTCATTCCTAATTCTCAGCACATCCTCTAATCATTTGAAAAAGCAAAAAGAAAAAGAAAATGGATGATCTGACGCTTGTAAGGTTTCATGTTCTTCTTTTGGGATAAAAAACTTAATCTAGCAAAGTTTTACTCTTCATTATAGAACTCACATCTTTCTCTCTCTCTCTCTCTCTCTCTATATATATATATATATATATGTATGTATGTACAGAAACGAATGAACGGATCATTATGAATTTTGGAATATATATTAGAATATATATGAGTAACATAGCACATTCTTTTTTTTGTAAATGTTAAACTTTAGGGGGTGCATATGTATATGGTTGTTCTCTTTTTAATTAAAATAATTATTTTCATAAACTGATCATCATGGATTTTGGAATATAGATGGTGGTCACTGGAAAAGTGGGAAATTTGTCAAACGGTAATTTATTTTTACAAAGTATAACTTTTAGAAAGTTTTTCAAAGACTAATATTATGATGCAATCACAGATGCTCAGAATGTCATCCGTGCAAATTGAAGTAGTGAATAAGTAAGGCGCAATCAAATTTAAACAAAATAAAATTTAAACAATAAAATAACCCTTCTACCTCCGTCTGAGGATTATGTTTTCAGTCGAGTTTGCTGACTGAAGATGAAGATGTAGCAAATATGTTTTTCTCTTGCACAATTTAACACAATTTGATTTTCCCAATAAAAAAAGGAAAGGAAACTCTTTACATATTATAACACATCATTCAAGTCTTCATTAAAAAAATATCTAACTGATGTACCATAATTACTTCCATCATCATCATCATCATCATCTGCTGCTGCTGCTGCCACATATCTAGTGGGGGATGTCCTCTTCTCTTTCCTACAATCACTCTCTCATAGAAGAGATGTTGCTAGTCTTTTTTTGCTCTACCGTTATTTTCATGGTAGGTGCTCGACTGAGCTCAAATCTATGATCCCCTCCCCCGTTGTAAAACATTCACAATAAGGGCCCACCTAGCTACTACCACTGTCAATGATTTCCCTTTCTCCCTCTGCGTGCCCAAGACGAAACAAAACTACCATGGGCAGAGCTTTTTCCTAGAACTGCCCGTCTGTGGAACACAGTGCCGCGAGTCTGCTTCCCTTCCGACTACAATATGGTCGTCTTTAAGTCGAATGTAAACAAGTTCTTGTTGACCGTCCTTGTAAATAATCAATTTCTGCCCTGCTACAACCATCGCTAATGCGATTTTGTCTCACCATCCACCAGTCAAACTCTTTAACCCTTATCCTTGAGTCAAACTCTTTAACCCTTATCCTCGAGTGGCCTTTGGGCCTTGATAAGCGGTAACCTTTAATGTAAAGAAAAATCATCGCTTTAACACTGATCCATTCTTTCATGTGATGTAACGTTCGTTTCCAGCAACAGCAGGCTGAGATCACATCCTAGTGCAAACGTTGATCCTATGACACCGATTTCCTGTGTACATGTCAACGTTTCCCTATGAATCCAAATCATCGGATATCTACTAGCGAACGTACCCTTTATTATTTAACATTACTCTCATTCTAATCTGAAATTATTCTTAGATATTAGAAATTATTTCTTTACTATTTAATATTTGGACCCCCTTTTTGAGATTTTTGAAGTGTGTAGTGAAGTCTTAGTTGCCATTAGTCTCAAGTCCAATCTGAGCTGGAGTGGAAGTACCTGTCAGAGTCGTATCTACGAGTTGAATAGAATCTGTTCGTGATGCAAAACTCCATCCAGTCTCGGTGAGGATCTTATTTTGGAGCATGGAGTCAACCATTAGTCGCATTACTTCTAGGTCACGTCTGACCCGTAGTGGTAGTACCTATCAGATTATCATCTCTGCATAAAATAGCATCTATTTTTTATAGAGTATTTTTTTACCAAATATATATCAACAAAATAAATCAGTCTACAAACTATTTATATAAGAAATAGAATCTATTAAATATTTGAAAAATATTAATAATTTCATCATCATCATCATCATCATCATCATCATCACTTAAACGTCCATTTTATATGCTGGCATGCGTTGGACGGCTTTAAGAAATTGACTTCCAAACTTACCTATCTCTGACCAGGTCTTAATTTATCCCTCTTTCTCTCGGGTCAATTTTTATCACTCCCTCCCATGTTTTCTTCGCCTTCTCTTGCGAACTGGATCTTCTACCTTAACTGTTCTACCTCAATTGTCCTACATCTACTAACCCAATAACTCTCATCCATTCTATCAACATGGCCATACTATTGATTTCCCTTGTTCTGAACACATCTTCCTATACTGTCAAGATTTAATCTTCCTCTGTCATCACATTTAAGCCTGTCTTTAAGACTCACATTACACATCCACCCACCATATCATTCTCATATGATTTCTCTCCATGTAACGCATGTCTACAACCCTCACAGGACATATTTCACTTCCATACATCATTACACTGTGTACACATGCCTGATAGACTGTTCCTTTCGTCGACTGTGATAATGCTCTGTGGGTTAGTAATGATAGAAGTTCCTTGAAATTACTCCATCCACTCCTATTAACTTTTAACTGTTACAATCACACAAGCACCTGCTCCACTCTGTGCTCTAATTGTATCACCAAGGTAACAAAACATTTTGATAACCTCAGTAGTTTCACCATCCAGCAATACTTTCTCCCCATCTGAGTTGTCATCCATCTGCATTGTTTTACACTTCTGGTACATAAACTGGTTATCTTCTCTGAACCAGTAATTTCACTGCACTTCTTGCGTACGCAATGCTTACAAGTACCACAAAAATTAAATTACGTCAATTAAAGCATAAAAACCTTTACCAAAATAACTGGATTCGACATTGCATAGGAGGGGTTGATGTGCTGTAAAACAAAACAACGAAACCAAATAGAAATTTACACCGTGAATAAATATTTGAAGATATTAAGAACTCAAAGAATAAAAACTTTAACAAAAATAACTTGACATTAAATAACCTGAAAATGGTTGATATGCCAATAACAATCGAACCAAACCAAACATAAATACAAGATTACTCCCCCCCAAATGGCACTCTTTAAATCGTTAATAAAATGTACAATCCTTTCTGCAATCAAACCGTATTTTGAACAAATAAACATTCATTTATGGGTGACTTGTCCACCAAGTTTCAGTCATCAATATCCAACAGTCTTTGTTTTATGGCCATTTAACTATATGCAGGGATATTTTGGTGATTGTCTCATCAGTAAGAGGTTTAATCTTGAATGGGCTTTACAATCACCGGACATTGCAGCCTCCTCCCCCCCCCCCCCGTGAAGTTATCCTAAAGATAATAACTATGCAAATAATCCCCAGAAATATCTGAACTTAAGAGAGCAATGGAAGCATAAATCAAGGCAGTGCATCAAAATTTTTAACAGTTTTGCACGTCGTATCAATGATTGAACGATGATAAAACAAACACTGTCAAACATTTATGAGTGAAACTGGGTTGACAAGTCAGCCATAGACTGAAGTTTATCTGTACCAAATATGGTTAGATTGCATAGAAGACTGCAAATTTTATCAACGATTCAATGGGTAGTATTTTTCTAGGGGGCATGTAAAGAATAGTCTTGTCAAGAACTAGAATTTAGGTTATCTGTTATCACAAAAAACTATTGTTTAAACGTTAGTATATTATGTTCATGTTACTTAGAGTTTCTATGACTGTGGCACCTTCCATCACTGAAGCATCAAACTGCACTAACTCATCATAGCGTACACACGCATGTGCAGCCAAATGGTTTACATACTAAAGAAACATATACTTAAAATTTATAGCCCACAGTTGTTGGCTTAACTGTTAGTGAAACTAGGTTATACGTGTTTAAATTAAAACATTTTGAAACACATGAATGGCTTGCCAGTTAAAGTCAGTTTGAGTAATAGCCCACAGCATAACTGTCTCTTTGTAATCAAATCATTGACAAAAGAGAATTACATAGTGAAGGAAAATGCTCAAAATACTTAAGTGAATAAGTTAAATCCTTTATAATATTCAAAAATGACATAGAGCAGCTGTACTGGTAACACTACAGAAACAAGAGGGTCACTCGGTAGAGTGCACACATCCACCAATGTTCAACAGTAAAAATAAAGTAATTAGTAAATAAATATATTAAATAAAATAAAAATTTGCAAATGAAATTAAAATTATATAATAAACATATTAATTAATACATTAATTAAAACGAGTAATAAAAACTAAAGATGATATTTTTTTGTTGCTAAAGCTTTCGCAGGTAATGCCACTAAACAAAGGATTTATTTACTCTGCAGGGCTTGGGGATAAAATAAGGATTCGTATCAAAGAAGATTTATGTAAATGATTATCTTTTACATCAAATATTCAATAAAAATGAGATCTTTCCAATGATTGTGTAACATAGCTATGGGAGTGGTTGGACTTTAGGTTCATGTATATTAGGGTTAACATTATCTTTTAAATACGGGTTGTATGTATGTTTATCTAGATAAACATAGAACAAAGAGAAACATCATTTGATTCACCCCATGATGTATAACCAGATGGTAAAATCTTAACTTCGCAATAAATTACCAAATCTTATCGAAAACATTCTTCTTTAACTAATCCCTTACATCAAATATTCAATAAAAATTACTTAAAACTGTCCTACACTATCTGTAATAAATTAGAAATTAAAATCAAACCCCACAATATCCAAATTTTAAATGACAATAGTGAAGAGTAAAATAAAAATAAAATGAGTAAAAAAAGTGATAAACATAACATTAATAACAATAGCAATAATAATATAACCACAAAAATTGGTAATAACTCAAACAATAATAGTAATCCCCCAAATAGCAATAAGAAAGTTTAGGATGGAGAGAAAAACTGTAACTTCAAAATCGCGCACATTGTCCTTTACAAAATAACTGCTTAACTAAAGACATCGTTTGCAAAGTCAGAATATTTACATATGGAAATCAAGATCACAAAAAATGCTACGTGCGCTTAAGTAACGAGTTAGTACGTCAAAAGCAAAAAAAGCAGCATAATACATAATATTCTCCCCAAAATAATTTCTCATATTTAAAAATATATAACCTGTTTTACCGGATTTTGCGCACGTGATGCAGCAAGGAGGTTTGGTCACATTGTTGGTAAAAACGTAAACAGAGATTTTCTACAGCTCAGGAGATGAATAATTTGTACACTTTCGGCTTTTCTTGAACGTACTGATTCGGTAGTAAAGCGATCTAGGATAACACCTGCATTAGGCAGTCCCTCTGCTGAGGCACAGGTTTAAATCCTTTACGATTTTCATTTTTCGCTTTGTGGTATCCTTTGTTTATCCCTAGCCCCGTGGATTATTTAAATCCTTTGTTTATTTATTGATATTACCCGCGGAAACATTAGCTTCAATAAAAATAGCAATGTTTATATATATATATATATATATATATATATATATATATATATATATATATATATATATATTTATTTATAAGTTTTAATTATTTTACCCTGAAAAGTTTCAAAACGTACTTTAAAACGGACATCTGTAAATGTTTTGAAATAATTTAAAATTCTGGAAAACGATATCCTTGGTTTTAGCCACAACAATTGTTTGCCTTGATTAAACACGGTTTTTTTTCCTGTGAACATCTATTCTTCATCATCGTTCCTCAGGGTAAAATAATTAAAACTTTGTAAAATAACTCTAGTCACGCACTATAGAGCTATAGCTGACTTTATGTTATTAAATAATCCTACATTTGAAGAACTTTGCATGTTAAATTAGAATATACACACACCCACATTATATATATATATATATATATATTAGGGGAGGTCGATTTTGAAACTGTAAATTATCGCACTCGAAGAAAGTTGCCAAATAATGTCAAAAGTTACCACAAGAAATATTTTTCTTCAAAATTTTGTATTTATTTGAGCATTGCAACTTTAAGATCAAATAAATCGAGATTTTTTCTCACTGCCGAGATTTCACCGGCAGATGTGTCGCCTTAAATTAAACCCGGGTTTTAACAAAAAAAAAGTAATACATTACTTAATAATAAATATTTTAAAGTTTATTATTATTTTTCTTAAGAAATTAAATGTACATATTCAAATTAAAAAGGAATAAAACACTATGATATTTAATGTTATATATAAATAATTATTTGTTTACATAGGCGTTTTATTTATTGGATATTTTTTATGGTATTCACCGGTTGAAAATTCATCAGGCGAATTTGACTTCCCGTGTTGATTGTCTGTTTAATTATCACACATATATATTGAATTGTCGAGCGCTGGCTTATCTAATCCCACTTTCCCGACCTTTTGTCACACCTTGTGGGAGTTAGATAAATAAAAACTAGTTCAGCCAGGGGGTTTTACCCCACCAAATAAACCGGTATCGTCCGGGCCTTTGGGTCTGGATTTACGCCCGTCTATTGGGGCTTGTCCGTCCTGTGCAATTCTAGGAGGTGCATCCTCCCAGGCTTTGCCTTTCCTCTTTGGGGAGGAGTAAGTTTATTGCTAACTGTCTGAGGCGCCCCTACAGGGGAATGCCGACGGGGCTGCCCAGTCAATTTTTTAATGGCCAGAGTGCTCACCTCTATAGCGCAGGGTTATCTAATCCCACTTTCCTGACCTTGTGTCACATCTTACCTTGTTGGAGGTAGATAAATAAAACTATTTCAGCCAGGAGTTTTTACCCCACCTAAAATATATGTATTGGAGTTGATGGGAGAATGGATAAGGACACATTGATGTATAAGGAAATTGTGGATGAAAATAGACAGAGCATTATGAAAAAAACTAAGGAACCAGAACACCATTTAACTTTTACAAAAGAAACACCATGTGAAAGTAAATATCTGACACATAGAGTTCTTCCGAATAGTGGTGCAACAGGTGCTGTTCATGCAGATCAAGTGGTGGATGTTTTGCATGAATTCCACAGTGAGAACAGTATCAAGGCTATACTTGTTGACAACACTAATACCAACACAAGTTGCGATGGTGGAATGGTTGCAATTTTAGAAAAAAAACTTTTTAAAACTCTTCACACAATTGGTTGCTCTTTGCATCATAATGAACTACCTTTCAGAGCCCTTTTAAAAAACATAGATGGTTGCGCAAAGGGCCCTACAACATTCAGTAGCCCTCTGGGGAAATTATGCTCAAATGATTGATATGATTTACCCCAAATATCATTTTCCACTATTAGCAATCCTCTAGAGTCAATTTTTAAAATTGATGAAATACATGATCTTAGTTCTGACCAAAGACTCCTTTATGAATACACAGTAGGTATTTCTAGAGGTAAGGTTGACTCTAGATATGCCTCCTGGAAAATTGGTCCTTTAAACCAAGCAAGATGGTTAACTTTGGCCATCAGGCTTATGTGTTTATGGACTCGTGGTGCATACCCACAAAGGTACACAACAAAACTACACTATGTAGTAAATTTTATTGTAAATGTGTATGCCACTTTTTGGTTTAAAATTAAAAGAAATAGTAAATTCCACAATCAGTAAGTGCACATTTTTAATATGACCCAGAGGATTAAGGAGAAGCCTCAGGAAATCCAAGATATCACATTTAGAAATATACAAGGTAATACATTTTGTTTACTGCCTGAAAACTTTCTATATTCCATGGTTAAATCTGAGGAGATTGAAGTAAGAGAAGAAGCTTTAAAAAGAATTTTGGCCATTAGGTAAGTAATATTTATTCATATATCTCTGACTCAATTATTTATTCCAATTTATAGAATGATTTTTAAAGATTTTATCTAATTTCACCATAATTATTAAAGCAGTACAGATTGGAATTTTTTAATAATTCAATTAATTAATTTGTTCTTTCAGGAGTGAGGAGTCAACCAGAAAAAGATTAAAAAGAATACTACCTATTAATTTTAATGCCACACATTGGACACAATTAATAGATTTAAAATTATGCGGCATTTTTGAACCACCAATGACGGAAGATTTTACTGAATCTGAACTTCAGGAATCGTTGATGAATGGAACCAAGCTTGACTTGCCAGATTTGCCCTCACATTCTCAGGGTGTGGAACGGGCAGTTAAGTTAATAACAGAAGCTTCACAAACTGTATATGGTTTTGAAGCAAGGCATCAACACATTACAGCCAAAGTTTTGAGTCAGAAATTGAGACCAGCATTTTTGTCTAAGGGGTCTTATATGGAGCAATTTGACTCTCTATATTAAGCTTCATTAAAATAGTGTTAGGTTTTTCCTTATTTCTTTGCTTGTTATATTTTCACTAATAACAGAAAAAATCATTTTTTTAGGTATTCAAATATTACTGTTTAATTCATAACGTTAAAAGGTAGTTTACAAAAGCAGATACTGAAAATGAGGGGGGGGGGCAAATTTTCAATTTGAAGATTTCTTTAATTCATATCATTTTTATAAAATAAAAGGACATTCCCTGCTTTTAAATGCTAAAATTATTTGGTTTTCACACCAATATTCAAGCAAATCTTGCAAAAACGAGGAATTTTCAGTATATTCTTGTCTACGATCTTTGATACCAAACGCTCAAAAAACCGCTGAAGTTTTTGATCTAATTTTTTGCATGAGTATTTAATAGGTCTATATACAACTTTCGGAACGTGCCTTTTTTTAATATTTAAAAAAAAGTGTAAAATCGACCTACCCTAAATATATATATACCAGCAGAGTTACCTGGCGTTGCCCGGGGTAGAGTGTGTGATAGCATCACATGCAACATCATATTAAGGAGAGTTTATTTTAACAGCAAACTTAATGTTGTCAGCTAAGTAATTTTACGCACTAAGTTATTCAAATATATGTTAATACTCTTACCCTCACGTTTAAAAACAAATTAATTTCATTGCGTAACATGTTAGAAAAGTTTCATTAGCTCCTTTAAGGGGAAGCTTGATCCGCAGAACTACTTCCATTAAGTTCACATGCAAATTGTACATGTGAATACACTTATATTTAAGGTAAATTCTCTAGTATGTCTTCGTTTTAAAAACAGACATACACATAGTCAGAGAGGTGTTCTCCTTTATTATATATATATAGATAGATAGATAGATAGATAGATAAATCTAGGTATATAGAGAGCGATAAATATACACAGAGAGAGAAACAGAGAGAGAGACAGACAGACAGAGAAGCGTTACATACTAAATATACCAAAATTCTTAACTTACATTATATTATATGTAAAAAAGGAAAGAATATATTCTTTAATTTGATATAATTTTATTGAAAAACATCAGGAGGCGGGTAGGATTGAAACCGCACACTTGATGTTTTCAGTCTGATACTTTTCAAACTAAACAATTTAGACATATGTTAAGACGACTTTTAAAATTACAGTCATAAGGATAGACATATTTTAAGTTTTACAGAGGTTCTGCCCCATGGGTCACTAGATATTCGGCACATAGAGGGTTACTTAGAGATTCTGGACCACTTACATTGTCTTTCCCGGAGAATTTTATACATATGATATGAATTTTAAAGGAGATTCAGCCCCCATAGCTCCCTTAGGTTAGGAGGGTACTTAGAGATTTTGGACCATTTTAATTGTCTTCCCTAACAAATTTTGTAGATAAGATTTAAATTTCATAAAAATAGGATATATATTGAAAATTTTAAGGGGGTATGTACTCATCGCACCCTTAGAGATGAAATTAGACATTCGGAACACTTCAATCATCAACCCGGTAAATTTTACATGAGAATAGACTTTTAGATTTAAGTAGATTCTATAGGGAACAGACAAACATCACACACACAACACACACATTGAGTTTTATATATATATATATATATATATATATATATATATATATATATATACTAGATAAATACGCGTCCCAGAACAGGTACAGTTAATTCCCAGAACAGAACTGTTTTGCACCAACTTAATGTCTTTTACGAAGATTAAAATAAATATATAATTATACTAACCTTCTGTCTAGAATCCTCATTCTAATTTTGATCAAAATACATTACATGATTTTTATTCTAGAAAATGTCTAAAATTTAAAACTTAAGCTTAAGGAGTCTTAACATGTTAAAAAAATAAATTTAAATTCAGGTAATCTTGCTTAATTGGTGTCTAATGACTATGGATCAAATTTAATACAAGTCTGAAAAATTGAATTTTCAAATGGACGGTTGCATCCATATTTAAAACCTTTTTAAACGAAACTGAAGTTTGAAGAATATTTATTAATTGTTTTCGAATAGCTATTGTTAAAATATCACACAAATCGGTAATATCTGAATTTTCACGAAAGGCTTCCATCCCTTTTTGTACTCTTTGTATAAACTAAATTAAACTAAATATAGTCCATATTACCCACACTTACACCAAGCAGCTGTGTTCCAAAATCCATAATGATCGTTTCATTAGTTTAGGAGTTTATTCTGTACAATGAATATATATATATATATATATATATATATGAACATATACACATACCTAACTTTATATACATGCGGCCCCTAAATTTACAAAAGTATAATGTGCTCATATATCTCATAATTCATAATGATCTGTTCATTAGTCTAGGAGGTGATCCTGTATATATATATATATATATATATATATATATAAATAAATATTGATTATTTTTACCTAAAGACACTAGTGTTTCATGCTATATGCAATCATACGTACCATATATGTAAATTTATGTATATATATATATATGTATGTAGGAGACAATACGTTCCCCCCGGCCTCCCGGGTAGGTGTACCTTAATTTCAATTACTGTCTGTGTTGATTTCTCGTGGAATCTAAGAACTGCGTTTGAGCCAATGCAGCCACCTGCAACCGCCACATCTACACTGATGAGGGTAAGAGAGCCCAAAACAACATCGTATGTAAGTGAAAAACACTTTAATATTTATGTATATAGTAAGTTATGGAAATATATTTATGGCAATTAAGCTACACAGAGGCTCCCGCATTTAATCCCCGGAGGGGAATCTTCAGGCTAAAATGCATGGAGTTATTTTTGGCGGGTGTTTATATATATATATATATATATATATATATATATATATATTTATTAATTTGTATTAATTGTCCATGAATTACTTTTATGTACGCATAAAATTAATAAAAATATATATTAGCGAAACATAAGTCCTATAAAGTTAAGGGCGACTAATAATGCAATCGTCTGGAAGTTAACAATCGAAACAGTAGTAAGCAAAGTAACAGACGTTACCATCACCAATAAAAATCATCACATATATATATATATATATATATATATATTCCAGGCAAGGTAAACATCCACAGGATAGGAATCCAAAGAATTTCAACCGGGCTTATAAAAAGTGCTCAATATCAAATAGAGCTTTTATATATATGATTATTTTCATTTATACAGACATGTACAAAATCTGCGACACTTGCATGTCGATGTTATCGATCAACAACTGTTATAAACTGAGATCTCATTAGGAAGAGTTAGAATCCGATCTTTACCTCGGATCATATTTGGGAAGAATTATATATATATATATATATATATATATATATATATATATATATATATATATATATATAAAGAAAGTTAAAAAATCTACATAAAAACTAAAAGTGTATTCATATGTAAATTTTCCGGGGGAGACAATGTAAGGTGTCCCGAATCTCCAAGTGCACCCCTAAGCTTGCTACGAGGTCAGACACCCTCCTAAAAACTTCATATGTATCCTATGTGATGAAATTTAAATCATATTGATAAAGTTTTCCGGAAAAGACAATGACAATTGAAGTGGTCCCGAATTTCTAAGTGCCCTCCTATGGAAGCCGAACCTCTCTTAAAACTTTAAATATATCCTATTTTGATGAAATTTAAATCATATGTATAATACACTAATTCAAAGAGTTTTCCAAAATTTAAATTTCTCCCGACTATATTTGGGGGCGAAATGAAGTAAGGGAGTAATACAAATGAAAGTAATATGGTGTTATGAGCAGAGTGAAAAGGGAGATAGTAGTGTTGCCCATTCAATCCCGAGCAACCTCAGGTCTTCCTGTTATATATATATATATATATATATATATATATATATATATATATATATATATATATAAGTGTGTGCGTGTTTAACTCTCATGATGTATCTGCACATGAGATTAATATTATAATTGAACATGAATAATAGGATTCGAACTCGGCACGTCAATTCTCTAGTTCATGTTGATAACTATTATTTGGTCAATCACTCAAGTATTCATACAATTTGTGCTAGACTTTGCAACAGGGGACATGTTTTTAATTAGATTCTTATTAAAAAAGGTGAAACAAATATGCAAATCAAGTCTTAACTAATTATTTCTAAACGTTTTTTTGAGGGAAAACAAATTATTATTGAACGCGAATTTCATAAAATTTCCAAAATTGATTTTTGTGGCCAACTTGAAAATTTACTCTTTCGTTAGTGTCCACATAAAAACAGGGGATTGTATCTCAAGTCGGCTTGTTGAAATTGAAAATCTCCTTAGTAGCTCAGATCGGACTGCCATGAATTCTTATCATTGCAAAACTCCTGTGTGCAATGATGGAATTAATAAACATGCAGAGACTATATCTTTCCTTACACAGACTGAGAATATTTATTTATTGCGTGAAACATTTCTAACTCAAGAGATATATCGAGTTTTAATTCAGTGTCACCAATAGAAATATATCGGTCAATGTTTATGTAAAAACATTGAGACATCATTCACCAATGGCGCCCATCCCATGGTCTAGTGGTTAGAACTGCCGACTATTAACGGCTGGGTATGGATGTTAGTCTCTCCTCACCAAATAGTTGTGATACAGCGAAACAGTCTGTCTGTGGATGACTAAATAAGCCCCCCTTCTCAGGTTCAGCACTGTTGTTAATGATATCGCCTGCTACCATTTAGCATAATGTAAAGCTCTTTGTAAATAAACAAATGGAGCACTGTCTAGTAGTGGTTCATGTTTATATAAAAATATTGAGATGTCATTTACTAACGGCGCTCGTCTCGTGGTCTAGTTGTTAGAACTGTGGACTATCAACTAAATGGTTGTAGGTGCGATCAGGCTTGAGATGGGTGCTAGTCTAGCTGCACTGAAGAGCTATGATACAGCGAAACAGTATGTCTGTCGATGACTATATACACACACATATGTGTGTATATATATATATATATATATGTATATATATATATATATATATATATATATATAATATAGTAAATGTTATTTCGGAATTTGTTTAAAAAAACATTTTAATTCAAACAATTTTTTCTGCCCATTTCAAAACATACATTTTTTTAACAAAATTCAAAGTATTTTTACAAAGTCTTCATCTGTAAACATTTTTACGAACACATTTAAACAAAATATAAAAACACAAATACAGCCACCAACATTTAAAAAATGTTCATTTATCCCTTTTTTTTCACAGGAATTCTTTTTAATTAAATTCTCCTGCAGACAAAAGTCAAAACTGGTATATTAAATCTTATTTTCTTTCAAAAGCTGTGCCATTAATTATATTAATTAAAATAATAAGTACAAAAATATATAAAGGGAAAATAATTAATGAACATCTATAATCTTTCTCGTCTTCCATTTTTTCTTTTTCTTTATTTTTTCGCGTTTCTTTTACAAAAACCATTAATCATACTGTTTATGACATATATATATATATATATATATATATATATATATATATAATTCCTCTGATGATAAGATTTCGATTTTGAAAAGCCTTGGATTAAGGAAAGAATAATAAACATAATTTTATTACAGAATATACCTTGCATTGAACTATCGAAGTTTGAAATAAATTTGGACATTCGTGCATGTTTATCACTCTTCGTTCATCTATCTTTATATATATACAGATTATTTATTTTAAAACTATACATTATTGCAAATTCCAGAGATGTAACATGGTTTCATTGACACTGGTAGATCGTTACTGTTTAGAAAAAGCCCTTACAATACATTTTAAATCATAAGCGCCTCACGGAATGAAGACAGTTCGAAAACAGTATTCAAACAGTCTTTATTCTGTGAAGCGCTGATGATTATTTAAAATAAATAATTTGTATTTTAGTCCTCGCATTCTTACGATCAAGCACTTTATATATATATATAGTTAAGCATTGAAAATATATTTATGGCAATTAAGCTACACACAAGCGTTCGCATTTCATCCCCACAGGGAATCGCATAGGCTAATTGCACATACACACACACACACATTATATATATATATATATATATATATATATATATATATATATATATATATATATATATATATATATATATAAGTCAGTTCATATTATATTTCAATAACCATGGTTTTATTTTATTATTTTTTCACATTTCCAAAAAACATAACATTTCTGTGAAATATATTTTTTACGGTCCGTTTCATTTGTATTGTTCCAAACAACGTTTTTATGTCAATATCGTCTCTGCAACACTACAAAATCATCTGAAAAATTCACGAAGAGTAAAAAGTTCTTGGATTCAAGTGTCTTGAAAAAACCTACAGAGAGTGGCCTGCAGCAGGCGCTGCATGGAGTAAGCTGAAAATTCAGGTTGGAAGGAGATAGACATCTCAGGACGCCGGAAACAGTAAGGAGTTAAGGTTATTTATGGTAGAAAAGTTGCTTGTTTTTGTTACCCTTAGAAAGGACGGTTTGACTGTTGCTGCAGGATTGTCGTTAGATAGTAAAGAAAAGGTGGTGTAATGTCAGACAAAAGGTCTGTGAGGCAAGGTGCAGTAAGGAGCGACAGGGAGACAGCGTCAAGGCAGGGGCAAATACCCTGAGTAAGCTCAGAGTGAAAATAGACACTCCTTTTATAGTTTATTTGTGACTGCTGCTGGTATAATGATTTGATAATATCTGATTGGTTGGATCGTGTGACGATGTATGCAGAAAGAAAGATAGTGTATTGATTTCTGTTACCCGAATTTAGACACTAAAGGATTAAACATAAGTTTTTGTTTGTTAGTTGTGCTGAGTAATAAAACACTTGTGGCCGACACAATTTCTAAAATTTAAGACTTAAGCTTAATGAGTCTTCAGAAGAAATTGAAACTCAGGGAATCTTACTTAATTGGTGTCTAGTGATTATGGATTACATTTATTGTAACTCTGAAATATTTGAATTTTGAAAAAGGAGGTTATGCCCGTATTATGTCCCCTAAGAACTCTTTAAAATACTTTAAAGAAACTGAAATTTGGAGTAAAAAGTTATTTCTTAATTTTTGAAAATTTTAATAGTAAGTTGAAAGGTAGTTTTATCTCCATGTTTGATTTGACTTTGGAAATGAATGAGAAATAAATAGCTATTTGACAAAATTATGGGAAAAAAATCTAAATCCTTTGAAAACTCAAAACGCTTTCAAAGACGGCACTGAGCTGCTCAGATGCCTACAGGTGCCCATAGAGCATAATGATTGATTTCTACATTCAATTGTTATTGAGATTATCCGGTTTCTCATTGCTTTATTATTGCAATTGATATTTTTTGGAAAGGTGTCCACCCCCCAAGAAGGTGTTTTAAAGACAGCTTAAAAGACATACTCCGAAAAAGCAAACATTAACTTAAAACTTGGTGACAAACAGGAAACGAATAATATAAACTGGAGAAATCAATAAAACATATGACTTTGGAGAAATAACAATAGAATGAAAGACTGCTAAAGAGCTGCTGTGAAGTCTCCAACATAAGATACAACAGAATATTTTCAAATACCCAAGCGAAATACAGCTATGGCTATGCGCCATTTGTATATTTATTTTAGAAACAGTTTCTAATAAATTAAAATTCTTTATGATTCATTTGTAATTTTTTCTCCTATTTTATACATATATGCAATAGTGTTGTTGATATTGTAATCCGATAATAAATTTAAAGAAACTTCTCAATCTCAATATCACTGTTCACTCTCTGCTGTCACAAACCAAACTAAATCTATTCCCAATATGCTCCTTCTTAAAGCAGTCGCCCTCCTTATATGCAAATGAATGCAACCTATAAATAATCTACCATGAATACAAGTTCTTTTTTTCTGAATTTCGAGTGCCCTCCATGCGAAACGGTCCACACACTTCAAAGCAGTTAACTCTTTATTTTTTTATTTCATTTTACCGTAGGCAATTCCTTTGTTTCTTAAATCACAGATATTATTATTATTATTATTGTTATTGTTGTTGCTGGTGGTGTTGTTGGCGGTGGTGGTTGTTGTGGTGTTGTTGTTGGTGGTTGTCTTGTTGTTGGTGGTCGTCTTGTTGTTGGTGGTCGTCTTGTTGTTGTTGTTGGTGGTGGTGGTGGGTCAGCTTATCTACCTATTTCAGGAATAAATAGACTTACGCAGACACAATAAATACAGTAACATCTAAGCATCATTGGTGGCGAATTGTGGCAGTTATGTCCCCCAAGCTCATAACGTGAACTTCTGTAACATACTTCTGTTTATTATACCACTCTGCTTGTTTTGATTATTTCCAGCCTGCAAGGCCACAACAATTATTATTAATTGTACTTATATTAATAAAAGCGATTTAATGAAAAAAAGGTAACTTTCAAAATGATAACTTCCGGTTATATTTTTTTGAAATTCAAATGACAACTTCCGGTTAAGTTGACGCCCGAGTACACTTGCACACGCCAACAACTTAGATTACTTTAGAATAAAAAAAACTAAAAACTTTTTATTAAACACAATGACTAACAAAGTTTTTTTTAATAACTAAATAGATACAATTATTATTAAAAATGAATTTGTTGTTGTTGTTGTTATTGTTGTTGTTGTTGGTGGTGGTGGTTTATGCGGTGGTGATGGTGGTAGTGTTGGTTGTGATGGTGATTACATTAGCCATGAAAAAGAAAAAAAAACTCTTCTCTTGTCTTTCTGAATAACAAAAAAATAGATTCATATATTTGATAAATCTTTATTAATTTTTTTAAATTTTAATTTTTCTATCTTAAATAATAAAGTAAAAAAAAAACTAAGTAACCATTTCAAATTACTCTGGAATATATAATTTTTTATTTGACTAATTGGCATTCCGCTTTTTCGTTTATCCATTTTATCATACAACTAGTTTTTAATGAAAAATTCATTTTCATTTTTATGCTTATACAAAATCTAGTCCTCTGGCTTTGAATATAGAAAAGACCATATAAAATAATGTTTTTGTTGTTTATTTCCTAATCAATTAAATGTGACCATGTTCATGCACAGTAAATTTCCTCAACATTGGAATATATCAAATCACATCATGACAATCACCTTTTTGTTGCTTTTTTCCAAGATGTGAAATGAAAATTGTTTCTTTGTTTTTCTGTAAAGAAGACTACAACTAGACTAATTGCTGCCTATAGGGCGGGTAGAGCACTTTTTCTTGTCTTGACAGAGTACAAAATCGACTTCACAATCTAATGGGTGAAAATTTCTTCTGTACTCTACAGCCCCTTTCTCACAGAAGAGACGTTGTTAGTCTTTTTCTACTCTATCATTATTTCCATGGATTCTGCTTGACTGAGCTCGGATTTCTGATCCCTCTTTGTAAGACATTCATAACAAGAACTCATCTCCCTACCACAACTGAAAAGATCTTTATCTTTGTGTCAGAGAGAATTTCCATGAACAGAGTTTATTTTGAATAACTTTCCGTCTATAAAATATGTTTCCACAGGATTGCTTTCCTGCAGACTACAACCTGGTCGTCTTCCAATCCAATGTCAACAAATACTTGTCATAAACCGTTCCCATAAATAACCAAATTTTGTTCATTCGATTCAATATTTTCAATCCTCTCATAATATTCTTCATCATTTTACTGACAATCTATCTATCTCGTTAACCCTTATTCTTGAGTAGCTTTTCGTCTTGATAAGTGGTGACACATTAGTAAAACACAAACTAACTTAATGTACATGTCGTCGCATGCACACATATATTCTGTTGTGGCCTACAAGTGTCAAAAGAAATAACAGGACCAGAAAGTAATTAACAAGAAATTGTATTAACAGAAAGTACAGTAATAGGTCGACAAAGTCTGCTTCCTCACTTTGCACTGGTGCTACCAGATCAGGCTGTCTGAAGATACCGACTTCCTGACCTACAATGCACCAAACATTGATGTTATTGTTTTTTCCTCTCCCTTTTCAAAACTCAATCCTGTTCTGCTAAGCCAAAAAGCAAAAACAACACATGCATAAATATTTGAAGATATAAAGAACTTGAAGCATAAAAGCTTTTATCAAAATGACTAGATTTAGGATTAAATAACCCGAAAACGGTTAATATGTCGTAAAATGAAACAACCAAACCAAACACCATGAATAAATATTTGAAGATATTAAAAACATGAAAAATAAATTTTTTTTCCAAAATGACCGGATTCACCATTAAATAAGCCGAAAAGGGTTGATATGCCGTAAAATAAGAAAGAAAAAAACACCAAATCCTCACTTTGCTTCTTTTCTCTCTGTTACTGATTAGTCATAATCACTCTATGCATCGCGTCAGGAAATGTGCATACAGTGACGGAATAGGGTAGATCACCCTAACATAAAGCCAACATACCCATCTTTTTTCACATATTTATATTGATGCATTTACTTAATTTAATTATTTCCACAATCAGACACAACACCATAGCCCACACAAGCCATGAAAGCCACAGACTGGAATTCCTAGACTCAAGTTTCGTCCTCTTTTGGGCTCATCGGTAAGGCACTACCCTCGAATTCAAGATTTAAAACCTGAGTCACTCGCATGTGAGGCAGGTACTATGGCACTTAACCCATCACACCACATACAAAAAAGTCTATTAACTAACACAGACAATGTAAACAGCTGCGAGCGTCTGACTGTGGAATGTGCCTACTCTTCTCAACCAGAAGTGTAGTTATCCAACTACAAAGAATCCAGGTCGATGTCTCACAAGTACGATTTTACACTCACTAAGCCGGTGCCACCCAACAAGAGAACCCAGCGAGCAAATAAATATTAGATTTTTTAAAAATTTAATTCTGATTATCACAAAAACTTAATTTAAACTATGACCGACAGTGAATCTTTTAGAAATCACAACAGGCATTATACAGCAAACATTCACTACCATTTTTGTTTATTTTGAATGTTCTTAAAATATGTTCAGTGTTTACCCCGTTTTCCAGGAAGCTATGGGAAGAGAGCCCCACATGGTCACCTGTAGGTTTCCATCTTGTCTTGCAAACAGCTTTAACTTAACTATTTTTAAAAATTCCTCCTCTCTAGCTATCATGTGATTTTGTTCGACCAATCACATCTCTGGATCACGTTGCCACCGACCTTAATTCACTAACATCATGTTCTGTATATGTAAGTTCTGTATAGATAAGTTCTGTATAGATAAGTTAAGTTCTGTGCATATTACATTGAGCTCGGGTTAGATTGTTTGAACCCAAAAAATATGAGTTTGCAAACTAGTTAAATATAAAAAAATCCAAAGACAAAATTAAAAATTAGTCTCTTTCTGCTCGTTATGCCATTTCTATCTATCTATCTATCACTATCTCTTTTTCCATCTCTAACTATGGGTTAAATAGAATTACTACTGCGATGATATTTCCTATTTGTTCCAATCTTTTTTTTCTTTCCTTTCTTTATTACCTTCAGCAATTAATAAATGGAGAGAGAAAGAGACAGAAGCTAGGATGACAGACATCATACAAAATAAGTGTCGTTTTAACATGTATAAACGATTTGTAAGAATTTTGTAAATGGTATAAGAACACTTACAAATCGTTTTCACACATTAAAAGTATGAGGAGTCAGTAAAGAATTTAATTTTAATGCGTTTTATATAAATTATGTGTTGTTGTTTGTGGTTTACAAGTTCTCGAGTGTTAACTAGTCTGTACTTTTACCCTAATCTGATCTATTGCAGTCATTTATGAACTAATACTATTTGGAAAGGCATGAAGAGGCTAGAGGTAAAATACCAGATTGTGTTCAATTAATTGACTACACTTAATCGTTGTGTAATTGGTATACTTAGATATAAAGAAGAACAAAGAGGCTGATAGGCCATAAAACAGACAAACCAAACCAAACTAAGCTAATCAGCGATGATTGGGTTAGTTACAAGAGTGGATATGATATAAGCCCTCAAACATTGAATAACTTCAGCTTTTAAACATCTTTTATGCCCACATCTAATAAATGTGTCGTGTAATGGACAACCATTGGTTCTTTTAAATATGAAACAAAAAAACAACTCCGGTTGAGACATCAACATTCAAAATATTAGGTTCCCATGGAGAATATGTGCTATTCATATTTCTATTTGAATAACAATTGATATCAAGTGTCTTTGAGATTGAGGAATGGACTCCTTTTAATATTTCACTGTTTTATTTTTTGGTGTTGCTTCCTAAATGAGAGCATTAAAAGAATTACCTGCAGTTTGTCAAAATGCAAAACAGAAGAAAAACAAGAGAAAAACGGAAATTCTTAGATGCGGCCATTCATTCTATGCATTTTGGGATTAAAATACGATTTTAAATGTCAGTCTGACAGACCAACGAAAATGCTCTTTCAAACTTAAGTATGACACAGCAACGAAAATGATATTTTAAACTTAAGTATGACATACTAACGAAAATACTATTTTAAACTTAAGCATGACAGACCAACGGAAAGGCTATTTCAAACTCGAACAGTATCGAGCATGAAATGCTATTTCAAACTAAAACATGACTGATCAAAGCATGATCGATCAACCAAAATGCTATTTCAAACCTAAGCGTAAAAGAACCAAGAAAATGCTATATCGCGACAGACGATCAAATTCTTATTTCAAACTTAAACGTGACAGACCAATGAAAAGGCTATTTCAAACTTCAAATTGACAGAATAAACAAAATGTAAGCATGACAGACAGACTAATAGAAAGTGTCTTTTATCATTGCATAGAGACATCTTACGACCGCCTGACGGACAGAGAGCCTCATAGAAATGCAAGGAAATCCTTAAAAAAGAATAAAATGACAAACTAAAATCAGTAGGGAAGAGAAGAAAAGCCGCGACTGTGGTGTTTATGGCTTCTCTTCTTTCAAAGCCAGTTTCCTGAATGTCTTTGTCCTGCGCAATACTATTCATCGCAATTCCTGCTGCAGATGACAATAGAGATTCCAGAACAATTTGACAACAATTCTAAAGAAAATGCTATTTCAAACTTAAGTATGACACACCAAAAGGGAAGCATGGTTAAATTACGCCAATTTTACAAGAGAGTTATCGTTCCAGACCGGAATATTTATTCAACCATTCAAAGATTATTTTTATTTTGAATATCTTGTCGGGGTGTCACCAATTTTTTGTTAAAATTATAACAACACTATCTGACCCTTTTTTATTGGTTGGAGTTATAAAATCTCACAATAAGACGACAGGAAATGCTTGTTTGCAATAATAACATAATTTTTTTATTCGGCCCGGATATTTTACAGCAGTAGGTTTAGTGTAATTTTCTTTCATATATTTTTTTGTAAAAACAGCGGTGACCCTTAAGAGATGTTACATCCCAAAAGGTATACCAGCGGCTGAACTGCTAAATATTATATATATGATAGATGTCCACATGTTAGACAAGCATGACCATCGCTGATCAGTAGACAGTGTTAAGTGTGAGCCATAACTGTACAAGGATTTTGTTACTCAAAGTGTCCCTATTTACTTGCATCCCCACAGGGGAAAGTTAGACACAAGGTCGGTTTTTAATGTGGGGAAAATTCAGCTCCCCAAAAAGGGTCGCTCTGGATTTGGCCAAAAATAAAAATTGCCTCAATCTAGAAAGATTTTTACTTCGCTGACCGAGGAGAGAAAAGATGAAGTGTAGTATCAGAACAGATTCTACACTTTGCTCCTAGCCAAAAAAAGGTGTCGTCTCCATGTTTACTCCTACATAAACATCTAAATTAATAAATGTAAAAGTTCACCCATTTCTTGCACTAACGGTAAAGTGAAAACGCCCTATTTCAAGTTACTCCAACTTGACACAATAGCAACACCCTACCTATTTATATAGTGTTTATATATATGACATATCAGTCACAAGATTTTCATATTGATTTTGAAAACGGATATTTTATTAATTAATTTTCATTTGTTATTGTCTTTTGATTCAATAATAATTTTGATTTTAATATAACAAACAGTTCTGTTTTACAATATTGTTTTATTTCCTCAACAAATATTTAGCGTTCTTTTCTTTAAAGGGACCGACTTGATTTTCAACAAGTTGCGATTTAGTTTAAAATTGCAAGTGAAAAGGTAAATTGATTTTTTTCCCCTTTCTTTACGGTCACGTTTCAACATCATCACCGAATTCGCTTTAACACCCGTTTTCCAATCTGGCATACACTCGATCGCTTTAAGAAATTGACTTACAAAGTTCATCTATCTATATGAATAAATGAGAAAAAATTTGTTTCGTGTTTACAACAAGGTTATGAATGAAATGTTTATTATTTTAAATTAATGTTTTGAGTATTTCAAGTAGCGAACATGGAAGGTGATAGCGAGCTTGAAGAGCCAGCTAGTTACATATAAAATTAATTTACATTAATTGTTCAATAAATCTTAGTCATTAAAATTATATTTTCTCTTCTCACAAGTTGCTGTGCACGTGTTTGCTATCCTCCAAGGACCGAGGTCAATTTCCTAGATACCTCATGCCTAACAAGTTTATTTTCCAAATAATCAATTAATCTTAAAGATAGGGAATGACTCAATCTGCCGCAACTTGATTGTCTAGTGAGCTGGAAAGATGCAGAGAGGATTAGAGAAAGAGAGGGAGAGAAAGGAAATATTTTTAAACCAATGCTTAGTTATTTAAACACTTTTCATCATCATCACCATCATCATATTCGGTGTAACGTCTGTTTTTACATGCTGCCATGTGTTGGACGGCTTTAAGAAATTGACTTTCAAAGTAACCTATTTTTATCACTTCCTCTCATGTTTTCCTTGGCCTTCCCTGTGAGCTGGACCTGCTACCGTGACTGTTCTACATCTACTAACCCGGGAACTCTCGTCCATTTTTTCAATGTGACCATACTATCAATGTCTACACTTCTGCACATCTCCCTATACTGTCCAGATTTAATCTTCCTCTGAGGTCATCAGAACTAAGCCTGTCTATAGTATAAGACTCACATTACACATTCATAATATCATTATCATATCATTTCTCTCCATGCAACGCATGTCCTCAACCCTCACTGGCCAGATTTCACTTTGATACATCATCATAATGCATACACGTGTCTGATAGACTCTTCCCTTGGTCGACAGTGGTAACACCTTGCTAGTTAGTTAGTCAGCCTATCTTAAAACATATCTTGTCGATCCAAGTGTCCACACCAGATATTCAATATGCAACCATCACTCATACAATCGTCTAGCTGACGTCATTTCTACCCAGTTTATATTCTCATAAACCGAGCGTATTTCTTGGTAGGTCAATTCTGTAACCTCTGCATGGCCAGTCCTGTCTAGGATATATTCTGTTTACGCATAAAGCTAGATCAACCCAAATAAATATATTTTAACTAATATTTATATTAGTTAAGTAACACATCAATATTTACACTTATATATCACCACAACGATTCACATTAGCAAAATCAAGAATCCCAAAGGCAAGAAAAGTGCTAAAGATATCTGCCTCAGAAGAGCAGCAGGGTTTAAAAGATTAGAGGGGTTTCACTCACAGTTGGCTTGTGTATCCGCAACCATAAACCCAATTTTCTTTACATACCAGCATATATATATATATATATATATATATATATGCATACATTAGTATCCATGGACGTGTTGGATAATAAAAGATGCAGAAAGAGATGTTAAATATTCGAATGGCTGATTTAACTGGTATATATATCAGTTAGTACATATATTTATGAGACAGGAAATGTTGTAGACAAGAGGACAAGAAAAAGATCAACAGGACTGAGAATATATAATCGTGGGAATTGAAGTCAATGATTCAGAGGCAGATATGACGTTGGATATGGGAGAAGAAGATTCTGGAAGAGGAATCTCTGTCAGGTAATTTAATATGAGTTAACAAACGTTTACTCTAAAAGTCTGTAAGCTCATGTAAGTTCATTAGAACACGCTTTCACTCTCTCCCTTGCTTCTGTCTATGTTTGAACAACAGCACATGGAAGAAAAAGACAATTAAATTGATTAATTGTAGAATACTCTGCGATTGAATAAATCATTTTCTGTCGACCTTTGATTTTCAGTGTTATGTTTTTATGAAAAGTCTCAGTCAGGAGGCTTGAAACAAGTGATAGTTTTAAATAAATGTTTTGAATTTGGACGCTCGATTGGTATAAAATAATTGAGAACAAAATGATTATTCCATATGGATACAAAATTGTGATTAGTTAAATTAAAGAAGGATATTTAAATAGTTAGTTGGTTAAGTCAGTTAGTGATAGGCATAAAGATACTGGTGGCCATTGTAGAAGGGTCTTTCCTCATGAACACTTAAAAAAGAGAATAACAGTGTTAATTTATAAGAATCTATAATGCAATTAACCGGTCAGTGATTGTCTCGAATGCAACAAATACATTTATGTTGGAGAGATTTGAAGATTGAAATTAAATTTAGTTGCTGTTGAAATTTTAGCTACGCGATATGCAATGGTGTGATGGTGATCTACAATATTCCGTGACTGTATGGACTTTTTTAGACACTATGTACAAGGGAGCTTATGGAACTGTTTTGGAGCATCTTTCTGTAACATACTATTCTGTACTTTTGTAAATACACACTCTTGTGATTCCCCCCTCCCCACACATGAAATCGTTAATACATTTCAGAAACATTTCTGTAATCAAACCATATTCGCTACAAATAAATTTCAGGCTATGTCTAACTTATCTACTAAATTCATGTTATGACGGTCAAACAGTCATTGTGACGATATTGAATTATTTTACCTTGACGCCGCTATTCCGAATTCAAACCTATATAAATGATTGCAAACTAAAAATAATTAAATTCTAAAAAAATGGATTTTATTTTAATTTGCAGTATTTAATTGTTTTCAGTGATTAAGTAAAAATTCCAATTTTACTCGATATTTAATTCTTATTTAAAAATGATTCCAGCAAATTTTTATAAAATTTTATCTGAAAAAGATTTTATCATGACTTAAAAAAAAATTATGACAATTTTGTGCAGGAAAGGCAGTCTATTAATGGTGGCTTGCTGCTGTGAATTCGGAATAGCGACGTCTACATAAGATAATTTAATATCGCTGTCATTGTTTTTTGCTCCAAAATCTGCACCTCTGCATTGCAATCACACTTGGACATACCATGTAAAATTGTCAAATGATACACTCCTCTATTAGCACTGCTATATTTTGGATATCATCTGGGGATTGTTTTGATAGCCATTATTTATTTTAGATATTACAGCAAGAATAGTATAAAGTAACCCCCACAGAAATGCCACCCATAAAATCGTTAATAAATTACACAATCCTTTCTGTAATCCAACCAATATTGGCTACAAATAAACTTCAGTCTATGTCTAACTTTAACTAAACTTATTTGCATCGGTATTATTAAATATTTTTAAAGAATTAAAATCTTATTTATAGTCCTTATGTATATATAATATCTGAAATCCTTTGACGATGTTTGTACGATACAAAATATAAGATTATTTTCACATATTTTTATGAGTCAAACTGGAAAAAATGATAATGAATATTTATAAACTTGATAATAAATTTCTGATGATCTATTGTTGGATATTCCTTCAGGAATGTCTAGTGTAGGAGTTCTCAACTCTGGTGTTGCGATTTTCTTCAAATTGTAAAGTCATATAAAGGTAAGACTGATTCATTCTGATCTGCGGTGGTATCAATCTAAAGCAGAAATGGGTAAAGAGATCGCTTAAGATGAAAGTACACAACTGGGTTATTTCCCTTTTACATTAATACAAAAAATAGAATATGTCTCTACACTAGTTGTGTTTAGCAGTTCATTATTTGTATGTACATGTTAACAAAACTGGCTTTGCTGTCCTAAGTTTAAAAAATAATAATTTATTTTAGTTTTTCTGGTTGCTTCTTTTAAATCCTTTCTTTTAAGATTTTGTGTTTAAGATCAAGTATTTGTTGCCATTTTCAGGTGAGGTTACACAAAGTATATTGAAGTTAAAATGGAGTCACCACTGGAAAAAGGTTAGAAACCACTACTATAGGTGGACATTATAACAATTTTAGATGTAATTCTCTGCCATTACTATCTCGTCTTATTCAAATTTTCTTCCCACCATCTAAAACATTCAATCAGTAAACCAGTAAAGAATATTATGAGAGTTTTATTATTATATAGATAATGCATTTTTACCTCTATAAAATTGTATACTTTTATGAATATAACTTGGAAGACGAATGCCCATGCCATCAAGTAATTAAAAAAATCTTTGTACATTTTGTAAAACTAAATGATCATCAATTCATAGGGTCAACGTTGGTACATTGTACGTTTGTGTATAAATTTAGTTCCTTTAACCGATTGTGAAGGTAAATAGATAGATATTTTATAAGTACATTTATTGACAGTTTATTAAATGCCGACATTCTTTTAACATCCTTAACCTTGGTAGTCTTTCTCTGCTCTATCGTTATTTTCATGGTAAGTGCTTGACTGAGCTTCAATCTATCCCCCCTCCCTGTAAAACAAAAGTACAACAAAAACTCGTCTATCTATAACCACTGTCAATAATTTCCATTTCTCTATCTCTGCACCTAAAATTAAACGGAGCTTTCATGAGCAGAGTTTCTTTCCTAGAATGATCCGTCTGCAGAACACAATACCGCGGGTCTACTTCCCAGCTGAATGCAACATAGTCGTTTTCAAGTACAATGTAAAGAAATTCCTGTTGAGTTGTCCTTTTAAATAATCAAATTCTGCCCAATTAAAACCATCGTTAACAATCCTCAAGGTGTTGTCTCACCGTCTATCTGACAAACTCATTAAGCCTTATCCTCGAGTGGCCTTTGGGCCTTGATAAGTCGTGACTTCTTAGTAAAAAAAAATATTGTTAGTTTATGAAATGCCGACATTCTTTTAGCACCCTACATACAGTGGTCTCCTCAGCCCCTGCAAAGAAGGAGCAAAAGTGGAACGTCCACCCACTTTAACCTCAAGTCTCTCTTTGTTTTGTTTTTTCGATTCTCTCTCGATTTGTAACGTTATTCTGAAAATTGTTTTAAACGCATTCTTTAAGTTGGCATACCTCGAAATACAAAAAATAAAATACTTATATCTTCATTTTCGTCTCAACCTTGAAATTATCAAAACAATTACAGTCGTAAATGCAACATCTTCCCACACTCTTTAGCTACATCTCGTTACCATCTAGGTTATAATTCTTATTTACTTTCCAACTTTTTCGATCACCTCGGAGTACCTAATTAACTGGTATTGTCCGGGCCTTTGGGTCTGGATTTACGCCGGTCTATTGGGGTTGTCTGGTCCTGTGCAGTTCTAGGAGGTGCACCCTCCCAGGCTTCGCCTCCCCTCTTTGGGGAGGAGTAAGTTTATTGCTTACTGTCTGAGGCGCCCCTACCGGGGAATGCCGACGGGGCTGCCCAGGCAATTTTTAAATGGCCAGAATGCTGACCTCTCGAGCGCTGGCTTTTCAAACCCCACTTTCCCGACCCGATCTTGGGTCACATCTTACTTGTGGGAGGAAGATAAAACTGGCCTTGTGCCTAACTCCTGGGGAGGAGTAAATAAAACCTCGGAGTCAATTTGTTACTTCAATGCTCATCTAAAAAAATTGTGAAACACAAATTGTTTGAAGTAATACATACTTTTTCCACATTCTGTTTCCACGTTGGGCATTTTTAATTAGTACTCAGCGACCCGTGACCCGTTGGGTCAACGTTGATGCATTGTACATTAGTGCATACATTTGTTTTTTATGAAAATCTCTCCAGACAAGGCATGAAGCCACTTAATGTAAAGAGCTAAAAAAATACTACTTCAAGGTAAAAAAAAAACTAGCCAACGATAAGTGTTATATGGATAGATTCCGACACAGAAAACAGCAATTCTTCCTCCTTTGTCAGAAACATCGCTCATGGAATGTGAGGACAAAAAAAAAATAAGGGAAGCAAGAGTTACGAGGCTGCCGAAAGTAAACCCAAAGTCTACTTTCTAATCTTCACTTAGTCATGTTAACCGATTGTGAAGGTAAATTACGTAGCTATTTTAAAAATACATCCAGTGTGTTAGAGGATAAAGATACCGCCTGCTTTCAATTTAATGGAAATTAGCTGAATTAGTAAATGGTGGTACTCTTACATTAGTGTATACATTTAGTATTTTCCCTTTCTTCTTTATTTAGGTCATTTATTTATTTACGTCATCTTCTTGCTTTCAATCTCTTTTTTTCTTTTTCTTCTTTATTTAAATTATTTATTTATGCACGTCATCCCCTTACTTTCGTTATCTTATACAGGAATAAAGGGAGTAGTAACACTACTCCCTTTATTCTTCTCCTCACATTTAGCACTGTTCCACTCCTTCTGACCACTTATCGTCTCATTCGCCTTTCCTTTCACCATCTAAAACATTCAATAAACAAACACACAGTATTGTTAGTTTTTTTTTTTATTATATAGATAATTTATTTTACCTCAAGCTGCTGTATGTTTTTTGGTGTACAAAAAAGAACAAATATTTTCACGCTTCTCAGATAAAAAAAAATTGTTATTTTTCTTGTGCAGGAAATTTTATAAAACATAGCAATGCTGGAGATATTTTTATTGATTCGCTAACGATTTTTACTATTTACCAAGACCTTATAGGATTTTTCTCATATATATATATATATATATATATATATATATATATATATATATATGTCATAAAATGTATGGAGAGACAAATGAAGTTAACAGGGAGACAATGAACTCAAATTATTGTAAATTAAGTTATCATCGGAAAGGAAATATTTGCAAATATGAGGTAACTGTGACAAATAAAAGGATTACTGGGGAAAAAGAACATAGAGTGAAGTGAAAAGATAGAAGGGTAGTGATAGTGAAAGGGATATTTTAAAGGAAAGACAACTAAAGTGGTGAGGAAAGAGAGGGAAGAAAGAGGGGGAAGGGAGAGAGAACGACAGAATGTTATGGACATAGAGAGAATGACAAACTGAAGAGGAGAGAGAGAACAACTAAGAAAATGAAAGATAGAAAAAGAGAAAGTAAAACCTTTCACCATAGCTATATCTTCTACAACCA
>OY744530.1:50735006-50802506 GCA_963556195.1 Sepiola atlantica | reverse complement strand
AGAACATATTTTCGTTATAAATTTGACCAAAGAGTTCAAAACTGGAGAGGGTAAGTTTCTTTCTCGAAAATTAATAGCCAGGAGATAGAATGAAAACGATATGTGATCAAGACGATTCACAAAAAGACTTGTTTATAACAAGAATATCATGGACATGATGAGCTTTGTTAATGGGTATGGCAACCTCTTCTTGGAATGGTTTCAAACAGTTATTTGACAGGATGAGTCGGTGTTTTCTCTTGTGAATGATGCTTGCGAACAGTGTCTTCTAAAATCAAGTAACATTTTTGGGGTTGTCTTCAAACTAGAGTTAAGCATGTAAATGGGGAAATTATCGTTTGGAGTGCATTTTCATTGCTTCGTATTGGAGAGTAAATTCTGTGTTATAAGAGCAACAACACCAAAGAATACATCTTTATTTTAGAAAAAATCGACAGTCTGAGAGAGGGAGTGAGCTAAGGAGAAATTATACGTAGAGTTGCCGGCTGTGTTAGTAAGGTTGGAGAATCCCAATCAGTCACGGTAGTGTGCATTAAAATCCTCAAATACATGTATCTGGGCATTCGAGTCAAGTGAAAGTGCTTTATCTATGCTTTCAGAGACAGAGTTTAGCAGGGTACAGTATGAGTCGAAGGGGAATGGTATAAGAAATATAAGTAACTGACGTTGTGATATAAAGTCAATCTAAAGCACATGTAGTCGTAGACATCTGATTCTAACCTATGTTCTCTAGTCAGGAAGATGGTGTTCCGAACATAAACTCCTAGCCTGTCAAAGTCTTTACGGTAGAGTGGGAGGTAGTCACTCATGTCAAAGTGGTGAAAGGAGATTGAGAATTGAAGGTTTGTTTCACTTAGTGCTAGGATATCCGGGAAGTTTGTCAGGAGAAAGGTTTCTACGTCGTTGATGTTGGTTCTAAGTCCCCGGATATTTGTGAATGCGAGCCTCAAGGGCGGAGGCGAAGGTGTTTTTTGTTGGGTATCTGGTTTAGGTTTGATTTTATTTTTTTGTAATGACATGTTTGTTTTGTTATAGAGTGGGTTGGGCAAGGTCGGTGCTTCTTAGGTGCCAATAAGCTCACACAACCAGTCCTTTATTCATGACCTGGTCCATGGGGTTTGTGGCCTCAGGGAAAGCCCACCGGAGATAACTGCAGGGTCCCTTTCCAAAATAATTGAACCTGAAGCCAAAAGTTTGCATGGCATGACGAACCCAGAAATCCATGCCGGAAATACCTCAAGAGACACACATCCATGCACAACATGGCACTTTAGAATACCCCGATATTTAGTGAGTGCTGATAGAGAAGCCTCCTAAGGAGTCATCCCTAAGTTTGGTTTTCTGTTATATCACCCAGAAAAGTGTCGACCAAATAAGCACTATGACCTCGCCCTTTACCAGGGATACTTAACTACATCCATTATCGGTTAGTTATCAGACAACCAAGCCTGTAAGAAACCTCACCACCAGCCTTTAATCCTTCGGATTTCACCCCCAAACAAGCTAGCTAAAAAGTAAGGCCTTCAAGAGCCCAATAAGATAAGGAAGAGCTTACAAGGCTGGATAACAAAAAATGTCTACCCCTAAACTGATTTTACAATTGTATTTGAGAGTGAAAAACGTCCAGGTAATAATAAAGCAACATACAAAAAGTCCGGACAGTCTTCTAACAAAGTAAAGTCAGTCGGTAGACCTCGCTTTTTGAATCATTGTTATTCTTCACACTGCAGTTTCTCGTTCGTCTTCAATGCGCTTCTCTCATTAGTAATCGGCTTTTCCATCTGTCGTTGACACAATTCAACCGGTTAATACAGTCACCGGAAGTCGCGGATCCGGGTGTTTAATGCAATCATTTGTGCATATGCAAATTGCATCACTCTTCTAACATCTTGGCACCTCAAATCTTCGTTCACGAAAAGCACATAATCGGCAAAATCGCCCTCAGCTGTTAAATCGAGGCTCTGGATCCAATCATGCTGAAGTCGGGTTTAACTATGTGCACACGCAATGCATGCTGACATGCAAATTTTTTTGTCGGCTGGCAACTGACGTTTTCTGTCAGTATCTTTTTCACTATACACCACTTCTGTCGCTGATATTTGAACGTTATTCATCTTCCAAACTTTCAAAAACTTCTCCCACTGAGTGGAGAACTTTCATAAGCAGGCTTGAAAAGTTCATAAAAATTGGAGAAACCTATCCGCAGACCATCATCATCACCATCAACAACAACAACGGTATGTGTTAGACTGCTTTAAGAAATTGACTTCCAACGTAACCTATCTCTGGCTTGGTCTTTATTTATTCCTCTTTCTCTCAATTCCATTTTTATCACTTCCTTTCATGTTTTCCTTGGCCTTTCCCTGTGAACTGGACCTGTTACCTGAACTGTTCTACATCTACTGACACATTCATCCATCCATTCATTCAGCGTGTCCATACTATGCAAGTCTTTTGTTCCGCACACATCTCCTTATATTGTCCAGATGTAATCTACCTCTAGAGTCATCAAATCTAAGCCTGTCTTTAAGACTCACATTAAACATCCATTGTATCATTCTCATTTCATTTATCTCCATGCAACGCATATCCGCAACCCTCACTGGTCAGATGTTACTTTCATACATCACTACACTGCATGCACGTGCCATTGAAACTCCCCTTGGTCGACAGTGTAACGCTCTGCTAGTTAGTAATGAGAGAAGTTCCTTGAAATTACTATAATCCACACAAATTCTTTCAATCGCTTTAGCACCTGATCCACCCTGTGCACAAATGGTATCATAAAGGTAACAAAACTTCTCGACAACCTCAATAGTTTTGCCATACAGATATACTTTGTCTAAATCTGACTTCTCATTCATAACCACTGTCTTACACTTCTTGCACACAAATTGGTTATCCTTTCTCAACCTACCAGTTCCTCTTTTTGGGAGCTTTCCAACACTACAAACTACTGATCATCACTTTGGTCTTGGTAACATTCTCAGACCTTTACTTAGAATACTATTCTCCCAAGTGTTTAACCTAACAAATATTCCATTGTTTTACAAGCAAGTACTAAATCGTCAGCCATACAGCATCTCTTTCGAACAACGCGTACAAAATTTCCTGGATAATGCTTCTAAGACACAAATGAAAAGCAACAAACTCTGTACAGAATCCTGATGTACTCCTGCTTTAACATTAAAGCTGTTACTTAATCTGCTGTTAATTCTAACACAACTTTGAGCATTTCTGTACATTGCTTGAACTACCTTCACCAACCACTAGTTTTCCCTAGTTTACACAAAGCTCACCAGACAACCTCTCTTGGAACTCCTGTCATAAGCTTTCTCTAGATCAACGAAAGCAAAATACAGATTCTTCTTCTTATCAAAGTATTTCTCCTGCATTTGACTCAGGATAAATATGGCACCAGTGGTACTTTGCCCTGAAATAAAACCAAACTGAATTTCATGTATGTTTATCTGACTTCATATTTGCTGCTCAGTTATCACTCAATAACTTTCAGGGTCCGATCCATGAACTTTAATCCTCTGTAATTAACTCTATCTAGTGCTTCCCCTTTAACATATGCAACAATTCACAATTGTAATAAGCTTCCAATTTTGGGGGTAATCTCTTCTTTTATGATCTGATTTGTCAAGTCTGTGAACATCTCAATGCCTGTTTCACCTGCAACCTTCAACATTTCTGCAACAACGCCTGAGGGTCGTCAAGCCTTACCCTTATTTAAACTTTCCCGTGGCATTTCTTTCTCAATTCTTATCGATAGAAAAGATACTGCTTCAGTAATATATAAATATATATACATACATATAAATAAATATAAATATATATATATATATATATATATATATATATATATATATATATATATATTACTATTTCATGTATCCGCATAAAATTTTATAAGGGATATAGTTTTTTATGTATCAATTTTCAGTATTTACTTTTACATTGCTCGATAAGTAAGTAGAGCTAGGTAGAAAGTTATGAAAATATTTCTGGAAATTAAGCTACAAAGAGGCTCCTGCGTTTCATCCCCGGGGGAATCTTCAGGCTAAAATGCATGGAGTTAGTTTTGCCAGGTGTTTTTATATACACAACTAGCTAGTTAACCAATCAGATTCTTTGTTGTTCTCTTAGCCAATCGTTAGGCTTCTCACGAACAAAGTTTCGGTTAGTTTTACTTCTTATTTCCTATTCTATTGTTCTGTTTTCTATATGATGATTCACCCCGGTTTCTTTGTTGTTGTCTTAGCCAATCGTTGGGCTTCTCATAAGCAAAGGTTCGGTTGATTTACACACATACCTAATTTATGCATAGAGAGATAAAGTATTTTTTCCTCAAATCAGTTTTTTTTTTAATAAAATAACTATGAGTAAATGATGACTTTATCTTTTGCTCTGACTAATAATTTACACCAATAAAGGTAATTGCATCGTTAAGAAACTAAAGATGGGATTTTTTAAAAACAATCCAAAACGTCTCAAACATTTAAAAAAAATTATTTTATCAACTCAATTCTTTGATGATGACGAAAAAAGGTTGTCAATTGTTTTTATATACTTTGATCCTAGTGTAACTTAGCTCAGCCTTCGGCAAATCAATTATCGCCTACTTAGCAGCTAAAACGTCCCTTTCGTTGTAAATCGATATGTTAAGGTAATAAAAGTTGAGTACATAAGAAATGGCTTTTCATCTTTCATATCTCTGACTTCATTAGACTATCATCGCATTTATAATAAATCTGATGCTCTTCTCCGTAACGGTGAGACAATCTATTTGTCCACATAACGGTGAGGTAAATTTATGACTTTCAAAACATTATAGAAACTGTCATTTTTCTTTCTTTTGAAGTCAAGCTGCGCTATTTTAAGTTGAGTGTTCTTTTCCAATCAATATAACTTAAGTTCTCTCTTTGAAAAAATTTAAAAAGCCACAAATATAGATACAATAAATAGTCAATATTAGTTTGATGAGAGATTGTCATTGATGTTTGATATAGAGTCGCTTTTTTCAAACTATTTCTTTAGTGTTTACTATTCGGCTTCTTATTCTTATCATCATCATCATTATTATTATTATTGTTACTCACTAGGAGTTCTCACACAGGTAATCATCAGTGATTACTCATCGGTTATAACAGGTGATCTTCCTTGGAGTCTGAATGACAGCAAGTCTCTCCCGATTTCCAGTACTCTCCACCTCTTTCGATACCTATTGCAAATGACTTTGCATTATCGTAACAGTCGCTTTCCATTGATTTCTCGTACAAAAAGACCATTGATCTTCTCTGAGGTTTGGGTGGCAATAAGCCTCCCTAGGGTTCGAGTACTCTCCGCACTCTTCATGGTTTTCTTTCTCTTCTGTTTTAATTTCCATGTTGTTTGTTAATGTTCGTAGTTTATGTGGATTGGTTTCCGCATTCAAGGATTTTCCAAAAGATTTCAACTGTTATCCTCATTGCCGTCCGCTGTATAGTCTCAGTCTTCCCCTGGATACTAATTTCTCCTAGTCTTTTTCCCAGGTTTATCGAGACTGTTCCTAGTACTCCTACAATTATTGGTATTATATTAACTTTCTTCATGTTCCATATTCCGTTCAGTTCTCTAGCAAGTTCCGTGTATTTGCTTCGTTTTTCTGTCTTTTTGATCTTTACTCTGTGGTCTACTGATACGGCAAAATCTACAATTTGAAAGTTTCTTTCCTTCTTTTTAATTATTATGACGTCTTGTCTCCTTGTTCGGATGAGTTTATCTGTTTGTACCTTTATATCCCAAAGAATTCTGTGATTTTTGTTTCCTTTGAGCAAAAGATGTGAAAACAGTTTTGAACATTTTGAACATGGTGTTGAGTTTAATTAGATATAAATTAATTAGTGAATTTAAAGATTTTCACGGCTCTGTGGGTAGAAAAAAACTTTGGCATCAGTTCGTCTTTGATTTTGAGTTTCCATGTCTATAAACTGGTTGTAAAAGGAAATATTAAAATATATAAAAGGTGGATGGGGATGGAAGTAGAATGCAATAAAATCAAAGACTAATATTTAAAATCAGTATTGGTTATTATTGAAACAGTTTTCGCAGTTCAGTAGTTCAATTTTCCTTCCATTGAAAAGAGACAAGTTCACTGACTACAGTGACAGACAGGGAAAATTTGCCACATAAGGGTCTACGTAGATATGTTTTGTTAACTATTTTATGGAAATTTAATATGTTTTATGAATTAAAAATTAATCACTAACATGTTTTTTTATTAATTTTTATTTCATATTTAAAATTATATTTTAATGTAATGTGAGTTTTAATTGTTTTCTTTGTAGAAGTTCAATAGATTCTTTTACTATATAAGAACTTCTAAGTATTATTATTATTGTCAATAATAATAATAATAATAATCTTCTTGTTGTTGTATTATGGTAGATTAATACCTTCAGCTAAATACCCCCTAAAAACATGAGATTCTGTTTCCGTTGTGGAAGCCTTCATTAGGTAACATATTACCCATATCGTTTTAAACCCTGTCTAACTTGTAAACCAAGTCGGACACAAGAGTTCACATTGCAGAACGAATAAAGGAAATAAAACTTGGGTTAAATCCACAAAAACTAACGAACAGGGCGGCAGTATTAAAGGAAAATATTTTCAGATAAAAATCCCAAAATAAAAAGGTAAAATTACAATTGGATTCTGATTCAGACGTGTCGATTATCAACATGCATACATGGAGAAGTTTAGGAAAACCAACCATGCTAAGAACCAACTAAATAGTCAAAGCGGTGACTGCTGAAAAAATTAAATTCGAGAATGATGATTACCGACATTACTTTAAACAGAACTACGAAAAAAGTAAACATGTTCGTATTAAAAAAACACAAATAATTTGTTTGGCATCGACTTGATGCAACTGTTCAACCTCTTGGGGTAACCAACTAAGAAAATAAAACATCGGATGACCGAGTTAGAAAAACCAAAGAAGGAATATGTTTCAACCATTAAAGATCGTATGACATGACACAACATAATTTGTCAGCAGAAATTAAAGCACATAAGGACACAAAATTCACGCTGCAAATAGGTAACACTAAACTGAAAGAAATTAAGTCACATTCTTTGGACAACCAATTGAAGGCTTTTACCTTCAATTGGTTATCCAAAGAATGTGAATTCATAGTTCTAGAGCTAGAATCGCTAAAGTTTCAACTCAAAAGGGTTTGAAAAGAGCTAAAGACTATGAAAGATACGCTGCCTTGTCTTGAAGTTAAATGTCGAAGCAAAGAAGACATTGTATCCAAATTTAAAGATGTGCTCCAAAGTCAGAAGTCTAGAATTTAAAAAAAACTGGAGGATATCCGATCTGAATTTGATAGAGTCCCTCAGTTCTCTCATAAGAGACACCTACACCAAATTAGGGAATCTGAAGACACCGACAGCATGCCCCAGGAAGTTATTGTTACCAGATACAAAATTTTCGATATACAGCTACGTCAAGCAACCTCAGAATAGCGTCAATCCAAAAAGGAAACGATACTATGATTCCTGAAGAGGTAATTCTTGGGAGGGGGGTATTATGGTACCTTACCTATAACAGACTTTGGACTCTTCCATTCTCCATAAATACTGGGAACATCTGCCCCTCATTGTTGAACCAACCCCAGTCTATACTGGCAGTCAAGACTGACGTACTATCACTCTTGTTTCTCTGTTGTATTATATTTCTATTGAATATACTTGTAATCTCTAAACCCTGAGTTAGTGTTTTTATTTCGGCTCCTTTACAGGGTCACAACAATCTCTCTCTCTCCCTCCCTCTCTTTCTCTATCTATTTCTCCCTCTCTCTCTCTCTTATATATATATGTATATATATATATATATATATATATATATATATATATATATATATATATATATATATATAGAGAGAGAGAGAGAGAGAGAGAGAGAGAGAGAGAGAGAGAGAGAGAAATATAGGAAGAGAATGGTAGTTTGCTTGAAGCATTGCTGGGAATTGTAATAAATGTATTAAGAAGGCTGAAGGTAATGCAGAGAACCGGATTGATGAGAAGCTGGAAAGAACAAAAATAAACAATCAAAGGAGAGGACTTACAACTATTTATTTATTTTTGTTTTCAATCTTACATAAACAGTATCTTAATGAATTCCACACAGTCGGAATTTTCTTTTGTGCCCATTTTTACAAGAGGTGGATTTTCCTGAAATATCAAATGATTTCTAATCATCATTCGGGCACCACACACAGCTAACTCCATACTTGCTGTTTATGTAAGATTGACAAGAAAAATAAATAGATAGTTGTAAGTCCTCTCTTTCGATTGTTTATTTGTGTTCTTTCCAGCTTCCCATCAATCCGGTTCTCAGCATTGTCTTCAGCCTTCTTAATACAATTATTATTATTATATATATATATATATATATATATATATATATATATATATATATATATATATATATATATATATATATAAATGTGTGGCTTCTGTTCATGTATATGGATATTGACTCCAAATTAAGAAAATTGACTGAATTATTCAGTCGACCCACAGAGAAAACAACTTTCTTTTATTGAACACAGACACGGTCAAAAATCAATAATAATCAATAAAGAGCCACAGGGAATATACATATCTGATATGAGGTGTTTGAAAAAAAATTAAAATTAGAGAGTAAAGATGTGGGTCTGAGAGATACTTAGCCATGATTGGCTGATCAGGTTTTTGCATAGTTATCTCATTCAGACTTTTTTACTCAGTTGAAGAAAACGTTGCCACCTGCTTTTTAAAAGACTCTTTACATATGGGCTTTAAGAATAAGTATATTTTATCGGCATATTTTTATGATATTTCCACATATTTTTATTTTGTTTGTGCGTGCAGATCTAGGGGTCACCTCTGAAAAATAAGAACATTTGATTTTTTTTACTTTTATGTTTTTATGGTGTACCACATCTATAAGTTTTTTTCCAAACAACATTTTATATATGCTGTGTTATTGTGTTTAATTTGTGTCTAATAACTATGCATCAAATTCCATGCAAGTCTATATATATAACTGAATTTAAATTTAAAAAAAAATCGTTAGTGAATTAAACTATGAATTTTAATAACATTGTACTAAAATCATAACAGCATTAAATAGTTTCAGATTAAGTGGATCATGATAATATTTTTAAAATAAACTTAACAAGAATTGAAGAATTAGTTTCGTTCACTAAATTTACTGCGTGCTACAAATGGTATAAATCTAAACATATTTAGCCGTTAATCATAAAATGAATTTGAAATTTTTTTTAATAAATAAACTACAAATTTTTTGTTCTTTTTTCAGAAAAGTAATGAAATAAATAGTGTTTGAATAAAATAAGATAACAACAGTATGTATATAAAAAATATATTAAATAGATATTGATAAAAATAAATAAATGGCACTTCATCGGTGGGTTCAAATATAAAAAATAAAAATAAAATATTCAGAGAAAAAAAAAATTTAATAAGTAATTAAAATCATGAAAAAAATAAAAAATAAAAATCAGTTATAGTTTTAGTTTTTTACATTTGCTGCGGATAGTAATATTTACTGCGTTATAAGCAATATTGCCATTCACACGTTTTTCGAGATTTAAACACCTACCATTTGATAAAGAGGTCTTCCTCGAAATATATTATGGAACTCGGTCACACAGATTACATCAGTGTTTAAGTTTTGCCTAATCAAGTAAGATTTGCTATATATAAAAAAAATTATTAAAAAAGTTTTTAAAAAAATATATAATCAAAGTCACTTGATTTTGTCTTACTTCTCAACGCCGACATTTTCCCCATTTCTTGCATTGTGATAGCCTTCTAATAATCCTCTCTCTCTCTCTCTATATATATATATATATATGTTAGAGAGAGAGGGAGAGAGAGAGAGATTGTTGTGACCTGTAAAGGGGCCGGAATAAAACACAAACTTGGGGTGTAGAGAAAACAAGTATAAGTAAGAGAAATATAATACATTAGAGAAACAAGAGTCGTTGTACGTCAGTCTTGGCTGCCAGTATAGACTGGGGTTGGTGCAACAATGAGGAGCAGTTGCTCCCAGTATTTATGGAGAATGGAAGAGTCCAAAGTCCGTTATAGGTAAGGTACCATAACACCCCACTCCCAAACATCACCTCCTCAGGAGTCATAGTATCGTTTTCATTTTCAAATAGAAGGTTGTGCCCATATCATGGCTTCTAAAAATCCGTTAAAATATCCCACAGAAACTGGAATTTTGGGAATATATATTAATTTATGTCTACTACCTACTGTTAAAATTTTACAAAAATCATAGTTATGTGAATTTTCAGGAAGCGCTTACTCCTCCCTTTTATTTCGTTTGCATAAAATTAAATTAAACTAAGTAAAGCCTACATTACGACCCCATACGCCTAGCAGATGTGTTCCAACATTTCTAATGATCGGTTAATTAGTTTTATTTGGATTATTCGCTCTACGATTTTTATCTTGGATGTTATTCTCATAACGTTTCGATGGATCTAACCTCTGACCTTCTTCAAATGCGTCTTGTCGAACTCGAGAATCTTTGTATCGAACTTGGAAATCTGTACTGAATTTCGAATGAACCTCTTTATTTCATAATATTTAGTATCGCCCGCACTGAGGATTGAACCTTCAACCTCCAGAAAACTGTCACTCAGAACTGATTATTACTTAGCACTTATATTCGCTATGTTACAGGTCCTTAATTACTTGAGACTTCTATCCGGTCATGGTTGACGGAACAACAGACTGCTACCCCCGTGACTTAAATCAAGTGTTCCATTCGAAATTCCGTACAGATTCCCGAGTTCGACATAAAGATTCCCGAGTTTGCCAAGACGCACCTGAAGAAGGTCGGAGGTTACATCGGCCGAAACGTTGTGAGAATAAGCTAATTAATACAAATTATCAATCACTATCTGAAAAATTCCGAAACATAATATCGGTTAATTAGTCCAGGAGTCAAGCTTGTACATACAGATATATAAACTAATACACATACCTAACTTTATATATAGATGAAGATAAAGTTACTGTAAAGATGGATGATGTTAGGAGTTGGTAATTGTTGTCTTTATTTTTCTAGTAACTTTATATCATCCCATCGACTAAAACAGTACAGTTTAAAACAAATACATTTAAAAAGTGACATTCGTTTTGTAGATTTGACGGATATTTAGCCGACGATTATTTAAGGTAAAAATAATTAAATTGCTACAATATCAAGTAAATAAATACATATTCGTTTTATTTATTTAAAATCATTTAGATCACAACGACAAGTATTTTTATAGAAGAATGAAGTGATTTTTTATTAGTGTTGACCCTGACAGACATTATTATTTCAAAAGGAATATTATTTCTAACAGTAAATTATGCAGATTGATGTAGAAAGCACCGTAGAATTTCCACAGGGTCCTGCTAGTAAACAATATTTCTTCTGCTCGTATTATTGCACACAATTTTAGTTGCGTATATTAAAGTTATTTTAAAAAGTTATACTCAAAAGTTTTTTATTTTATGGCGTGAAGTCAGAATTAAATGTCCAAATTCTCATTTGCATCCTTTTGAAATAATCTAGACAGAAAGTGCTACATGCCAACCAGGTCAAACAGCAAACGTCTGCAGGTGTGAAGACACTGTGTTTGTTGTTATTCATAAGTCATTTTCAGTCTTGCAATGCATATCAATCAACAATAATAAAATGAAATGAGTCGAATTATTAATACTGATATGTGCATCTTCATATTTATGCAGGAAGGGGGGTGCTAAGTTTGGGGATATGAGAGATAAAGGTTGTAGGTGGTAGTTAGAAAGAATTTGTGAGCCATTGATTTAGAAGGAGAAAAAAGTCCTCAAGTAGAAAAAGATGAAAATGCTTGACGAAGACACTAGAAGAGTTGGAAATGCAAAGTTGTGTATGCCATTTGTATCCTTGGGATGTGTTAGTAATTGAAGACATGAATTTAAACCATAAATTCTTTATTAAAAATAATTCTGCTGCAAGTTAGCAGACAGATTTGCAGGTCATAGATGAGATTCGCTAATTTAATTATTTCTGCAAGAATTTTGCAAAGAAAAAAAATGTCGCATTCGTTAATCTCATTAATTCAAAAGAAAAGTAAGCTTCCCAAAGATCTGAAATCTATATCTCATATGTCTTGCCTGACAATACTGTTAGAAAAAAATCTTTTTCTTGATATTTTGTCTCCTTTTTTTTGTTTTCTTTTTTTCTTTTTAGCTTTCTTTCATCTCAGATGAAATGATATTATCTAAGCTGTAAGTAGCACTTGTGCATATAGTTTAGTGGATAGTATATTTAACTTGAAGCCATAGGGATTAATGTTCAAACTAAGAAACTGGAGAAACAGTTATTCAATTGAATTTTAAATTCAATAATTTTGGCCCAAAATAAGACAAGCACACTTTAGGTGCAACGTAGGGAAAGGGTGGTAAAAATTTACACTGAAGAGGATACAGTTGTCTAGCACATGGCCAATTTCGCCTTGAATGGCTGCGCCATTGGCGAATTTACTACATCTCCTTAAAAGTCCATTTCAAGTTCCAGGGATCCTGATTGAGAAAGCGGTCTTCCTTCGGTTCAATCGAAAGTAAAACAGCTATTGCTAATGCCCACACAGACCTCTTTATAGTGCAGGAGTGAATAATAGGTCCTGAGTGGCGTTCATAATAGCCATTGAGGAGATTGTAGGCTAAAATGAGATCACCGCATAAGGGAGAAAAGGTTAACCTTCTCGAGTCGGTTTTAGTAGAACAGACCACATAGTTCCTGCATCATTCGAGTAGCCAATCGTTGAACTCTCTCCAGGTGCGGGATATCACGCATTAATATGGAGCAGAGGCCGGAACACACTATTCTAACAGTGTTCTTACGAGGGAGACATAAAGTGAGAGATATATTTCACGGGTGAGTTTTCAGAAAGAGCGTCAAATGAGAACTAGGGTGCCCCTTGCTTTGTTTACAGCCTGCATGCAATGTTTAGATGGCTTGTAGGACGAGTCAACCAGAGGGCCAAGATCTCTTGTCTCATTCACCTCCTTGAGCAGAGCTGCATCACAACCGAAAGTAAGATCCAAAAGTAATTGTGCACATTAAAGCGATTCTGTGTGTATGTTTGTCTGTATATACTCACAAAGATTTTGATAAAATAGTCTTAAACTACAGTGAATATGACACTGGTTGGGATTATGATATATGTGATGCCCACTAAAACTCTGGTAATTAAATGAAAACCGTGATATTCATATTGAGTAAAATTTAAACGATTCGTATAAAAAAAATGCATTCTATTTTTTAACTGGGTTACAATCAATTTATTTAACATTCAATTTTGGAACTCTCTTTATGCAACACATCACTCAATAAATCCTGAAGCTAACTAATATAGCTACAACTTTTAATCACAATTGGGCTTTATTCATCAACATAGTCTCCTTCTAGGGTAATACACTGATTTCAACGCTTCTGTAAAAATCCGATGCCTTTTTTGTAGTACGATTTGCTTTTGGCCTGAAAATACGCGTCAGTTTCCAATATCATTTCTAATGTGATAGGATACACAACGAAAGTTATGGGATCAGAAATTTGTTAATATTGTGCAACTAAGTACCCCCGTAAGATGCCTTTAAAATGGTAAAAACCCTTTACAAATGGGGGGAGAGATATCCTTTTGTGTCATTTGCTTATGGTTTAATTCTCATGAGAATCATAAGCATTAAAACATGTTTCATCTGTTCTATTGCCATCTCCGTTTTCTTGCATTCGACCGTCTTTATTTTGTTTGCCATCAGGTCAGCTCGCTTTCTTTGGACTGTCATAACTCCAAATAAATTATAACGTAGTCTGAATCTTTTCTTGCTTTGCAAAATTCAGAGAAACTATTACATAAACCATTGTATCGATTGGCCATGCACAACGTACCCAAACCCCAGCCAAGCCAAGTTGAGAGCTGATTTGCAATCAGCTTTCATTTAGCACATCTGTTCGATTTTCGAGTAAAAGATGGAAGAGAGTGACACAACTGCCTCATTGCTAGCACATGCGATTTTCGTAAATGTCCACACCTATTACTTTACAATATTGAATAGATAAGGTGGGGGGAGGCTTTATGCGCCTTTAGGAATTCCTTTAAAAAAGTAAAAGTAGGCTAGTCCAAAAATACTTAAAATAAATCCTCCAAAGCATACTGCTATGACTGAAACTATATTAAAGGAGAGCTTACTTGACAAGTTCATATATTATAAAAATCATATGAGTTTTTTTTATTAGTGGCATCATCTATATGCCAAGCTCGGGACCTATTGAGTGATGTGTTATAAATATTAAGCTCCCTAATATGGGTTAAGCATTATGGTAGCAAAAATAACGGTTTACACTTTGCATACAAGCAATAATGTTCTGTAAAATATAGATTTTTCCTGGTTACTGGTAGTGTGGTAACCGGTATGTAAACAAAGCAATTACATATGGCGCTATAACTTTTTCTACAGTCAGTGGCGAGTTTGTTGGCACAGTGGAAAATCACTTGACTGCTGATCACATTTAGATGTGACTTTGCGTTCAGGTTTCGAGTCTCAGTCTAAATACGCTTGCAACGTCTAGCCACGCTGATGAGTCATAAATGACGAAACAGCTCTCGATGGATGACTATATGTATATACTCGTTGTACCTACCCGGTGTTGCTCAGGGGTAAAAAAAAATGAATGACTTGTTCACAAAGAAACGGAAATTAGTTTTGGCGACTTTAATTTTGTAATCAAATTATTTTTAGAAATAGGAATTTTTTTAAAAAGTTCGTTTTATTACTTGACGCTAATCGATTAATAGTAAATACCATATAATAGTGTGTGATTAATGTGGAGGCAATAAATACACACACACACACACATATATACAGACACACTGACAGACATGCTTGAAATCACATAATTTAATTAATATATATATTTATTTTTGAGGAAATCAAAGGAGAGAATTCAGTATAATTGCACATGATAATTTCACTTTAATATGTTTCACTGAGTAAGGTAAAATGCCAGCTCTGACGAAAAAAAAAAATATATATATATGTATATATATATATATATATAGGTCAATTTGAAAATAATATTTATTTATAAATAATTGTTCAAAGTTCTTGCTAGATGGAGCACTTGAAGTAGGTTGAAGTCATTTATTACGTAATGCAATACTCTAGGCCTCGCCTATCGAGTTCTGTTTGACAGCTTGCTAATATGACCGCTGAATTTGGCATTAAGATGTTAATCTACTCTCCTATTTCCATGGCAATGTATGTTGCCGCAACGATCAACGCTCCAACTACTGAGTCTAACATGACTCATGTATCAGGGTTCCAATCGTGCGACCAGCAGGGATTGTCTCCTCCCATACTGATGATGGTAGGTTAAGCATGAAACGCATGTATATATATATATATATATATAATATTAATAAAAAGTACTTATCTAAATACTATACTGCAGTTTCAAGGTATTAGCGATCATTAAAAGCGTACCTGATTGGTTTCTAATGTCTGCCAATTTTTTTTACTGATGCCAGACGTTAGAAATCAGTCATGTACGCTTCTGATTATCGGTAATACCGTGAAACTGCAGTAAAGTGTTTAAATAAGTACATTATATTATCATTTATTATTCATTCATTCATTTTGTATAAATCAGATGATTCTATTGCTGGGATTTGTTTACCCAATATCTTTCAAGTTAAAATTTTTTCTCAAAAGATATCGGGTACTCACAAGAAGGTCTCAATTTTGAGAAATTAGCTTTCTTATATATATATATATATATATCGGTTTTCACTTAGCGTAAAGCATTACTCTTCAATATAGAATAGATAACGTTAAACGTAAATAAAAAGATATAAGCACTATAATCTCTTTTTATGGTGGTAGCAAGATGCATAGCATAAAGCTAATTTACCTTATACCGCTGATTACAGTTTGAAGTGATCTGGCGATCAGGTTTCGAATCTCAGCATGAAAACATTTACCACATATAGTTACACTGAAGAGCCGTGATACGGCGAAACTGCTGTCTGTGGATGACTATATATATATATATATATATATATATATATATAAGAGCTGTGATACAGTCTGTCTGTGGATGACCTCATAAGCCCACTTTTCTTGGGTCAAGCACTGTCATTGAGTGATGTCTCCTGCTGCTTCTTAGCATAATGTAAATAAACAAATTGAGCACAGTGGAAGCGGCGGTCGGTGTTTATATAAATAAACATTTTAGATATCATTTATGAGCGCTTCTCCCATGTCAACAAGATAGTTAAAAGTACGATCCCTGGCTAGGGACCGGCACTAGTGTAGCCGCACTGAAGAGCTGTGATACAGCGAAACAGTCTGTCTGTGGATGACGTATATATATATATATAATTTCCAGTTGACTTTCATGTGTCTCAACAGGAAATGCTGTTCCAAGGAGAAATTCAAGATTATAGAAAACAAGCCGACATAAGCAGAGAAGACTTACCTGATTCCAGATTTTTTCTTATCTCAGACTATTTGCCCTATTGAGGGATTAAGAATCCAGTCTACTCTACTATTTACACTTTTTCTTTTATATATCTCTATTTATATAAAGTTAGGCATGTGTGTATGTTTATATATTTCTATGTATAGAAACGACTCCTAAACTAATTAACCGATCATTATGAATTTTGGAACACAGCTGCTAGGCGTAAGGGGTCCATGTGTGGGATATATTTACTTTAATTTCATGTAAAGGGGTGAACATTAAGATCTGTGTGATTCTTGTAATATTTTAACAATAGGTATTAGAGATTAATTAATAACTATCCCCAGTTTCTCTGGAGAATTTTAAAGAGTTTTTTAGGGGCCACAATATGTGCAGCATCTCTTATTTGAAGATCTAAATATTTCAGATTTTCATTGAACTTGGCTCATTGTCATTAGACACGAATTAAGCAAGATTCCCTGAATTTTAATTTCTTAAGACAACATTTAGTTAGTAATACTAAAATAATACATTCTGAAACCAATTTTAAAAAACTAAAAGTACTCGAAACTATTTTCATTAAAACTCAACAACCATTATGTATGAAACCAATAGCAACATTTTCAAATGCTTACCATAATAACATTTTATCCCGTGACGCTAATTCTGGCGGTCTCGAGTTTAAAGTATTAATGTCTTTCCTGGAACAGCATGAAAACGTTCTGTTCGCATCTGACTTTTCGTGCACATTTGTCGGCTATCTTTTGAAATTCTCTTCTTTCCTCCAACTTTTTTGTACATTTACTTTTTTCACTTCATGCACTACGATTAAAAACTTAAAATAGTGAAATGAAGACCAGTGACAAGTTTAGGGAAAAAAATGAAGGGGGTCACACGTGGATAACATATTTTCCCTCTCGTTTTTACACTTTTCCATTTCATTTCACCTAAAAAAAAATGTCACAAACGTCTATATTCCTTGCCTTAATAAATTTTTGTACCACTAGAAATTTATTTAAATATATATATATATATATATATATATATATATATATATATATATATATATATATATATACTGAAGTATTTGACAATAGATCTATATTCTTGTAATTTGTCTTGTTTTGATAGAAAATGAACTTTTTTTCAGACTTTTTGTGTTTTTTTCTTGGTAGATACGTAAGAATATTCTGAAGATAGTTGCTATTAGATCAATTTTATGTTACATTGTATGACTAAAAAGAAACATCTATTTGAAACAACTGTAATACGTTTGAGTAAGCTTTCTATTTGGTATATGATTTGAAAATAATTTAAATTGTTAAACACACATATATATATATATTAATGTTGTACAGAAGGTCAGAACAACATCGGTACCGTCGGTTTCAAATTCTCTAAAAAGGGACATATAAAAGCCTCTTTTTTTATAGGTCCCCTTTGTTGGGATTTGAAACCGACGATAAAACATTAATAAATAAATATTACGCTCTTAATTTTTATTTTTCTTAATAATAGAGCACTCTGCTGGGATTCCCTCCAACTAACCTTACACACACACATTGTATATATATATATTAAACCTTTACTAATGTTTACAGCGTCATGTCTAAATTTTTGGATGTTCTGAGTTACTTTTTTGAGGTTTCTGCAAGCCGTGCAAGTTCACAGTAAAGTAAATAGCAGTATCATTAAATTATGTTCTTATCATATGAAACACGATGTCTCTGACAACTGAAGTCGCCAATTATCACATTAAAGTGATTGAAATTCTGACTACAATGGTGAGTAGCCAAGATCAGATATCATATAATTCAATTATATTCCTAAGCATTTTTTGAGATAATTTATAATTGTGACTAATTGATACTCTTTGCACCTTTCACATGATTCCTTTTTCCCCCGTTCTTCTTCGGGAGATCAACCTTGCGATCGCAAAACAATCGACTGTTGAAAGCAGAACATTTGGAGAAAGTTGTATTTTCTGTCACTCTGCGAAAAGTCTTTTTAAAACGTTTTGTTCATATTTCCACTGAAGTGTAAAGGGCTACTGTAATAGGGCCCAGATTTATAGGGAAGGGCAACCTAGTTGGGGAGTTGGGCAGCAAGATGTTTGTTCACATTACATTTAAATTACTGCATGGTTGGTACAATCGAGGAAACATGGAGCGGGCGGGGATTCCAAAGGCAAGCAATCCAAGGAAAAAAAGCGATCAGAGTAGAAATTCTTGCAGCATTTTGGACCTCAACAGAGAAAGGGTGCGATTTTGCTGCTAGTTGGGTGGATCGGAGGTATTTGTGTTGGATGGTACAAGTGCATTTGATCAGAGCACAAGGATGTAATTCTGTGGCAATACAACAAGGGTTGAACGTTTTGCAGCATCTATTATGTTAGAAGTTCTTTTTTTTGTATGCTGTCCAAGAGGGAGAGACTAATGGTTGGTGGCAACAATACTCCAAGCTCGGGGGAATGATGGCTTTATAGAGATATAGGATACTGCCAGGTGTGATAAGTTTTATAGCACAGGGGGCTTACTTTCTTTGCGGCAGACTTGGCAGCATTTTCTATGTACTTATTCCACTTCATGTGGCCTGAGAATATCAAGCCGGGGAGTTTAAACATAGGGCTCTCGGGAAGAGCCTTTTGAAAACTTTGTTATTTTCATGCTGTCATAGAATAAGGCAAAAGTCTTGACAAGATTTTTATTTCTTAACTTTGAGAGGTAGATTTATTTTGATGAGTCACCCCTTACCAAGGCCAAAATCGACTCAGGGATAAGGGTTAGTGAGATAGTCAGTTGGATGATGAGTGAGACTATGAGAGGATTGAAAACGATTCTACCCTGCTTGCCTGGTCCTGCTGCGGGAATTCAAAACTGGGCGGGTTGTGCCAACTTCCACCGGGATTTTATAAGATTTACAAGTAAATATAAAAGATTTTGAAAAATTCTTGGTGAATTTCGCTAATTTTAAATTGTCATATTTCTTTTAATGCATAGAAATATTGACATGATTTTTTTTGGCAAAATACTACAAATTTTATCTTGATGGGTTTTCAATTTGAATAACTTCCACTGTGCGTATGAGTTCTCTGTATATTTGCTAAAGGAATGTTTACATGGCTAAAACGTTCTGGCCGTGTTTAGAAGGTGCTTTTTACCAATCGCCAGATGTGAAATCAGGTTGATTTAATGGAGGGCAGTGCCTTTCGGCGGTCCGGGTCTCTATTTATTATCTTAATCTTAATTAAACGCATTCATTTACTCATGCACTAATAATGTTATTCATTTCCTTATAAGAAATATTCAATTCACAAGTGGTTCCCACTTGCATGCATATCCCAGTCAAAGAAGATGACGCTAGTTTTGCAGTTTTTTTCTTGCAGTAAGGTGACACTGTCCTCCACCCATCCCACATACAGCACCTCGATAAGTATTTGCTTATATTGAACTTGAATACGACCAAGTTGTAGGCAGCAGGGAAGCATTCCTGTGGTATTTTGTTCTACAGATAGGAGGTTCTTGTAAAGAAACTCTGTTCATGGACGTTTTATTTTGTTTTAGATACACAGAAGAAGAAATGCAGTTTTTTTGGTAGTGGTTTATACTGCCCCCTAGCCGGAATCTATAATATGAGAAATTACACTTCGTAAGAAAGCAACGCACAAAACAAAACGAAAAATCCGGGACAATCGTCTAACAATCAACCATCATTCCTGCCACCTTCCAGTTAATTCTCCTTTCATTTCTAAATCCTTTCTTTTTATCAATTTACCTGGAAGCGATGCAAATTTCTGTGGCTCTTTCTGATGTGTGGCACAGCTACTCTTACAGTTGGAAGAGCCGATTTCACATCTTGTTTGAGAAAGAAGCTGGCATATAGCTGTCGTCCTCTAAACATTTTCCCGGACAATCCAGAGAAGTGTGGCCTAGTCCTTCACATCGGTAACAATGTATACCACTTCTCAGTAGTTGGGGGTCCCAAGCTGTCCGTCTGTCGCACCGAGTGAGACAATCCCTAGCTAAGTGATTAATTTCTTTGCATTCAAAACACCTTATCCTGGTGTTCTTTGTCTGACTTTCCTTAATTTGCATTGTCCCCACGGCTGCCATAATTAACGCAGGTCCAGGTGGGTCATCTTTCAATATAGCTCTCACTCGAGCCAGAAGCTGAGAAATGCTCATTTCCTCCATTCGAGAAGAAGCTCATGGTAGCTGTTGTACATGGTCGGGCAACCCATGGACAAAGGCTGCTTTGAAATCTTCATCCATCATACCATCAAATGGTACAAAAAGCTTTCACAGGTCCGCTAGATAAACATCTACGGTGCGTAGTGAAACAAGGGTTGCTCAATCACATCCGCACCTGTCCCATAATCACTTGCCGGATGTACCCGGTCTTGACCTAAATTGTGTCCGGTTATATCAGGTAATCATGACGTCAGAGAGTGGCAGTTTTCCTTTCTGTCTTTTTTCCCTCTCACACTTTCTTTCTTAATTATTAAATTACGCTAATATTACCCCCCCCCCACACTCCCTCCCTGTGGTCGTGCTGTTATCATGATAGGAATTACCTCCTTTCATGCCTAATTGGGGGGGGGGGTTACGGTATTCGCCGATGTGAGCATTACCTCCTCCTTTTTTGAGAGTGTTGAGGTAGGGTCGTATCGTTCCGTTGTCATGATGCACTCATCCCATGCATTACCTCCTCCTTTTTTGAGAAGTGTTGAGGTAGGGTCGTATCGGTTCCGTTGTCATGATGCCCTCACCCCATGCATTATCTCCTCCTTTTTTGAGAAGTGTTGAGGTAGGGTCGTATCGGTTCCGTTGTCATGATGCCCTCACCCCATGCATTATCTCCTCCTTTTTTGAGAAGTGTTGAGGTAGGGTCGTATCGGTTCCGTTGTCATGATGCCCTCATCCCATGCATTATCTCCTCCTTTTTTGAGAAGTGTTGAGGTAGGATCGTATCGGTTCCGTTGTCATGATGCACTCATCCCATGCATTATCCCCTCTTTTTTTGAGAAGTGTTGAGGTAGGGTCGTATCGGTTCCGTTGTCATGATGCCCTCATCCCATGCATTATCTCCTCCTTTTTTGAGAAGTGTTGAGGTAGGGTCGTATCGGTTCCGTTCTCATGATGCACTCATCCCATGCATTATCTCCTCCTTTTTTGAAAAGTGTTGAGGTAGGGTAGTATCGGTTCCGTTGTCATGATGCACTCATCCCATGCATTACCTCCTCCTTTTTTGAGAAGTGTAGAGGAATGGTAGTATAAGTTCCGTTGTCATGATGCACTCATCCCATGCATTACCTCCTCCTTTTTTGAGAAGTGTAGAGGTAGGGTAGTATCGGTTCCGTTGTCATGATGCACTCATTCCATGCATTACCTCCTCCTTTTTTGAGAAGTATGTGTGGGTACCCTTCGACCTGACGAAGTATGTGTGAGTACCCTGCGACAGGACAAAGTATGTGTGTGTACCCTGCGACCGCAATAAGTATGTGTGGGTACCCTGCAACCGCAAGAAGTATGTGTGGGTGCCCTGCGCCCGGAAAAAGTATGTGTGGGTACCCTGCACCCGGAAAAGGTATGTGTGCGTACCCTGCACCCGGAAAAGGTATGTGTGGGTACCCTGCGTCCGGAAAAAGTATGTGTGAATACCCTTCGACCTGACGAAGTATGTGTGGGTACCCTGCGACCAGCCAAAGTATGTGTGGGTACCCTGCGACCTGACGAAATATGTGTGGGTACCCTTCGACCTGACGAAATATGTGTAGGTTATTTTATCTAACATACACAGACATGAAGAAGTAAATAAACACCCTTATTAACATTAATAATGAAGACAAATATGGGACTTTAAATAGAAATGTTACATTTTTTCTCCAGGGAATGGAGAAGTTATGCAGAATTTAGGGGAGGCCGGATGTAGTGTAGCTAGGGTTAATTGGCAACCAGGTACGTGACATCTTTTGATCCTGGCAAATGTAGAAGAGGTGAACCTGACGAGGGCAACACAGACGAGACAGCTTTGGCTGAGGGCAACACAGACGAGACAGCTTTGGCTGAGGGCAACGGGTGTAGTGTCCAATGGGGTGAAGGAGGGCGACTGGAGAAGAGTGATCCCCGTGCAACACCGATTGGTACGTATATAGTATGCGCACCGGGGCGGTGATAGGTACATATATAGCAAGCGACCCGGGGCAGCGATAGGTATGTATATAGTATGCGCACCGGGGCGGCGATAGGTATGTATATAGTATGCGCACCGGGGCGGCGATAAGTACATATATAGTATGTGCACCGGGGCGGTGATAGGTACATATATAGCACGCAGCCTTGGGCGGCGATAGGTACGTATATAGTATGCGAACCGGGGCGGCGATAGGTACATATATAGTATGTGCACCGGGGCGGTGATAGGTACATATATAGCACGCGACCCGGGGCGGCGATAGGTACCTATATAGTATGTGCGCTAGGGCGGCAATAGGTGCGTATATAGTATGCACACGGGGGCGGCAACTGGTACGTATATATTATGCGAACCGGGACGGAATATGTACCTATATAGAAGGTGCATATAGAGGCAGTACTTTTTATAGAAATATGTCATACTTTTGCCCTGGTCTACGGAGAAGGAATGGTGAGGAAGTGACAGCTTTCGCAAAAGGCAAAGGGAGAAAGCTGTGAAATGGGGCGACCAGGGAAGAGAAAAATAGAAAGATAAAGAGACGGCTATAGAGAGAGGGAGAGAAATAGAAGTTTGAATATAAAGATCTTACACAAGCGATTTTTCTACAATTATGTGTTTTTTTACCCCGAGCAACGCCGGGTAGCCACGTTAGTATATATATAAATAACACTGGACAGAACAGCAGTCCAATAACAACAAAAGCACCGTTTAACTGATTTGTATCTTAATTTTGACCAAAGATTACAACATTATTTTTATTTTTTTAATCTGTGTTTATTTGTGTTTTTTTGTTGAAAACCAGCACTCTAACGAAATATGGTAATGTCAAATATTATAGAACCCTGCTTTGGATAGAATAATCTTGTAATGCAAAAAGAGAAAATATCAAAATGTCAAAGAGGGGGGATATATACAAAAAGTGAGAGAGAGAGAGAATAGGAGAAAAAAGGGTAAGGAAAAGTGAAAGCATGCTGGGAGAGTCAAAGAGGGGAAGATAAACAAAGAAAGAGAGAGAGAAAGAGAGGGAGATATTAGGCCTGAAAGAGTGAGAAATTGATGGTTAGAAAGAGAGTAAGATAAAAGAGTGAGAGACAGGTGCACAAGAGAGAGAGAGAGAGAGAGGGGGGGACACAAAAAGGGAGATCAACATAAAGAAGGGGGAAGCAAAGGAAGAAAGGTAATGAGATAGAGAAAGAGTGACAAAAATATGAGTGTCCGAGAGAGTCAAAGAGGGGGAGATAGACAAAGATAGAGACAGAACGAATGGGATAAAAAGAGAGGGACAAAGTGGCAAAGAGAGAGAGAGAGAGAGAGAGAGAAAGTGGCAGAAAAGGAAAGGGGGCGAGACATAGATGCCGAGAGAGATAGGGAGAGGGGGATAGAGATAGAGAGAAAGATAGACAGACAGACTGACAGATAGACAGAAATTATGGGAGAAAACAGAGAGGAAAAGTGGCAAAGGGATAGGCTTAGAGACAGTCAAAGAGCGAGAGATAGGAAAAGAAAGAGTGAAGATGTAACAGAAAAGAAAGAGAGAAAAGTGAAAGAGAGAGACTGAGAGAGACAAGTAAGATATTGCAGGTGCTTTGAATCCGGTGAGTATGAATCTTCATCATCACAAATCTAATAGATTTTTGTAAAACCTTATTTTTCAGTGAAGTACTACCAGATTATTTTTATATATCAGATTGATATACTGTTGAGAGTGAGCTGTCAAAACTTTGAACAAGAAATATGAGAGTAATTTGTGGGGAGTTGAATGTTCCATTTTACTAAATTAGCATAGTACTTACCTAACCTAAGCATATGTATAAATATCTTTATACACTAGAAAAATACCCGTCCAAGAATGGGTAAAAGGAGTTCTCAAAAGGAACAGTGTTGCAGATCAAATCAAGATATAATGCTACTAAACCTTATGATGAGAATCCTTATTCCAATTTTGATAAAAGTGAAAGAGAGAGACTGAGAGAGAGTCTAGGAGGGGAGATAGACAAAAAGAGAGAACAGTTAAGAGAGAGTGAAACATATAGAGAGATAAAGAGAGGGGGCAAAGATAAAGGGATAGAGAGAGAGGGAGAGGTGGAAAGAGAGATGAGAAACCGTTTGTGAAATGAAACAAACAAACAAAAATGTCTGTCTGATTAAACTGAGTGATAAAAAAAGTCTCTTCTTCTGGATGAAGGACAAGCAGACGAGGTTAAATTAACTGCAATTTACCATCAATGTCAAAATTTTTTATGTTTTTTACAGGAGAAAACATTGCCATAGATAAAATAAGAGGGTGCTTAAAACAAGATGTCTATCAGAAAGTGTTGCCGGGATAATGTTTCAAGAAGCGAGATTGACAAAATAAACTCAATGTAGAAATAAGACGAAGAGAAGAACAGAATAAAGAAAACTAAGTGGGCAAAGTGATGAAGATGGTTTTGATCTTTGCCAATTTTTGTTAATTGCAATTAGCGATCGAAGCCAAGAACCAAAATGGATTTTTCTCAAGGGAAGTCCTTATTTAATGAATGATAAGATTTGAGAATTAATAGGAAAACTTCTGGAGGCTTTGAAAATTCTGTAGGCTAAAACCATTATCCAAGTGGAATATCCAACTGAAAAACAGAATTAGCCAATAAAAAAATAATCAAAGAAACTTAATGCAATGGAGTTTGATGATCTAGGTTAAATTCTTTTAGATTTTTTCCCCATAAGTCTGGGAATATCCGCTGAAAATGTTGCCAACTAGAGAAATACAATCTATACTAGCATGAGAGACATGGATCTGTCTGTTTGTCTGTTTTGTAGTTAATTTTAGGCTATAAGCCATAACAACATATAGTAAGAGTACGTCCACTAGTACTTATTTGATGATTTAAATTCGCAGGGGAAACGTTAGTGCGTGAACAGGAAATAGGGGTCAGGAGGCTGGCCTTTGGGGGACATTTTCTCCTGTGAGAACACAAGCATTTTTTTATGTACTAACAAGTCACTGCTTATCAAGGCCCAAGGGCAACTTGGGGACAAGGATTAATAAGTGTTAGATGGACAGTAAGACAACACCATGAGGATTGGTAATGATGGTTGAAACTTGGCAGAACATGAATATCAACGAGGATAGCTCTACAAGAATTTGTTTGCATTGGACTTGAAAACGACCATGTTGTAATCAGAAGAGAAGCAGCCCCGGGGTAAAAAAAAGAAACTTTGCTCATGGAAGCTCTGCTAAGATTTAGGTACAGAGAGGAAGAAAAGAAAATTATTTCCAGTGGTTGTAGAGAGACGAGTTTTTTTTTTGTAAATGTTTTACAGAAGGGAACCATAGATTGAAGCTCAGTCAAGCAACTACCATGAAAATAACGATAGAGTAGAGAGAGACTAGCAATCTCTATTCTGTTAGAAAGAGACTGTTGGGAATTGAAGAGCACATCTCTCACTAGATTTCAAAGTCGCTTTTGCACTCTGTTAAGGCAGAAAAGGATGTTCTGAGCGGCAGCACCCCAGATGTAGCAAGAGTAATCTATGTTAGGATGTATTTGAATCTTATACAGGTAAAGGATTGCGTCAGGAATGAAGTACCTTCTGGAGCGGTAGAATGATCCAACCACTTTGTTAGCTACCTTAGCAACAGCTTTGATGTAAATATTCCATTTCAGCTCTGGAGTGAAGGTCAGTCCTAGAAACTTGGCAAAGCAGAAGGCTTATTCAAGGAGAGAGCAATTCATATCAATTGGGGAAAAGTGAGAATCCGAGCGTTGGTGGTGAAACGAGAGTAGCTTGATGTTAGATGCTTTCAAAGTAACCAGCCACATTTTTCCTCATTTCACGATGTGCTCTAGGTTCGAAGAGAGACAATTAGAAAGATCCTGATCATTAATGGTCTTCCATGTGTTGCTATAGATGGTTGTGTCATCTGCATAAATGTCAACGAATGATTTTAGGAAGTGATTTGGGAGATAATTAATGAAGATCAGAAAGAAGGTTGGGCCCAGAATGGATCCTTGTGGCACGTTGGCGTTTATACTATGGGCGTTAGATTTCTGTCCATTAATGACTACTATTATGACCCTATCAAGAGAAAAATGTTAATAGTTGAGACACATTTCCAGATATATCTCATAGCTAGCAAGCTTGTGAAGTAAACCTTTATACCAAACCTTATTAAAGGCATTTCATATGTCAAGAGCTATTGCTCTAGAAACGAAGCCCCCCCATCAATAAATTCACTGATCCTGTGTGATATTACCGTCAGCACATCAGCTGTTAATCTTGCAGGACGAAATCCATATTGCTTGTCACTGAGTAGGTTGCTAAGGTGATTGAAAACTTCTTGATTTATCACAGATTCAAGGAACTTACCCGTGATGCACAATTGACTGATTGGTCTGTACTGAGATGCAGAAGACCGATTTCCAGTATTTAGAAATACTGGACAGACTGACAAAGTTTTCCAAGGTGATGGGAAGCATTTCTCTTTTAAGCAACGATTGAAAAACTTTGTAAAAATAGAGCTAGTTCCGGTTTCAGCTTTTTTAGTACTATGATTACAATGTTGTCAGGACCAATTGCCTTTAAAAAAAATTTTTTTAACATAGTTCACCCCAAACAAGGCAGGCCGCCACAGTAGACGTAAGGGGCTACTAAGAGATAGGGTGTAAGTTATGACGGGCATCCTAAGTTGGGAGCTGTGCAGCGAGATGTCTGTTTATATTAGTTTTAATTTTCTGCATGCCAGTACAGTCGGGGAAAAAGAGAGCAGGAAGGGAGTTTCAGAGGCCGTCCACATGAGGAAAGAAGCTATTGGAGTAGAAGGCTCTGCGACATCTGGGGACCTCCACAGTTAATGGATAGGATTTGGGCGATTGTTGGGTTTGTCTAGTGAATTTACGTCGAGGGGGCACTAGAGTAGCAAGTTCATCAGAGCACAATTCATTGAAGTACTTGTAAAACAGGCACAAGGATGCAACATTGCAGCAATGGGACAGGGGCCTGGAGCTTGGTGGATAGTGAGGGACCTATTAAGTTGGCTATTAATTTTTAGATCTTATCTAAGAGGGAGAGACTAGTGGATGATGCCCCAGCCCAGATGTGGCAAGAATACTCCATGCATGGGCAGATGGTGGCTTGGTCGAGATATAGGATAATGTCAGGTGTGAGGAGTTTACTAGCACGGTAGAGGGAGCCCACCTTCTTTGCAGCAACCTTGGCAATGTCTTCAATGTATTTATTCTAATTCATGTTACCTGTGAATGTTAGGCCAAGGAATTTGAATTCTGAACTCTTAGGTAGGGTGTTATTTGCCATGGCAATCGGTGGTTGAAGAGGTTTCTTGTAGTTATTGAAGGAAAGGAGCTTTGTCTTTGCAGCATTAAAAGTTACTAACCATTTATGACCCCAATTACACTACAGCCTGGAGGTCATGTTCTAAATATTTAGCCATTGCCTCGGATATGTGAGCATCCGTTTTGCCCACATGACGAGAGTAGAGCGTGGTGTCGTCAGCTAATATACCTATCTCAGTCTCAATGACCTTAAGTAGGTAATTTATGAAAATCAGTAAGAGTAGAGGACCGAGGATGGATCCCTGGGGTACACCAGCATTTATGTCATGTTGCTTAGATAAACGGCCATTGAGGACAACCTGGAGCTTTCTTTTTGTTAGGAAGGATTTAATTATATTAAATATTTGCCCAGTAATACCATATGAGTGAATTTTTAGGAGAAAGCCTTTATGCTAGACCTTGTCAAAGGCTTTGGATATATCAAGCGCTACTGCCCTAGCTTCACCTGCCTTTTCCAGAATATGATATATGCGTTCAGAGATAGCCGTTGCGATATCCGCAGTAGATTGTGCTTGTCTAAATTCGTACTGGTTATCAGAAAGAAGTTTGGTGCTGGACTATTGCTAGATTAATTAAGGATTCAAAGATTGTAGCAAAGATAGAGAGTAGACTGATTTGACGGTAGTTTTGAGGATCAGTTCTATCTACAGAATTCTTGAAGACTGGTACCACAGAGGCAATTTTCCAGCTATCAGGGAAGCAAGATTCAGCAAGGCATTTGTTGTAGAGTTTGGAGAAGACAGGGGCCAGTTAAGCAGAGAATTTCTTTATTACTATTACTGGTCTAACATCAAGGTTTTTTATGATGTTCCTGACATGAGTTGGGGTGATGACCAGGTTATCATTGTGTTTTCAGTCGACGATGGGAAATTTTTGAGGGGGTGGTTTGCTTAATCCAAAGTAGAGTTTAAGGTGAAACGCTGGGCAAGTAGTTCAGCCTTATCAGTTGCCATGCAAACGACATCGTTGTGGTTTGATTGCGAGGGAATTGTTGATTGTCCATTGTTCATCACACTATTGTAGATATTCCAGAGCTTGTTTGTAGTCTCTTGTCGTTTTGAGCAACAGCTTTTGGACTAGTTTTTAAGGTGATGACAATCATTACCACAATGTGATCAGAGTTTCTGAGTGGATTATGGGCATTCACCACATAAGCCTCGAGTCGTGAGGTCAAGAACAGGTAGGTGGCATAAAGGTTCTTGAAAGGTTTGGCAAAATCCCGGGCAGATATATCAATGTCATTCAGAGTATTTTCAGTCATGATGGGAGATTCATGTGGTAGGTAACCCTGATGGCAGAGAGTGGTGTTTGCTGCAAAGTTCTTTGCAAAAGTTTGGCTTCATCGAATGCTGCCGAAATCACCTCAGGTCCATTGATGATAGTTGGAATCGAGATCTCACATCTGTTCGGGACCCTATTAGTTATTCACTAAAACGCATGGAAATAAAGCCTCTGCTCTGCCAATCTAGACTTAACAGATTGGGCATATCACTTTCGCATTTTTTAATGGCCTCTTTGCAATGGTTGCTGGCAGTCCTAAAGGCGGCATTGGTTTCAGAAAATCTATTTCGTTGAAAACAATTGAAATAGTGATTTCCTTGAGCAATGATGGCAGCATATTCAGGGGTTTAGCACGGCTGGCTGTTTACTTTCAGTTGGAATTTCTTGGACGGTATGAAGCTTTAGATACCAACGATTAACCAATCAGTTAAATAGGATGCAATACAGGACATATTCTTTTGGAAAATTGGATGCAGCAGAATTTCTGATATGAATGACTTGAGACTGTCCCAGTCAGCCATCGAGTATCTATTCACTCAGATATCTTATTGCATTTTGTTTTGATATTGAGACAACTGAGTGATCCGAAGATCCCAGCCGAGACAGAACAGTGAATGCGAATTTTTCAGGACAAGTTATCAGGAACAGATCAAGAAGATTTGCAAAGTGTTGCCACCATCGGGTAGGTGAGTAGGTTTGTCAGCAATCTGTGTTAGAAAGGGAAAAGTCATGATAAAACCTCTCTTCATCATCAGTCTTGTTTGAGTGGACTAATCATTCAACATTGTGACCATTAAAATCACCACAGACATGAATGTTGGCAGAAGGGTAACCAGACAGGATATGGTCAATTTTCTCAGAGGTATTCTTAAGGATAGTAACTCTGTTATTGGGACGATGGAATGCAAAGATGAATGTGGTGCTCTGAGTGAGTGCTACTTGGAAACCCATATAGGGTAATTTAGGGTCTTCTTCGGGGATATCCCTGCCACATGGAAACCCGTTCGTATTGTTGGAACAAATTCCATGTCCATGACGTTCTTGAGGGTCGGGTTTTAGCGTCATGTTTGAATAACTTTTAACCATGAAGTCATCGGTAGAAGCTAACAGGCTAATGCCAGTTTCACACAGAAAGAATAAGTCCGGTTTTGTTTCATGTAAGTCGATTTCAACCTCTGGAAGGTTAGAACGCAGACCCCTAACATTAGAAAGGGAGACCTGATAGCAGGGATCTACGTTAAAAGTTGGAAAACTGAGTTTAAGCTTATCTTTTTTTTAAAGAACTTTTCATGTTGGGATTATAATTGTGGAAGAGATTGGTAGATGGGTTGAGAGACAAAACCTCAGAGAGAGTGAGTAAGCAGATTATATTTGTAAACCGTTGAAGAAGGAAAAACCGCAGCAGTTCTCACCAATATGGCATCGAGAGGTTCCAAAGGAAACTATTGCATGGTTCAGTCCCGGTATTATGCCCATGCTGATAGGACAGCTTCCTTGGGATTTACTCTAATGTTTGGGTCCTTGGACTATCAGGCAGATAACGTCAACCCAGATAAAGTGTTTACATTCTGCACCCTTATTGATGACATGGTTACAAAGACAGGGGAAAGAATATATACTCATCAACTACACGTACGGCTAACACTGACCAATAACCGACCCAAGGAAGAGCATTTTCTTCTCTTTTTGTCAGAAACATCGATCTTAGAGGTGAGGACTAAGAGACAGAGTTAGGGAAGCAAGAGTTACAGAGCTGTCGAAAAATACATATACGGTCGTTTTCTACTCTCCATCAGTATGGTGTACAGATAGATGACAGTTTTATGAAGTTGTACGACATGCACATCACTTACTCTTTCTACAGAGCCTGATTTCAGGATAGTTTGAAAAAGGCACGATGTAGAGAACAGGTTTTTACATCAGAGTTTCCTTCTCCTAGATGGATGCTCTAACAAGCTCTCAGAGTCCATCATACCGAGTAGGGTAACAACACGCCAGGGTACTATGCCAGGTATTTATATGTTCCTGCAGGAGAAAAACATTAAGTTTCTATTTAGAATAAGTTTTCATGTCTATTCCAGAGAGAAAAACATGAAGATGTTTTTCTCTCGCAATACATAAAAAGGTGGTAAATTTTAAGCATGAGGGACATACTAATTATTATTATTTTTATTTTTTGAAAAGTCTGAACGTAGACTGGCTTCAAAATAAATTGTAAACAGAACCAGAGAATAAATAAAACAATAAAATAATATGTTTTCGTGTTTGGCAAAGAGATAGAGGCAGGAAAAGATTAAAACTACGTCGTTTACCGTTTCAATTCAATCAGTCATTTCCATTACTCACTAAATTGGGTGAGGGAGACAGACTTTATGCTACAGGCTGCCAGTAACAGTAGCCAATTGTGCTTTTTCAGAGCAGCGTAGCCACAGAGGAAATGACATCACACAAGATAGAGTAGGCACCACGAGCGGGGTCGCTGGAAGTGACAAGACGTGATTAATAATGACTTAAGAATCGATTAGGAATAGAGGGGTCAAGTCCCCAAAATCTGTAGCTCCCAAAATCTGTAGCCCAGACATTTCTTTCCTCCGTCACTAGCAGAGAGGAAAGCATTGACAGCAGTGACACAGAGAGATAACCATCAGAAGACAATGAGAGACGATCTTGGATGAAGTATCCTTAGTCTTGGAGGATCACTGTGGTTGAGCGTTGAAGACACGAGGTATGATTTATTTGTACTATTTACGATTTGTTGATTTGAATTTGATTATAATATATATTTTTTTTGATCGTGACATAAAAAAAACCTTAGACCCCGTTTTAAAGAAGAGGTAATGCATGTTGTAAATATACCAGGTGTAATAAGTACCACCCTCCAGTTACAGCTGCGACGTTACTGAAAATCAATCCTCACTATACGCCTACCTTCTGACATCGAAACTACCGTTAACATTAGAGATTTGGCTCCCAAATCAATTAATAGAGATAATACTATAAGCTATCTGTTAGTGAGCCCAAAAGTCCTACAAGATAAAAGGAAAATATGCAATTTCTGAACCAATAGAAGAAAAAAACCGTTGACAAAAGATAAACACCGTACAAAAATTTAAAACACTTCCAGCCTAAGCGTGTTGCACACGGTTCCTTCTTCTGTCAGACCCAGCCCGGGTAATTTAGATTCTTAGCTAGTCAAGTAAATGAGTCCTGTCCCTATATCTATATTTTAGTAATAGAGCTTTTTCAAGATGCTTACTCCCCCATTTTAATTTGACCATGGCTGCTCCAAATTGAATTCATTTTGGAAAGAAATCATTCACTCTCAAACTCTATCCCTACTTCATTTACTCTCACTAATATCCCACTGTCACTTAGAGATCAAACTGCTTGTTTTCGATTCTAATCAAACTAAAAAGAAAACAGTTGGCAGTCTATCCTTTAACCCCAGTCTTCCGGCCGATTAGTGAACACTCGAACCATTATACTAAATCTGCTGTTTGTAACTGGATCGATCGTAGGCGAGAGTAACCTTTTTCGTTAGCTACTACACCAGTCTTCAGGCTCAGTAGTTAACATTATAACCATTATGCCAAATTGGTTGGTTTTCTGTTTGATTTAAAACCAGAACAGTTGAGTCTAATTTTAGCGATAGTATCCATTAGGCTAATTATACACCTTTAGAAACAACACATTACTCAATAAGTCCCGGGCCTTACATATAAATGGCATCACTAATAACAAGTCCATATGATTTTTATAAAGTATTAATCTTCCGAAGCTTATTTTGAGGCCAAAGACAAATCGTTCTACAAAAAAGGCATCGAATTGTTAGCAGAGTCTTGAAATCAGTGTACCACATTAGAAGAAAACTATGTTGATGAATAAAGTCGAATTTTGCCTAAAAGCTGGTATTTTATATGTAAGGCTTGGTAATTATTGAGTGATGTGTTACATATAGTTGATATTATCGATCAAAATGGTGGCAATCAGTTTTCTATGATAAAAGATTATTTCTCTCTCTCTCTCTCTCTCTCATATCTCTCTCTCTCTCTCTATATATATATATATATATATATATATATATATATATATATATATATATATATAGCATAATATAAAATGAAGTAATAAAATAAAGTGCAAATCAAATTTTATTAGAATTCAATGTTCAGGCAAAGTACCTTAAAGTCCTTAACTCATGAGTTTTCAAAGAAAATTCTTCTCCTCACAGGACCATTACTGCAATGACATTACTGCAGATAATAAAATTAAACTTTGAAAATATATAAAAATATGTATAAAAATACATAGAAGTATATAAAACATCAAATATATCAGCGCAAAACATACTTTTTGTTAACGCTATACAATTCATCCAAGTCATACAATTTAAAACATATTCAGGAAAGACACCCAAGATGTTGATTGAAAAGTGATCCAAGTGGTGAATGGTATTCCAAAGACGAAAAAGTTATCCATATATATATATATATATATATATATATATATATATATATATATATATATATATATATATTATTAAGCCCCTTTATGTAAAATTAGAGTGGAGCACTGTTACAGTATTTAAATAGACATTCATTTATACAAAGCAAGACTCTGAATAAGGTCGTCGAGCTCTCTAGTCTGTCTTAATGTTTATGCTGTAATGGCATAAATATATCTTAAATTCTCAGTACCACGTGGTAATTTTAAATGGCCCTGAGGGTAGGGTGAAAGCGTCCGAAGTTATCACTTCCTACACTGAAGATAGCAATTGGCTCGAAACGACGTCGTCTGTAGGTAAATACATTTTAGTATTTGTTATATATATATATATATATATATATATATATATTACAGAAGATCAAAACAGCATCGGTACCGTCGGTTTCAAATCGAAATCCAGGAAATTTATAAACAGAGGCTGAAGAGAGTCCGGCATATGAGATCAACTATAGATTTCCTTTCTTTGGATTTGAAACCGACGGTACTGATGTTGTCCTAATCTTCTGTAATACATATATAAATAAAAATTACGCTCTTATTTTTTTATTTTTCTTAATAATCGAGCACTCTCTCGCTAACCTTACACACACACACACACATATATATATATATATAGTAAGCTATGAAAATATATTTTAGCCTGAAGATTCCCTCCGGTGATGAAACGCGGGAGCCTCTGTGTAGCTTGATTGCCATAAATATATTTTCATAGCTTACTATCTAGCTCTACTTACGTATCGAGCACTGTTGAAGTAAATACTGAAAATTGATACATAAAACATTATATCTCCTTATAAAATTTTATGTGGATACATGAAATTCTAATATATATATATATATATATATATATATATATATATATATATATATATTATTCAATGCTATTATAAAAAATATATATTTTTTCAAGCATATCCTACAGAATCGTATCCAAGGATATCATAAAAATTCCTAATACGATAATGGATGCTCAATATTGGAAATAGAGCATTATATGAACAATTGATTTTGTAAGAGTTATTTTTTCATACAACAGAAACTTTTTTTCTTGTTAAAGAAAACTTTAAAAATAATGGATTTATGTTCAGTTTCACGGTTAAACGACATTACAAATGATAAACAAATTCTAAACAAAGAGTTTCCGGTATATATCCACCATGACGAAATAGGTATTCAAAAGTTCAACATGCAACTCGCCGCTCTCCATGTTTGCGATAAGGGTGGAAATTAACAACACAACACCGGAAGTGAATATTAATTAATATAACATTTCTAAAATTAAACTTAAAAGAAAATAAATAATGATCAGAAAATAAAAATTAAAAAAATTAAATATAACTATTTATATAATCATAATTCGTTTCAAATAAATCTTCTTAAAATTAAATATTCAATAGATCTGTTATAAGTCCGATATACATTTAAGCCCCTATTAAATCTAACTACTATCATTTAAGCATCTTACTAAATCTCACTTTTATGTTGTGTACTTTTGTGGCTAAGTGGTTACCGACGCGGACTGAGGAACTAGGTGTGCCGGTTCGAATCGAGTTCGTTCCACAAAAACACTTTCATCAAAACCCACACCTGGAGAGGAGGTAAATAAAATATCTGCTGTGCCGTATTAACACTCCTGGCATATTTGAGAACATTGTAAATAAGATATAAATATGACCAATTTGTTAAGCCGAATCATTGATCCCCACTCACCAAAATGTCTCTCACCACATATAAGTTCCAAAAAGAATTCTCCTTTTCTATTCCATTTTTGTCCCCCTCTCTTTTCTTACCTTAGTTATTAATTTAATTTCATGTGACAATAATCCAACTTCCAGGAAAAAAGAATGAGATTTTTCGCATATCGTGTCTGCAGGGTAAAAAAGGGCTTCTCTTCATAAGCGCAAACTTTGGTGCTTCTTGCTTAAAACTCCGAAAAAAAGATTTCTTTGTCTTTTAATGTTTAAGAGGTAAATAAGGGGCAGTAACTCTTATCAACTGTTGTTATTACATACGTAATTTACTGCCACATTCAATTAATTAGTAATAAATGAACAACAAAGTATACGTAAATGGAAAATTTAATCATAAATAAATAAATTTCAATATTTTGCGAATCGGTAATTTCGATTTATCAAATATACTGTTACGTCTAATAGACATTTTACTTGCACAGTATCCGCTCGTACAACGCCAATGGAAGCCATCCGTTTTCACTCGTGATGGCACAAGTCGCATGTTATGCCCACAATTACAGGTCTCTTCTCCAGAAATAATTCCATGCGCTTGCAAAAAATCTATCTGTTTTGCTTTTTCTGAAGTAAAATATAGTACGTCTTCAAACTGGAACAATTTCAAATCCATGATTCCAGTTGAAGAGAATATCAGGCTTGATAGAAATTAACGATAAAGTCTGGCTCAAAATTACAATTAAGAGTTACTGCCCCTTATTTACCTCTTAAACATTAAAAGACAAAGAAATCTTTTTTTCGGACTTTTAAGCAAGAAGCACCCAAACTTTTATAGTGGAGTCTGATTTGCATATGTTGAGATCAGCTGATATCAACGAAGAGGACAGCTAGAAAACAGGACAAGCGATTTTCATTACAGAGAAAAAGTCAGAAAGTGGTCGTACTGAAAATCGGTTGGAAGTTGGATTACCGTTAAAACTTTTTATTTTAAATTATTTTCTGGCACAGTTAGGTAACAGAACTACCCCCCCAAGTGTGAATATTCAAGGCTAGTTCTCAACCTTGCATTATTTATATGTTTTAAACTTATCTTTTCCATGACAATTCCATTCGGTAGGCACTTTAATAGACCTTTTTCATTGTATGTTTTGTTTTCTCAATAACCTTTCTCCAATGAGCCTTTTAATATAAAATTTCTAAAATTAAATTGAAACGCCTTTATTTAAGGGAAATGTAATGCTTAATTGAACATATTAAGAAAATATGCAAATAAATATGTTCAGTCTTAAATAATATATTTGTTTTCCGCTTTATATATATATATATATATATATATATATATATATATATATATATATATATATATAAATTAGGAAAGTTCATTTTATAAAGCATCTTATGTAAGTTAATATAAATATAGAGGCTAACAAGCCTTCAAAAACCATGTATTAGATGCGAGTAATTAAATCAAAAGAAAAATAAAAATATTTCGAAACATTTAATAAAATATTTCGAAATACCTTCCTAATTTATTACTCGCAGCGACCATGCGCATTCAAGTTCTATTCTATTTAAAACAAGACATTTTCAACAATAGTCCACAACACCGGACGTGACACTTCACCAACACCAGGAAGTAAATTATGGAAAAAAAAAGGTTATACCTTTGTTTGTCTTGGCTCTGATGAAGCTTGTTTTTGTCAAGCGAAATATTAGCCAAAAAAAAAAAATCAAGATGAAGAAAAAAAAAAAAAAACGGAAGGTATTTCGAAATATTTTATTAAATGTTTCGAAATATTTTTATTTTTCTTTTGATTTAATTACTCGCATCTAATACATGGTTTTTGAAGGCTTGTTAGCCTCTATATTTATATATATATATATATATATTAATGAAAATATTAAAAATCAATCGGAAACCAAATCGCCATGCAAGAGGATTTTGTTTATCAATAAATAAAAACAATTATATGAAGAAAGTATTTCGGCCTTAAAAGCACTTTTGAATAATATATGGACAATTTTTTCCATTCTTTTTTCTTTTTCTTCTTCAACGTCGTCGTCATTGACACTCGACTAATGCCGATGTTATTGGAGACTGTCTTTAAATGGTGTGATATTTGTAATGAAAACGTTGGCAAGTGTGTACAGTTATTGAATTCAATATTTCTACATTTGAAGCATCAATTAATGAAAATATGAGAAATCAGTTAGTAACCAAATCATCATGCAATAGGATTTTTTTTTCAATAAATGAAAACAGTTATATAAATCAAATATTTCGGCGTTCACAGGCCTTTTTCAATATATATATATATATATATATATATATATATATATATATATATATTCTAGAAAATATATGATCCCTCCGGTTGCATATTACATGATAAACGAACATCTACTACACTGACCCTCAAGGAGGAGGTAACGACTGAGAATATGGTATCATTACGAACGCCTCCCCCAAAGAAAAAGGAGTTAATACCTGGGAGGATGATATCATGACTACAGAACAGATACTATACTACCCATCCAAATTAAAAGATAATACAACAATAGATTAACTCTTTTTTATTCATTTAAAATGTCTAGCCAATAAAAAGATTATTTTTATGGTTCTTTGGCCTTTTGGCTAAGATTAAAGTCGAGTATCTGTTCTCAGTATTCCGGCAACATCAGACGTATCTTTTCGCAGCATTCCAACGACATCAGAAATTTCTCTCCAGACGAAAATATTGCATATATATATATATATATGTATATATATAAAGAAAATAGGACAATGCAAAATTACAACTGTATATTACAGAATATTAATTTATAAAGAGCTGTTTGTAAAATAAATATGCAAATTAATAAGACCTAAAACTGTTTGTGGGCATTTGAAGTCTACTATATATAGCATTTCAAAATATTATGTAGTATCATATAATTAAATAGGCACAACCTGTTTGGATGTTAATATAGTTAAAATAGATGGAAAAAACTTTTACATTTATTAATTTATATATATATATATATATATATATATATATATATATATATATATGGAGATAAAATTCATAATATATCATAAAATGAAAATGCCGTGAAAGACAAGATGTGTGAAAAAAGACAAACGGGAAAAAAATTTACATACAGGAAAAAATCATAAAGAAACGAGAGATTTTAACGGTTTTGTTCGGATCAACGAACGTCTTAAGAAATAATGACATTTTAAATTTGTTCGATAATGATAAAAAAACATAGGAAAAAGAGGAACGGACAGAGAGACGTCATTGGCGCGTGTTTAACTATTTGAATTTTTTTTTTTCGTTTTTCACACACGCAAACACACACGTGTGTGTGTGTGTGTAAAAAGACAAACAAAAACAAAATTTCATCCTTTTTTCCCTTTCGTTACCTAAGCTGTCACAATTTTGTCCCACATGACGTCACATTCGAGGGGCCTCTACAAATATTGTTCTGAGCATTGGCCCCGTCTGACATCACTTTGTTGTTATTTGATTTTATCAGCGACTTATTCTGCTATTGGCTTTATCAATTGTTGGCTGCTCATAACTCATAACCTCAAGCTTTCCTGATGGCCCTGTTTGTCTGTCTCCTTCTGCGTTATTAACAAGACGACTGAATGATTGTTTTGCATACAGCAAGGTCGTTTTTGATCGCACTCATCCACATGTGCTAAAATCTATGCTAGCAGATCTACACACTGTTTATTCAACAGAAGTAATCAATAGTATCTTGCCTAGGTCAATCAGGACCGTCTGGCAGCATTCTTTATTATTAATGATAAGGTTCTTTGTGGTAAATAAGTATATATGTATTTACTAAGGCTGTAAGCAATGCGGCTAAAACGGAATGGTGAAAGACAAGATGAATAAAACAAATAATTGAAGACAATATTTGTGATATCTTTATTCAAAAACTTATCTATTTATATTTGAATAAATCTTTCACATACAGTATCACTCAATTTTTGACTTACTATTAATAAGTATCCAAATCAGTGAAAATTATTTTGATATGTCGGGGAGAAAACTACCCTTCTCAAAGTAGTCAAACAAATATTATTTCCGTCTACAGAAAAGAATCGTCCAAAGTCTGTGAAAGATTTATTGAAAAATAAGTAAATAATTTCTTGATGAAAAATATAAAAAATATTGTCTTCAATTATTTGTTTTTTGTTCATCTTCTCTTTCACCATTTCGGTTTTTCGGCATTGCTTACAGCTTTAGTAAATACTTATATACATCTATATAATATGTCTTCAGACATTACAGGAAAATAACCGACTACTTAAAATGCTAATACGTGTTTTCAGAAAATAGGCGTACATTTTGTTTCCTTTTACAACTTATTACTTTATTACACCAAAGCTGCTTCTCTCAAATACGTAATTCCACAAAGAATGTGGCAAACAATTATCTCTTCCCATGCCACTTACATTCACCGGGTTATTTCCTTAATACGTATATTTACTATTAAGTCACCGTCTATTATTTCATTTCTTAAACTCATACTAGTTCCTACATACTACACTAGATTATGAAAATAAATAACAAACCCTTCCTTAAATTCACTTACATTCTACATGGCGTCCTGCCTGCATACGAGTAATAACGGAATATCGAAATGATTTTCTTACTGCAGTGCCGTCCGATTATTTATAATACATTTAATTACTTTTCAGAATGCAGGAATACATTAAAGAACGTCTCACTTAGTATTCACAATGGCGTTTATCCTGATGCTTAGGGTCTTCTACGGTAACTGCTTAAAAAAATTGATTACTAAGTTTGTTTTCATAACTAAAACAAAACAGAGAACCACTAAGTTTCATCGACTGTTTCCTTTTTACTAAACCAAAAAATCATTTATTAAGTTTTCACAAATGTTTTTAATACCTAATAAACAACTCAATACCGTATTTTAATTTTTTTTACTCAATATTTATTTTTTACCGGCATTAATTGATTTAAACAAACCAAAACTCCATTACTAACTTTTAACGACTTTCTTTTTCGACTAATAAAAATTCCCATACCGTATTTACATATTGTGACGGACATTAATTGATTCAACAAACCAAATAATCGTTTATTACGCTTTAACGCCTGTTTGTTTTAACTAATAAATATCCCGATATCGTATTTACATATTTTGACCGGAATTCATTGATTAAAACAAACAAAACAACCCGTTACTAACTGTTAACGAATTTATTAAACAGCACGAAAATATATATGCTTAAAAGAAATTCAAAAATTCAAAACCATTTTGACTTTTACACTGGGGGATCAATTTACAGATATATTATCACCTTTAACAAAAGGTTCACCTTATAAACAACTCTATTCTTGAATACGGCGATGTTTATCAAGAAATAAAAAAGATTTTAATTTTGGGGGGCGACTACGTGTCAACAGCATGAAAATATTTCCGCTAAAAATGAATTACAAAATATTTTAAACTGGGGATGTTTAATTGCACTATAATTTTTAAAAAATAGTATTTATAAACAAACAACATAAAACATTGATTAGAAACAAAAAATAGATTGTTTGTAAAATAAAATTGTCAACTATAAAACAATTGATTTTATTGGTAAGAAAAAAATTAATTTCCACATACAACAGTAAACAAAAAGTTTCAGCACATTAAACATATACAGGTCAGTAGATAATTAAATTCTACCACGTTTCGTATAAGTCATTTGTTTTTGTTATTGTTTGTTTTACAATTTCTCAACTGTTAACTATTCTGCACTTTTACAAATTGAGTAAATTCTTATATTAAAATAGGGGAGCCCTATTTAAAACTAAAGGTGAGAGAACCTTAACCTACCCCATAAAAAATAGAAAAGTCGATTTTAGTTACTTCTAAACAACGAGGTAAATACTTATTTTAAAATATCGATTATTGGGGAAGGGGTTGATTTTCCGTGATCGAATTATTCTTGGTTTGTGTCGTATTTCCCCGGGGCAACGCTGGGACACGGGTCATGTTAGTTATATATATTTCCTTCTCTGAAGAACAAGCCAAAAGAAACACATTATAACATATTCACTAGAACTTTAATTTTCAGAAATTGCTTAAATCAGAGTTTGCATGCCTGCGTGTGGGGATGGTAACAATTTTCTAGATATAATTAACACACTTTATTTGGAAATGTAAAGTTAAAGTTTTCGTAAACAAAATTATTGTTTTGAATACTTATTCTTACATAGAAAAAACGTTACCTGCTTCTGAGATGAGTTATTGTTGCTGTTCGCATCATTTAAATGTTTTCGACTGTCGACCTCATCTTGGTTGCTGCTTTGTTCGCAGAAGGTTACATTGCATTCTTGTCTTTTAATTGGCCCCATCTGCCATCTATAATGTGGATCACTTGTGCCTACACTGGTGGTGTGCTTCTATGGAAGACGAAATAAAGAACAAGAGAGGATTGGCGGTTCAAGTGTTTGTTTTCATCTGAGATCATGAACCCTTGGTGTGTATTAGTGGCGTGCATTGAAGGGGGGGGGAGCTAGGCGACGGGGATATGGCTCCAGGCATCCAAATTGGAAGTGGGGGCATTCAATGATATTCAAATTATCTCCCTTTCTCATAATATTTCCTAATGGTGCTACTAGATAAGGTTGTCTGAAGATATCGGCTTCCTGACTTAAAATACACCAAACATTGATGTTATTGTTTGTTTTCCTTTCCCTTTGTAAAACTCAATTATGTTCTGCAAAGCTAAAAACAAAACAATATTTTTCCTATACAAAACAACCAAACTAAACACCGTGAATAAATATTTGAAGATATAAAGAACTTGAAGCATAAAAACTTTATCAAAATGACTGGATTCGGCATTAAATAATCCGAAGAGGGTTGATATGCAATAAAAAAAAAAAAAAAACTAAATCAAATCATATTTCTCAGTACTTGAATTTATACTTGAGTCCTTTTGGCATATAATCAAGGAGTCGATCCCAGGCATTACCAGGGCAGACTAGACCTCTACACGACACTGGTGTGGATTGAAGTTGCTGATCTATGACATAATCTTTATGCCCACACTCCACCTTTCACCTTTCACCTTTCATCATATGGGTTGATTTGTTAAAAAAGTTTTTTAAAAAGATTCTTGTACACGTCAGGTCTTGATTGTTGAACACACAGTGAAACGATGTATCACTTCCATCGGCATGACATCACAGTCACATGTGTTCTCTCCAAATTATGTGCCATACGTTGTCCCTCCTTACAATGTAACACTTCCGGGGTGTGGATTTAGAAGGACAATCTAAGACATCATTATACTTGCTCCCTTCCATCATAAGGTAAGATGGCTTATTGAGAGATATCCCTCTACCATCTTTAATGTGGTCGCCTATAGTTTGACTAGTCTTCTTTGGTCTTTCGGCTAGGAGCAAAGTGTATTATCTGTTCTGATTCTACATTTAATCTTTTCTGCCCTCGGTCAGTGAAGGAGAAACACTTCTAGACTGAGGTAATTTAAATTTTCGCACCAATCCAGAGTGTCTTTTTTGGGGCAACTGGATTTTCTCAATATAAGAAACCATCTTGTGTCTAACTCTGCCCTCATGGGACGCAAATAGATAGGGATTAGTCTGCATTTCGGGGTGGGTGTCGAAATAATGATAAGAAAGGATTATGGGTGTCAGGTTTTTATTCCTTCTCATATCATGAATCTTGGATGTTGACTGATGTGGGTGATCCTGAATATTTTGACACCCTCATTGACGTAGAGACAGACCCTATTCAGATGTCTGGTCTCCTATAACTTTACAAGCATCAAGGCAGTATCCCCCTTTCTTTGCCTGTGAGTAAAAGTGGCTACTTTTATTTTGCTTATTATAAATTACTTATTGGTGCATTTGATTAAATTATTAATTATTTAATTTTTTAATTTTTTAATTATTTTTTATTACTTATAGTTACCCCAAACAAGGCACATTACCACTGAGACGTAAGGGACTACTGTAAAATAGGGGCCAGATTAATAGTAGCATCCTAAGTGGGGAGTTGGTACAGTCAGAGAAACGGTGAGCGGGGAGGGACTTCAAAAGGCAAGCTGTCTGAGGATGAAAGCTATCAGAGTAGAAAGATTTGCGGCATCTACAGTGAAGAGGTTGAATTTTTCTGCTTGTTGGGTTGGTCAGAGATAGGTCGAGGGGGTTCAAGTGGAGCAAGTTTTTGAAAAATGATTTTATTATTTGTTATTGGCCCCACAAAAATTGACGTACATATTTGGATTTCAGTGATAGAGTTATAATTCTAACATAAACTAAATAACGTTATGATGTATTTAAAATTCTTTCACAATTAATTACGTTTTGCATAATGTCAGATTTTTAAATAGTATTTCTTGAAAAAATGTCTAAGGAATTATTTCAGGAATTCTAGAGAAAAATCGATATATTTTTGAATTTAATTTGTAGAGATAAAAACTTTTTCAATTGAATTTCTGTATCTTTAAATGAACCCACTGTATGTAAAATTCAACTTAAATTTAATCTAAGCCAAATTTAATTTTTACTTTTGTTTTGAAAAACATTATTTTGTTTCTAAAATATTACAATATTTAGAACGTTTTTGACGTTTTGTTCACAGCCAGAGTCCCTAATCATTGTGCACAAGCTACGAAAGGAAGGGAAACCTTAACAATTAACTACACATTAACTGCGAGAAATGCTCTATTCTTTTACGAAGGGCTATGCAGTATCGTTAATTGCAGCCGGCGATTTTCCTTACGAGAGTGCTCAACCCACGAAATAGTGGCAGTATTTATATATATATATATATATATATATATACATGTAGTAAGCCATAGACAGACTGTTTTGCTGTATTATGACTATTCAGTGTGGCTAGACAAAGATGTGCTTCAAGCTGAGATTGAAGCATGCTAATGTAAACCGGCCATATGTATGGAGAATTGCGGTTGGCTATAGAGAAAACTAGGTTTCTAATCTCAGGGTTGATGTACTCGCTACATCTAGCCACACTGATGAGTCGGTTTTGTCAAGGCAAGAAAGAGTGCTTCGAGCATTGCCTCCCATGATATGACAGCAGTACGCCATCTTAAAACATATCTGGCTCTTATATAGTTAGAGGAGTGAGGTACTTTTAATAGAATCATCCAACCATTTTTCCAGACACCTTAGCAACAGATTTGATGTAAGTCTTCCATTTTATTGAAAGCAACTGCTTTGGCATAATGATCCGGTGGATGTGTAAACCGGAAGAAGAATCGATCCCACCAATCGTCTTCATAAGAAACTTGATATTGGTGAGATTACAGATGCCTTATGCACTTAAAAATTTTTTTTTTAACATAGTTCATCCCAAACAAGGCAGGCCACCACAGTAGACATAAGGGGTTACTGAGAAAAAGGGTGACGGTTTAAGGAGGGGGGGGGGGGGTCAACCTAAATTGGGAGCTGCACAACGAGATGTCTGTTTACATTAGTTTTAAATTTCTGCATGTCAGTACCGTCAGGAAAACAGAGAGTAGGGAGGGAGTTCCAGAGTCATCAGCTCGAGGAAAGAAGCTTTTGGAATAGAAAGCTCTTCAGCATCTGGGGACCTCCACAATGAATGGATGGGATTTGGCAGATTGTCGGGTTGGTCTAATGAATTTACGTCGTGGGGGTACCAGAACAGCAAGCTCATCAGAGCACAATCCATTGAAGTACTTGTAAAACAGGCACAAGGAAGCAACATTGTGGCGATGGGACAGGGGCTGAAGCTTGGTTGATAGTGAAGGACCTATCACATCTATGGTGGTTCAGCCATGTACAGTGTGCCACCTCTTGCATCAACTTCATACTGCATATCCCGAGTATAAGAGAGAAAGGTAAACCAAGTAAGATGTGGTTCAAGTGTGTAAGAAGGGATATAACTGCATGCAACCTGCCTGATGTCAACACATTGAACCAGGCTGCATGGATAGCAACCCTGATACGTTGCCTAGTGTTGCCCACCCTGGAATCTGAAAAACTTGTAGCACATTAAATACCAAAACTAAATGAAGAAAGAAGCATGTAATATATATATATATATATATATATATATATATATATACAGGGTGAGTGGAAAGTAACGCGCTATACTTGTAAGTTGTACTTGTAAGTTATTACTGAAATATAATTCTTACAACAAATGAATCGGAGGAGCAAGAGTTATGAAATCATGCGTTATTTTTTCTTTTAGTCCTCACATTTCACGAGCGATTTTTTTGATAATCGGGAAAAATATTGTTTTCTGGGTCTGCTGCTGTTTTCAATACTCCCATAGTATTAATCACCATTCATCTGTCAATCTATCGATCTTGATGACCCTAATCTTCGAGTGGGTTTTAGCCTTGATATGTGTTTAATTATTAGTAATAAAAATAAATAATAAATAAAAAGTTCCTTGTGAAATCAGTTGATGCGGTTTCCAGGTAGCTTTAGAAGCTGGTGGCAATTGCTGACACCCATATCTACTTTTGAATAAAAACCCATACTATACACTTTCTTATATTCATTTCTTGTAAAAAATATATTTCAGTAATAAATTACGAGCACTTAATAATATGGAATTACTTTCTATTCACCTTGTATATAAATATATAAATGTAAAAATAGTTATTAGAGCTGGGCCAAGATATTTCGGTCGAAGGATTCGACCATATACGCTTGGTGATATTGCTTTATTGAAAACAGAACTTAACATTTCATACAATTCTGCTACCAACCATGTCTTTCTCTTTCCTCCTCACTCATTACTCTTCCCACTCCTCCTTCTTTCCCTCATCTTACATATCTACTACGCTCAGTACCTATTGTCTCCTTCCTTCCACTACCGTTGCTTCTTCCAACCCCCTGATTTTTTTATTCCCACATTGTATAAAATGTTAAGGTTTTTTTCAATAAAGCCACATTACCAAATGAATATGGTTGAATCCTTTGATCGAAATGTCTTGTTCCAGCTCTAATGATGCATTTGTGTCTTTATTTTCATATTGTGTGTATTTTGGCAACATTCTTTCATTTCAGCAAACATTGTTGAAAATAACAGAATTCTGTGCTTAATTATTTTTTCAATTTTTCTAATGGTCTTTTTGGTATTAAATTTAAAAAATTATATATGTTACATACTATCAAGAATGTTTTCGATTTTTAATTGAATCATCTTCAGGTGACAAAAATAAATGAACAAAAATATGGGAGAAAAGAAGAGAATTTCAAAAGGCAGTCGAGAATGCACACATGAAGTTAGATGCCAAAAGAACAACTCGCGCAGTTCCAGGAAAGACGTTAACAATTTAAATTCCTGGACGCCAGAATTAGCGTCACAGGATAAAATTATATTATGTTAAGCATTTTAAAATGTTGTTACTGGTTTCATATGTAATTTTATTAATTGTATATATATATATATATATATATATATATATATATATATATATATATATATATATATATGTATATATATATATATAACACATAAAAGATGACGATAAAAAATTCTATACAATGCAATATCTATTTAGTCATCAGTTGTTCAAAACAAAGGGTTTCAAATAAAAGAAATTTTATTATTCCTTCCTTAAGTCATGGCTTTTTAAAAGAATGATATTTCATCGTTAGAGAGGTACAAACAGATAAGTTAGTAAATGGAAATTACCAAAAGTCATAATTTGAAAAGATATAAAAATTTATTTTATTTGAAACCCCTTGTTTTGAACTGATGACTTTATAGATATTGTATTTTATACAATCTTTATTCTCATCTTTTACTTGTTTATATAGATGCTCTGTCACGTATATCGATCATCAATTTTTCATGATAGGTTCTACTTTAAAGGTATATATCATATCTTTATTTTCTTGTTATTATATATATATATATATATATATATATATATATATATATATATGCAAACATTGTTAAAAATGTTTTTTTACAATGTTTCTATGAATTAAAAAATGCTGCCTAAATACACACACACACACACATATATATTTTTATATAAATATGTGCGAATACCGGTAAGTTTATATCCTTACTGTGTTTCTATAAAAAATCCCAATAATGAATATTTGGTATGAAACTTTTTATTCATACAAACATTTTTGGCTCCACATTTGCAGACATATGTCAGTTTTAGCAGGAAACCAGCTGAATTTATTCAGGCCATTATTCAATATGCAAATAAATCAATATATTAATAACCAAATATATATATATATATATATATATATATATATATATAACGGCGAGGAATACGGACGTTTGGGACATTTTTGGGAGGGTAGAATGAGATTAAACAAATATAAAAACGAGAGAAAACGATTAAAAAGAAATAAATTAATGTACTGAACCGGTTTTCGTCCACACTCATCAGAGTAAAACGTGGAAGTGATTAAATACGACTAAAACCTAAAACAATTGTAATGAAAACTAGTGACAAGTTTAGGAGAAAAAAAAAATGGGGAGGAGAGTCATAAGTTGATCACATTAAACTTGTCACTAGTTTTCATTACAATTGTTTTAGGTTTTAGTCGTATTTAATCACTTCCACGTTTTACTCTGATGAGTGTGGACGAAAACCGGTTCAGTACATTAATTTATTTCTTTTTAATCGTTTTCTCTCGTTTTTATATTTGTTTAATCTCATTCTACCCTCCCAAAAATGTCCCAAACGTCCGTATTCCTCGCCGTTATAAAATTTTGTACCACGAAAAATGTATATATATATATATATATATATATATATATATATATATATATATATATATACATATACTTTATAGTTGCTTAGTGACCATAGAGAAAATCAATCAATCAAAAACAATCATTTTCATTTGTTCTTTCAATCTCTTTTTTTTTTTTTCATAATTTGTCGAACACCTGTATTTCTTCTTCATCTCACAAACAAAAATCTTTAAAATACATTTTTCCAAATTCAATACTTTTTCTAAATTTTACACGCGTTTCACAGCAAACTTTTGTTAAATATTGCTGATTGTCAGATCATTAAATCTTTTAATATTAATAGAAAACATATGTTTCCAAAGATTGAAGGAAGGAAGATGGGAAAGTTTAAGAAATCTTTACAAAAATAACGGCAAGCCAAAAATATAAAACCCTCCCTTCTCAAATTCGTTCTGGATTTTTTTCCTGGATTTTTGTCAAAGCTTCTTAAACTGTTCTCATCTTTCTTCCTCCGGTCTTACATTAATCTTAAATGTTAATCTTAATTTAACATCTTAAAATTTAAATTATAAATTTAAATTTTAAATTCACTTTTCAAATTTTAATTTTAAATATTAATTTTTATATTTTCCTATATATACTTCCTTTAAGGCCCTATTCTATTTATTTTGTACAGTTTTTATATATAATTTATATAATTCCATGATTATGATATTATGTCATATCTATTAATTTTTAACTCATGATAATATATATGTTTTACTTATTATTTTGATTATAATTGATAATTAATATTATTATATTAAATTAATTATTAAAATATCATTATCTTAATTATTATGTTGCTTATAGATTAGTACTACTATTCTTACTTGATAACTTCATTCAATTTCTCCTGATCCATTATATATGTTCACTATTATAGATTTTATTGATCTTCAATAAGTATTTTAATATTTTAACCTGTACTTTATTTTATTTGTTCTTATTATATTTATTTATTTATTTTATTATGTTTTATTCTACTTTATTAATTTTATATTTGAAACCATATATTATTATTATTATTATTATTATTATTGATATTATAAATAGAGTGATATAAAATTATATAATAATAAGTTTTATTTTCCTATAATAACTAGATATATGTATTCTTAAATAATACTAAATTGTGATGTCTTTCTTGCTTAACTTCCATTTGTGATGTTATAAAGGGCGCTGAAAAGAGGATTTTTTTTAATCATCTTAAGTATAATAGGAAATAAAATATTCTAAATCGTTTTAGAAACGATTGTATGCCAAAATTTGTTGTCTTTGAATTCTTGGAACTGATATAAATAATATGTTAATTTATTTATCTCAACTTACTCTCTTTCTCTCTCTCTCTATATATATATATCAGACGCTTAAGGTCTCCTGTTTTTGTTTCACTCTTAGATACTTAACCCCCCCCTTTTTATTTTTTTTATTTACTTATTTATTTACTTATTAATTTTCCAACGAATGTTAAGTCTGCAATATCTTGGGTTTAGTTAGTTTCTCTGGGAATTTAAACTGCATTTTACTATTTTTTTTTCATTTTTTTTTGTTTTGTTTAAAATGACTCAAAGCTTCTTTAGACTATATATACAGAGAGAGAGTGAGAGAGAGAGAGAGACACACACACACACACATATACATACAGAGAGTGGGAGTGTGTTCTATATTATTTTTAATCCATATTAAAGTTAATAATTGCTTAACAGAATATAAATTTCATGTACGTTATCTTTTGACAGGATGCTCACATAAAGATGCTAATAATGACCATCGTGTGCAAAAAATGTCACTTTGAAAATGTTCTTGTACATTTTAAGGCGTAGGTAGAATACTTTTTAAAGTGAACAAACAAAAGAAAAGCGAAAGTTGTACACCATACATTGTTTCAGCTTCTCATGATTTCCTTTTTCATACCTGCGCCAAATTGTTTTGCTAGTTTTTTTTTTATTATTATTTTTTTTTTTCACCTTTTTTTTTTCAAAATAGATTAAGGGAAAAATAATCTAAAATGTTAAAATGTAGCAAAATTGATTGCCTAATAACAAAATGTCTGCAACATAAAAATAGCTTCAGCTTGTCATAATTGGAGCATTAGGAACAATTCCAAGACCTTTTTTTCTTTCATGACGAGACGAGATATGAACAGAAGCAGAAACCATTATCCATTCTTTCTCTCTCTTTCCCTATCTTCTTATTCCTTTCATCTCTCTCCTTCTCCTCTATCTCTCTTTCTCTCTCTCTATCGCTATGAACACACACACACACACACACACACATATATATATATATATATATATATATATATATATATATATATATATATATATATATATTTAGAATGTATATATTAAAAAAGCGGCAATTATTTTCAATATCTCACAGCTGGCAGGGTAGTTATTTTTACAAAAAAACCCTTGGAATATCTTCAAGAAAATATCGGAAATGAAAAAAGAAATATTTATGTTTAATAATAATCAACAAGAACTAAATGTGCAAACATTGCTCAAAAGACTAAAAAATAATAGTTCCGAATTAATTAAGCAGAGGCAGCTGATGATCCCCTTTTCCTATTTCACATTTTGGAGTTAGGTTCCTTGCTTATATTTCACGACTTCTTTGGTAACTTTGTCAATTTTCCAGCAGGTAGAAGTCTAAAGTTATTCTTAATTATATTCTTAGCATGGTCTCCACTGAGGATCGAACTTTCAAACCCCAGAAGACTATCACTTAGAAATTATTATTACTTAGCATCTTATCTGTTGCATACGCTTCTATCTCTGTAGATTAAATAAAGTGTTTGATTCAAAATTCCATACAGATTTCCGAGTTCAGGATAAAGATTCACAAGTTCGACAAGATGCACCTGAAGAAGGTCGCATGGCTACATCGGTAGAAACGTTATAAAAATAAATATCCAAGATAAGAACAGTAATTGAAATAATACAAATTATGAATTCTCATCTCAAATATTTCGAAAAATAACTATCGAGTAATACATACACAACATGATAATAAAATCTACCAAGAAACACACACAATATATATATATATATATATATATATATATATATATATACAATATTATGATAAATACTATTAAATTCTTATCCACATATACATGTGTTTCACCCTTTTCCGGGAATAATCAGTGTGAAAGGTGGTTGCTCTGCCGGTCACACGATTCGAAACCTTTAGCCCCATGTCAACATTTTAAATTTTGTTTGAACACTTAGAACGATAAGGCCAACAAAACAACCATGTTGAAGGGAGAGAATTAGATCTACTTATGCCTATGCAAGCAAACATATATAAAAGGCTGTCATTAACAATGTTTAACGACACGTTAGGCCGGAACTTCTATATATATATGTATGTATGTATGTATACATATATATATATATATATATATATATATATATATATATATATATATATATATATATATAAGGTTAATGTAGCTTGCTTTAAGTATTGTTTAGTGTGTATATAAAGGTAATTTAAAAAAGGAAATACAATGCAGAAATATTACGAATAGACACAAAATGAAGCTAATTAAGACATATAGCAGTAGAATGAGTTAGACAGTTTCCACTTTTTTTAAAACAATATATATATATATATATATACTGAATTACAATCTTACTTGCGTCAGTGTGGTATGATGGAAGTTCCGTATGATATGATATTTCGGAAATATTTCCATTTGTCATTATTATTTTCTGGTTTATTAAATTAAAATTTGTGGTTACTGTATCTGGTCTTAAAGTCAGTTCTCGTACCCCCTATGTAAACTATTTTTAAATTAGGATTGTTTACTGGGAATACAGTTCGTAAATAAACTATATTTTTGGTTAAATACTTTTCTTGTAACGGGCATCTGTTCTTTTCTCTACAACTACATTCATTATTGTTATAATTATTTTGTAAGTTGTTAATTCTGTTGTTATCATCACTTTTTAATATATATCGATAATGGCTCTTAATTATTTTATCCAAATTATTTGTACAGCTATAACTAAGTTTCATCATGTTTTCATTGAATACTTTATGCAGTGGGTTATTTATTAGGAAATGTTGATTTAAAAGATTAAGGAGCAAATGCCCAATTTTAGATTTAACTAGTAAATTAAATGGGGGTGTATACCAAATTAGTTTTCTATTTCTATTTCTTCTTCTAGTGTTCTTATTCCTTATATCTTCGTATTCAATGTTGGTGTTGGTATAACCACTATTTCTTAAGGCATTGCTATATGTATTACTATTGCTATTAAAAAGTTCCTCCTTATAAGAATTATTACTAATCCTGTAACTAATTGATATTGGGATATGCTTAATTACGCTATGTCGATGATTCAATTTGTGATTAAAATATACTGGTTCGTAGTTATCTTTCACATAACGTTAATAATTTCCCTCGTTAAGGTTAAATGTTACATCTAGAAAATTTGTGATCTTGATTGCCGGTGTGATTTCCACTTCAAGTCCTAAATCCTTAATAGCTTCGTATATCAATTTCTAACTATAACTAAACCGTCGTCCCTATACATCCCTATATAATTAATGCTTAGTAATGACCGCAGAGAAATATTATTTTAATCAAACTATCCGAATCACAGGGTAACGTTCTATCGAGAGTTATCAACTTTGCTTGGAAAGTGCTGACACTGATAATGTTACGCTTTTTTCTTTCATTTTTGTTTTTTACTATTGAGTCACTGCGTATCAAGTCCAAGAGCCATTCAAGGACAAGGGTTAATGAGACTAAAATTATTGTCAGCTGAAAGATGAGGAAAACTATCGGAGTACTAACATTGATCGATGGTATGAACTGATTATAACTGATGGGGCGGTCCATGACAAGAATTTGTTTGCATTGGATTTAAAGACGACTAAGTTATAATCAAGAGCAAAACATTCTCGCGGTTATGTGTTCATGCAAAGAAGCTCTGTCTATGAATATTCTGCCTGATGCTTGGCACATGGAGGGAGAAAGAAAAGTCTTTTTCGATGTAGTAGAAAAACAAGTACCTGATGTGAATGTCTGACAACGAGGAACCAAAGATTGGAGCTCAGTCGAGCACCTTCCATGGTAATAACGATAGAGCAGCGAGAGACTAGCAACGTCTCGTCCATGAGAAAGGGGTCATAGGGAAGAGAAAATATCATCCCCCACTTAATTTCATAGTCGATTTTGTACTCTGCCAAGGCAGGAAAGATAACTTTCATTTGGTATGATCACAGTTGTTCCTCTTACATATTATTAAAAAACAATCGTACTTTAAATTAAATAAAAAAAATAAATAACTATGTTGACGAATAAAGTTTAATTTTTCCTAAAAGTTGTTGCTTATTAGTTAGGCCTAGGACTTATTGAGTGATATGTGACTATTTAACTTTACACATTTTTACACCCTGTACATTTTTCAAAGGAAATACTTTCTTAAATCTTTCATCTTTCGAATGCTGAAAAGATGATAAACTAAACTTATTTCATATTCATATTTGGACATTTTCCTCTTTTCTGACTGCATCATATCGCTTCCTTCTGTATAAGTGAATATTGTAAATAAATAATCTCTTCTTTGTGTTAGAAACGTTTTTCTCATTGAAATACAATTAGAATTTATTAAATAAAAATTCTGTCAATAATATATTTATTTTCATCATTAAATTTCGTAAGATTTTCCACTAAACCATTTGTTTATCTTAACTTTAAATTTCGGTTAAATTTCATAAAACTTTCCACTAAACCATTTGTTTATCCTAACTTTAAATTTCGGTTAAATTTCATAAAATTTTCCACTAAACCATTTGTTTATCCTAACTTTAAATTTCAGTTAAATTTAATAAGATTTTCCACTAAACCATTTGTTTATCCTTACTTTAAATTTCAGTTAAATTTCATAAGATTTTCCACTAAACCATTTGTTTATCCTTACTTAAAATTTCGGTTAAATTTCATAAGATTTTCCAATCTGTACAACATTGTTCTGTATTTGCAAGTAAAAAAAATATATCTAAAGAATGTTATTGCTAATGATTATATTAGTGTTTTTAATTTGAAGATGAGGAATTGTGTGACATTATCTAGGAGCAAAGTTTAGTATCTGTTCTGATACTACACTTAATCTTTTTCTGTCCTCCGACAGTGAAAGAGAAATACTTCTAGACTGAGACTATTGTTATTCTTGTCACTATCCAAAGTGACCATTTTTGGCGAGTTGGATTTTTACAACATTAAAAACTGACTTTGTGTCTAAATCTGCCCTTGTATTGGGGCAGGTAAGTAGGGACTTATTTGAGAATAATGTTGGAAATGTGTTGAATTTTTCAACAAGTTCTTTTAAGGTGCAGATGAAGCGTCTCCTTTTTTGTAGGAGCGGGAGCAGCTCCTTCTCAATAGGTAGGAGCATGGATGGGAGCCACCTCAAATTTTAGGTGGGAGTGGGAGCGGGAGCGGGAGCCGCTTCCAAACTAATGGAGTGGTTAAAGCCCTGTATATATATATATATATATATATATATATATATATATAAATATATATATATATATATATATATATATATATATTGTTTTTAAGATTTAAATTATTTTCAAATCATATTCCAAATAAAGAGTTCGCACATGGTATCCAAGCTGTTTCAGACGATATTTATTAGCAGTAGCATCCTTCACCAGAACAGGATTTGAGAAAATCCCATATGCACCCAGTAAACTTTTTATTTGGAATATGATTTGAAAATAATTTAATTTTTTACATCATATATATATAAGATTTAAATTATATACCAGGGATGTTGGAAGGTTTATATATGGGGGACTATTCTTCGTTAATTGTAATAATAGAAATTTGGAAAACTCTAAAAAGGCTTTAAATTTTTCTTTAAGAAATTAGAACCTAAATAAATAATAAAATAGTAAATTTCTTGTATATAACATGAAATTTAAATGAAAGCATCTTTAAACCCTACTACAAACCTAATGGGGGAAGATGACAGCAGCCTTCTGTGAATAATCACTCGGCCTTCCCTGTAAGTAGCAGCTACACTGTGAAACCAATCGCTGTCAGGTTTGCGGGCTGACATCCGCATATGCTTTGGGTGGTAAAAAGGATAAACCCTCGACCCTCGGCAACTATGTCTACCCTTCATGTGAAACCTAGAACATGCATCAGGCACATCAGAGCAGAACCTCCCCCGTGGGAATTTGCCATTGGTACATGGAACGTCTGCGGCCTGTCCGCCGTTCAGAAAAGAGAGACACTAGGCACAGACTGTGAACACTATAACATCGACATTTTGTGCATCCAAGAGACGAAGATAAAAGACCACTGGGAACAGACACTCGAGTCGGGACACAAGCTTATACTCATGGAACAGAAGGAAGCCTCCTATCGCCATCAGCCCAAGACTTCTCAACCACATCACCTTATACAAGTACATTAGTCATCGGGTTTCTACTCTAGACTTCATGCTCCCCACTAGAAGTGGACCACCATTGAAATGCCGAGTGGTTAATGCCTATGGACCCACCAGCGAATGTGCAGCAGAGGATCCAACCCTCCGAGACAACTTCTACACAGAAATGGGTTCCGTGATAACCATCCCTGCTAGATGGAAGCTCTTCATCTGTGGTGATTTCAACTCCAAGCTGGGAAAACTCACCACTGAAGATGCTGAAGCTGGCGTTCACCTAAACATGGGCGCTATGGTATGGGCACACACAACTCAAACGGTGAAGCCCTTCTTGACTTCCTATTAACAAACGGCCTCTTTGCAAGCAACACAGCCTTCAAACATCCAGGTAGACACCGAACAACATGGACGGGTCATATCGCTGACAGCAACCGAGCGACAGGCTCCAAGGCAGTATTCAACCAGATCGACTTTGTACTATGCCAGAAGAATTTCTCTGCAATACTAAAAGATTTGCGCTCCTATGGAGGAACTGACTTGAACTCTGACCACAAACTTGTCATCACACGACTCAGGATGGACAGATTACATCTAGTGCATAAGCATCACTCCAAAGACACAGGCCAGGCATGTATTGACATTGACAAGCTCTGCAAAGACCCTTCAGTGCAACAGTCCTACCAGGAGCGACTGCAAAACTCACTGACTAAACTCCACCAAAGCCAGGACCCCAATGAAGCACTGAATGACCTGCTGGACTACATGAAGACCTCAGCAGCAAAGACAGTCGGGGAGATCAAAAAATGGAAGAGCACACAACACACAGCTGATCCCATAGTCACCAAGCTGTCAGAACATCAAAAAGAGCTGAGGCTCAAGATCTACAAACATGGCAAAAGTGAAAACTGCACCCCACTCCAAAAGGAGCGCAACAACATCCTGCGCCTCATAACCAAAAGGTTGAAGGAAGTTGCAGTGGAAGAAGCAGACGCCATAACAGATGAAATCACCTCAACTGACGACTGTCGAAAGGTGTGTCATGCAGCAAAACAGCTTCGTTCAATGAAACCCACTCCACCCATCATTGTCCAAGACACCGATGGCGATCTCATGGGAACTGATGAAGGCAAAGCAAGAATCATCAATGACTGGTTCCAGCAGCAGGACGAACCACTGCGGCCATTTGAGGGCACCCCAAGGCCACTCCAGACCCCCATAACAGAAGAGGAAGTAAAAACTGCCATCACTGCACTTCAAAATGGCCGTGCCACCGGTCCAGATGGTGTGAACAGTGAGCTGTTTAAGCACTCAAAGAACATTGTTTCTTGCCCATTGGCTAAAACCATAAACTCATTTTTCGAACACTACACACCCATAGAGACACTAGGAGAAGGCACACTTATCACCTTACCCAAGCCAAAGAAGCCCCTTGGGCCAGCAGCCAACCTTCGGCCAATAGCCCTGCTAAACAGCATAAGAAAGATCCTGTCTATCATTACCCTGCATCGCATCAGAGACAAAATCGACTGCTTCACGGGCCCTACCCAAGTAGTTTCAAAAGAGGCAGAAGTTGCGCAGACATTGTATGGGCACAACGTATGCTGACCTCAGTAGTGATGACAAAGAAATAGAACTTCTACAAGATGGGCATTGATATGTCGCGAGCCTTCGATACCATCAAGCGACAACGCATCTTAGATGTCTTACTGCAAGCAGGCTGCAATGATGACGAACTAAGACTTGTAAGATCTTTGTTAGCAGGTACAAAGCTAAGAGTCTGAGTGAAAAACGAGCTGTCTGACTCATTTGAGACCACCATAGGCTTCCCCCAGGGCAACAGCCTCTCACCGGTGCTCTTTACCTGCTACCTTGCTGCAGCACTCTCATCTGTCCGAGAAAGCTCTAACAGGCCCAACCCACCAGTCTCCAGCCCGGGTCTGCCATTAGAAATGGAATATACAGACGATGTTTATTTCCTGGACATAGAAAAGAAGCCTCTGGATCAGCTCCAGCCAATAGCGGCAGAGAAACTGAAAACGGACAATCTCTTCATGAACGAGATGAAAACAGAGTTTAGCCATGTATACCTTGCAGAAGCCACAGAATTGGACCCACAAGGCAAGATCCTCCACGGCAATGAGAGCTGGCGCAAGAACAAGACCCTGGACTCCCTGCTGTGCAGCACTACAGACGTCACAGCCCGCTGCATACATGGCAATGTAGCGTTTCATTTATTACATAAACTCTGGAGCCGACAAACCAAGATCCCGTTGAAGACTAGACTCTGTTTCTATAACGCGTACTGTGTGTCCATCATGCTCTACAATAGCAACAGCTGGGCCATAACAAAAGCCATGCTTGACAAACTGGATGCATGCCACTGCAGACACCTCCGTTCCATCACAGGTCACTGCTGGCCGAAAAAACTTATCAGCAACAAGGCACTATACGAGCTGTGCCACGAAAAACCCCTCTCCACAAAGGTCACTGAACAAAGATGGTCTATGTTAGGCCATGTCCTACGAATGGACCCTGACACTCCCGCACAGAGAGCACTAGACTTTGCCGTTACTGGCTCGCAAGCCTACCAACCGCGACTAGGACGGCACTGCACAAATCTGCTCGAAACACTACATGCTGACCTAAAGCAGGCGAGACTAGGACCACTATGTACAGCGAAAAAACTTCATTGCCTAGGACAACTTGCGCATGACAAGGCCGGATGGTCTGGGACTAGCATGGAGGACTGATTGCAGCTACAGGATGTCATTTGACTACCGTAGCTGCAGAACAGTTTTTAATAAAAATAAAATAAAATAAACAAACCTAACCGTACTTTATTCAATATAGATAATAACTCTAACCATCCGCAATCTGTGAAAAATGCACTAATCTCAATGATTTCTAAGAGAATATTAAGGCTATTCTCTATTGAATAGATATTAAATAATAACAAACAGCATTAAAATGGAGTCTTATTATGATCTGGATATAATAAAGAAGCCAATTTGGTTAAAAATGATTATAAGTGCTGTAGGTGGAAAATTTGTAAATAAGACACTATACCAAATTATATCATATCAAATTGCCACAGGGAAACACAGAAATTCGAAAATATACCAATAATAAAAATGCAGGTAAGGTGATAAAAATAAACGAAATTCAACATATCATTTGCATAAACATGATTCAGAATCTAAACCTGCACCAACTCTAACATCACAAAATGTACATGAATAAACATCTCACAAATGATAGTGGCAATAATAAGAAAAATAGACGGTGTAATTCCATATGGTTTATCCACCATACAGTAAGTACATCCTAAATAATATTCCTAAAGAGTTCTATCAAATTATTGAACAGAAATTCGCTAGTTATAGTAGATTGGGTAAGATTAATTATGTAAACACTGTAAAATCATTATACTCAACATCGATTAAGTTAGGCTTACCTACTTAAACTTCTAATATTATTAAAATCAATAGTAAAATAAATGTTGAAGTATCAAATAACTATTCTAATCCTTAGTTAGAATCGCAAAGTAATTGTCAACCTGCTAATGAATGTCCATTGGGAGGCAAATATCTTACCTAAAACATAGTTTATAAATGTAATGTCATAGAGGGAAATAAAGCTAGAATATACATAAGAGTGGCAGGTTTTAATTTTAAAACTAAGTATTAAAAAAAGACCGAACCCAGCATCATTGGCTAAATAGGTTAGAGAACCAGAAAATAATAACAGACCATACGAATAGAAATCGTTTATTATTGATAGAGCAATTAAATTTTGTAAATGTATTTTTTGTATTCTAGAAGCTTACCACATAATAACATGTAAGGGTAACTTAATTAACAAAACACATGAAATTCTGCAAATTAAGTACTTAAATTGAATATGCTCCGACGAACTTGATGTTCTTGTGCCCCTCGACCAACTTGACAATAGCTAAATGCAACCCCTTCACTGTTGGGGTAGCCAGATATCGAAAAACTTTCTATTCTAATAACTTATTTTCTCGAAATGCTAGCCTTTTAAATTCTCTCACTGTCCCCTGTTTCCCCGACTGTACGAAAATGAAGAAATTTAAATGTAATGTGAACAAACATCTTGCTGTTCAACTCAGTATTTATAAAGCCCCTTAATTCACAGTAGCACCTTACGCCTTAGTGGCAATGCGCTTTGTCTGGGGTGAATTAAAGTAAAAAGAATACAAACACGTTATGCATGTTTCAAAATTCGCACTTTAGAAATTAAAAAAAATGAATTAAAAAAAATGTTTAATAACTAACAGTACTACTAGCTTCATCGCAAGATGTTTTTACTACTAGCTTCATTACAAGATCCAAACAGGTTTGTTGTTGTTGATCATTCTTCGCTGCTCGTTGTAAATACCTGCCGACATTTACAAAGTTAAATTCCTCCTAACTTCCAAGCTAATGTGTGGTGACCAACAGGTAAGACTCTTGACTCCGAATCAGTTGCGATTTGTGATCAGAGTACGCACCCGCCGACCGTCGGAAATTAACTTCCTGCACTGAAGATTGCATAAGCATGAAACATCGATGTCTGGAGGTAATAAATAATTCATATTTATTCATAAATATTATATATGTATATATATATATATATATTTATATATATATATATATATATATATATACATATATATTTATATATATATAATTTTGAAAGAAAAAATACACACATTTGAGCTGTAAGCATTATAATTTATTTTGATCCGGTATGTCTCATTAGATACTTAATCAACCAGCTACATTTGAATATAATTTATTTCGACAGGGTAGGTATCATCAGATGTTAATCAACCAGCTACATTTGAATACTTCATTATTCAAATGTAGCTGGTTGATTAAGCATCTGATGAGACCTACATGGTGGAAATAAATTATAATGCTTACAGCTCTAATGTGTGAGTAGTTTTTTCTTTTAAAATTTTATTCCTGCTCTGTTTTACATTGAGCTCTTATACTCAGATTTCCTACCGAAATTACTCAACTTTGCACGCACACACACACAAACACACACACACATATATATATATATATATATATATATATATATATATATATATATATATATATATAACATCACAGTCGTTATTATCACCAAGCTTTGCTTCTCTCAATCTGAAGCACAAATATCTGAAAGCATCATTTAGTAACAGTCACATGTGTTGAATATTTGAAACAAGCAATGAGGCCAGCACATCATTGAGGATTTAACTTAAAGCGTCTTCAACGTGTATTTTTTTTCAATATTAAATTAATCAACTAAGATGTGTAATTTCTCATCCATGTCAAGTTAAATATGTGTGCAAGCGAATGACTTAATTGGATAAAACTCTCAATAAAACATCCGAATATGAATTGATTGTCACTTTTATTTCCATATAAATTATATAATACAACCATGTGCAGCTAATGCCATGGTAATAAATGATGGTTAATTGAAGGTAATCATGTTAGAATTCTTAGCTCGTCTTAATTTGAAATATCAAGATCAATGCATTTATCGAATAATTCTTTCAGAAACATCATGCAAGTCATTAAGCTGAAATTAAATAATGTAAACTGCATTATATAATGAAACGCTTTATTTCTTTTCTTTTCCTTTCTTATTTCTATACCGATTGATACGTTTTTTTTCTTTTAACCTTCCAGTTTGAGACGTTTTCTTTCTTTCTCCTTTTTTTATAAATTTCACCAACGAAAATATTATCTGATATGAATATTAGTGCTAACACCGGGGAAGCATAATTCCAACCCACCCCTCGTCATTTTTGACGAATAGTGTACACTCGTTTAATTATAAGAATTGTAAGGGAATTGGAAATAAAAATTAGTTGATGAAACGAGCGTTCGGTTCTGTTTCACAAACTGTTGGAATTTTCTACTAGCAATTACGTAACACTCTAATGTTGGAATTTTCTACCAGCAATTACGTAACACCCTAATGTTGGAATTTTCTACCAGCAATTATGTAACACCCTAATGTTGGAATTTTCTACCAGCAAGTATGTAACACCCTAATGTCGGAATTTTCTACCAGCAATTATGTAACCCCCTAATGTCGGAATTTTCTACTAGCAATTATGTAATACCCTAATGTTGGAATTTTCTACCAGCAATTATGTAACACCCTAATGTTGGAATTTTCTACCAGCAATTACGTAACACCCTAATGTTGGAAGTTTCTACCAGCAATTATGTAACACCCTAATGTAGGAATTTTCTACCAGCAATTATGTAACACCCTAATGTTGGAATTTTCTACCAGCAATTATGTAACTCCCTAATGTTAGAATTTTCTCACTGTATCTACTCTCAAAGTTATCTAATTTACAGCTTAAAAATCATGTAACGCGTTTTGTTGATTATGTTTTTTTATGAATGAACATTTCAAATATCAAACACTTACTAAGTGACATCTTCTGGAATCACATGTTGCTACATACTAGCTGATTGAAAAAAAACACAGAGGAGATACGGGTAGAAAGGTAAACATCGAGACAATAATAATTGCAAAGGAGCAGCAGCAAACAATAGTAGCAATACATAAACATAAGTTAGGAATTTGTGGTGTGATAGTTATTGTTTTATGTTCCTTTTATACAAGTGCTGATAGATTTTGGTGATTCTATAATGACTTAAGATGCAATTAGAAAACAGCAGATATACTATCTTGGGTTTTTTTCTTTCTTTTTCTTTCTTTCCTTTTTACTTTACTTCCCAATGTACTGCACACGACACAGCTGAGCAACAGTAAAAGCAATCCCAAAAGAATTTCCCTCCTCGCATCACTCCTGCCTTTTTATCTCTCCAACCATAATTCACCACGTTTCCGTTTCTTATCTTACTTACTCATTCCCTTCCTAGCTTATTCCCTTCATAGATTTTATTCCTACAAACTATACTGTCGTTAAAATTTTATTTTTTTTACTTAATTCACCCCAAATTAGCACATTTTCACTGAAACCTAAGGGACTACTGTTAATTAGGGGTCAAATTTACAGGGGCATCCTATGTGGAAAGTTGTGCAGCGAAATGCTTGTTCACATTATATTTCAATGTCTGCATGTTGGTACAGGCAGAGAAACAGGGAGCAGGGAAGGAATGCCAAAGGCAAGCGGTTCTAGGAAAGAAGATATTAGAATAGAAAGCTTTCCAACATCTGGGGACCTCTACAGTGAAGATATGTGATTTTGCTGCTTGTCAGGTAGGTGGAGGCATTTATGTTGAGGACCCATAAGTGCAACAAACTCATCAGAACACATTCTGTTGAAGTACTTGTAAAACAAGCACAAGGATGCAACATTGTTGCGATGTGACAGAGGCTGGAGCTTGGTAGACAATGTAAGACCTATCAGCTCTTTTTTTGGATCCTGTCTTGTACTGAGTTATCCCTATGTTTAATTGGTATGTGTAATTAAGGTTTCGTTCTATTGTTGGTTTTAATTACAAATTCTAGATCGGGAATTTTATAAGATAACATATTGTATTATGTGAATGTTTGTGTAAAGGAAATGAATATCTGACAGAATATATAGATAGTAATATAATGAGCAAAAAAACGACTAAATAGAACAATAAATAATTTAACCCAGGGTTATGCTTCTTTAGATTCGATATTCTGTTTCAGTCATGAAATTTTGTCAAGAATAGCATTTATTGAACAGATTCAGATCAAATATACAAAAAAAATTTGGAAGTAGTAGTGAAAGGTATGCTCAAACTATGGGGTGGAAAAGTAAAGGAATGTGTTAGGGGAGCAAGATTAATAGTAGGTGGAACGTTAGATGTGTGATTTAAAAATGATTGGTGGAAAAGAATAGGTGGTGAGTAAGTGTGTACAGATAGGTATGTAAGTATAGGTGAGTCGGCAGAAAAAGGAAGTAAAGTAGAATGTTAAGGTTGCTGGTGTTGTTTGTAGAATGAGAGCTAGTAGGATGATATTCTAAGGCAAGCAGTAGGAGAGTTATTGATGGTGGAGATGGGAGCAAGAGAAATGTAAAAGGAAGAAGAAGAAAAAAACAAGGAGAGGAGTTTAAATGTAAAAGGAAGAACAAATAAAAAAGAACAAGGAGAAAGGTCAAAAGGCAGTATTTAAGGGGAGTGGAGCATAATGAGTGTGGGTATTGGGAGGAGAGATAGTTTATAGGAAATTGAAAAGTGTCTAAAAATCAGTAGAGTATGAAATTGGGGCATTGGATATTTTATCCACTATCAAAGTAAATATTTTGTTCGTTCATGATATTTTTAGTGCTTTTATTTTATACTGATGGGGCCACTCGAAGATAAGGGGTAAATAGATTGTCAGTTGAACGGTGATCGGCACCACAAGAGGATTCGAAACAATGGGTGGAATGGGAAGAAGATTACTTAAGAGGAGTTGATAATCAAAGAGGATGGCTCCACATGTATTTTCATACGTTAGACTTTAAGGGAGATCCTACTCTAGCCGGTTAGGAAGTAGACTCGTGGTGTCTTGTTCCACAGATGGGATGTTCGTGGAAGTTTCGTTTGGTTTTTGGTACAGAGAGAGAGAGAGAGAGAGAGAGAGAAATTCTTGCTGTGGTTGTAGCGAAGCGAGCTCTTGCTGTGAATGTTTTACTGGAGGAACCAGGGATTGGATTTCAATCGAGCACCTACCATGAACATAACGATATGGCAAAGAGAGGCTAGCAACATCTCTTTTCTGTGAAAGAGACTGTACAGATGAGAAGAGATTATCCCCTACTAGATTGCTAGTTAGTTTAACCCCTAACCCTAATCTTAATCCCCCACTGGGTTACAAAGTCGATTTTGTACTCTCTCAAGACAGGAAAGAGTGCTCTGAGTGGCATCTATCCCATGTGTTGATATTTGAAAGAATCCAGAGCTTCAGTCGATACTGTTCTTTGCTTATTACCTTCTTATCTCTATCTACACATATAATATTATATATCTTTCTTTTTCTGTTTTTTTCTTTTTAATCTGTAGGTATTAAGTCGTTTCAGCTTTTCCTTATATTTTTGCTAATTATCGCCATTCATTCTACTTAACAGTAACATTTTGTTGTACATCTTTAATATTTGCTATTGAACCTTGCTTAATAAGGTGACGACAGTGGACAACAGTATTCAAGTATACTTAACACCAAAGCAATATTAACACTTCCTCTTTTTCTGGTTTGAAAAGAGTATAACATCTAAAAAACATAATTTCTTACTAGTAGGAATATCCAACATTGCCCGGGAGGATAACAGAAAACAAGAGTTTAAAAAGTAACTAAAATAGATTCGAATGTCACATGAGTTTCTTTCTAAAAACTTCCCATCTATGGAACCCAATACTGCAGGGCTGATTCCCAGATTCTACTAGATAATCGTCTTCGGATCCAATGTCAACAAATACTTGTCACACCGTTCTTTTAAGCAATCAAATTTTGTCCATTTAACCCATGGTTTTCAGTCGTCTCATAGTGTTGTTCATCATCCAACTGACAATCTTATTAACTCTTATCCGCGAATGACCTTTGGCCTTGGTAAGTGTTACGATGTATTTTCATTGTGAGGTGTGTATAAGTTCAAATACCCATGTTCATCTTTGTCGTCCCAACACCTCACACGGAGGAAGCTAATTATTTTAATGGAGGATTTGTTTGACAGAATGGACAACCACGGCAAACCAGAGAGAGAATAAGTACACTTTAACACACGGGTTACTGCATCAGCGAGAGAACGAGAGAGAAAGGGAGAGATACAAACGAATTGTAACGAGTCTATTTAATTTACATGGTGCGCCAACCCCTACTCTAGTCAGGGCTTATTGGAGGACGGCGACTTTTCGTGTCTTCTCTGTTTGAATGTCTAGCCGGAAATAGAAAGAATTTTCCTTATCTAGGAATCATGTGGTTTCTCCAACTTCAGTTTACTAGGATCGTTAAACCCTAATCTGTCAATCATTCTCTCCAATCAAACTTGGATGGGGAGGTTCCATTATGTAACTCATTAGTATGAAACAAAATAGAATGAATGCTTGACCGTAGTGCAACTATTGCTCCTTGGCTACACTATGATTCTTAGTTAGCATTAAAATACGATTCCAACAAGAAAACAATAAAAAAAAAAATGGTAATAGTTTGTGAGTTACTTTTTTCATAAAAGTATAAATCTATCAAGTTTGGAGTCTGCACAGATTGGAATGTCACAGATTTGAAACGTTTCAATTTTCCAACTTTTAACTTACATTAGAGGAATACATCAATGAGATTGCCACAGAAAGCAAGTACGTTTGCACCGTTCTTGATGAGACAGCTATCCATTTGATTACGAAATTGTAATTCATTCTGCTGTCAGTCAGTCAATTTCAATGTGTTGTTTGCAACAGATTTGGCCGGTTTGAACCCCTGTCTTCATGAAGTCCTGTCAGCTTTAATGACTTTCAAAGAACTAAACTCATTGAAATAAATGAGCTAAGATCTTTTTTATTTTTTATTATTATTATTGACCTAGCAGACAGACCTGGTGTTGCCAAGGTGTAAAATATACGCTGACAGATTTTGCTTAAATGTATACAATTAACATTTATTATTAATGAAGATTTGGTATCTGTCTGTTTGAAACTGAAACTATACTATTACTCCTATTAATGTACGAGGAGGGCGGCGTTCAATAAGTAATGCCCCTGACCCACTTCTAGTTGTCTGATCTAGATGAAATTTTGCGTGTGTAATGATTCATATCTGTATGGGTTATGTTGCTAAAAACAGCTCTGAACTAATTGTGATTTCTGATTTACAGGTGTTTGAATTGAGTCAGGTGTGAAATGGAGCCAGTTGAGTGTCGCGCAGTAATCCGGTTTTTGTATTTGAAAGGACGCACACCAAAGGAGACTTTTGTTGAAATGAAAAAAACTTATGATGATGATGCCCCATCATATGACCATGTAAAACGCTGGCATCGTGAATTCAAACATGGCCGGAAGTCTGTGGAAACAGCTCCCAGACCTGGTTGTCCCTCTTCTGCCATTGATGAGGCATCTGTCCGTCAAGTTGAGGCTGCCATTTTGGAAGATTGACGCATTACTATTCGCCAAATAGCCCAAGAGGTCAAGATTAGTACAGGGTCTGTGGAAACTATCATTCATGACCATTTGCATATGCATAAGGTGTCTGCCAGATGGATTCTCAGGTTGCTCACACCTTTCCAGAAGCAAGAACGCGTTGAGTGCTCGAGGATGAATTTGGAGATGTGCCAAGAAGATGAGTCAAAGTTTTTCAAAAGACTGATTACACAGGATGAAACTTGGGTCCATCACTATGATCCAGAGACCGAAGCCCAGTCAATGCAGTGGAAGCACTTGGACTCACTACCTCCAAAGAAGGACAGAGTGCAGCTCTGCACTGGCATAGTCATGCTTACAGTCTTCTGGAACCAGGACGGAGTAGTGATGACAGATTTCCTGGCAAAGGGTACTACAATTACAGGAGCCTATTATGCTTCACTTTTGATGAAAATAAGAGAAGCCATCAAAATCAAGAGGAATGGCAAGATCAGTAAAGGTATCCTCCTCCAGCAGGACAACGCTCCGGTCCACAACTCGCATGTCGACAGATCAGAAGTACGGGCGTGTTGCTATGAAATTCTCCCCCATCCCCTTACTCTCCTGACCTTGCACCCTCTGACTTTCATCTCTTCCCAGCCATGAAGTTGTTTCTGAAAGGAAAGCATTTCCCAGATGATG
>OY744530.1:50652506-50730006 GCA_963556195.1 Sepiola atlantica | reverse complement strand
TTGTCATATAATGTAAGTTGTAATATCGTCGTATTATAGAAGTTGTAATATCGTCGTATAATAGAAGTTGTAATATCGTCGTATGATATAAGTTGTAATATCGTCGTATGATAGAAGTTGTAATATCGTCGTATGATAGAAGTTGTAATATCGTCGTATAATAGAACTTGTAATATCGTCGTATAATAGAAGTTGTAATATCGTCGTATGATAGAAGTTGTTATATTGTCGTATGATAGAAGTTGTAATATCGTCGTATGATAGAAGCTGTAATATCGTTGTATGATAGAAGTTGTTATATCGTCGTATGATAGAAATTGTTATATCATGGTATGATAGAAATTGTTACATCGTCGTATAATAGAAGTTGTTAAATCGTCGTATAATAAAAGCTGTTATATCGTCGTATAATATAAGTTGTAATATTGTCCTATAATAGAAGTTGTAATATCGTCGTATGATAGAAGTTGTAATATCGTCGTATGATAAAAGTTGTAATATCGTCGTATGATAGAAGTTGTTATATCGTCGTATGATAAAAGTTGTAATATCGTCGTATGATAGAAATTGTTATATCGTCGTATAATAGAAGTTGTTATATCGTCGTATAATAGCAGTTGTTATATCGTCGTCGAATAGAAGTTTTTATATCGTCGTTTAATTAAAAGTTGTTATATCGTCGTATGATATAAGTTGTAATATCGTCGTATAATATAAGTTGTAGTATCGTCCTATAATAGAAGTTGTAATATCGTCGTATAATAGAAGTTGTGATATCGTCGTATGACAGTTGTTATATCGTCGTATAATAGAAGTTGTAATATCGTCGTATAATAGAAGTTGTAATATCGTCCTATAATAAGAGTTGTAATATCGTCGTATAATATAAGTTGTTATATCGTCATATAATATAAGTTGTTATATCGTCGTATAATATTAATTGTTATATCGTCATATAATATAAGTTGTTATATCGTCGTATCATATGAATTGTTATATCGTCATATAATAAAAGTTGTAATATCGTCGTATAATATGAATTGTTATATCGTCATATAATATAAGTTGTTATATGGTCGTATAATAGAAGTTGTAATATCGTCATATAATAGAAGTTGTTATATCGTCGTATAATAGAATTTGTAATATCGTCGTATAATATAAGATGTAATATCGTCGTATAGTATAAGTTGTAATATCGTCGTATGATAAAAGTTATAATATCGTTGTATGATAGAAGTTGTAATATCGTCGTATGATAGAAGTTGTAATATCGTCGTATGATAGAAGTTGTAATATCGTCGTATGATAGAAGTTGTTATATCGTCGTATGATAGAAGTTGTAATATTGTCCTATAATAGAAGTAGTAATATTGTCCTATAATAGAAGTTCTAATATAAGTTGTTGTATCGTCATATAATATAAGTCGTCATATCGTCGTATTATAGAAGTTGTAATATCGTCGTATAATAGAAGTTGTAATATCGTCCGATAATAGAAGTTGTAATAACGTCGTATAATATAAGTTTTAATATCGTCGTATAATAGAAGTTCTAATATCGTCGTATAATATAAATTGTTATATCGTCGTATAATAGAATAATATCGTCGTATAATAGAAGTTGTAATATCGTCGTATGATAGAAGTTGTAATATCGTCGTATAATAGAATAATATCGTCGTATAATAGAAGTTGTTATATCGTCGTATAATAGAACATTTTATATCGTCGTGTAAAGTAAGTTGTAATATCGTTCTGTAATGTAAGTAGTTATAATGTCGTATAATAGTAGTTGTAATAACGTCGTATGATAGTAGTTGTAATATCGTCGTATGATAGAAGTTGTAATATCGTCGTATGATAGAAGTTGTAATATCGTCGTATGATAGAAGTTGTAATATCGTCGTATGATAAAAGTTGTAATATCGTCGTATGATAAAAGTTGTAATATCGTCGTATGATAAAAGTTTAATATCGTCGTATGATAAAAGTTGTAATATCGTCGTATGATAAAAGTTGTAATATCGTCGGATGATAGAAGTTGTAATATCGTCGTATGATAAAAGTTGTAATATCGTCGTATAATAGAAGTTGTTATATCGTCGTATAATAGAAGTTGTAATATCGTCGTATAATATAAATTGTTGTATCGTCATATAATATAAGTTGTTATATCGTCGTATAATATAAGTTATAATATCGTCGTATGATAGAAGTTGTAATATCGTCGTATAATATAAGTTGTAATATCGTCGTATAATAGAATTTGTTATATCGTCGTATAATATAAGATGTAATATAGTCGTATAGTATAAGTTGTAATATCGTCGTATGATAAAAGTTGTAATATCGTCGTATGATAGAAGTTGTAATATCGTCGTGTGATAGAAGTTGTTATATCGTCGTATGATAGAAGTTGTTATATCGTTGTATGATAGAAGTTGTAATATCGTCGTATAATAGAGGTCGTTATATCGTCGTAAAATAGAAGTTGTTATATCGTCGTATGATAGCAGTTGTTATATCGTCGGATAATAGAAGTCGTTATATCGTCGTATAATACAAGTTCTAATATCATCGTATAATATAAGTTGTTATATCGTCGTATAATAGAAATTGTAATATCGTCGTATAATAGAAGTGGTAATACAGTCGTATAATAGAAGTTTTAATATCGTCGTATAATAGAAGTGGTAATATCGTCGTATAATAGAAGTGGTAATATCGTCGTACAATAGAAGTTGTTATATCGTCGTATAACAGAAGTTGTTCTATCGTCGTATAATATAAGTTGTAATATCGTCATATAATATAAGTTGTAATATAGTCGTATAATATAAGATGTAATATCGTCGTATAATATAAGTTGTAATATCGTCGTATCAAAAAAGTTATAATATCGTCGTATGATAGAAGTTGTAATATCGTCGTATGATAGAAGTTGTAATATCGTCGTATGATAGAAGTTTTAATATCGTCGTATGATACAAGTTGTAATATTGTCGTATGATAGAAGTTGTTATATCGTCGTATAATATAAGATGTAATATCGTCGTATGATAGCAGTTGTTATTTCCTCGGATAATAGAAGTTGTAATATCGTCGTATAATAGAAGTTTTTATATCGTCGTATAATAGAAGTTGTAATATCGTCGTATAATAGAAGTTGTTATATCGTCGTTTAATAGAAGTTGTCATATCGTCGTATAATAGAAGTTGTAATATCGTCGTTTAATAGAAGTTGTTATATCGTCGTTTAATAGAAGTTGTAATATCGTCGTATAATAGATGTTGTAATATCGTCGTTTAATAGAAGTTGTAATATCGTCATATAATAGAAGTTGTAATATCGTCGTATAATAGATGTTGTAATATCGTCGTTCAATAGAAGTTGTTATATCGTCGTTTAATAGAAGTTGTTATATCGTCGTATAATAGATGTTGTTATATCGTCGTATAATAGATGTAATATCGTCGTATAATAGAAGTTGTAATATCGTCGTATAATAGAAGTTGTTATATCGTCGTTTAATAGAAGTGGTTATATCGTCGTATAATATAAGTTGTAATATCGTCCTATAATAGAAGTTGTAATATCGTCCTATAATAGAAGTTGTTATATCGTCGTATAATATAAGTTGTAATATCGTCATATAATATAAGTTGTTATATCGTCATATAATATAAGTTGTTATATCGTCATATAATATAAGTTGTTATATCGTCGTATAATATGAATTGTTATATCGTCGTATAATATAAGTTGTTATATCGTCATATAATATAAGTTGTTATATCGTCGTATAATATGAATTGTTATATCGTCATATAATATAAGTTGTTATATCGTCGTATCATATAGAATTGTTATATCGTCATATAATAAAAGTTGTAATATCGTCGTATAATATGAATTGTTATATCGTCATATAATATAAGTTGTTATATCGTCGTATAATAGAAGTTGTAATATCGTCGTATAATATAAGTTGTAATATCGTCGTATAATAGAATTTGTTATATCGTCGTATAATAGAATTTGTAATATCGTCGTATAATATAAGATGTAATATCGTCGTATAGTATAAGTTGTAATATCGTTGTATGATAGAAGTTGTAATATCGTCGTATGATAGAAGTTGTAATATCGTCGTATGATAGAAGTTTTTATATCGTCGTATGATAAAAGTTGTAATATTGTCCTATAATAGAAGTAGTAATATTGTCCTATAATAGAAGTTGTAACATTGTCGTATAATATAAGTTGTTGTATCGTCATATAATATAAGTCGTCATATCGTCGTATTATAGAAGTTGTAATATCGTCGTATAATATAAGTTCTAATATCGTCGTATAATATAAATTGTTAAATCGTCGTATAATATAAGTTGTAATATCGTCGTATAATAGAATAATATCGTCGTATAATAGAAGTTGTTATATCGTGGTATAATAGAAGTTGTTATATCGTCGTATAATAGAACATTTTATATCGTCGTGTAAAGTAAGTTGTAATATCGTTCTGTAATGTAAGTAGTTATAATGTCGTATAATAGTTGTTGTTATATCGTCGTTTCATAGTAGTTGTAATATCGTCGTATGATAGAAGTTGTAATATCGTCGTATGATAGAAGTTGTTATATCGTCGTATGATAGAAGTTGTAATATCGTCGTATGATAGAAGTTGTAATATCGTCGTATGATAAAAGTTGTAATATCGTCGTATGATAAAAGTTTAATATCGTCGTATGATAAAAGTTGTAATATCGTCGTATGATAAAAGTTGTAATATCGTCGTATGATAAAAGTTGTAATATCGTCGTATGATAAAAGTTGTAATATCGTCGTATGATAAAAGTTGTAATATCGTCGTATAATAGAAGTTGTTGTATCGTCGTATAATATAAATTGTTGTATCGTCATATAATATAAGTTGTTATATCGTCGTATAATATAAGTAATAATATCGTCGTATAATAGAAGTTGTAATATCGTCGTATAATATAAGTTGTAATAACGTCGTATAATAGAATTTGTTATATCGTCGTATAATATAAGATGTAATATAGTCGTATAGTATAAGTTGTAATATCGTCGTATGATAAAAGTTGTAATATCGTCGTATGATAGAAGTTGTAATATCGTCGTATCATAGAAGTTGTTATATCGTCGTATGATAGAAGTTGTAATATCGTCGTATGATAGAAGTTGTAATATCGTCGTATAATAGAGGTCGTTATATCGTCGTAAAATAGAAGTTGTTATATCGTCGTATGATAGCAGTTGTTATATCGTCGGATAATTGAAGTCGTTATATCGTCGTATAATATAAGTTGTAATATCGTCGTATAATATAAGTTGTTATATCGCCGTATAATAGAAATTGTAATATCGTCGTATAATAGAAGTGGTAATATCGTCGTATAATAGAAGTGGTAATATCGTCGTATAACAGAAGTTGTTATATCGTCGTATAATATAAGATGTAATATCGTCGTATAATATAAGTTGTAATATCGTCGTATCAAAAAGTTATAATATCGTCGTATGATAGAAGTTGTAATATCGTCGCATGATAGAAGTTTTAATATCGTCGTATGATACAAGTTGTAATATTGTCGTATGATAGAAGTTGTTATATCGTCGTATAATATAAGATGTAATATCGTCGTATAATATAAGTTGTTATATCGTCGTTTAATAGAAGTTGTAATATCGTCGTATAATAGATGTTGTAATATCGTCGTTCAATAGAAGTTGTTATATCGTCGTATAATAAATGTTGTAATATCGTCGTATAATAGAAGTTGTAATATCGTCGTTTAATAGAAGTTGTCATATCGTCGTGTTATATAAGGTGTAATATCGTCGTATGATAGAAGTTGTTATATCGTCGTATAATATAAGGTGTAATATCGTCGTATAATAGAAGTTGTAATATCGTCGTTTAATAGAAGTTGTCATATCGTCGTGTTATATAAGTTGTAATATCGTCGTATAATAGAAGTTTTTATATCGTCGTATAATAGATGTTGTAATATCGTCGTATAATAGAAGTTGTAATATCGTCGTATAATAGAAGTTGTAATATCGTCGTATAATAGAAGTTGTAATATCCTCGTATAATAGAAGTTGTTATATCGTCGTATAATATAAGTTGTTGTATCGTCGTATAATAGAAGTTGTTGTATCGTCGTATAATAGAAGTTGTAATATCGTCGTATAATAGAATAATATCGTCTTATAATATAAGTTGTTATATCGTCGTATAATATAAGTAATAATATCGTCGTATAATAGAATAATATCGTCGTATAATAGAAGTTGTTATATCGTCGTATAATAGAACTTGTTATATCGTCGTGTAAAGTAAGTTGTAATATCGTTGTGTAATGTAAGTTGTAATATTGTCGTGTAATGTAAGTTGTAATATTGTCGTGTAATGTAAGTTGTAATATTGTCGTGGAATGTAAGTTCTAGCATTGACGTATAATGTAAGTCCTAGTATTGTTGTGTATTATAAGTTGTAATATTGTCATCCAATGTAAGTTGTAATATTGTTATGTAATGTAAGTTGTAAAATTGTCATGTAATGTAAGTCGTAAAATTGTTGTGTAATGCAAGTTGTGAGATTACTATTAAATGTAAATTGTACTCTTGTCATATAATGCCAGTTGTACAATTGCCATGCAATATAAGTTGTAATATTGTCATGCAATGTAAGTTGTATGATAGAATAAGATCTTATAAATGAAAAGAAAATTAAGTGGCAAAACAGAGTATAATTAGTCAATATCCAGGTAATGTTTATTAACACTAAATAACTCAGTAAATAACCCCAAAAACCTAATCCATGTGTAGATTTTACTTTTAATAAGAAAAAACTTATTACTTTTAATTTTAGCAAATCTTCTTAATGTCCCAAAAGTTCCAGACTTTTTTTCTTTGTCCTTTTAGCTTTTTATGTATCATGAACGCATTGCTGAAAACAAACGTGGTTCAAAACATAAAATATCATGTAACATGTACGGGTAGGATTTTGTATAGCACAGAAACATCTCCATCATATGAAAACGTTCGAATTTACACCTTTGAAACATTCATGTTATACTTTAAATGATCCAGTATGCATAATACTATTTTATTCGTCTAGAGATTTTTTTGACGTTTTTGTTCGAACTAGTGTTGGGACGATTAATTGGAATCGAAATTTGGAATTGGAAATATCGGAACTTTTTGAAGTACCAGAATCAGACGGAATCAGAGAAATTTGAGTCTAATTTCTGATTCCAAAACGATTCTTTTAATTTTTTTCAAACTTAATTTTCCATTCCTGGTACTAATGATCACATGATACATATTTATTGATTGAAAACTACTAGTAAAACTAAAATCTCTGGATCATAATAACATCAAAATACGATGGAAATTTATTTTACTCGTGTAAAAAAAATTTAACTTTGCATTAATTCACTAGGTGACTGTTAAAAGAATGCAATTGCATTTACAAGGTTGAGAAAAATGTTTCCAAATTAAATAAAACATTTTTGTCCAGACAAAATACTGACAAACACTGATAATTAAATTATAAATAAAGTTATGTTTTTAAACTCATTTATTTTATGCTATTGGGCTATGGTCGTTTTCTTTTTTAAATTCTATGGTGGGATTTTGTCCACTGGGCTTTTGTCCAGCCCCAAGAATTGGCTTGGTGTTGAGTTTAATTAGGTATAAATTTATTAGATGTGAAAATCTTTAAATTTACTGTGTGAGAAGTCTACATTTTGGTGTCAGTTTGATTTAGTTTCTATGTCTGTGAACTGGTAAAACAAGAATTTCAAAAGATATAAAGGGTGTATGAGAATGGAAATATAATGCAATAAAATCAAGGACTATTAATAAAAATGATTCTTATCGAAACTATTTGCAGATCAGATATATATATATATATATTAATGCCAGCAAAATAGGAAGCAAATATTTTTGGACAACATTATGGATTTATTCCAACAGAATGGATTTTTTTTAATTCCATGTTCCAATATAATGTTCACTTATAGAATAGCCTGGTTCTATCAGATCAAACTGCCGGAATATATCCGCTTTCTGACTCAAAATGCACCAAACATTGATGTTTTAGTGTTTTTTCTCTTTGCAAAACTGAATCATGTTCTGCAAAATCCAAAACAAAAATCAACAATTTCCCTCCCTCCCCCTCATCTTTCCCTCCCTCTTTCCCTCCGTTTTCGCCCTTTCACTCAATCAAACACTATGAATAAATACTTGAACATATAAAAAACCTGAAGCATAAATCTTTCACCAAAATGACTGGATTGGGCATTAAATAGCCCGAACATGGTTGATATGCCGTAAAACAATACAGACAAACAACCAAATTCATAGAATAGAAATATTTCATAACTAGGGCAAATGCAAGTTTTTGAAAAATATCTTTGAAGTTTAAAAAAAAGAAAGAAGTCTCTTTATTAATATATAAATACGATTTTAATGGAAATATAAGTTGTTTTTAAATTATTGGGTTAGCCAAAATGTTTTTGTTTTTTTTCTTCTGTCAGTTTATGGGGAACCCGAACATTAAGTTTAGAAACATAACCGAGTTTATGCAATTCATTTACTACACTCGATTTGGAAATCTTGAGAATGTCTGTGATTTGTCTAGTTGTCAAACGGCAATCTTGTTCAACTACGGCTTTCACTTGGTCACCGTCGATAAACTTTTGGCTGGCCAGAGTGAGGAGCATCTCTCACTGAAAAATTTCCTTTTCAGAATTGAGCAAACTGTTTCTGGCACACCCATACTGTAACAGCATTCTCCCTATACATATGGTATAGTATATCTTTATGCAGGTTTCTGTAGCTTTTTGTTTATTTCTGTAGTAGAAAATCATCAGATAATGATAGTGCTCTGTTTGATCTTTTATTTTATGGCCTGAAATACAAGTGAAAATGTAAGAACTCTGTTCGAAAGCTTATTACACACTGACGTCAACATACTCACTACACCAAATACAGAATTTTAAGAATAGGAATATAAAACGATCTTTAGTAGGCTGGAAAGATGCCATTCAACAAAACGAACAAACTTTTTGGCCAACCCAATATAAATATACTAGATGAAGTGTAGCGCCGAATTCAATGTGTGGGTTTAGCGATGTAAATGCGATTTCAAACAAGTGCAACAGATCGACTGACGGACGTTCTGCAATCAAAGGATTGGTCAACCATATAAAAGTAATCCCCTTTGTCAGGTTTCTCAAATGTTCGTAAATCAATACAACTAGAAAAACTGCTTTTAATTTAAAGAGTAATAAAAACAATTATAATAAAAAAATATATTTTTTCTCGATGAATCAAGGGAGATCGGGTTCTTTCAAATCATATCGGCTCAGGCAGCTACCCGGACCTGAAACCGGCAAATTCAGGTCGCCTCCTTGAATGCAAAGTGCTATAGCTTAACATAACCAAACCTTTCAAGTGTAAAAATCTCTCAACCTCCTAAATTAACCTGAGCTATCCATCCTCAGCCAATCAGAATACTCTGCATATAACTGAGCCCTTTATGACCAGGCAAATAGCTTCCATGCATAGGGTTCCTATGTTTTGAGGATTTCTTATGTCTTTTGCTATGGCTCGGTACTTTTCAGCCAAATCTATTAGGAAACAGTTAATGTTGCATTTCTAACACTTTTCATCATTTCTGCTCCCACTACTCACACTATCCCTATTTTTGCAGGAACTCTGCATAATGACTGTCCTGCAAAACGTCTTGCAATCGACTATGTGTCTATGTGTATATAATTTAATATATGTACTGCGTCTATGAAATAAAATTAGTAGTTTATTTTCAAACATAAGCATAGTCGTTAGAGGACAAAAATGCACTCATTATAAACTCTAACACAATTAAACAATGTAATGGCTTCGTCAATTAATCTCCTTTAATCAGCAAACTTATTCTATCCGAACAGAACTTGAATTTTGCACTACGCTCCCAACAAATCCTTGCACATAATATCGATAATAAAATAAATAAAAAACAAAATAAAAATAAACACTCATTTCATTTCATAAACATATTACACATATCAAATTCTAACGGCCATGTTTTGTTCGAAAAAAGAACAAAAGCATCCCTTTCACGTAATTTGTCGCACTACATTTTCTGAATTCTAACGACTATGTTTTTGTTTGAAAATAAACTCATTCTATTTCACAGACGCAGTAAATTCTAATGGCTATGTTTCGTTCCAAAAAAGAACAAAAACATTCTTTTCACGTCACAACCGGACGAAACTTTTTTAACTATTGTTACTTGTGTGTTATTGCTTCAAATCATTCATACCGAGGAAGTCTTCAAATAATGAGGAAACGTCTATGAATACATAAATAATTTTGGTTTCCCTTTTTTAATTTTTCATATATATATAATATATATATATATATATATATATATATATAGTCATCAACATACAGATTGTTTCGCTGTATCACAGCTCTTCAGTGCGGCTAGACCAGCTAGTTCCTCAAGCCGGGATTGAAACTCAACCGTCGAGCTGACAGTTGGCGCCTCTACCCCTGCGCTATCATACGACACTGACTAAATATAAGTGATATCTCAATCTAAACATTGTCACATGCCTGGAGCTCGAATTAGTTTTACCCAATGATCTATGCCTTAAAGCTAATGGCAGTTGGTATATATATATGAGAAAGGAAGGATGAGAGTAATCCGCCTACTTTCAAATTATCTTTATTTCTTCACATCTTTTTCTAAAACTATGATACTACCTACATACCAAAGACACAGAGTTCCCTCCTTCCCTCCTCTTTTCCCAGCCCCTCAAACTCCATGGTACACCTCACCACGACAAAAACCTCAGCACACCCTTCCCTCTCTCCCACCCCAAGACAAATTAATTAACACTCCCACCCGTCCCCTTTTTCACTCACAGCTGTCCACATTCATTTCACTCTCTGCCACTGAATGACTTCTCTCAGCCCAGACCTTAGTCCAGCGCTTTTAGTAGCCACGGCTACTACTTTTTCTCATCAACCCAATATTTCGATGTACTTGCATGACATTTTTCTTAAAATTATCATCCTGAGAAAGTCTTACAATAAAGACGAAACGTTGATGAATATATAAAAAATATCTCTTGGTTTTTCCTTTTTCATCTCCCATATATATATATATATATATATATATATATATATATATATATAGAGAGAGAGAGAGAGAGAGAGAGAGAGAGAGAGGGGAGAGAGAGAGAGAGAAAGAGAGATCTGTATATAATAAATGAGGATACCTCTTTATCTGTGTGAATGCCTGTCCTTAAAAAACGAAGACATACTAGAAAGTGTACCGATTTTCATGAACATAATAGAAGTAGTTCTGCATCTCTAGCTGCCATCTAAGGAACTAATGACACTTTTCTAACAGGAACACAATGAAATTAACATATTTATAAGTGGTAGGTTAAGAGTATTAACATATCAGAATAGTCCCAGTTGGTCAGATATCTAGCTGACAACATCAAGGTTACTGTTAAAGTAAACTCTCCTTAATATGATGTTGCATATGATGCTATCCTACATTCTAACCCGGGCAACGCCGGGGTACTCTGCTTGTGATTAATAAAACCTTGCTCTTTTGGCTTAGAAAAGAGTGTAATATCTGGTCTTATGCTACACTTGGTGTATTCTGTCTGCAGTCAGAGATGGAGACGTCCTTTCAGACTGAAGTAATTTTTATTTGCGTTCCAATGCAAAGTACCGCATTTTTTGGAAGCTGCCCCCCCCCCCCTTTGGAAAACGCCCTCGTGCGGAGGTAAGTAAAAAGGAACGAAGTAAATGATTGAAGGAAGCAATGGAAGTTATGAGATGCATTTCCTTTCCTTTTTTTAGGCAGCATTTATCATTAAGAATCGGTTTTTCATTTAGTAAGCAAACGATTTCATTCTGAACAAAACCATAGAAAGTGTTTATCTACCTCGACGTCTGCATAACTCTTTTCATATCTGCACACCTGAATAGAACCGCATGCCCCACATAACTCTTAATTATTGTATTATTTGGATTATTCGGACTACTATCATCATATTGAGTGTTATTCTCACTACGTTTCGGTTGATATAACTTCCGACCTTCTTCAAGTGCGTATTGTCGAACTCGTGAATCTTTCTATCGAACTCGTGAATCTTTCTATTGAACTCGTGAATCTTTCTATCGAACTCGTGAATCTTTCTATCGAACCCGTGAATCTTTCTATCGAACTCGTGAATCTTTCTATCGAACTCGTGAATCTTCTATCGAACTCGTGAATCTGTACAGAATTTCCCACAAAACCCTTTATTTAATTCACGGAGTAATTTGCTCTCATTCTGTCAACCATAACTGGATATAAGTCTAAAGTAATTCGTAATTGTATTCTTAGTATCGCCTGTACTGAGGATTGAACCTTCAACTTCCAAAAAACTGTTACCCTATTCTGCACACCTCTCCCTATACTGTTCAGACTTAATCTTCCTCTTAAGTCATCATATCCAAGACTGTCTTTGACTCACATTACACATCCATCGTATCATTCTCACTTCATTTGTGTTCATTCAACTCATGTCTTCCACCCTCTCTGGCCAGGTTTCACTTCCATACATTATTACACTGCATACACATGTCTGATTTCCATCAGGTATATCATATAAAAATAATTTTACTTGAAGCTCTCAATGTAGCAATGAAAGTTGAAAACACGCACAAAAAAAATCAAAAGTCCGACTCTCAAATTGTATTACAAATATCTAAAGAACACCAATCTCGTCAACAAAATTACCATGACACAAACAACGTCAACTCAGTCTTTTCTCTTTTTTTCTCGCTGAATACTCGACATGATCCCAACTCGTCATGTCAATCTTTCGGTCTTCCCCGGGAGGAAAGTTCCTACTCTTTTTATCTGAATAAGAATTCGCCGTACAAATCAATGCTCTTTTGCATAAGTGAACTCTCGTCATCGCACAAAAATAACAAGATTCTATCTTGTAAGCAGAACACTCTGGGTTCAATCTCCGATGGACAGCACACGGTGCGACCTTAACTCTTTTTCCTCATGGACGTGCATAATGGCCGCCACATTCAAGACAATTTTGTTTACAGAAGTTATTGAAATGAAAACATGCAAAGTCAAGCAAAGCTGGTTATACCTTTTTTAAGTTACAATATCAACCTATTTGTTTTAATGTGGGAAATCCAGCTCCCACTGAATTGAGACAAAAATTAAAATTGTCTCAATCTAGAAGGATTTCTTCTTCACTGATCGAGGACAGAAAAGATAAAGTGTAGTATCAGAACAGATACTACACTTTAAATTATTTATTTGTGAAAAAATACTATTTAAATTAATAAGACCAAGGAACTGTAATTATTAATTTAGCGAACAAAAGTACAGTAATTAAATAAGCAAACAAATTATAAATAATTAAAAAAATTAAAACGATAAATACTGAATTTTGTAAGTGTCATAAAATTGTAAAACCATTTGGAAATAAATATATAAATATATAAACATTTCGCTTTGTTTAAATTGTATTTCTTGTCCCGAAATAAAAAAATTCTTTTTAAAGTGTTCAAAACGTAAATTTAATGTTTTAATCGTTGTCTTTTTTTCTAGCACGACACATATTTGAACTGTTTTACAATTTTATTAAACACAAAGAACTTTTTGACCCCAAAAAATAAACTTTTAACATTCTCTTCATACAAAAAGAAACAAGTTTAAACTAAATCTATAGTCGCTAATATTTTATTTCTAACAAATTGTTTTAAAAAAATTGGTGTCGACAGGTGGGCATAAAAGTTCAATTTTATATACGTTCCAAATTAGATTAGAATTTTGTATCTGTATAAACAAAACGTTTTATGTTATACAGACTTGTTATTGTTTAAAAAAATATTTCAAATTTAGGGAAAACAAGCAAATATTTGGTTTTATTTAATATTTTCCTATCAAGACATGTTTGTCATCCATCTTGAATTTTAGTCTAAATGAGTTTTTGTATAGTTTTATCTTCAAATCATAATCAGACTTCCACCTTGAAAACGACATGAACAAAACCATCAGTATCCTTTCTTAAATAACAAGCAATTACTAAATCAAAGATTAAATAATTTAAGAGAAAAATTACCACCGTCATATGTTTAGATATAGTGTGTAACCGTTCTCTCTGAAGCGTCTTGTTTACCTTCTTAGCACCAACCACTGTGATGTCAGCAGAAACACGTGATTCAATGGAATGGACTTCTCTCTACAAAGGCCACGGTTTGGTTCGGTTCAAATTCTGTAGAAGCACCAGTTTGATCGCCTCACAAACATCACTTTTCTTGTTCTTCTACAAATGGTAAACAGTTCTTTTCTTGTCAATTCTGTCACATAATATCAGATTTAGCATTTAAACAATGTTTACTAATGTGTCTTTAATATATTATCTTTTTTCATTAAAGATGTCTGTGTTTTCTTTTCTCCTTATATTTTTGAAAAGCAAATATTAGAACTCTTCAGTAAATCCTGTAAAAACGGCTTTTTAAGTCGTTGTCTTGTTTGCAAAGGAAAATTGCTGATGGCAAGAATACGAGTTGGAACCATTTTAATACCGAAAATAGCTGTACGTTTTAAATCTGTTACTCACGGCTGTTTGCTTGAGTTAGAAAATGTTACAAGAATCCTTCAAGTGAAAACAAAAGATAAAGAATTGGGTATTTGCTGTTTGAAAAGTTTGGAAAGTTGTTTAAGAATGCCTTACCTAAAAAAGAAAAACAAAAAACATGGTTTCATTTGAGCCACGCGCACACAACAAATAATAATGTGATGAAAAAAAATGAAAATGGCTGAGTTTGATACGACCTACCCATCCAAAAAAATAAGAAAGACAAACAAAATTGTGTGATTCAATTTAATGCTCTCAATATATAAATAAAAATAGCACAAATAAAAAATAAATTGAGCAAAAAAAATAACTGGAGCTTGATTTGAGCCATTCAACAGTGAGAAACATTTTTTTATTTTTAAATGTGTTGAGGTTCAATTTGAGCTGAGATATAAATAAAAGGAAAAATATATAAAAATAAAAAAATAGAATGAGAAAAAGGAAAGATTAAAGAAAAAACAAATTAGTTATTTCATTATATCCCCATGGGCAATGGCCGTCTCAGTTAAAAACACTAAAATAAATAGACAATCACATTTTAACATTAATCAAAAAGTTCAACATTTCTTTAAAATATGAAAAAAAAATGTTTAATTATTTTTTACATTTTTTTTTCTACTTTTTATTCTTCTTGGTCTTGCTCGTGACCGTGATGTGCATCCGGTCATGAGACCCCAATTTAGGGGCTTTGGGGAGTATGGAGTCAGATCTTAGTTACTAATACATCCATATCCACTCTGATTTGGTGATGATTGCGTACAGAATATATGGTGTATTCGAGGGGGGAGGGCAGCCAATCATATTCAAACTATCAATCTTTTTCATAATATGTCTCAGTACTACAACTTATACCTGAGTCTTTGAAGCATACAATCAAGGAGTTAGCCCTGGGCATCACCAGATCCCTGCACGCCACTGCCCACTGTCATAGTCCCATTTATAGGTTAAATAGGACTTGTCCCAGACACAACATTAAACTGCCTTCGGCAATGTGTTTGTCCCATATCGTGTGTCCCCCCCCCTCCTATCTATTTTTCCCAGTCAATTCTACTTTTTTTATTTTCCTTCTACTTTATTTCTCAACCCAGTCAACTATTCAAGCTCTCTCTATGCCTAACCGATGTGCATCCAGTGGTGAGATCCCCAATTTTGGAGTTTGGGAGAATAGGGAGTCACTCTTTAGTTGCCATAACTCCCAGGTCCTGTCTGACTCGAAATAGTAGTATCTGCCCCTATTTACTTGCCTCCCCACGAGGTTAAAGTAAGACACAAAATCAGTGTTTTTATGTAATGGATATCCAGCTCCCAAAACGGGGGGGGGGGGGGGCACTTTGGATGAGACAAAAATTTTAAAAATTGCTCCAGTTAAGGATTTCTACTCTTTTGACTGAGGATAGAACAGATACTACAGTTTTAATTATTTATTTGATGAAAATATAAAAAATTCACATTTAAAATTAGGCGCAAGGCCATCAAAAATGTTGGTTAATGGGGGTCATTGGTCATCGTTGGTCTAAAGTAATAGTGTTCTATCCTACTTTTAAAAAGAATAATACTACATTTACTCCTGGAGCCACCCTACTTAAAGTATCCCTAAATTTATTTGAAATTTTATTTTTCATAAATATATCTAAGTACAAATTTATTGGTAGATGACCGCCCATTGTCTTCTTTTTTGTTCAGAACTGAAAACAAGCAGGTCAATCTCTAAATGGAAGTGGGATATAAGTGGGAGTAAAAATACTATATTTGATCCCAGCCTGTCCCCTATATAGGTTAGATAGAATTTATCAACTCCAGACTATTTCTTTACAAAGCATATGCCTATAAAACAAATTAAACTATTCACTTATGAAATATAATCTCCAAGATTATAAAGGATATTAAGAACATGAAGCATAGAACTTTTGTGAATACTCTGCCATAAAAATGATTGAGTTCTTTGTAAACAAATATAAATAAATGAATAGCCTGATTTAAATTCGATATAATTTCTCCCACTGCCACTAGCAGTTTCGTTTGCTCAGTCGGTAGAGCACTGGGTGTAAACCACTGAGGTATCAGTTTCAAATCTCGTTACATTTAGTCACACTGATGAGTTACGGAGATGACGAAACACGTGTTTGTGGATAACTATATTTTATATATGTTGGATAATGGCCCTGTGAGGCCAGACGCATGTTGAGTGGACGTATGTGTGGGAGATCGTTTGGTTTGGCTTGCACAATTTAGTGCGGGTGGAACCGTACAGTTGAGTGCAAAATAAAATTGGTTCTTACAGTTGGGGCTCATAAACATTGACAGGCCACCATTTTGATGAGACCGGGGGTTCAAGGGGGTCAGGCTGTGACAAATGCACCTGTGCATAGGGGTTCTGTGACGTCACCGGCTCTTGTGTGGGAAACTGAGTTTTGCAGTCTGGTTTTTGGAAGCAAGCTGAACAGACGGATTTTCTCCATGTAGTTCGCAAATGAAAAGGGGAATTTTTTTCCATAAAACAATATAGACGTGATGAAATTCCTTCCTCCCCCCTCCTCGAATGGCTAAAAACTTAATGAGCCATAGATACTTAGGAATTAACTATGATAAAAGTAATGAATTGATCTCTCTCTTCGTTATTAAGGACAGAAACTTGACGCCTAAATAAAAGTAATTACATTTAGAAGAGAGAATATGCCTTGTTTTTCGCTGTGTATGAGAATATTTGTTACAGCCCAATACAACGATGATGATACTGGACGTGCGGCGTGTGACGATGATGGCGGCGATGTTCCACAGCAGTCTCGAAATGAGGGGAGAACTCAACTGAGACGACACCCCTCCACGACGAAGAAGAAAAGGTACGAGTAATTAAATGACTATGTAACATATATAGATATATATATCATATATATATATATATATATGTATATATGATGGTTATAACATTGCAACGAAACAGACCACACACTATATAACATCAAATGTATTTTAAGTGACACCAAATCGCCATCTACATATACGCACAAACAAAAAGAAACAAAAATGGATCTTAAAACTAAAAACACACAAAATAAGTCTGTGGGAGTCTTTAATATGTATAATTATTTTTCAGACTGAGAAGAATTTTTACTTTGGAATGAAACTTTCTTTGCTAAAGAATCATTTGCTCTTAACGATAATTCACAATAACAAGAAGGTGGGCTCCCTTTTACCGGGCTAGAAAACTCCTCACACCTGCCAGTATCCTATATCTCAACAAAGCCACCATCCGTCCATGCATGGAGTATTGCTGCCAGATTTGGGCTGGTGCATCAACCAATAGGCTCTTCCCTCTTCGACAGGGTCCAAAAGAGATCTCTAACCTAATAGGTCGCACACTGTCTACCAAGCTCCAGCCTCTGTCTCATCGCCACAATTTTCCATCCCTGTTTTATTTTTTACAAGTACTTCAACGCAATGTGCTTGACAAATTTGGTACACTTGTGCCACCACAACTTAAATACCCCTAATTAACCCGACAAGCAGCAAAATCACACCTCTTCACTGTAGAGGTTCCCAGATACCGGGAGACTTTCTACTCTAAAAGCTTCTTTCCTCAAACAGCTTTCCTTTGGAATTCCCTCCCTGCTCTCTGTTTCCCCGACCATACCAACATGATGTAATTTAAATGTAATGGTAACAAGTATCAAGTTGAGCAACTCACAACTTATGATGCCTTATATAAATCTGGGCCCTAATTCACAGTTACGTCTTAGTGGCAGTGTGTGCCTTGTTTGGGATGAATAAAAGTTAATATAAAACAGAAGAAAAAAACAGATGAATGCATGTTTTGGATTCAACATTGAATAAAGCAAAAAGGGTAGATATGCTATAAAACAAAAATATAATCTCTCAATATTATTTTTTTTTAAAAAACTATTTACACTCGATGCATTCTAGATATGCTCCGGCAAAGTATTCCAATATTTAATTATTTACTCAGTAAAGCAGAACAGATGTTTATTTGGGTGAGTGATCAAATTAAAGAAAACAAGTGTTGTTATATCTGTTTAAAAATTTAATTAACTCAATTAGACCATTTGCATTCTGTTTTATAAAAGTATTGTGATTCCCACTTACCAACATCAAAAGTCACTTGAGGATAACGGTTTATAAGATTGTCAGTTGGATGATGAATAATTCTATGAGAGGATTGGAAATGATGGGTGGAATGGGCAGAATTTGAATACTTACGAGAACAGCTCCACAAGTACCTGTTGATATTAGACTTGAAGACGACCATGTTGTAGTTAGCACGGAAACAGTCATGTGGTATTGTGTTCCACATGATCCTATGTAATCATTTAGTTTTTTAATTATTTTAATCAATTACAGGTATAATGGCATACGACTGTGAATTGCCACATGGGTTCAGCAGTTAGCAGTGAATTGCAAAAGTCAGTGCATGCCATATTACATTCCCGCCAAGGGCTTTGTTAACCATTCTTATTTGGGGACAAAAACACATTTTCTTTTTTTTATTAAATTCTTAGGTGAAAGTACAGAATAGTTAACAAAGCCCCCCCCCCCCGCCCGCCTATGTTAAGAATGGCTATCTAAAGAATAACGTTATCATGTAGAAAGCCATTCTTAACGTGGGAGGTGTGGGGGGGAGGCTATGTTAAAAACATTTCCTTAATTATTTGTAAAAAAGAAAACATTCTAATTATAATAAGAATATTTGTAATAAAAATAAAATTCAAAATTTCCAATGAAAGAAATCACTTTTCGCAATTTCTTCTGTGTTGATCTAGATTTTCGTATGTGTAAAATATTTTTGCAATTCACCACTGACTGCTGGACACATTCTTAGCAATTGGCAATTCTCGGTCATTATGCCATCATGCAGAATTTTAAAATCCATGCCTTCTTTGCTGACTGCCAGAATCTTACATGCGTGTGTTGTCCTTTTCCTCCTGGGACTGAGGTTATATCGTTAGCTGCAATCAGCGACTGTTGCGATAATGCAAAATCATTTGCAATGGTGATCGAAAGAGGTAGAGATTACTGAAAATCTGGGGAGACATTTTGTCACTCAGGCTCCAGGGAACACCACCGATTATTGTCAGTGAGCAATCACTAAAGATAATAATAATACTAATAATAATAATAATAATAACCAGTCACAGGTAAGTTGAAATAAAGATAAAACAAAGATATTGAAAGAACATCACACGAACCCAAAGGAAGTGAAACTGCCAAAAATCCCATTAAATGACCCCACCCTCACCAAAAAAAAAACACGCACACACATGTGATGGCACCAGCCTCTTCAAGTACCAGACAAAATGATCATGACAGGTCAAGGAGGATCGAAAGACCGAGGAGGGAAAGCACTAACCAAGCATTCCATTTTAACATTCAAATATTTGCATTACATTTGATCCATCGTCATTAGATACCAATTAAACAAGATTCCCTGAATTTCAATTTCTTTGTAAGACCCTTTAAGCTTAAGTCTTAAGTTTGAGACATTTTCTAAAATCAAAATCATGTAATGGATTTTTATCAAAATTGGAACAAAAAATAGTGTAAAACTGTTCTGTTCGTGGAATTAATATTACCCATCCTGGGACGGGTATTCTTCTAGTGATATATAAATATTATTTAATCTCATTAGACATTCCAGAAAACTGTTAATTTTCTGAGAATTAAAGTCCTGACAGAACTTGTGGGATGACCTAATAGATAAAAGTCTAAATTGTTTTTTTCAATTTGACCTATACACACACAAAGAAAAAAAAAGAAAAAAGAAGACAGCAACTTTTAAAAGCGAGAACCTCTACCCCCTTCTTCCTATTAATCAATAATTTGCTGTCGAAGTGTATCACCGAAAACTAGCACTTGACATCAGCATGAATGCAGAAGATTGTTAATCATCTTCCAATGTTATGAAAAGTTCGGGAAGAATTTGGCACATTCTCTTATGCCATTGTCATTTTAGTGCCGCAGGGCGTGGTGGGAACACTCTTGGACATTTTATTTTGCTATTTTTTTTTTAAATTGATTTTTTTTTTTTTGAGTTGTAGAAAATGCAGCTGCACGCTTTATAAGAAAAATAAATCTTGCCGAAAAAGGAATTGAATTTTTACATTCCCTTCTGATTCAGACGCAGATGTTTTGAAAGATCAATATTTGTATTTTTTATCAGATAATTCTCTCTCTCTCTCTCTCTTTATCTATCTATCTATCTATCTATATATGTATATACCTATTTCTCTTTATATATATATGTGTGTGTGCGTGTGTGTATTTTTTACGATTTAAATAGTTTTAAAACCATATTTCAAATAAAGAGTATACACAAAGGTATTAAAGTTGTTTACAACTGTTCCAAGGTAATGTTTATTTTAAGTTCTATAATGCAACATAATTTATTTTTTTAAACAGCGAATCGAATTAGAGCAGAATCTTAGATATTCAGAAAACGAACCAAATGCCCGAAAAAGTTCTATTTCCACCAAAATAAACCTAAAATCATAATATATCCATTGTCAAATACTTCGGTAAGATTTAAAAGTGCATATTTTACCCTATGCATATATATATATATATATATATATATATATATATATATATATATATATATATATATATATTATATATAAGTGTAGGTTTGTAATCCGAAGCTGTAGCAATGCGATGTAGTTGCCGGAAGGTGGAGAGAGTGAACAGAAACAAACGAGAAGAGAAAACGAATCTCAAAACGATTTATTAATATTTCACGTAAAAACTGATTAAGAACGAGAATAGTAAATACTGTCAGGTAAATAAAAAGTTCGGCAAAAGGTAATCTTAAATTTTCGAAAGAAAAACTTTCATTATCAAAAGACAACAATTAAAGACCGAAAGGGTCGAAAAAACGGAAAAAAAACGAAATCAAATTGTTGAAACACTGCAGCAGACCATTGGGAGTAAGAACGCAGAAAATGTCAAAATTAAATAAAATAATTATTCAGCTAAAGTTAACATCTTATTAACATTTGTTAATTTATATACTAATTATTATAATTTTTTATTTTATATGATTTATTAACTTTTCTTTATTTATTCAATTCTAAATTTAAATTTACGTGTTGGCCGTTATTATTATATGGACAGCCAAAGGGGGATAACTTAGAACAAACGGAATATGTTTATAAATGAGATTTGAAATTTGAAAAGAAATTTAAATCAATTAGGAATGATTTAATGTCTTGAGGGTAGGAAGGAACCGTTGGAACGGGGGGGGGGAATAAGAGGAACCGTAGGAAAGGGAAGGGGGGGAATTAAGAGATAAAAATATATACACACACATATATATATATATATAAAGTGTAAATATCTAAATACATATTTATTTTATTTAAGGGTATTTCAAGGGTATAATACTCCTAGAACTAAATTTATATAAATTTATTCTATTTATTTATTTATTTATTTAAAAAAAAAATTTTTCCTTTGTTATTATTATTTATTTATATATTTATTTAGTCTTTTATTATTATAATTTCTAGTTTTTTCTTTTATTATTTATTTTATTTATATATTTATTTAGTCTTTTATTATTATAATTTCTCTTTTTTTTCTTTTATTATTTCTTTTATTTCTTTTTTTTTTTTAAATCTAGGCGAGACTGTATTATAGTTATTTTTCTCCTTTTCTTCCTCCTGATTTTGATTAAAATGAGGAGGAATAAAAGAAAATAAAACTATAAGACAGTCTCGCCTGACAAAATTGTTCTACAACGCAAGCTTGAAAAAACAAAAATTAAATAAATGAATTTTTCATTTAAATTGCACGATTGTTGATTTTCAAAATATTTCACTTTAATATATATATATATATATATATATATATATATCATGCATATGGACAATTCCTCATAGCTTACATCTGATATAGTACTCACATAAAGTATTGTATTACTAATTTCTACACTAATTTGAAGAAATTAATTTTAAATTGACATTTTCTAATTCTGGGAAATTGTCGCTGTGTTACTTGAAATGAAAATCACACCAAAATATAATCTATAAATATGAATTTTTAAAAAATTCAATAATTATGACTATCAACATTTTCTGCATAAAATTCCTTTGGATCAAATGAAATGCCTATGAAATCTCATACAATTCATTTAATCAAAGGGCACACTTTTGTCCTTGGAATATAAAATGCTTATTCCCTTTAATAAGGTGTTATTTGGCTAATAAAATAAATGTACAATTTATACGTTATTGATGTTAGTAAAAAAATATTGAAGAGGAGGGAGGCAATAAAAATGATTAATGGACTTTTCCAGTAAATTGGGTTTATTATAAACATAGCACAATTTTTCCAAACCTGCTATAAATGTCGAATTTAAATCTATTTTAGATGGAGATTATTTTAGCTTTCAGTAAATTATAATTATTGTACAAACTAGAAATCACAGATTTGGTACAGGTTTTATTTCATTTTCTCCAAATATATTGACTTGAAAAGAAAACTGTAAGCTTAATCCTCTCATATATATATATATATATATATATATATATATATATATATATATATATATATATATATATATATATATGTGTGTGTGTGTGTAATATTATGGCAAATATTTTGTAATTCTTATTCATATGCACATGCATTTCATCCTTTATCAGGAATCATCAGTGTGGAGGATGACTGTTTTGCTTGTCGCACGATTCGAATTTACGCATCTCGGGAAAGTAGATGAACTCAAGAAATTCATGGCCAACCTTGAACGATCCGGTCCAAATACCCCACAATGTATTTTCACAAATACCATGTCTGGTAAGTGGCCGAAATCAGTGTCTCTGTAGATACCTATCTCGTTCATATGACTCCAAAGCTCGACTTTCAGTTTCGCTGAAGCAAGTAGCCAAACGCTCTTCTTGAGACTACTCATTACTTTCTCTGCTTGTTGACTTCTCTTTTGAGAGCCAACTGCTCTAATTCTTTTTTGAAGTCATGTTTTATGTGTTTTCTCTTTGGAAAGAATCAGACAATTAGCTGAAAGGATTTGTCTACCTAATTTTTGTTAGTTCGAATATAAAAAGAAAAATTAGTGCCTAAAAATAAATAAAAAGCAAAGGTCAGATTGCTATGCAAAAAACTACTAAACTTGTATCATTATTTTGATGATTATCACCGATGAGAACATTTTTTTTTAAATTGTGTGAAAGGAGAAAATAATAAAGAACTGAAAATGTATGTATGTAGAAAGAAAAACGACCTAGTCTTGCCTGTATAATAGTTTTGTAGTTGGTTGTTTTAGTGAAATGCTGAAAATGCACTTCATTTTATTGAATTGTAATACAAGCTTAATCAGATCTACCTACAGTATATTTATGATGCTCCCTTCCCCAAATCTAAAAATGGTATGTTTTTTCACTGCATATAAAAATCAAAGGTCCCTCCTCCATTTTCAGGGTGGATGGGGCATAATAGGTCAGTGGGGCATAATGGGTCAACTCACAAATTGATTTTATTTTCAAATGTCTACCTATGCTCTCCTGTCTAAAGTTACCAGCTTTGGAAAGTGCTTCTGGTTTACTTGCTGAATCTTTTATGATAAAGTTGTCTCATTTCCTACTTGTGAACAAAAGAACTTTCGCTTGGAAAATATCAACAAAAATTAACATTGATACATTACTAGTATAGTTACCAAAGATCAATTACTTTCCAAGGTGGGGCATAATGATTTTTATTGCCACTGATTCGGGGCCCCCCTGTTTGCAAGAATAGTCAGTAATTTAAATAGATTTGTACTAATGAGCTTGTGTTTATGACATTTGTGTTCTATATTCAGAGAATATGGAGTGATAGGAAAGATTGTCTAGGTGAAAATACATGTTGCTTGAGAGAGTAAAGGTTATTTATGACATTTGTGTAAAGGTTATTTATGACATTTGTGTAAAGGTTGTTTATGACATTTGTATGCGATTATATTCTAGTTATTATTTTATGGGATGTTATGTATTTATCCTGTTAGAGTCTTGTTATAATAGTGATAGCTATAAATATAAAGCTCTCCAAGTACCTATTATTATTGTGTTGCCTGTTGGAATTGATTATCACCTTTTGTTTTGAGAAAATGGGTTTTTTTATTTAAGAGACACAATGGAGACTCATTATGGCCCATCACCTAAAGAATTCTACAAATGTTCATACCGTTGACTACTTGGTTTTCATTAGTATTTTTCTTATTTCGTTCGAAATCCTCAAAAGTCGACATATTATGCTCCACCCAACCGTAGTTATGTACATGTTTAAAACTATTTTTAAAGCAGAAAAAGAAGCTAAAATCGTGAAGAAAAAACTATCCCTCCCCCAAATAGTTTCCGTGTTTTAAGTTATCTCTTCCCCGAACCCTGATAAGTGTGATAGTAAGAAATTGTCAAACGTGTTGAATAGGGAATAAAAAGAAAGCAGTCATTAAAAGTTAAAACATTTAAATACGGTATGGATATATTTATTAGCATGAAAATAAAAGTCTTTAACAGTTAGTAACAAATTCTTTTAGTTTGTTTTAATGAATTGATGCCGGTCACAACATGTAAATACGTTATGTGAATTTTTGTAGTAGTAAAAGAAGGTCGTTAACACTTAGTAACGGATTTATCAATTGATGGCAGTCAAAACATTAAAATACGATATCAAGTTGCGTATTAATTAAAAAAAAGCAGTCCTGAAATGTCGCTCAAAACATTGAAATAAGATATCAAGTTTTTTATTAGTTTAATAATCAACCTCCTGAAATGTTGGGCAAAACATAAAAATACGATATCGAGTTGTTTATTAGTTTGAAAAAATAGTCCTGAAATGCCGGACAAAACAATTAAATTCGATATCAAGTTGTTTATTAATAAATAAAAAAAATACGGTCCTGAAAATTTAAGAGATTTTTTGTTGAGTAAAAAGGAAACAGTCGATGCAAGTTAGCGGTTCTCTGATTTGTTTTTGTTAAAAAAATCTTAACAGATTATTTAAAAACAGTTACTTAGGAAGACCTTAAGCGGCAGGATAAGACGCCATTGTGAATACCGTATGAGATATTGGTTAATGTATTTCTGCATTCTGAAAAGTGATTAAATGTATTATTAATAGCCGAACGGCATTGATGTAATACAACCATTCCGATATTCCTCGAATACAGTCAGGACATCAGTTAGAAAGTAATTGAATTTGAGGTCACGTTTGTTATTTATTTTAATAAGCTAGTGTGTGGCACAACGCGTGAACCCCTTTTGGAAAGCTGGTGCAATCCCTTGCACCAGACTTGGGTTGCACGTACAATAATGCATTGCACTGAAACTTGTCAGTGACGAGATGTTTATAAATTCGGAGTTGACAGGTGCAGACTGGAGTTAAGGGTTAAATCAATTTTGCATAGATAGCCACGAGTATATAAAAAATCATAACAGATTGCTAAATCAAAAGTAAAGACTTATGGGCTGAAAGTACCTTACCTCTCTGTCTTTCTTTTCGTGATGTATACTGTGCCTTTCTCTCTCTTTCTCCCTTCTCTATCTCTCTTACTTATGCTACAGCGAACAGATTGAACAGTCAGCGATTTGGAATCGACGCACGCGTTTGTCGTGCTCTGACATCTTCGAGTTTAAATTATGTTTCTGGTCGAAATATAATAAATTACATTTTTTTATAAAATAAAAAAAATGCCTTGTTACATCATTTACAGAGCGTTCTATTCCAGCTCAGTGGTCCCAGCCAGTTCAGCATGCCAGCCGACCAAATACCCAGCCGAGTATGAACCCTTTATGTTAAAGGGCATGTAACGATCTTTTGGTCTGGAGAGCTGTTGATGTGCCGCACCCAAGACGTAACAGCCCCTCCAGAGACGTCTCCAAATCTCACACACACTAAGTCACACTCCCCGGTAAATGGTCGGATCACAAGTGTAGTATCTATGAAGTAGTATGACTTTTAAAAAAAATGAAATAATAAACAGTGGCTGAATAATAATTATACCTAATAAGAAAATAACCAGGTGAATGTGAGTGACGTGGGATGAAATAATTTTAAGACAGTGAAATTGTTCGCAACCTTTTGTGTGGAATTACGTATTTAAGAGAAGCAATTTAATCGAAATAAAAACAATCATTTTTTAAAGTAAACGAAATGTACATATATTTTCTTAAAACACACATTAGGAAGTGCTGTAAGTTGTTAGTTGAAACGATAAAGTATGAAGTAGTCAGTTATTTTCCTATAATGTCTGAAGGTTTTTGGGGCAAAAACAACATTATTTTATATATATATATATATATATATATATATATATATATAATAGTACTATTCACCCGGCGTTGCTCGTGTGGAGATATATAGATGGTTGGAAAGATTCTTAGGAAAAAAATAATTTAAAATATAGTCATGTCTACAAATTTTGGCGTGGAAGAAAAGTTAAAAACAAAATTCATCTGCAATATGAGGTCAATAAAATAGTAATTTTTCACTTATAACATATACAAAAGTGAAATTCTTGGAAGAAGCTCTGACGTGCAGATAATTGTTAAAATAAATTCGATTGAAGACGACAGATGATTGTTATCCAATGATTTGCAGAATTTGGCTGTTTTATTGATTGATTTGTGTGGAATTTGTCACCAAATTGTATCTTTTCTGCCATAAAAACAGACGAAAGTGGAATTTCTCCAGCTTTTCTTACATGGTGAAGAATCATGTGTGTGCGTCTGTGCGTGTGTGCAAGTGTGAGTTTACCATTTTGAGGGTTAGGTTGAAACTAGGAAGAGAGTGGTCGTGCTTAAGGGATTTTCAACTTGCCCTTCAAGTCGTGTTTCTAAGTTGGGTGCTGTTGTTGTTCCCATTGAGAGTCGAGGCCTGCCGTTGGTGTCGCCCAGAAGAACTCTGATTTTGTTTGTGTAGTTTCCTGTTTTTATTAGCGTTTTGAATATAGCTGAGGCTTGTAAAAAGAACGTGCGGGGGTCGGGGAGATCAATTCCACTGGTTGAAAAATGTTATTTGAAACGAAAACCACACCAAAATATAATCTATAAATATGAATTCAAAAAAAATATGTATACGTCCATGTCAAATAATGTATTTCTTTTATTTTGCAGATGTCCAACTGCATCAGCGTATACTTAGTTTAAAGCGAATTGCTTTATTATAGGGAGATGTGTGCAGAACAAGAGAGTTCATAGGTTTGATCACATTGAAAGAATGGCTGGGGGTGGTTGGTTTAGTAAATGTAGAACAGCGGCGGTAGCAGTGTAAGGTGGCAGGTGAAAGCCAAAGAAAACGTGGGAGGAAGTGATAAGGATAAATTTGAGAGAAAGAGAAACAAATAAAAGCCTGGCCAGAGATAGGTTAGTTTGGAAGTCAATTAAAAAAAAAAAAAATTGACAATAAACCGAATATGACACCGATGATGATGATGATTATACTGATACGAGTGCAAATAAAATTGACAGAAAAAATTATGCTTCGCTAGTGTTCACACTAATATTTATATTCATATAAAATAATGTCTCAGTCAGTGATGTTAAAAATAATTAAATAAAAGAGAAAGAAATTATCTAAATATGAAGTTTTAAATTAGAAATAAATAAAAAACGTATCAATCGGTATAGAAGGAAGACAGGAAAAAAAAAAAAGAGAGAAAACATCTTATTATGGAATAGGATTTATTTCTGAATTTATTCAAGACGGCAAGGAAGGGAGTGTCGGACTTGCTTTCTTAATTATTTCTTTTATATTAATCGTTCACCAAAGCTACAAGCTACTCGAGTTAGTGAGATTTTCAATTGGATAATGGAAGAATATTATGAAAGGACTATGATTAATTCACATGACGTCTAAACCAATATTTGTTAATATTGGACTTGAAAATGACCATGTTGTAGTCAGTAGGGAAACATTCCTGCGGTAACGTGTTCCACATGTGGGAAGTTCTTGGAAAGAAACTCTGTTCATGTAAGTTCTGTTTGGTTTTAGGTACACAAAGGAAGATAAGAGAGTTCTTTTCAGTGTTGAAAACAAGACGAGTTTTACTGAGAAGGTATTACCGGGGAGGGACGGTCCAGGGCTTGAAGATTCTCCTAAATACTTGAAATGAATTCGTTCAGCAGTTTTTTACTCGCTAACGGGATATATATATATATATATGAGGAATAAAAGAAACAATGTTTCAGACAAAATGTAAAAATAAAAATGGAATAAAGGATAAGCTAATCAACAACTAGCAAAAATAAACTCAAAAACACATATTGAAAAGTTCTACCAAAATATTTCGATTGTTAAAATACAATCATCATCAATTGGTAGCAGAATTTTAATTAAAAACAGAAAATTTTTCAAATTTATACAAAGAACGCAATTTGGGGGAAAAATAGTCACGTGTAATAAACAGTAGCAAAGGGAGAAAGAAAAAAAGAAATGTTAAAAAGAAAAAGAAAGAAAGAAAAAAATCAGCAGTTGGCATATAAACGCCGATCGGAAACGCCGTAAGTTAATAAAGTGGGAAGGAAGATTAATAGTAATTTAAAATTAATGACAACAAGGAATTAACTCACATTGCTCTTTATTATAGAGTGGAGGATGTTATTGTCCTAAGTAGCAGATACGTCCTAAGATGGAGTACTGCTGCCATATCTGGGGAAGTGTTATTCGGAGCACACTCTCTTGCCTTGACAGAGTAAAAACCGACTTCGCAATCTAGTGAGAGATAATTTCTTCTCTTCACTACAGCCCTTTCACACAGAAGAGATGTTACTGGCCTTTCTCTACTGCATCGTTATGTTCATGATAGGTGCTCGACTGAGCTCCAATCCCCGGTCCTCCGTGTAAACCATTCACAGTAAGAAGTCATATGCTACAAGAAGAACTTTCCTTTCTCTATACCAAAAAGAAAACGGAGCTTCCATGAACAAAGTTTTTTTTCTAGAACATCCTATCTGTGAGAACAAATACTGCAAGGCTGCTTCCTAGCATAGTCGCTTTCAAGTCTAATGTAAACAAATACTTGGATAATCAAGTACTCTTAAGTCATCTTCTGCCCATTCCATCTACTGTTTCCAATCATCTCCTGGCAACGATCATCATCCAACTAACAATCTTTTTTTACCCTTATCCTTGCGGGACCCCCTGGGCCTTGATAAGCAGTGACTCATCGGTAAAAAAAAAATCTGGTTAAAATCAAAAAGTCTTCTTGGTGACGGCTTCTGGTTTTGAAATCTGAAATTGACAAGCGATGCTTATCAAAAACCAGTTACCCATTATATTTTAGGAAGGATGTTCTTTTTAAGGAGGGGGGGGTCGAAACTAATAATTTATTTTCACTAAATTTTTTTTAACTATTAACACATACAAAAATAAAACTGGTTTTTATAATTTGAATGTATTTTTTTATTACAAAGTAAAATGTTTTTTAGATGATTATGTGTGGCTTTATGACCTTGCAACTTAGTGTAAGTGGTAAATGAAATTTGGTTAACTCTATTACAAACTAGTGAAATTAAAAATTCTACCAAATCTAAATGGTATAAAATTATGAGGGACTATTTTTTTATAAACATTGCTTGTCAATTTCCGATTGGAAAACTGGAAGCCATCATCAAGTGGACTTTTTCACTTTAACCAATTTTTTTTTCTGAAATTCGATTTAAATGCTTTCCTAAATTTGCATATACAAAGCTGGGTAACTCTGCTAGTATATTATACATTTCAACTTGTTCTTTTCTTCTATTCATATCTGTTGCTTCTTTTTCCTGATTCCGTCTCTCTCTAATCATCCGAATAAATCATTTAAACATCTTGACCAAAGCTTCATGAATTATTCTCGAATCTTGTGTCTGTAAATTCAAGATAAAAATGTCTTTCATAATAAAACAATCAAACAAATCACTTTGCTTTCGACAATATCCAAATATTCTCGGACAGCGGACATACGGCAAGTGTTATCGCCAGCTATTTCGTCCCTACTCTGTACCAGTCGATTCAACAATCAGTCCGACTGTAACCGTGCTTCTGTCAGACTGAGGTATGATTCTGTTCAGGCCTAGGAAGTTCAGTTTCTTGTTGAGAAGAGGTTAGTTTATTGCTAATCGCCTGAAGCACTTCTACCGAGGAATGCTGATGGAGTTGCTTAGGCTTTTTTTTGTGATTAAAATATATAGGAAAAAAAGCCAGACGAAAACATCTTTGATAAACTCAGCGTTCAGTCTGACAGTGGCTTTATTGCTGTCGAACTGAGGTATGGTTCTGATCAGTCCTCGGAGGTCCACCTTTTCAGGCTTTATCTTCTCTTTGAGATGGGGTTAGTATATTGCTAATCGCCTGAGGTGCTCTGACAGGGCTGCTCAATGATTTTTCATAGTCCAAAGTGTGCTTTTCTAGTGCACTGGCTTTTCAAGACCACACTTGACCTTGTGTGTGACCTCCCTTGGAGAGGAGGTAAATAAATACTGATGCTTCTAGAAAATATGTGTGGGGGCATTTGGGGTCGATGAGCAAGATTGGAAGGTGTTTGTGTACACTTGAGTTGCATCTGACTCACAATTTTTATTTTTTTAATATATTCTTGTATTGGTATACTAAAATAAATTAAAAATTTTAAATACAGAGTGTCTGGACAAAATTCGGTATTTCTCTGCCGTTTGTTTCATGGTAAACAATAAAAACATTTTAATTCCTGAATCATTAGGATTAATTATTTATTCAAAATTCAATTGTTTACTGACTCATATGGCATAATGGTTAGAGTATTCACTAATCAACTGGGAATTCAGTTCTTGGTCATGTCATACCAAAGACTCAAGCAAATAGTACTTGATATCTCCTTGCTAAACAGTCATCACTATAAGGTGAGGATTAAGGGTAAGTGGAGCAATCGAGAGAAAGGAGTGGCGCCCTCCCCTACATCTCAGATTGGAAGATGTATGTGTATACACTTATGACACATAAGCCTCAAATATATTTTTTAATATTTTTTCCCCCCGCGTTGATGTATTAAGATAAATGAAATTTTAAATTTTAAATACAGAGTGTCTGTAAAGTCTGGCCACATAGTATAACTGAATTGTCATACTAGTTTTCATACCAGTCTTCGTTCCTCTTGGCATCATTCTGGCAAACAAGGGACTGACTTGAATCATCAGACCTTTTGTCGAAATGAAGTATGGTTCGGCTCGGTCCTAGGAGGTGCACCCTCCCAAGTATTACCTCCTACATCGGGAGGGGGAATTGATTTATTGCCGATCGCCTGAGGCGCCCCTACTGGGAAATGGGTTCATTCCTGCTTATTTTTTCACCAAACCAGAGTGTCCCCTCGAGGGAGCTGGTTTTCTCCATCTTCCGGCCTTGTGCCACACCTTGCTTCAGTGGGAAGCAAGTAAATCCGAACTGATTTATTTTTTACCAATGTCTCCAGACTTTACGAACACCCTGTATAATAGGTTTATCATGATCCGCAAATAATTTTGAAGATTGTTCTGTCACATAAGAATAAAGATTCAGTTTTTGACATGCATTTGTCACTAAACAACAGAAGAATTATTTTTTGGCAGCATAATTTTTCCTTGAAAATCAGGAATAATTACTCTAACTCCACTCTTACATTCATGATTATTTAAAAGTGTGTGTCAAAGTATTTTTTTTAACATAGTTCACCCCAAACAAGGCAGGCCGTCACTGTAGACGTAAGGATCTACTGAGAAAAAAGGGTGAAGGTTGAGGGGAGGGAGGTCAACCTAAATTGGGAGCTGCACAGCGAGATGTCTATTTACATTAGTTTTAAATTTCTGCATGTCAGTAACGTCAGTAAAACAGGGAGCAGGCGGCGGGGTTCCAGAGTCCAGCAGCACGAGGAAAGAAGCTTTTGGAGTAGTAAGCTCTTTGGAATCTGGGAGCCTCCACAGTGAATGGATGGGATTTGGCAGATTGTCGGGTTGGTCTGTATGTGAAAAATCCTCCTGCCTCCTAAAAATATCAGTAAGAAAATTTTTGAATATCAATCTGCATGAAGTATGTTTTCTAAAACGGTGAGGAGCACAACCCAGAGGCCAACTAAATGTTGGATAATTGCCCTATGGAAATGGACGTATCTGTTGGGAATCGTTGGTTTGACTTGCACGAATTAACGCGGCTGCAGTCGAGTGCAGATTAGGGCCTGTTCTCACAGTCAGAGCTAACAGACGTGACAAGGTTACCGTGTGACGAGACCCCAGATCAAGAGCCAGTCTGCACCTGTGAGAGGCTCTGTGACGTCGCGGGCCTAGCATGGGAAAAAGAGGATCCGTGACGTCACTCGTTCTTGTGAGAAGCGAGTTTTTAGAGTCTGATTCGGAAGGCGAACCGAGCAGGACATGCGATTCACAATGTAAAAATAAGGGATATTTCCCTTTAGGGAATACAAGCGCGAGAAATCCTTTCCACCCCTCTCTATGAATAGTTAACAAAACATTGTTAACTAACTAGAATAAAGTAGTGATTTGCTCTCTCCCTCTCCCTCTCTCTCGCCATAACATATGACTCCCAGTTGAAATAACAACGCTTGCAATAAAATGAATTAAATAAAAAAAGAAGAGTTTGTCTTCGGAGTGCGTCATGAGGCTTTTGTTGCAGACACGGACGGCGTGGTTCACGGCAGGAAGGAAAGAACAAAGAATTCATCTACTAGACGACACAAAAACCCTCTACACGACGAATAGAAAAAAAAAAAAACGTGTAACAGACACACACATACACACAAACAGAACATATTCGGTCCACGTTTAAAAAAAAAATGCATTCGATAGGTGGGGAAACTGATATTTTGATTGTTATTTTTGTCGAGTGAGGTGTTTTTCATCAAATTGTATTGTTTTAATCTTTTTTTGTTTTTTTATTTAAATGTATCGTCGAGAGAGAAACTCATGAATTAATTTTCCTTGTTTTTTTGTTTAGCCGAGAGTATTGTTTTGTTTTTATTTTTTGTTTTTTTGCTATCCTCATATTAAAATTTTAGTATATAAAAGAAAAAAGAAACAGTGACTAATTAAGATTAAGTTGAGGTCAGCCAATTAAAGGGAGTTAGAATGAGAGAATTGACCTTTTGGCGATGCACTAAGGGTTTTAGTGAGGATCCGATGTGGAGGTCGTAGGGCGTGTTACTTCCAACTGACGGGTTGGGATTGAGTTATGTTCGCTATGCGTGACACATTTAGGTAGCCAGTCAGCTTGCGATGATACAGAAAAAAAGTTGTTTCGGTGCACACGCGTGAAAAAGCGATTTTGTAGCCATGAAAAAATTGGCATGATATATTTTTTTTTGGGGGGGGGGACCTCGGAGTTATCGCATCGGTGTAGGTCATTGTTGTTTAGTGGGTCGGTGGGGCCCATGACGGTGGGGCCCATGAGGGCACCGCGATGGTATGGCAAGTCTGGATGATTGTGAAATTAGGTCAGTGTTGAAAAGCATAGCGGTCGAATATTATGATAAGACATTACAGAGAAATTAGATGGCTGACCAGTTAGGAGTTATCAGAATTTTAAAATGTTTTTTTTTTGTTTTGCCCTGTTTTCTGTTAGAATTTTCTGGATGGGTGTGGTGAACTGTGTGACTAGGTATCGTGTGCGGATGCCGTGGGGTCAAGTGGTCAAGCAACCTTGCAACGGGTGTACACCCAGCGTGTCCTACAATCGATTGTGACAGGGATGGCCATAGAGCCGATATCGATCGTAAGGAGAATTTCCTTACATCCCAGGAAAGGTCATAAGGCCGATTTATGGCAGCCGGGTCAGGAGGGTGGAACTGAGATGTCCAGCTGCGTTGACCCCTGTTTCTGACCAGATCCTGTGGAGGGGTGTGTAAAAATAAAAATCTTAGGATTGTTTTTTTTTGTATAGGGAGGGGAGGAATGTTGGATAATGGCCCTATGGAAATGGACATATCTGTTGGGAATCGTTGGTTTGACTTTCACAGAATTAACGCGGCTGCAGTCGAGTGCAGATTAGGGCCTGTTCTCACAGTCAGAACTAACAGACGTGACAAGGTTACCGTGTGACGAGACCCCAGATCAAGGGTCAGTCTGCACCTGTGAGAGGCTCTGTGACGTCGCGGGCCTTGCGTGGGAAAGAGAGGATCCGTGACGTCACTCGTTCTTGTGAGAAGCGAGTTTTTAGAGTCTGATTCGGAAGGCGAACCGAGCAGGACATGCGATTCACAATGTAAAAATAAGGGATATTTCCCTTTAGGGAATACAAGCGCGAGAAATCCTTTCCACCCCTCTCTATGAATAGTTAACAAAACATTGTTAACTAACTAGAATAAAGTAGTGATTTGCTCTCTCCCTCTCCCTCTCTCTCGCCATAACGAATGACTCCCAGTTTGAAATAACAACGCTTGCAATAAAATGAATTAAATAAAAAAAAAGAAGAGTTTGTCTTCGGAGTGCGTCATGAGGCTTTTGTTGCAGACACGGACGGCGTGGTTCACGGCAAGAAGGAAAGAACAAATAATTCATCCACTAGACGACACGAAAACCCTCTACACGACGAGGGAGAAGCTAAGGTATGCAATATAAAAACCAAGTTGTCGAAATTTTTGCTGACCCAAGTTGTTCCCTCTGAACATACTTTCATACACTGTTCTATGCAACTGGTGCAATGCACACTTTCAGCACTATGAGCGCATCTCCCCAAAAGGTTTATGATAAGTGCACCCCTCTCACTAGAAAACTACTCTTTATAACCATACCAATGTGTTCTTTTTTTTTAATGAGAAAAACTCATAGAATTATTCAATTTTAATTTAATTTTTAGCATTTATTCGATAAATCATATGTTGTACTAGCTGTACCTACACGGTGTTGTCCGGGATGTAGTGAAGTTTAGTTTTTAATTTTTATTTTGAACAATTTTTAAACTTATATAGAAAATACAATTTTTAAACTTATACAGGAAATACAATTTTATTTGTAACAGAGATAACTCTTTTTATATTCTTCAAATAAAAATATGAGTTATTCCACATTTTAAAAAAAATTTATACAGAAAAAAAATACGATTTCAGTTGTAAGAGAGACAACTTATTTTATAGTCGTAAATAAAAGTATGAGTACATCCCCGTGCTTGTTGTTTTAGCTTGGCGGTCATAGTTGCAAAATGTTGGCGATGAAAGGGTGGCTCCGGGCGCCTAAATTGGGGGTGGGTTGGCATCTAATCAGATTTAAACTATATCCCTTTCTCATAACGTTTCTCAGTACTAAGTCTTATACTTGAGTCTTTGGAGCAAACAATTGCATCACCAGACCTCTTCGCACTACTGGTCGGAGTACATAATTATTTAAATAAACTGTGGCGAAGTGCGTTATTATTGTACAAATGAAAGTTGGTTAGTCAGAATCAGAGTTTGATACGTCAACTAAAATGCTATGTAGGTCCTACTTTTAAAATCTCACAAGATAACGTTGTATATAAGATAATGAATAAAAGTTTTCTAATAAAATTTAACATCATAGTGATTATTAAAAATAGTATAAGCTTGACGATGAGAACAGTAGGTCAAATAATCCAGATTATACAAGATTAGCACATATGTACAGTAAGGTTTTGTTAATTTAAAAAAAATATGGTATCCTTAAAAACGATCATATATATTTTTTCGTACAACATTTTTATTAAAGAGACAAGAAAAGAAAATTAAGGAAGCCTCCAGAGCACTGCTGGAAGTATCTGTTCCCGCCCCTATCCGCCTCAACTAGCTTAGACCCACACTCAGTTGGGGGAGGATGGTGGGGGTTCTGAGGTAGATTGAATCAGCTCTGATCATGCATACTCTGGATGTGGCTACGGAAACGGCTATTTTGTTTACTGCCTCACTTTGCTGTCGGAGAATCTTTCCTGGGCAAGGGACAGAGAAGAGTCGGGCGGTCTTAAAATAAATAATCTTCAGAAAAAAGAGGATTGGGATGCTTTCCAATTCCCAATGCTAGCAAACTTACCCTCGAAATGAAAAGGAAAATATTGAGACACAATGAAGGGGGATTAAACACAAGCAGAAATGGTTAACGATTATTCTGACAAATAGAAGCCCTTGTACAATGTCATCCTTCAGCTATTGATGTGTAGCTGCAGAAAGATTTAAGAGATTAATTCAAAGAGTCACGATTTTATCCACAGAAAATAGTGCATGACCCCACGTAGACGATAACAAGCAGTTCAAATATTCAAGAAAAAAGATACTTTATTTTTGTATAGTCTGTAAGAAGTATTTTCTAGTTTGTATATTATTTTATTATATTTAAAAGTAAATACTCTATTGTAATTTAAATTAGTTATGCGTATATGTTTATATACTTGTTTGTACATGATTCATTCCTAAACTAATTAATCGATCATCATAAATTTGGAACACACCTGCTAGATGTGAGGGGTCTAAATATGGTCCATATTTAGTATAATTTAATTTTTCGCAAAGGGAGTCTAAAGTGGGTAGAACCCCTTTATGATAATTTTGATACCGCAAATTGTTGTGAAATTTAAAAAATAGATATTAGGTATCAATCAATAAATATTCTCCAAATTTCATTTTCTTTGGAGTATTTAAAGGGTTTTTAAGATGAATAATATGGGCACAACCTTCCATTTGAAAATTCAATTGTTTCAGATTTGCAGTGAATTTTATCCATAAACATTATATGCCAATTAATCAAGATTCTATGAATTTCAATTTCTTTTTAAGCTTAAGCCTTAAATTTTATGCATTTTCTAGAATCAATATCATATAATGGATTTTTAACAAAATTAGAATAAGGATTCTAAACATCGAGTTTCGTATCATTATATCTCGATTTTAATCTTAATAAAAAGATATAAAGTGGTGCAAAACTGTTCTTTTCAGCGAATTAATTTTACCCATTCTGGTCATTTCAGGGCCGGCGGGACAGTTATAAAAGTGGGGGGGGCGGTTAAACACATGCATATATGACTTCATTATTGATGACCATAAAGTGGGGGGGGGGGCTTGAGCCCCCCTCCATGAATATATATAATATATATATATAATAAAATATATATAATATATTATATATAATATATATATATAATATATATATATATAATATATATATATAATATATATATATATATATAATATATTATATATAATATATTATATATATATAATATATATAATAAAATATATTATATATAATATATTATATATATATATATATATAATATATATATATATAATATATATAATAAAATATATATATATAGTATATATATATATAATAAAATATATTATATATAATATATTATATATATATATATAATATATATAATAAAATATATATATATAGTATATATATATATAATATATTATATATATATATATAATATATTATATATAATATATTATATATAATATACTAGCTGTACCCGGCCACGCGTTGCTGTGGCTGTTAGTTGAAATGAAGAGGTGGCCTTTTGGAGTTCATTTTGATCCAGTTCCATAAGTTGCCATTTAATATGAATGGTTTAATTTTCCAATACTTGTGGATACACAATATTCTTAGTGGTTCCCGTTTCAGTGTAGATGAAGAGATTGTCCGGTTTGCCGACTCTACAACATGCAACGTATAATTGCCCATGTGAGAAGCAATCAGTATGAAATATAAGCCACAAAATTGTAAAGATTGTCCCTGTGCTTTGTTGATTGTGATAGCAAATGCCAATCGAATTGGGAATTGTAATCTCTTAAATTGAAAGGGCAGATCTGTTGGAATCATGGGAATGCGCGGAATTAGAACATCTTCACCTTTGAAAGGCCCTGTAAGAATTGTTGCTTCAATGATGTTGGTCATTAATTTTTTTACTGAAAGACGTGTGCCATTACTAAGTTTAGGCTGGTTAATATTTTGCAGCATGATAATTGGTACACCAATTTTTAATTGCAGTACATGTGGTGGAATCCCTAGCAAATCTAGTGAATTCAAAAACTCTGACGGATAATTGACTGCTTCATCTGCTTCAACAACAGTGTCGACTGACTTGTATGTGACTAACTCACCATGAATGTTCAACTGAATATTATTGTTGAGTTCGTGGACATTTTTGTTCTTCGGTGCAAGAATGGCTCGTTCACTCAGCCAACTGTGATTCTTAAAATGAATGTGGATGTCCGGGAATACTTTTGTAATTAATTCGTCTTTTGATGTAACTAAATTACAGAAGTTGTGTGGCAATGAAATTCGCCTCAAGTGAGATTAGCCGGCACTTTTCCATTCCCAACAATTGTTTTGAAAAGAATTCTGGTGATAGATTATTTTGCTGCTGGACACGCATATTTATAGTCAAATTTAATGTCTTAACATGTCGCCAAAGAGTGGAGTATTTGAGGCAAGCATTTATTTCATCTGCTGGTGTTGATCGAGGAATTATAGGTTATGTTTGCCTGAAATCTCCAGCTAGCAATATCACTGCATTCCCAAATAATCTACCATTTCCACGCAAATCTTGCAATGACCGATCAAGAGCCTCCAGTGATTTTTTGTGTGCCATTGTGCATTTATCCCAAACAATAAGTTTACATTTTTGTAATACCTTTCCCATACCTGATGTTTTGGAAATATTGCACATGGGAGTTTCAATAAATTGCATGTTTAAAGGTAGTTTCAAAGCTGAATGAGCAGTTCGTCCACTTGGTAGCAATGTTGCAGCTATTCCTGAAGATGCAAGAGCTAAGGCTATGCCGTTTTGTGATCGAATGGCTGCCAAAATAAATTTAATTAAGAAGGTTTTACCAGTTCCTCCTGGCGCATCTAAGACAAATATATTTCCCACTCCATTATTTACAGTCTGCATTATTTTGTTGTAAATGGCTTTTTGCTCAGGTGTTAGTTTGTGAATATTTTCTTGCACATACAACAAAAGATCATCTGTGTTGTAATTTTGTTCCCTATGTAATTCTACATCAAACAAAGCAGCAGCAGGTCGTGTCGGCGAGGTAATTCCTAATTGATTGAGAACTTTGTTTGCAATTTCTAAGCACAAATTTTCAATTCTTATCAATGCCTCATTATAGATTTCTGATGTAAAATCCAGGTAGGTATTTGGATTTTCATCGCGTATTTGATGGAAAATGTCTTCGGCCATGTGTGATTTATATTTCTCCCATAACTCTATTGGAGATGAAGGGGAGCAATTGGTCAAGATGATTGCAAACAATGCACGAATATTATTAGGATGGGATGTGTTGCACGCATCATTAATGCATTCATCCCAGTGTCTGTCATTTTCCAATAAATTCAGAGCTTGACATGCACTGCGAAAAGTGGCATGTGTAATGCTATTGACAATTTTTAATTGCTGGAATGATGTTGGACCAGGCACATTTACCAACAACATGCGAAGAAAGAAACATTCATTTTGTTTTGGATGGATAGTATACAGTCTGCCTATTGTGTTTTCTTTGAATATTCCAGGTTGTCCTTCAACTTGCTGTCCTCGTTTGCATCGTTCAAATGAATGTCTACTCCTATTCCATGTGTAATACTGAGGCACTTCCGAATAGAGGAGTGTTTTTGCAAATGTGTCAGTTTGACATAACATGAAGAAAGCCGTTAATGTTGTAGCCGGTGGATTCAAAGCTATTTGTTCCACATTCGAAGCTGTAAAGTAAACATGTTGTCCATTTTCTAGATGTACCGCTAAGTGCACAATAGCCGGACTTCGTTCATGTATGGGAAAAGAAAGAATTCGCCATACCTCTTCATTGCTGCTTATGTATCTTCCAGCTTGATACTGTGTGATTTCATCAATATGTAGGCTTTCATTCAGATCATTTCTACGTGTTTGCACGGCAAAAACTGCCATATCGCTGCCTTTATTCACATACTTACCAATGTATTTGATGGACTTAACAGAGTTACAGTATTCCACATTGATGTGTGATTTGTAGGTTTTTGATAGCAAAGGTGAATATGGGACAACCCATCGGTTATCAACTTCTATATTGCCATTTCGCATTTGTAAAGTTGCTAATTTACCGCCATCTTCTACCGACCTTCTTTTGTATAAAGGGTATCCATCATTTCCGGTAACTGTGTTGGGTAGTAATGCTCGGGGATATCGCTTTGAGCATTTTCCATCAAGCATGCATGGTGAATTTGGATTAATTATACCGCAAGGTCCGTGTATCATATGTTTAATTACAATTTCATGCAAATCCTTGTCAATGTCAGCATCAGGTAATTTAGCAGATATTACATTGTCGATTTCGTTTGGACTGATTTTGCTGTAGAGCCAGATTAGGATATGGGAGTGTGGCAATCCTCTCTTTTGCCATTCCACTGAATACATCCAGCAGCACACAGAACCAAATACTTTATGTTTTACAATGAAATTTATTAGCGATTTAAGCTTTTGTCTGAATACACGCGCTGTAATATCATGTCTATCTACTGATGATTGGCCAGGAAGTAAAAGTTGTTTTATATCATTCCAAGCTGGGTTGCATGTAAAAGTAATGAAGAGGGCAGGACGCCCATAGAGACGAACATATGCAAATGCATCTTGAGTGTACTCATGCATATGACGTGGACTGCCTAAATATGAAGATGGTAAAATTGTTAGTCTTCCAACATTAGTTGTATTACCATCATTTACAACTGCATCTCGCAAATGAACATATTCTTCAGAACGAAGTTTGGACTGATTCAAACGGATGAATAGCAGACGTTCAGTTTCAATTTTTGCATACATGTCTACAATGTATTGGTGGAACAATTGGCAGCATTTCAGAATGTGATTGTTTTCGTTCTCTCGAATCATAATTCGGTATGAGTAATAATTCATTGCGCTGCATTTCTTATCCGTTTCTTCGCCACTAACTGGATTTATCATGGTAACATTGAAATGATATCCATCAGCACCATCCCAAAAAAGGAGTGGATATTGCAGTGCATCGTAGCATCGATGAGTTGCAGCAATGTTTGTTAATTGGTCATTCCTCCTATGAAGAACAATATCCCTAGGTTGAAATTGATCTCCAACTATAACAATTGCCACTTCATCTATACTTGGAGCATTGAATCTTCGCACATGTTCTCCAGCAGGCGTTTTGTCAGCATGAATAATAATTTTGTGTGTATCAGATGGCATCATTTCAATGGCAGTTTTGAATAAAAGAACTAAATTAATTTTATTATGGAGCATATCTTGCAGTTGGGTAACAATGGACCTTTTTATACTGGTTGAAATTCCACAGCGTGCATTAAGTTCATCATTGTTATCACCGATAAAATACATTTGTAGAAATTTATGTTGAGCATCTGGATATGGAAGCAGAGATCCAACTTTATGGTAAATTTGTCCTTTTACTTTAAAAGTTGGCATGAATTGAGCTGTAATAGTTTCTGCAGCGAACGACGTCATTTGGAAGCATGAGTTGTAGTTCCTGATGTTTGATAAAAAATGCTTTGATTCAGCCGTATTACCAGCAAGCAAAGTTTTTAATGGTTCTGGTGGATCTGCCAGTTGAGGTAGTTTAATTTTCCCTGCGGCACAACACAATCCTTTAGTTTCTCCCTTAAATTTCAGAGCTTTGCAATAGGGACACACTTCAGTCATAGTGCCTATGTGAACATGGTGGCTTAAACTATAATCCTCATGAGGGTTGTAATGAAATGCTAGGCGATCCCAATCCAGGGATTGTTGAGCATGGAGCCTTGTTTGACGCCGATCTGCTAGTCTCAGCCTCTCCCGTTCGTTACGTTGTGAACGAAGCAGATCTGAAGATGCCTGACGGGATTGTTGTATCCGCAACCGTTCCTCTTCAAGTCTGGCTGCACGTCGCTGTGCTGATTCATTCGCACGTACTTGAATCATTCTTTGTCAAGCTTGTTGGTTTGCAGATGCCAGTTGTTCATGAGTTTGATTTGCAAGTAATCGACGCCTTGTTTCTGCACGGCGAGTATGACGACCGAAGTTTGATCTTCGGGGGGGGGGCATGTTTGTTAGTTATGTATTAAATTTTACCTGTATAAATGTAACAGTAGGAAAGAATAATTGTATAAAGGTAAATGGATTTAAAAAAACAATCAATTATAACCCGCTTCAGGGTTGTCGAAGAAATGCAAGTATGTTTTTTTTTTATAGATGAAGCATGTTAAAAGTAAGAAAATGAGGAAGAAGGCAGGTTTAAAAAACAACGAAGTAGATACGAAATGAAATTAAAGCACGTCTGTTAAGTATTAAATCGTACCTGAAGGATGGTTAAAGTCTAAAAAATGAGTAAATGCGAAATGAAATTAAAGCACGTGGGTTATGTATTAAATCCTACCTGTAAAAATGAAACAGTAGGAATGAATAATTTTATAAAGGTAACTGGTTTTGAAATAAACAATCAATTATAACGCGCGAGTAAGGGTTGTGTAAGAAATGCAAGTAGTGTTGTTTTTGTTTTTTAGAGATGAAGCATGATTACAGGGAAGAAAATGATGAAGGAAGCAGGTTTTAAAAACATCGAAGTAGAGAGGAAATGAAATTAACGCACGTTGAGTTTTTTTTTTTAAGAGGAAGCATGGTTAAAGTAAAAAAAATGAGTAGATGCGAAATGAACTTAAAGCACGTGCGTTATGTATTAAATCTTACCTGTAAAAATAAAACAGTAGGAATGAATAATTTTATAAAGATAACTGGTTTTAAAATAAACAATCAATTATAACGCGCGAGTAAGGGTTGTGTAAAAAATGCAAGTAGTGTTGTTTTTTTTTTTTAGAGATGAAGCATGATTAAAGGGAAAAAAATGAGGAAGGAAGCAGGTTTTAAAAACATCGAAGTAGAGAGGAAATGAAATTAACGCACGTTGAGTTTTTTTTTAGAGAGGAAGCATGGTTAAAGTAAAAAAAAATTAGTAGATGCGAAATGAACTTAAAGCACGTGCGTTATGTATTAAATCTTACCTGTAAAAATAAAACAGTAGGAATGAATAATTTTATAAAGATAACTGGTTTTAAAATAAACAATCAATTATAACGCGCGAGTAAGGGTTGTGTAAAAAATGCAAGTAGTGTGGGTTTTTTTTTTAGAGATGAAGCATGATTAAAGGGAAAAAAATGAGGAAGGAAGCAGGTTTTAAAAACATCGAAGTAGAGAGGAAATGAAATTAACGCACGTTGAGTTTTTTTTTTTAAGAGGAAGCATGGTTAAAGTAAAAAAAATGAGTAGATGCGAAATGAACTTAAAGCACGTGGTTTATGTATTAAATCTTACCTGTAAAAATAAAACAGTAGGAATGAATAATTTTATAAAGATAACTGATTTTAAAATAAACAATCAATTATAACGCGCGAGTAAGGGTTGTGTAAAAAATGCAAGTAGTGTGGGTTTTTTTTTTAGAGATGAAGCATGATTAAAGGGAAAAAAATGAGGAAGGAAGCAGGTTTTAAAAACATCGAAGTAGAGAGGAAATGAAATTAACGCACGTTTGTTAGGTAAGTATTAGTGTAAACGTTTGTTTAAGGAAACAAACAACGAATAAGGAAAACACTTTTTACGTATGAAGTAGATACGTGACAGCGGAAGGAGGAAGGTCAATCCAGAAGTGAAGTTGGACATACAGGTTCGCAGAAACGGGTTGTAAACCGGAAGTGCAACTTAGTAGGAACGAATTGTAATAAAAAGTGTTTTTTTATGTGTAAAGTAAAAATTATGTAAATAACATAAAAACATAGCTCGGATGTAAGGATTTGCTATGAAAAATTTCAGTGGTAATGGTATAGTGGAAGTATATTTCCATGGGAAACGAACAAACCAACTTTACATTTTTATATATATATCATAATAATATATATATATATAATATATAATACATATATATTATATATATATATAATATATTATACACCGTAATTGACTGTGTTAGTTACCAATGTGTAAAATTGCAAATGGCTACCAATCTGTTCAATTGTAAGTGCTGGCGAAACACATTTCGCTTAAACTAACATGCGACCAACTAATTAATATTATTATTGTTAATGATAATATTATTAGTATTATTTTATTATTCTTATTAGTATTGTTTTTATTTTTGCTTTTACGATCATTATCAATATTATTATTAGCATTATTCCTGTTATTTTTATTAGAATTGTTTTTATTTTTGCTTTTACGATGATTATCAATAATATTATTAGCATTATTCCTATTATTCTTATTAGAATTGTTTTTATTTTTGCTTTTACGATGATTATCAATAATATTATTAGCATTATTCCTATTATTCTTATTAGAATTGTTTTTATTTTTGCTTTTACGATGATTATCAATAATATTATTAGCATTATTCCTGTTATTCTTATTAGAATTGTTTTTATTTTTGCTTTTACGATAATTATCAATAATATTATTAGCATTATTCCTGTTATTCTTATTAGAATTGTTTTTATTTTTGCTTTTACGATGATTATTAGCCTTATTCCTAATATTCTTATTAGTATTTGTTGCATGACGGACTGAATGAGAGTTTCACCGTCTGGAGTTACGCCCCTTTACCGGGGCACTCATGTTTTGCCTGATGTAAATAAAGGACGCCATTTTTATAAAACATGATCTCTGTCGTTATGTTTCTATTCAATCCATTGACATCCTCTAAAATGACACATGGTGGCAGCGGTGGGATGAAGATATGTCTAAGTAAGATGTACAAAAGGATAAGAAACAGATAAGTAACTTTATTATTCTTGTTTCAAATTGTAAATTCGTACGTACGTCACGTGGAGAAAAGAAAAAAAAATGTCGGAAGACACAAACAGACAAGTGGCTAGTATAAGACCACCAGCGCCCTTATGTATGGAAGATAATTTATCGGCGAACTGGAAGTTGTTTAAACTGAAATGGCATAACTACGCCATTATTACGTGTTTGACGAAACATTCATTACAATATCAGACGGCACTTTTGCTTCACACGTTGGGAGATGACGCATTGAAAGTTTACTACGGATTTCAATTTCTAACACCTGAAGATGAAAGAACACCCACCGAAATTATTCAGGCATTTGATAAATACGCTATAGGGGAAACGAATGAAACCTACGAGCGTTACGTATTTCATTCTAGAAAGCAAGGAGGATCAGAGACTGTGGAATCCTTTATTACGGCACTTCGGACGTTAGTAAAAACGTGCAATTTTTGTGACAATTGCGTTTCATCAGTACTCAGAGATCAGGTAGTGCTGGGAATACACAACCCCCAGACACAAGCTGAATTATTGAAAATAAAACAGTTAGACTTACAAAAATGTATTGACATTTGTAAGCTGTCTGAAAATGCCACGGTCCAGTCCAGAATCCTAAGGCCTGAAGGAGTGAATAAGGTTGATTTTAAACCCAGGGGAAAGACATCGGCACAAACTGACAGAGATTGCCGGGCGTGTGCACTGCGGCACGGACCAAGAAAAGAGTTATGTCCTGCATTTGGCAAGACCTGTTATCAATGTAATGGAAAAAACCACTTTGCCGTGAAATGCAAAGTACCAAGGAAAAAGAAGGTGCAGGCTGTCAAAACCCAATATGAGGACCAGGAAAACGACAGTAGTAGTTGTTCAGACTATGGACAGGTAGACAACATAACGATTAAGGAAAAAGTGAATGCTGTGAGTCAAGAGGTGATAAAGGCAGAAATGAGGGTCAAGGGAAAACCAATTGCTTTTCAGCTCGATAGTGGAGCGTCCGTGAATATATTGAATGTGAAACACGTGATTGGAAAAACACTGGAACATTCAAATAAGACCCTTGTCATGTGGAATGGAGCAGAAGTGAAGCCGTTGGGAGAATGTCGAGTTAAAATGATAAACCCCAAAACTGGACAAAAATATGCGGTTAAGTTTGTCATTGTGAAAGAGGATTTCCATCCCTTACTGGGAGCAAATGCAATCCAGAAAATGGAACTCGTCACAATCAATAACAACAAATTCAAAATGGTCGCCAAAGTTTCCCAGATGAATGAATCCAGCAGCCAGTACTCGGACAGAATTATCAATGACTTCAGAGATGTGTTCAGGGAAGAATTGGGTCAATTACCAGGAGAGGTACATTTGCAGGTGGATCCAGGAGTAACACCAAATGTTGCAGCAACACGGAGAATACCAGTGGCACTTAAAGACAGGCTAAAAGTCGAGTTGGAAAAACTGGTTAAGAAGAATGTTATTGAACCAGTGAGCGACCCAACACCATGGGTAAGTGCGTTAGCACTGGTAACTAAGAAAAATGGAAACCTGCGGATATGTATAGACCCAAGACCACTGAATAAAGCTCTAAAAAGGGAACATTTTCAGTTACCTACACTGGACGATTTACTACCAGAACTGGCTGACAGCAAGGTATTTTCTACCCTGGATCTACGAGATGGATTCTGGCATGTAAAATTAGACGAAGCCAGCAGTCGCTTAACAACATTTGCTACACCATATGGTAGGTTCCGGTGGAAGGTTTTACCGTTCGGTATTTCTCCAGCTCCAGAGATATTTCAAAAGACCCTTTTTAACAATGTGTCCGATTTGGAGGGGGTGGTTAACAAAGCGGATGATCATCTGGTGATTGGGAAGGGTAAAACGATGGAAGAAGCAACAATTGATCATGACCGAAAACTCAGGAAACTGTTGCAGAGATGTCGTGATCGCGGGATGCGATTGAATGCTGAAAAATTGAACCTACGACAAACGTCTATATCTTTCCTGGGACACATAATAACCAGTGATGGTTTACTTCCTGATCCTGGGAAAGTAAGAGCCATAAAAGAGATGCCGTGTCCAACAGATGTGAAAGGAGTGCAACGATTGGTTGGATTCGTGAATTACCTGGCAAAATTTCTACCACACATATCTGATGTGATGGCCCCAATTCGAAATTTGGTGAAGGCAGATGTGCCATGGACATGGTCCCAAATTCATGAAGAGGCTTTTGGGAAAATTAAAGAGGTAGTGAGTGAGGCACCAGTGTTGAGGTACTATGACCCCAACAAATCTTTGGTCATCCAATGCGATGCAAGTGAGAAGGGCATGGGGGCTGCACTACTACAAGAAGGTCAACCCCTAGCCTATATCAGCCGTGCACTGACCGACACAGAAACTCGGTATGCACAGATTGAAAAGGAACTACTAGCAGTAGTCTACGCATGTGAACGGTTTCATCAATATACGTTTGGTCGACAGATAACAGTACTAACCGATCATAAGCCACTGGAAGCGATTATGAAAAAAGAATTGGTGAAATGCCCGAAACGACTTCAAAACATGCTGATGCGACTACAGGCTTACGATGCTACAGTTCTGTACCATCCAGGTAAGAAAATGTTCCTTGCAGACACGCTATCAAGAGCATACATCTATGGATTGAGCAGTGAAGATATGGACGATGAAGATGATGTCAAGGAAGCAGAATATATTCCTATAACAGAGAGAAGGCTGCTTGAACTGCGCTCAGCCACGAAGGAAGACAGAAGCTTGCAGCAGTTGCATTAAGTAATTCTGGAAGGATGGCCAGAAGAAAAAATACATCTTGACCCAGAGGTGAGACCATATTTTAATATGCGGAATGAAATGACGGTGCAAGATGGCTTAATTTTCAGAGGAAACCGGGTAGTGGTTCCACTGACACAGCGAGCGGTGTTGAAAGAAAAACTGCATTCCACACACCTGGGAGTAGAAGGATGTTGCAGAAGAGCAAGAGAATGTTTGTATTGGCTAAATATGAACAGTGACATCAAAGACTATGTTTCAAAGTGCCCCATATGTAGAAAATATGAAGTGGCCAACCCGGCAGAACCATTAATGGTCCATGAAGTTCCTGACAGACCCTGGGCGAAAGTGGGAGTAGATCTCTTTAAGTTTGCAGATAGAGACTACCTGTGCACAGTTGATTACATGAGCAACTTCTGGGAAATCGATCATCTTCTCAATACACAAGCAAAGACAGTGATAACCAAACTTAAACACCATTTTGCACGTCATGGAATACCAGATCAGGTCGTAACTGATAATGGCCTCAGTTTAGTAGCCAGGAATTTTCTGCCTTCGCAAAAAAGTGGTGTTTTACACATACACCTGTCAGTCCATACAATAGCATGGCAAATGGCAAAGTGGAATCTGCGATAAAGATGGCAAAGAACCTTTTCCGGACTTGGTTTTGTTTTTATTTTTGCTTTTACGATTATTATCAATAATATTATTAGCATTATTCCTGTTATTCTTATTAGAGTTATTTTTATTTTTGCTTTTACGATTATTATCAATAATATTATTAGCATTATTCCTATTATTCTTATTAGTATTGTTTTTATTTTTGCATTTACGATTATTATCAATAATATTATTAGCATTATTCCTGTTATTCTTATTAGAATTGTTTTTATTTTTGCTTTTAGGATGATTATCAATAATATTATTAGCATTATTCCTATTATTCTTATTAGTATTGTTTTTATTTTTGCATTTACGATTATTATCAATAATATTATTAGCATTATTCCTGTTATTCTTATTAGAATTGTTTTTATTTTTGCTTTTACGATGATTATCAATAATATTATTAGCATTATTCCTATTATTCTTATTAGTATTGTTTTTATTTTTGCATTTACGATTATTATCAATAATATTATTAGCATTATTCCTGTTATTCTTATTAGAATTGTTTTTATTTTTGCTTTTACGATGATTATCAATAATATTATTAGCATTATTCCTATTATTCTTATTAGTATTGTTTTTATTTTTGCATTTACGATTATTATCAATAATATTATTAGCATTATTCCTGTTATTCTTATTAGAATTGTTTTTATTTTTGCTTTTACGATGATTATCAATAATATTATTAGCATTATTCCTATTATTCTTATTAGTATTGTTTTTATTTTTGCATTTACGATTATTATCAATAATATTATTAGCATTATTCCTGTTATTCTTATTAGAATTGTTTTTATTTTTGCTTTTACGATGATTATCAATAATATTATTAGCATTATTCCTATTATTCTTATTAGTATTGTTTTTATTTTTGCATTTACGATTATTATCAATAATATTATTAGCATTATTCCTGTTATTCTTATTAGAATTGTTTTTATTTTTGCTTTTACGATTATTATCAATAATATTATTAGCATTATTCCTGTTATTCTTATTAGAATTGTTTTTATTTTTGCTTTTACGATGATTATCAATAATATTATTAGCATTATTCCTATTATTCTTATTAGTATTGTTTTTATTTTTGCATTTACGATTATTATCAATAATATTATTAGCATTATTCCTGTTATTCTTATTAGAATTGTTTTTATTTTTGCTTTTACGATGATTATCAATAATATTATTAGCATTATTCCTATTATTCTTATTAGTATTGTTTTTATTTTTGCATTTACGATTATTATCAATAATATTATTAGCATTATTCCTGTTATTCTTATTAGAATTGTTTTTATTTTTGCTTTTACGATGATTATCAATAATATTATTAGCATTATTCCTATTATTCTTATTAGTATTGTTTTTATTTTTGCATTTACGATTATTATCAATAATATTATTAGCATTATTCCTGTTATTCTTATTAGAATTGTTTTTATTTTTGCTTTTACGATGATTATCAATAATATTATTAGCATTATTCCTATTATTTTTATTAGAGCTTCTACTTTTGACAGGTTATCCATAACTAACCTTTCACTTCACTTTCACGTTGAGAAGCTACTGTTCGTCATTTTATTACTTACTTCATTTGATGGATTCTATTTGTTTTATTTATACTTATGTATCCATCCATTCTCTTGAAATTCAGTAAACTAACAGAAAAAACTTAAAATTTCCAATCAGATTTATGATTTAAAAAAGCAGTAATTACAAAAATAGTAAAATCACTCATCATTTATAACTTAGAATTCAATATAATCATTTCCACAAATTCTGATGACATTTCTTTCTATTTTACGTTAATTCGGTGGATTTTTGTTTAAACTTGGTATGATCACAGGCTGGGTCTGAGTGAATGGTGATTTTACAGAGATCATTGTGCAAGGTGCCTGCCCATCCCATCATCGGCCATCCTCTCAGTCACTTCCTGGTGGCTTCTAATGTAAAAGCAATTTTCGTTGTTGTCGGCCCTCAGCACATGTCAAATCCATTCTCTCATTTTGCCCTGGATCAGTGCGATTTGTCTGTAGTTTCGGATGAAATAACAGAGAAATTAGGGGCAAAGTGTAGTATTTGTTCTGATACTACACCTAATCTTTTCTGTCCTGGGTCAGTGAAGGGGAAGTATTTCTAGACTGAGGCAATTTTTATTTTGTCCCAATCCAGAGTGCCCTTTTGGGGGAAGCTGGATTTTCCACACATTAAAAACCGACTTTGTGTCTAACTCTGCTCTCGTGGGGCGGCAAGTAAATAGGAACAGACTAATGTATTGCAAGATTCAAGAAAATTATTTTTAAAAAAAGCTGAAATTAAAATATCTCAAACTTGAAACCAATTCTTAAAAAAACAATAACTAAATATTGAATTTTGTTTGTTGTTTTAATTCGGGTATTGTGGATTGTTGTTCAGAAATAACAAAAATCCATCCAGCGCTTCACCAACGACAGGTTAGCTAAAGCATTTCACAATCCTCAAACAAAAAGAGAATGAAAAATACGGTTTTCAAAGAATTTTCTCAATACTTTCATTTCTGCCAAACATTGCAATAAACATTCAACCTCTTGTAAACAGGTTCGGAGTTAAGCCTCATGCCATTGACCAGAAACAATGCTCATAATCAGTCATTGTTCAAAGACATTGTTAACAAACAAGCAATCCGTTGAAAGCTCTCAGGTCAGAGGCGAAAAAGAAAGAAAATCTTCATAATAGACTACATTCCGAAATCTTGTTGATTCCCAGAAATGGTCTTCTGAAACAATTCCACCGTTTCTATTGATCATATGAACTATGAAAAAAATAACTGGAATAATAGAAAATAACATTGCTAATAACTTTAATTACATAAAACCAAACAAAAAACCATTATGCAAGTTATTGTAGTTTTACTAAATATTGTAAATTACAAAAGAAACTAAAAAAAACAGTTATAATTACATTTCCAGCACAATGTAAATTTTTCATAAAACATGTTTCAAGTGTAAATTAATTCGCAACAGTCATATCCTTCACCTTATAATAAAGAGCAATGTATACACATATATGTATATATATATATATATATATATATATATATATATATATATATGTATATATATATATATATATTAGACTCATCTTGTTTTTCAGCCGGACTGTGGTGTTCTATGCACTGATGAAGCCTTTTTGTGAATGTTCGGTAAATTTTGTATATCATAAATTTGTATATTTACAAAAATGGGCAGAAACAATTGTTTGTGAATTAATTTTTTTTTTGAAGAAATCAGGATTATATCATGTTAAATTAAGAGCTCTAGTTGTACTATACACTTGAGCTACTATATAAACCTTGGTGTGAACTTAAAAAAATATATATATATATATCGTCACACAAAGTTTAGTAAAAAAGCTGCTGGACGAATCAATTTTTGTATTTAGGGTGATCGAGAAAACAAATAGCAAGTCCGACAACGCCCTCCATTCAATCTATTTTCATAATGAGACGTTTCTTTTCTTTCTTTCTGCATTTTATACCGATTTATACATTCTTTCTCTTTCCTTTTCTTATAAACTGCTCAGTTTGAGAAGTCTTCTATCTTTTTATTAAACTTCACCGATTCAAACGTTATTTTATATTATGTAAACACTGGCAAACGATAATGTTTTGTTTGTTTCTTCATTTTTCACGGAAGGTGTTCACTCATTTACCAAATAAAATTAAAACATGAGTTGTCTCCCCCTGCGATCAGTACTACTTGAATAATATAACAACCATTAATCACAATATTTGTTAGATTTTGGGAAAAAATTAATCAGTGTTTTATTTTTAGATATTTGTAAAAAAAAAACCTTTGATGTTCTCAGTCCTCCTCAGAAGCAAACAAAAGTTTTCCTGGGGTCACTAATATGTGTGTAGGAGGGACTAAAGAGGATAGGAGAATGCTGGCTTTTGTATGGAAAAGGCAAGAGAACCAATTGTAACAAGAAAGGGTTGTTGGGTAGATACCCATTCTATAGACCTAGCTTGGTAGAAAGACAAATGGGTTGCCATTGGCTTGCTTATAAGAACAAACACCTCCATTACAATTGAAATCATTTTGATTCATAGAGTTTTATAATGAAAGAGGCAGGGGCTTAAAATAGTTACATAGGCAAAAATGCGAAAACATTATGAGTCGGTTTGATCGCGTACACACGAAACATGAGTTGAGTCTGGGTAACATGTCTCACGCTCACCAGGTTTTTACTGTGTGGATGAGACAGTAACATAAACGTCTCATCCCCTTCACGTGAAAAACACTGACTGCAGAAAAAATATAATGAAAAGTTCAGTTGAAGTGCCTCCGACCAAAAAGGTGTTCTGAATTTGGATAATGCATTATCACTGTGAGGATAAACTCACACAAAAGAAAATAGATTGTAATCATTTAACTGCTACAATCTATTTCATTTATCTTTTCATAAGCGGCCTTTTGGGGTTAATTCATCCTACTGTTTCTTTCAGTTTGAATTTGAATTTGAAATCTAGTATTTAGTAAGTGGTCCTATTAATAGGTTCGATTTCTAACGTTTATCTCTTTTGAACCATTGAAAGTCACATGCAGGAAGCCAAGTATGTTTTTGAAGCATGGATTTATACATTATTCTGAACAATTTTCAAGTATCATTCCGGCCTAAAAGTCTGAAATTATCTGTGACTATCAAATTCTACTCAACAATCAACACCTTTCAAAACTGAGATTATTATAAAATACCATTTTTTTAGAGCACTTTAAGTTTGGAAAAAAACAGAACATTGTTCGACTTCTTTGTTTAAACAGTTTGGTTCATATACATTTAATACAATTCACTGCCCATAATTTAAATCGTGTTTGATCTATTTCAGGATTTATATTGAGACAATTTTTCTTTATAATACTTCAAAAAAAATTTTTTTAATTTTTGCATTTTCAAGATATTTACCTCCAATAATTAATATTCAATTGTTATTGGTCAGCCCTTCTGATGATAAGAGAGTTATTTTTGAAAAGCTATGGTTTAAAGGCCAATTTGTATTTGTATTGTATCCTTGCTTGAACAATTGATGAGTTAATAAGCTTGTAAACTATGCAAATTTTATATATTTAATCACTTTATTATCCGTATATAAATGCTCTATCTACTATATTGAGCTTCACTGTATCTCGATAGGATCTAATATAATTCTTGATTTTTATATTATCCATTTATATATATATATATATATATATATATACATATATATATATATATACACAGCAGAGCGGTGGTAATATGTAAAAGAGCCAAAACTATCAAGAAGAACCTGCTATATAATGTCACTGACGATGTCTACTGATGAATCCCTCAGATGTATTTTGATAAATTTACACACACACATTATATATAGAGAGATATAGATAGACCCACAGACAGACTTTTTCGCGGTATCACAGCTCTTCAGTGCGGCTAGACCATCTAGTTGACAGTCTGTAGCTTTATCCATTAGGCCACAGAAGATGCGCTCGTAAATGATATCTACAATGTCTATTCATATAAACACCTACCGCCGCTTCCACAGTCCTCAATGAATGATGAAAATAAAGTTGGAAGCATTACAAATGTTATTAAATAATCAATAGTTCAAAAACAAGGAGAAATCTCAAATCCTTAATCCATGGATTTTCAAAGATAAATTCTTCTCATAAGAAGATAAAGACAGGTAATGTATGTATTACCGGTAACAAAAAAAGCTTTGAAAATATGAAAATATATACACATAAATAAAGACTTTTTGGCTAAAACGGTCCTAATTAAAGCAATCAACCCTAATAAATGATGTTAAGTTAAAAAGTTGAAATATACAACAATATTGCTCGGAATAGCCGAACTTTATGCATAACATTTAAGTATTTGAGTATGTTTAATATTTCCATATTTATTATTACCGGTAATACATACATTAACGCTTTTTATCCTCCGATTAGAAGAATTTTACTTGTTTTCTAACTATTGATGATTAAATATAATTTGTTATTCTTCCAACTTTTATTTTCATCATTCTTTTTATTGATTTATTGCTCTAGCCAGTATATTGAGCTTTCCATTATCATGATCGGTTATTATTTTAAAATACGCCATTTATCTTTAAATGTTCATTCATTGTTATAGATTGAGATCTGACAGTATATTTTTACAATAAATATTACTTTTTTAAGGATACCCGTGTTTTGCATAGACAAATTCATAAACCAAGATTATATCATGGAGTGTGAGCATTGTATCATGGAGTGTGAGCATTGTATCATGGATTGTGTGCAGTTTTTCATGTGAATGCGGCAAGAAAACAAAAATATGTAATAAATTATACGTTGTAATTTCTCTTTTTGAAGCAACTCATAGTCTGAGTGTGAGACATTCTAATCATAAAGTCGGTCTTGAATACTCATAATTCTATGAACGGCGCCGCAGCTAAAAAGAGTATATTTCTGCTGTCGGCATCACTTTATCGAATCAATATCTACTGAGAAAGGACTAATGAATATAAGACTTACCTTGCCGGCATTCATAATCAATGATGTCAGAATTGTGTCGTGTTAAGCACCAACAGATGTACTAAAATATTAGGCACACTGGCGAGTCGTAGAAACGATGGAACACGTGTCTGTCGATTACTATATATATATATATATATATATATATATATATATATATATATATATATATATATATTATTTTAACAAGTTAAAATGTCTTAATAAAATGCACTTAAAACCAACATTTTTCAAAAGTGCTCAATCCTAGGTAGAGCTCTATAAATATTTATTATATAAACATTTAAATCAGTCTAAGCAAATACAATTACTTTTCTGCACCTTTGTGCTTTTTCATGGCCTAGAGACTTCCAGACGAAACAAGGGTACGGAAACGTAATTGCAATTGTGTAGGCCGAATTAACTGTATATATATATATATATATATATATATATATATATATATATATATATATATATATAGAGAGAGAGAGAGAGAGAGAGAGAGATTAAGTGTTGGGGTATGTTGAAAAGAAATCAATAAAGTGCTCAATCGTAAGGTCTTGCATTCTTACAATCGAGCACTTTATTGATTTCTTTTCAACATACTTTGTTTCAACACTATACAGTTCCCATTGTGACGGATTTTTATATTGTTTATACTGCTTATATCCTTACATAAATCGGTGATACGGTTGATCACTCTAGGAACCTATTAACTATATCAACACTTAAAAAGATACACAGAAACAATGGATAAACAAAGAATTCAAATATTCAATCAAACACATTCCGACGCCCACCAACACTTTCTACATAAAATCACTTATAATAAGATGGAAGACCTCTTTGATGTGCCAGTGGGGTCCTACGATAGTTCGGATGTTTTATCTTATACTCCCGCCAAACCAAGTTTCTGACCAAGACTTCAGCCATAAACTATACCATAACCCCACTGAGCAGCTCAGATATGTCAACAACCAATTCTGCCCCCCTCCTAGTTTTAAAAAAACCTTTCATCCAACCTTGTGATTTTCCAACAATCCGCTCCATATTATAACAAAGCTCTCTGCGAAAGCGGCTATAGAGAAACAATTACTTACACACTCACCTAACCTACCAGACAATACAGCCTCAATGGGAAAATAAACATTGTATGATTCATCACCCATATCCATTCAGTATTACATATAACATAACAAAAGAATTCTTCTAATTAATAAACACTTTCCACGATCTAATAAGCTTCACAAACTCTTCAATATGAATACAATCAACACAAGTTATTCATGCTACCTCTCCATAGAATCCCTACTAGCCTCAAAACCCACAGCTCCAATCAATCCCCCAAACTCCCACTGCTCATGCCGAAGAGGTGGAGTTTGCCCCCGAGGAGGGGTTTCATAATCAGATTCTTAGTGTACGAAGCCAAAGTCATATGCGGTGTAAACCCCAGAAAAGAAGAAATCTGTATCAAAATGACACAAAGAACTTTCAAACATAGGCATTATGCTCACAATAATACTTTCAAATATCCTGGAAAACATGGCATCACCTCTCTTGCAACCACAGTATGAAACCTCAAAGAGTTCAATATACGTTATGAAATTAAATGGAGGATCATCGATAAACATAATCCTTATAGCCCCACCTCCAGGAATTGTCTACTATGCTGCACAGAAAAATTCAATATCCTACAAGCAATTAATAACCCTTCAATAAACTGTATGAAGGTCAAAACTGACGTATTCAAACTATGCCCCCACAGAAGAAAATTTCTACTCACTAAACGCCTAATAACGAAAACACATGCTACACTTAAAACCATAAACACACCCCTATCCATATATGTCTACATCCCTCTACCATATGGAAAATACAATACCTATCACCCCGCCCAGTGTCCTCTCTATCAAATTATACTTTATTATCATAATTAATTTTTTATATGTCCGATAAGAAACCCTCCCCCCAGATATATTATACATATCACCTCCACATCTTTCCTATCCCATATATAACCTACATTCACACCCCCATAATCCCCTATAAATAATATAAGTTATTGTGAACTTTATTATATTCTAATATATTTAAGTATTTAAAGATATTAAAAAATCTTCCTAGTTAAATGCCAAGAAATATAGTTATCGAGTACCCTTAAACAAAATGAAAAAATATATATGACCAAGATTTAAATCTAACCGATACACGCAGACGCTCTGATAGACACATAAACATAATTAGATAAAAGTTAACATCATTAATTAAAATAGAATGGCCCCACATGATCTCATACAGGGGCCACTACATACATATTATGAAGATAGCAAACCTGTGACCCATCTACTTGATTAAATACCCCTTAGGCCAAAAACTTTCGCTATAAAAGATAACCCTCTCCTCCATTAGATATCAATCCCTACGTTCACACCTAACGTTTAAAAATAGCACTCCCTTAAGTAATAAATTGAAATATAATAACCTCATCTACTCAAACATAAGCACTCTCAAGAATAAATGTATGAATATAACACACTTTATTAACATTAATAGCATTAATACTCCCCAATTCTGTAAATTAATAATAGTCAGCCACACCTGATTTAAGGCCACACACCGGTCTATAAATAAATTACACATCACACCATCACGCCTAAATACGAATACACAATAGAAACAGATAGAAAAATAGACATGCAACCTCAGTAATCAGCAATTAAATTGTATTTAAATAATACTAAGTTGCAATTATGCCCATACATCAATGTAGTACTTCCCTCAAAAGAAATACTTGAGAAAAAACACTGGACGATAAAAGCGGTCAGAATCTTCGTCTGTTCTATTTCTCGAATCGTCTTCATTCCGATAATTTGAAATGGGTCGTAATGGTCTGTTATAAACATTAAAGGCCTACCTGTGTCAATGAAACCAGGTTATATCTCTGGAATCAGTAATGTATAGTTTTTAAATAAATAATTTGTATGTATATATATATATATATATATATATATATATATATATATATATATACCACATTCTCAACGAAATTTTGTACATAATATTGATATTAAAAAAGAAATCGATTCCACTTCATAGACGCACTACATATTTTGAATTTTAATGCCTATGTTTGTTTTCAAAAAGAAATAACATTCTGTACGCATCATAGACGCACCACATCTTTTCAAATTTTGACTTCTATGTTTTTCTTCAGATAAGTCATCTTGAGAAAATCTTTGATTAAAGACAAAATGTCAATGAACATGTAAACAATATTCGGTTTTCCTTTTTTCATATACACACACACACACACACACACCCACACACACACACACACACACACCCACACACACACACCCACACACACACACCCACACACACACACACACACACATACACACACACACACACCCACACACACACACAAACACACACACACACACATACACACACACACACATACACACACACATACACACACACACACACACACATACACACACACACACACACACACATATATATATTAATTCAATGGTTGATTTTTGAGTATTACAATGTTCATATTTTGACTTTACCTATATTTACTATAGGTAAATTATTCTATTCTTCATTTATACTCTACTTAAGTCAAGGAATTTTGACGGATCAATTCGACTAGAAATCAATTTCCCCAAGCAAAATGAAGCTCAGTATTTAATATTTAAAATATAAACGTTTTTATCTGCGTTTCGAACTCTTTAATTTGTAAAATCCCCTGGTTTTCTACCTTGATCTTTCTACGATATTTTGAACATTCTTATTTTCTACTTTAAACGGATTTGATAGTTTGTTGCTCGATCTTTCTTCTCTGTTTGCTTTTTGTGTCTGGTGATTTGAAATCTTGGACCTTTCATTTGCCATTTTTATGATCATTTCCCTGGATTGCCTTTGAATTTATCTTCTTTTTGTCTTTCTGAGGAAAGAAGGGGGTGGCTGAAGCCTGGATTACCTGCGGTTACCTCCGGCTCCTCCAGATACACGTGTAAAAGTTATTTGGTTCCAAGATTGCTATTAAATCAGAGAATGATATAACCTTGGATTTAATACTTTATATATATAGATATAGATATATATATACACATATGTATATGTGTGTAAGCAGTTTTCCATGAAACAAACACCCACCCTCTCATCTCTAAAAAGGCATGTGAGAAAACGTGCAAAGACAGTATTAATATATAGATGATGCGATTACATGTATTAAGAGCCACAGGTATAGGATTAACATATCTTGAAATCTTTTATTCATGAAGAAATAGTGTGAGCACAAACGAACAAGACACACCTCGAAATTACATCTAAGAAAGCTGATATCACACTGTTGTGCAGAAAAGGCTCCAAACAGAAAAAAACGAAAATTTTAAAAATAGTTAAGTGACTTGTCTATAATTTCGTCCGCAGACTAAAATTCGTTTGATGTCCTGTCGAACCGTTTTTTTTTTCTTTCAAATAAAGATTATTCAACGCAACCACGAAGTCAGTCAGCCAGATGCCAGTGACAGAGACCTCTCCCAGCTAGGAGAGATAAGAACGAAACTATTATGAAATAAATGATACTCGATGTCACGCACATACCCCCACAATGCAAAATAAGACAAACACATACACACACTTTCTACACAGACTAATCACTTTTCTCCATTCTACAATAAAATAAAACAAAATCATGAGAGGGAACGAGTGTTTAGGTTTAGATGTTACATATACTTCCACTCCGAGGGGAAGTCCAATGTCTCGTAAGTCACAATCAAACAAAATACACGTTTTTATCAGTTCAAATCACAAATCATGACAGCACAATTAAATCCTACCTGATGTCCTTGCTCCTTCTATGACTGGGGCATTTCATCCACAATCATCTCCGGAGAGTCGGGGGTGCATTCTTGCCTGTAATCAAAGTCACATAGCAAACAAAGAAAAAAAAGAATATTCTCGAATTGGAAGAAAGGACCATCTATTGAGATGTAAATGTTGCCTTCTCTTCTTCTAGTCGCAGAGGACGTTCGGAGCTACGGATATCTAAGAGCCATTAGACCATTTGTTACAATCAATCGTAAGTCATTTTCTACATGTGTTGTTTGCTCAAAAATTTCCCAACGACTCGTCTACCTCTCTCGTTCTTTCGTCTTTCTCTCTCTTTCTCTTTGAGGCATATGACATCACACCAGCTTCTGCTACAGCAGGTTGAGGTGACATTTGAGTTCATACTCTCTGACCTGATGACCCTGGTTTCCTGTGTCCGTGTCAACCTTGGCCCACAAATCTAAATCATCAGATTGATACTAGCAAACGTACCCTCTACTATTTAATATAGAGACATGGCGTGTGTATAATTAATGGGTTAGAGTTAGGGTTAGGGTTAAAGTGTGTTGATGAATTATTATTACGATGAAATTGGTTGGTTCGGCAAAACGGTTAATCTGGCTCTGAAACCAAATGTGCTGTAAAATTGGTGTTGCAGCTGTACAGTATTTTAGATTATGACAAATTACATAATTTTAATTTTGATCTATAAAATTAATTTGTTTATTTGCCTGTGTCGTTTTATCATATTGGATCATAAAATCCAATGTTATTAAAAAAACTGCAACCGAAGCAAAATGGTTAAGAAATGCTGGAATCTGTCAAGAAACATGACATGGTGCAACGGATACTGGTGTTAAGTAAAAATCAGTTCTGATAGTCTTCTGGAGGTTGAAGTTTCAATCTTCACTATCGGCGATACTAACTAAGAATAAAATAAAAATGACTTACTTAACACTTCTTCATCTCTACTGTTCTCATCTTGGATGTTATTATCACAATGTTTCAGCCGATGTCCACAATGACCTGTGGTGAAACAGATAAAAGGTGTCCAGTAAAAATCAGTTCGAAATGACAGTTTTAATCATCACTACAGACAATACTAAGAAAAAAATTTAAAATCTTACTTAAGACTTCTACCCGCTCATGGCTGACAGAGCGAGAATAATCTACCTCCATTGAAGGGTTTCAGTCGAAATTCTGTATAGATTGCTGAGTTCGACATAAATATTCCCGAGTTTGACAAAATTGACCTGAAAAAGGATAGAGGTTACATCAGCCAAAACGTTGTGAGAATAACATCTAAGATGAAAAAGGTGTCTTCTTAAAAAGCGTTCCCAATAAAAAAAAAATAGTGTTCTTTGATAATTTCCTACAAGTGCAAATCAGTTTCTCTGAAATCTAGCTTCTGTGGAAAATGACCTTAAATGACTTCAGCCTTGGAAAATTGATCTAGGAAAATTTATCTAGGAATTTCTTTGGACGAAACAAGAGAGAGAGAGAAAGAGAGAGAGAGAGAGAGAAGGTGGGGTGGGGGAGAGAAATACAAAAACAAAGAAAGAAGAACTAAATGTCCTGCTTTAATATTACCAGACTGTGCAGAGAGTTCTATCAGCTTTCTTCGTAGGTGTCCAGTATGCTCGGTTTTTCAGAAGACGTGTTTTCGTAGTTGAGATAAGAAAGAAACCAAGATAAAAAGCTATTTGCCTTTGTATAGCCCCTGGGTATGTTCTGCTAGAGTTTCATAATAACATTTTGGCTCAAGTGATACCAAAGATGTTTTCTAAATTGAATTATGATGTTTTCCATCTTCAAGACATGTTTTCTTTTTGTTTTCGTTTTTATCTTTTATGAAAATGCAAGAAATTTTGTTTGTGAGAGCCGTAGAAGGAATCCATCAGAAATAACCTATACTTCTTCCAGGGCCGGATTAATGTCCTGCAGAGGCCCTAAGCACTTAGAAGATTATGGTCCTACATATATAGTCAGCAGATTTTTTTGGGGGGGAGGCATAAGAACATTTAGTTTGAATATAATGTATGTGTCAAAAATAAAAAAAACGTTAAAATATTGGTTTGATAATTTCAATTTAAGATGGAAGCCAATGTTTGATGATATTTACAGCACTAAGCATAAGTGCTACTGAACATAATTACTTAACTACATATGAAAATAAAAAGTAACTGAACAAACTTTTATCTAATGAAATTAAGTCAACCGGATTTTCGACTTTAGATCTAAATAGCTTCAATCCTGAAATATCAATATTTAATTCTGAATAGCCATTTCCTTTTCTTTAACGTTGGTCCATGTTGTTAAGAACAAAAAAGTGTAATCCGATTTAATTTCTTTGCAAATATAATTATTCCTGCCAAAATATTCTTCGAAACAAATATCAATTACAGATGGAAGATATGTTTTCCTATTTGTATGCTATTATTGCAGACAAGTAATATCAAAGTATATTTGGATGGCGAAGCTATTGAGAAGTTTTATTAGCTTGATGATACCATTGGAGCACAGGGTGGGATAGGTGCTAGTGTGATTGCAATTATTTCTAAATATATTGAATTCTATCTTAAAATGGTTTACACTATTCGTGTTCTTGATATTAAGAGTTAAGAGTTGATAGAGTAATAACCAGCAGAGCGTTACTACAGTCGACAAACGAGAAGAGTCTATCAGGCATGTGTACGCAATGTAGTGATGTATGGAAGTGCGGGTTGAAGACATGCGTTGCAGGGAGAGAAATGATATGAGAATTATATGATGGATGTGTAATGTGCAGAACAGGATACTTAGATGGTATGACCATGTTGAAAAAATGGATGAGATTAATTGGGTTTGTAGATGCAGAACAATTGAGGTAGCAGGTTCAATTCACAGGGTAAGGCCAAGGAAAACATGGAAGGAAGTGATAAGAATAGATCTGAGAGAAAAAGGGATAAATAAAGATCTGGGCAGTGATAGGTGAGTTCACAAGTCAATTTTTAAAAGCTGTCCTACACATGGCAGCATCGAAAACGGGCATGAGAATGATACAATGAATTATGTGAGTCTTAAAGAGAGGCTTAGATCTATGAGGAAGATTACATTTGGACAGTATAGAGATATGTGTGCAGTAGAGTAGACTTGATAGTATGGCCACATTGAAAGAATGGATGAGAGTTCTTTGTTTAGTAGATGTAGAACAGTAAAGATAGGAGGTCGAGTTAACAAAGGAAGGCCAGGAAAAACATGAGAGGAAGTGATAAAAATGGACTTAAGAGAAATTGGGATAAATACAGACCTAACCAGAGATATGCGAGTTTGGAAGTCAATTTGTTAAAGCTGTCCAGTTTATAAAACACATGTTTAAACGAATATGATGATATGATGATGTATAAAGGATTCTGAATTTTATAAACGATTTCATTAGTGATATTGTTTTTGGTCACTCGCTTTTTGGGATCACTCTATATTACTTAATCTCAAGGTGTGTTGCATAACTCATACAATATGGTGACCGGAAGTTATATCCAATTGTCAAGAGCAGTTAACTCTACAGTTATTTGCACAGCCTGATCCAACAAAACTCCTAAATATATCTACACTTAATTGCAAATGCATGTTAATAAGCATCAAAAATGGAAAACTTTCATTCAAGCTGTTGCTAAAGTCGCTGGAAAAATGGTTGGATCATTATACCGCTCCAGAAACTACCTGACTCCTGATGCAATCCTTTACATAGGTAATAGTCAGATTCAACTACATCTTAAGATGGAGTACCACTGCCACATTTGGAAGTGGCGCCGTTCATACAATTTCCATTGCCTTCGCCAGAGTTCAAAATCGACTCTGAAATCTAGTGGGGAAGTGATCTCTTCACAGAATAGACATTGCTAGTCTCTCTCTACTCTATTGCTATTTCCATGAAAGGTGCTTGACTGAGCTTCAATCTCTGGTTCCTCTCTGTAATACATTCCTAGCATGAAAATTGTCTTATGACCACAACAAAAAACAACTTTCCTTTATTCTTCTCTGTGCCTCGTGTAAGGCGAATTTTCTACTACCATAGTTTCTTTACAAGGGTTTCCTGTATGTGGAACACATTACCAGAGGATTAATTACCTGCAGATATGACTTAGTCATCTTAAAATCCAATGTCAGTAGATGTTTGTTATGAACTATCTCTTCACTTAGTCGAACTTGGTCCTGTCAATTATTTCACCTCATTTACTAGTATTCTTGAGTGGCTTTTGACCATGACAAACGGTGATCATTTTCAGTTGAAATAATATCTCTCATAAGGATATTAGTGAATTTTAGTAATAATTCCATGATTAGCATATTTTTTTTTCATCACCCTTTTTTTGTCACTCTATATTACTTCATGCCAGTACGTGTTGCATTGTGGGCGGAAGTTATACATAATTGTCAAGGGCAGCTAACTCTACAATGACTTGCACAACCAGAACCACCAAGAACTTAAACATATCTACACTTAATTGCAAAATCATATTACCAATAATTAATATGTAATATCTTTAACAAAAAGATATTCTGATAGAAAACCTTGGAAAAAATGTATGGAATGGAGAGTGATGAAACTAAAAAGATTACAGTTACAAAGATTGATTAGAAACTGTAGAATTAACTACTTCCTTCGAAATATGTGATTAAATTGAAGCTTTCAAAATAATTAATGGAATTTTTAATAATGATGGACATTTTTTTCAATAATTCTTCTCAATATGGAAATTTAGTGTGAAGGCAGATTTCAAAAACCAAACCTATTAATCAATTAGAGTTTTTGGTAATGCAGTTATATATTTTTGGACAAGTTGCCAAATCAGATTCTTCTTTTTCTTCTTTTTCATCGTCGCCGTTATCATAATCATCATCATTCTTACGTCCGTTTTACATGCTGGCAAGCATTGGACATCTTTTAGAAATTGACTTCCTAACTAACCTATACCTCTTTCTCTCAAGTCCATTCTTATCACTTACTCCCATGTTATCCTTTGCCTTCCCATGTGTACTAACCATAATACCTCAACTGTTCTACAGTATTAACCTAAGAAATTTCATCCATTCTTTCAATGTAATCATAACATCGAAGTCTCCTCTTCTGCATACATCTCCCTATATTGTCAAGTGTTCAGATTTAATCTTCTTTGGTCATCAGATCTAAGCCTGTCTTTAAGACCCACATTACGCATCCATTGTATCATTCTCATATCCTTTCTCTCCAAGAAACGTATGTCCTCATCCCTCTGTGGCTTCACTTCTATACATCATCAACCTGTGTATGCATGTCTGATAGACCCTGGTAACGCTCTGCTAGTTAGTAATGGCAGACTTTCCCTTAATTTACTCCATCCACTCCTAACTCTTGCAATGAAGAAGACCAATAGCAGAAAACATTCTAAGATACAATTGAATGTCTTTAGAAATAATTGTAAAAAAAAAAATTAAGAAGGCATTTTTTGGCGACAATCGGTTGAAATGTTGAAGATGTGTATTAACGTTAAGTTAATAGTTTATATGTTCTTTTGGATTATTTCTTTGTGAATAATGTGAAAAGATGGTTTTAAATTGGCACACCAAACAAATATTATCATTTTTTACGTGTGTACACCCTTCGTAAAAATTATGGAAAAAAATTATGCTTCGCCAGTGTTTCCACTACTATTCATATCACATAACATCTCAGTCGGTGAATTTAAAAAATAGAAATAAGAAAAAAAGAAAACGTCTTAAGCTGAAAAGTTTAAATAAATTTTTTAAAAAAATGTATGAATCGGTATGGCAAGAAGAAAGGAAAAAAAAAGTCTCATTATGGAAATAAAGTGAAGGTTTTCTTTCCAAATTCATTTCAGACAGTAGAAAGGGGGTTGTCTAACTTGCTATTTGCTTCCTCCTTTCCCCAAAACAATTGAAATGGTTTCGTCCGGCACTTTTTTTTTACTCGTGTGATGGGAGGGAAGTATATATATATATATATATATACACACACAAACACACATTGGTCTTTATTATAGAGTGAAGTATTATTATTTACTCACCAGTTCTTACATGAGTCATTATCAGTGATAAGTCCCTGGCAAGAGCAAGTGCTATTCCCTGGATTCTGAATGACAACAAGCTTCCCATGATATTCTAGAAATCTCAATAATCATTGCAAATCACTTTGTATTATCGCAACAACCGTTTCCCATTGATTTCTCGCTGACACCGAGATTATAATATTTTACTCACTAGAAGTTCTCACATGAGTCATTACCAGTGATCACTTACTGGCAAAACAGATGGTGTTCCCTGGAGTCTAATTGACAATAAGTATCCCCACATTTTAATTACTCAATGCAGAGGTGTAACGGATATAAGCAGATTAAAAACAAAAGAAAACAAATAAAAGTGAAAGTAAAATGAGTTTTTCAGTTTCTTCCCTTTTATTATTATTAATGATTTTTTAAAAAATATAATTACAAATCTTACTTGCTCTCAATGCAGTGCGATGTCCGTATGACATAATATTTCAGAGAAAAATTCTCTTCTTCAGATGTGTGTCAACTCAGTTTTTAAAACGTGCAAAAGATATCGTTGAGATTAATATAACAGTGAATAAATTTTTAATTTAATAATTTAATAATGGTGTTTTCTGTTGTTTTGTAAGCTTTTCTTTGTTTTTAGTATAACTATTTTTTTGTATATTTTTGATTTTATTTTATTTATTTTTTGCTCGTTCAAACATTCAATGTTTCATTTTTAATTTGTTAAATTTATTAATTTGTCCTTTAATATTTTAGGGCGGGAAAAGCACTCTTTAGCTTTGGTAGGCAATCATCTCGAGATGGTGTCTTGATAAAAGCACTGGTCTCCATCACTTCATTGAGGAGGCGTCAGGAAGGCCATCCAGCCTATTAAACATATTGTCTCAACTAAGGAGATGACTTCCAAAGACAATCGGTCGCGTTTCAGGTTATGTAATTTAAAGACCTGGTCAGAGATAGGTTGGTTTGAAAGTACATTTCTAAAAGCCGTCCAACACATGCCAGCATGTAAAACAGACGTTAAACCGAATATGATGATGGTGATTTTCATCAGTACCGTGCTTTGAATGGTCTAACTCCTCTCTTGGATTGCAATTTCTTGTTCTTCTTGTTTCTGTTCTTCTAAATTAAAAGAGTTTTTAACACGAGTCATTACCAGTTATTGCTCACTGCCAATAACAAATGATGTTCCCTGAAATCTCAATGGCAACAAATTACCCCACATTTGCAGCACTCTCCACCTCTTTCAATAACTGTTGCAAATCATTTTGTGTTCTCGCAACAGCTGTGTAGCATTTACTTCTCGTTATTAATAGCTGTTAGCTTTTGTTGGAATTTTAGTGAAAATACACCTCCTCAGAACTCCAGTAACTTCTAGTGGAGTTCTGAGAGATGTTCTCTCTCCATGGCTATTTCATTTTCCCTCTTCATGATCATTTTCTGTGGCAGTAACCGCTTTTGTTGGCAATACACTTTTGTTTCTTTGGGGTTTTTTCGGGTATGATATATATATATATATATATATATATATATATATATAAAATAATATCACTACACATTAAAAAATACATGTTCTTTACTCGATACACATCCCCTGAATATGGCTCTGGAAGGAATCGAAAGCACTAGGGAACACAACAAATTCATCTGCCAGTTCCATCCTGAAACTCGAACAGTAATCAGGCATCTAGAAAGGGTCAAAGAAAGAATATGCAGACACAAGTCATCTGTAATATTTAAGGATGTATATATATATATATATATATATATAATAATGTACGCCTTCCGGCAAATAGGCTGGAAAAAATTATGCTTCGCCAGTGTTCGCACTCACTATTTATCTAGATATATTACTATAATATTCATATAAAATCATAGAATTAGGTCAGTAATTCAATTTTTCATATATAAATTATTACTATCATTTCTGATGACCAAAAGAAAAAAGCCATTGTCTTTTTTTTATTAGAACATAGAGCATTGCTTTCCGAATTCATTCCAGGCGGTGGGGGTTAGTCTTGGGTGGCTGGCTTGTTATTTGCTTTCTATTTACTTTATTGCTTTTATTTACCACTCGAAATGGTTACTTCTAGAAGCTATATAAACTAGAAAAAGGCACATGTTTTACTCACAAACTTTTGTGTGACGGAATGGAATTGCATATATATATATTAATAATTTTTACATACAGAAACATGTGTTTTATGCTTACACAATCATCAGTGTAGGAGATGATAATCACTGCCAGTCAAAAGATTCGAACCCAGTCACAAAGTCACCTTTTACTCTGCAGCCCGTTATCTAATAATAATAATAATAGTGTTTAATGGCAGAGTCCAGAACATGGCATTATGCTAAGAATTGAGCTTATTATTAACTCTCTTAAAGAGACCCAATCTTTGTTGAAGGGGGCTTATGATAATATTTTTGTTTATATAAATATTAACATTTTTTACCTACAGACAAATGTGTTTCATGCTTACGCAATCATCAGTGTAGGAGATGATAATTACTGTCGGTCAAAGGATTTGAACCCAGTCACAAAGTCACCTTTGACTTGCAGTCCGGTATTCAACCCCTCGGCCATATATACATATACATATGTGTGTATTTGTGTGTAAATGAATACATATTGTTTTTTATTATAGAGTGGAGGATAGAGAAAAAGAGGGGGAGAGAGAGCGAAATGAGCAAGGTATCAAGCCTATTACTGAGGCTTGATTCCTTTTCCATTTACCGTGACACATCCTTAAGATGTATATATCCGCACTAAGAGTAAACTGACTCCCTTAATTTCCATCTTTTTACTATTCTATTTCAAATCTTTTGCTGTGTCTATTTAAATATAATCAAAAGAAGATGGCTTTCTTAAGCAATATCAGGAATCAAGTATCTGCCTTGGTGATAATTTTCAGCTTTAAACAAATCTGTGATGGGGAGGAGTAGAAAAGAAGAAAGAAAACAAACAACCGCCAAACAGAAAACCGGAACAAGCCGATAAAAGTGCCAGAAAAGGACAGCCTATCAATTAGAAAGGGGTTGAAATAATTTGGTAAAAACAAAGCAGTGACACAACGTGATGCATTATTGCCGTTGTCTCTTGTGACAGCCTCGTGTTCATTGTGACGATTTATTAGAAAACCTTTCAAGAAGAAAAAATAAAAGTCCCTTTGATTTTAACCTTTGATGAATGATAATTTAACTGTCAGCTTTCTCGATAGCATCAAATGACAGCACAACTGGGCGAAAAGGGCAAATAACTCTGAAGATGAAATTTGAAAGATTGGCGAACTCGTAAGCGGAAATAAATTAAATTGACTAATTTCTTTTGTGTTTTCTTTTTCGTACTGATACGTCACCGCTTATCAAGGCCCTGGGGCCACTCGAGGATAAGGGTTAAAAAGAATTGTTGGTTGGACAATGATCGCCGTCACAAGAGGATTCGAAACAGTAAGTGGAATTGGCAGAAGATTACTTAAGAGGACTTGATTTTCCAAGAGGATGGCTCGACAAATATTTGTTTACATTAGACTTGAAGCTGACCATGCTGTAGTCGGTTGGAAAGCAAACTCGTGGTATCTTTTTTTAATTTTTTTTTAACATGATTCACCCCAAACAAGGCAGGCCGCCACTGTAAACGTAAGGGGCTACTGAGAAAAAAGAAAAGGGGAGAAGGATTGGTGGTTCAGCTTAAATTGGGATCTGAGCAGCGAGATGTCTGTTTACATTAGTTTTAAATTTCTGCATGTCAGTACTGTCGGGGAAACAGGGGGCAGGGAGGGAGTTCCAGAGGCCAGCAGCACGAGGAAAGAAGCTATTTGAGTAGAAGGCTCTTCGGCATCTGGGGACCTCCACAGTGAATGAATGAGATTTAGTAGAATGTCGAGTTAGTCTAGTAAATTTACATCGAGGGGGCACCAGAGTAGCCAACTCATCGGAGCATAATCCATTGAAGTATTTGTAAAACAAACATAAGGATGCTACATTGTGGCGATGGGACAGGGACTGGAGCTTAGCTGACAGTGAGGGACCTATTATGTTGACGACTCTTTTTTGGACTTTGTCAAGGAGGGATAGACTAGTAGATGATGCACCAGCCCAGATGTGGCAACAATACTCCATGCATGGGCGAATGGTGGCTTTGTAGAGATACAGGATAATGTCAGGTGTAAGGAGTTTACTAGCACGGTAGAGGGAGCCAACCTTCTTTACGGCAGCCTTGGCAATGTCTTCAATGTATGTGTTCCAATTCATGTTACCTGTGAAGGTTAGGCCAAGGAGTTTGAATGATGAACTCTCAGGTAGGGTGTTATTTGCCATGACAATCGGTGGTTGGAGAGGCTTCTTGTAGTTGTTGAAGGAAAGGAGCTTAGTCTTTGTGGCATTAAAAGTTACCAACCATTTATGGCCCCAATCCACTACAGCCTGGAGGTCATTTTCTAAAGATTCAGCCATTGCCTCAGATATGATCGCGTCTGTTTTGCCAACATGGCGAGAGTAAAGCGTGGTATCGTCAGCAAATAAACCAATCTCAGACACTATGTCATCAGGGAGATCGTTTATATAGATCAGGAACAACAAAGGTCCAAGAATAGATCCCTGGGGTACACCAGCATTTATGTCATGTTGCTTAGATGAACGGCCATCGAGGACAACCTGGATTTTTCTTTTGTTTAGGAAGGATCTAATTATATTAAGTAGTTGCCCAGTAATACCGTATGAGCGTATTTTCAGGAGAAGCCATTTATGCCATACCTTGTCAAAGGCCTTGGATATATCAAGCGCTACTGCCCTAGCTTCACCTGCCTTGTCGAGAGTATGATACATGCGTTCAGAGATGACCGTTAGGATGTCTGCAGTAGATCGTGCTTGTCTAAATCCATACTGGCGGTCAGATAGAAGTTTAGCATTAACTAAGTGCCGTACTATCGCTAGATTGATTAAGGATTCAAAGATTTTGGCAAAGATCAGCAGTAGACTGATTGGGTCGGTTCTATTCCCAGAACTCTTGTAGACTGGTACCACAGAGGCAATTTTCCAGCTATCGGGGAAGCAAGATTCGGCTAGGCATTTATTGTAGAGTTTGGAGAGGACAGGGGCCAGTTCAGCAGAGCATTTCTTTATTACTATTACAGGTATAAGATCAGGCCCACAAGCTTTAGAGGTGTCAAGGTTTTTAATGATGTCTCTGACCTGGGATGGGGTGATGACCAGGTTATCAAGTGTGGCTTCGGTCCGCAAAGGTAATTCAGGGAGAGGGTGGTTATCTGAGTCTAAAGTAGAGTTTGAAGCGAAACGCTGTGCAAGTAGTCCAGCCTTATCAGTGGCCGTGCAAACGACATCATTGTGGTTTGAAAGTGGGGGAATCATAGATTGACCATTATTCACTACACTATTGTATATTTTCCAGAAATCGCGAGTACCTAGTTTCTGTGCCTTATGCGTTTTTTGTTAACTCATTATACCTTCTCTTCGCTTATCATGGCCTTGCAATAATTTCTTGACTCTATAGATTTATGCCTATGGGATTATCTATAAAAAGAAACTTTGTTCATAGAAGCTCTGTTTGTTTTTTGGTACAGAGAGATAGAAAGGAGAATTCCTTATAATTGTTGTAGCCGGACAAGTACTTGCTGTGAATGTTTTACAGGGGGGGGGGAACATGGATTGGAGCTCGGTCGAGCACCTACCATGAATATAACGATACAGTAGAGAGAAGCTAGCAACATCTCTTTTGTTCTAGGGACGAGAAAAAATTATCTCCACCTCTTGTATATATATATATTTGTGTGTGTGTGTATTTTTTACTGAATTTAGTCACCACTTATCAAGGCCAAAAGCCACTCGAGGTTAACTGTGATGATAGTGGAATGATTGTCATCAAATTAATGCACTGTCTTATAAGAGCATTAGAAAAAACTATTGGCATACTGAATCAACCTTCATATTCAGCTGATCTTGCTCCAAGTGATTTCTTTATTTTCATCAGACTCAAAGTGACCATCACGAAAGCCAGTTTTGAAGGAATGGAGTCTCTGAAAGGACCGTAACTAAGTAGCTGAGGTGCATCCTAGAAGAACACTTTCAGCAATGCATAGAAGCATGGAAGAGGCAGGAAAAGATTATGTCATCTGTTGTTTGAAATATATATATATATAAAATATAGTAACACGAAATTACAATCATCGATGCAATAATTTATTTTAACCTATTTACGATGATTATGTAATTTCGTGTTACTATATTTTATTCTTGCTCTGTTTATTACATTGAGCTCTCATACCCGGATTTCCTCCTGGAATTATTTCATTATAACACAAATATATATATATATATATATATATATATATATATATATATATACATCATTTAAACCTTATTTATTCAGAGAGACACTCCGTATTTCCTTCAAAGACACTTTCTTGACAGACAATTTTTTCTGCCCATATCGAGAACATATTTTCATGATATACAAAATATCACAAATATTCATGAAGAGGCTTCATCAGTGTATAATATCCCCCAGTCAGGCTGACAATTTAAAAGGCATCTGGCATTCATTTGATTTATATATATTTCTTTGTTAACTCAAGTTCAAAGGTAAACTTTACTTAACTCTAATTTTTGTATATAAAAGTTCATTGTGTATTATGTTCATATCTTGTTTTTTCTTTTGTTTAAAGGGTTTTCTATTCAAAGAATAATTAATTATCACCTATCTCAATTATTCGTATTGAAGCTTTTTTCTCATTTATTTCTTCTTTTTTTCCCTTCATTCTTACTTTTTTAAAAAAAATTATTTCTTTTCTCATAAGGGCACCACATTCACGACGTAGGTGTCTGTCAATCTCATACTTCAATCGAAGCTATATTTACTAAAACCCAGTAATATACAACAAATACCATTATGTATGAAACCAGTAACACAATTTTAAATGTTTAACATAAATACAATTTATCTTGGGACACTAATTCTGGCGTCCTGCAATTTAAATTGTGAACGTTCTTCTGGAATTGCACCGGTCTGTTCTTTTGACGTCAAACGACTTCATCTATGCGTTCTTGGCTGCTTTTTGAAATTCACTTCTTTCTATTTCAGCTTTTTGTTCATTCTTTTCGTCACCTGAAGAGGATTCGACAAAGAATCGCAGGTGCTTGTGATACATAAGGAACATTCAATAATTTTTTGATTTTGACACCAAAAATATTATTAGAAATTTTTTTAAATAAAAAAGATATAAGCAAGCCGAGGAATTGTTATGCTTAACAATGTTTACTGAAAATATATATATATATATATATATATATATATATATACTTATATATATAATCATACATACATATAAAAAATTAAAAATATTGATATGACAACTACTATCTTTTTTGTATCCCAGAATCAACGAAAACCTGAAGCTTAAGTTTACAGCCATATTTTGCACCAATTTTGTGCAAAACATTCAGCCATATTTTGCACCAATTTTGTTCAAAACATTCATGGACAAATAATTGTTTTCTCAAAACAGTAGTTTTTTCAAAATCAAAAACTTGAAATACAATTACGAACAGAATAACAAACTTTTCAATTGGCAAATTTTATATTCAGATCATTTTGCAAAGATATAGTCAGACATTTCGAATTATCATTTCTAACTCAGTACAGAAAAGTCTTTGCTTTATCGAAACTGAAGGAGTTCAATTCTTTTTACCAAAACAAACAGCATTTTTGAATTTGAAAAACATGGATATTTTTTATGGAAAGTCTCTTTTTTGTGCAAACGCAGGTTTCACATTCAAATAATTAATTTATTTATTTGGGGATCAACCAGAAAGCGTGTCGGAAACGCGGTTCACCAAGCATGAAAAAGCTGTTTCATCATCAAAAACAAGTAATGGTCACTAAGGAATTATAGTTATTCATATGGTTTTGAATAAGCTGAATCGCACAAAGGTTTATGAATTATTATTTTAATCTTTATTCAGTTTTTATATTATTTTGTATCATAATCATGACTATGTTTAATGATATTCTGAGACACTTTGGTGATCGTCTCATCAGTAGGGGGTACTATCCTGAATGGACTTCACACTCACCGGACCTGAACCTCACAGATTTTTCTCTGTAGAGTTATCTCAAAGATAATGTTTATCAAAACAATCCCCAGACTATTCCTGAACTGAAGAGGGGTATCACAGCCCAAATTAGGGTAGTGCCAAGAGCAAAATGAGTCAAAGTTATTAACAATTTCGCATGGCATATCCAGATTTGCTTATTATTGAACAGGGATGAAACAAAGACTGTTGGCAATTCATGACTGAAACATGGTGGACAATTTAGACATAGATTGAAGTTTATTTGTACTAAATATGGTTGGATTGGAGAAAGGATTGCAAATTTTATTAACGATTTTGTAGGTCCCATTTTTTTAGGGGGGGGGGGTAAGAGGTCATTCTGTAGTTTATTGATAAAGCTGCTACTTCAACTATCGATTTTATTTTTTAACTATGTCGGAAAATGTATTAAGAACCGAGTTCAAAATTCCCAGAAGGGAAAGGCACATGCAGAAGAGCAAAGAGTAAAATGTCTGAAACGTTATGAAAGTGGCAACAACCAAGATAGAAATAAATGTCTGAAACATGTAAAAATGCAAATAACCACATAATATTGTCCTTTTGACTAGGAGCAAAGTGTAATATCTGTTCTCATACAACACCGCATCTTTTCTGTCTTAAAGCAGGAAACCGTGGGAAATCGGTAGAATTTTTAAGCTGAGCTTGGTGATTTAACAAAGGACTCTGTCCTGGTGCTAATATTGTAAGTTCGAGTGATAGTCCAACGTACTTTGTGTGCGAGTGGATTCGATCTTGTGCCAATTCGTTGAAAGCCTACCCCACTTCAGGATCAGCCCCCAAAAAGTCTGTGGTAAATTCATTCAATACAGTTTAGGATTTTATCGCCACATTAAAAACTAACCTTGTGTCTTACTCCGCTCTCGTGGGGAGGCAAGTAAATAGAGACGATATCACATCTCAGAAATATCAGCAAATAATATATTTTGTTTTTGTTTACATGTATCGTCTCCCATATCTGTTGTTTTTTTTTTCGGGATGATAATCTAATTAGCAGAAGAAACATATGACAGAGTTAATTAGCATGACGACTTTAATCAATTCTGGCCATATGGCATCGAAGAGACTTGCAGATGATCCAGTCTGGTGATGCAAATAAAAACATTATGCACGTCGTCATATATCGGTGTCTCTGACGGAACCAATCTCAGAGGAAATGATCTTTACAAACTGAGAGGATTAGTTACTGTTTTTGTTTGTTTTTTTTGCTTTGTTTTGTTGTTTTTCTTTTTTTGTCTAGGAAAAAGGTCTTTCCAATATGTTTTTTTTATTATTGGTTTGTGTTTTCTTTCTTTTATTTTAATACATATTCTAGTTTTGTGCAGCTTGCATCGGTTCACCAAGGTCCGATTTTGTATCACTAATGTAGTAGCTTGCTTCCAGAGGCTCATGGACTAATTTTCTAAAGACTATCTGCATGGAGACATATTGCTGTTTGGAAGGTTTGGAGAAAAAATACTTCCATGTATATTAAAATTCACATCCTATTTCAGGATACATAGCACTTCCACTTTTTAACCTTGTTACCACCTCCCAGGATGTGGACCAGCGGTTTGCCTTTGGAAAGCATAAACATTGTGTGAGTTTCGATTGTTAAATGGACCAGACCCTGAAGATAAAGTAGAAACCATCAAATACCACTTTTCGTCCTTGAATCACTCTTTAAGTACATATGGGATTATAGGCAGGATACACAATATTTGATGTTTTGATGCTAAAATGTAGAATTTTTGATACATTAAATGCTATGAAAGTAGAAATCATGAAGAGTTTTAAATAGACATGTCTAAACGAAATTCTGTTCGTCGTGGTGTGAAGAAACTGAAAAAGAATGTTGTCTGTGTAAGACATTATATATATATATATATATATATGTATATTTATTTATTTATTTTGGTACAGAAAAATTAGTACAACATTCGTACCGTCGGTTTCAAGCACAGAAGGACTTAGCATTCCGGCTCTCTTCAGCTTCTGTTGTCATCTGTTTCGGAAATGTGAAGTCACGTGTCACTCTCGTTTGGACGCGTTATTTGCTTAGAGTGTTATCTATGTTTGTTTAAATTTAGTGTCAAGAAGATTTAATAAGGTTTTAACAAAAGGGGGAGGGTGACAAGTAACAGTTGAGGTTTAAACTGGAGAAGATTTAAAGAGATATAAAAAAATAAAAATATATTTCTATATAAATCTCGCGAGCCAATATTATGAGGATCGTATATTTGGCCGTTACTGTTTTGGGGTTTAATGATGTGTCTTCTAAAGGAATTAGGGATAGAAAATGGGGTTAAGGATTAAAAAGGTTAAAAAGAACATTAATTAAATTCAAGTTTAAATCCTGGATTAAAGGACTTTAAATAAATCCCAAAAGAATTTAAATAAAGATATCATCCGGGCGGTCTAAGGGCAGTAACTCTGCAGTGTTTTTGAATGATTTTGAAGGATTTAACATTATTAACTAAGGTATAGTGAATACTTATGGAGGTGATAAAATTGGTATGCTGATTAAAACTGGTTTAGATATATATATATATATATATATATATATATATATATATATATATATAGTCATCCATACTTTAAAATACTTAAAAATTCAAAATTTTAACAATAAACTTTTGTAAATGTGTAGATTAAAACACTCAGCTGAATTACCCGCACCCTAAAAAATGAGATACTTCTTTTTACGGTCATTCTAAATTATTAGGGCAGTTAACTAATATATTTTTTAACACTAATCCCAAGTTAGACTGGCAAGGTTGTAAAACCACTCACAATCGCCCCAAAACGATAATGTACAGAATTTATCTCAAATGGCAAAAAATGGTTAACTGCCATAATAATAGAATAATAATAATAAAATGGCTCGAAAATGGAGGATCATTTCACGTTAAATTTATTTGTTAAACTAAGCCCCAGGCTAAATTCTAAAATATTTTTTGTTGGTCCTCTTTCCGCCAGTATTTAAAAGTATTCACATGTAATCACCTAAAAAAGTCTAATCTCATTTTACCGGGAGATGGGTGTCAATCTACAATAATATCCAAACTTTTAATATTTTTATGTATACCATGAAAATAAGGTA
>OY744530.1:50636583-50644806 GCA_963556195.1 Sepiola atlantica | reverse complement strand
TACACAAACATTCCAACTTACTTTTCCCCTTCAATCTTGACCGCAGCCATCTGGTCTAACAACCTCCCTCCACCCTCTTCCTCCACTCCCTCCCTGCCATCCACTTTACCCCTGCTCATCCCCCACCTCTTTCTCTTACCACCAGCCACAGTAGTCCTTGCTCACACCATCCTTCCATTTTTTCCCCACTCATTTTCTTCAACATTCATTTCTATTTCTCCAACAAGTAGAGACGTCCACCCAGTAGTGGCCATTATTTCATTTTATTTCTCCTCCCAATATGTCTACCCTACATGTATCTGTACTTGCATGACATTTTTTCTTTATTTTATCATCCTGATGAAGTCTTGTAAATAAAGACGAAACGTTGATGTACACATAAAACAAATCCATATTTTGGTTTTCCTTTTTCATTTTCCTATATATATATATAATATATATAATATATATATGTATATATAATATAATATATATATACAATATATATATAATATATATATAATATATATATATATAATATATATATACAATATATATATATATAATATATATATAATATATATATATAATATAATATATATATACAATATATATATATATAATATATATATACAATATATATATATATAATGTATATATAATATATATATATACAATATATATATAATATATATAATATATATATAATATAATATATATATGTTAAATTAGGGCATTAACGTAACGCGCAGCAAAGGGGGGGAGAGAGGTCATTTATCACTACAGGCAGAAATCCTTCCGACTGAGGCAGTTCTCCAAAACCACCTCAACAGTTCGCTATCACATCCTCTCCGGCCGAAAATAACGCGAAATGTTCACGAGAGGATTAACAGTGATTTACAATCTTATTTTTCTCTTTCTTTTTCTATTCATTCGGACCACAGTCTTAAATCTTCACGTATCAATTTACGGCCTTTCAGGCCTTTTCAAATAACGAATCTTTTCACGGCATCTCAGGCCTTTTTCAAATACGGCCTCTGTTCATTTATACGTATCTTAAAGTCTCTAAAAAGTTCTCAAATAAATCTCAAAGTTTACCTTATCTTCTGTTCTCTTCCTTGGCCTGTGATTCGTCTAGTCTTCGCTGGCTGTGTCGTCTTGATCGAGGTGTAACGATACACGTTACATATCCTATTTTTCAAATAAACGAAAGGTTTACCTTATCTTCTGTTCTCTTCTTTGGCCTGTGATTCGTCTAGTCTTCGCTGACTGTGTCGTCTTGATCGAAGGAAGAGGTCTGTCTCAGACAGAATGAACACACGAGACACGAATTTTCTTGAAGGGATATTTCACACAAATTTCTTTATTCTCACACAATTTTCTTACTTCTTGGTTCGGTTGCTGTCAGGGGGATTCCGGCTTCGACTCTCTCATACTCGGGCTATTTTCTTTCCTTCTGGGATATCTTTTGCCCCCCCACAGCAGGGCCTTGCTGATTTTCCGGCTACATCCTCGCGCCCGGTCTGAACAGTATCGCTTCTCAGCCCAGACTGATTCTAAAAACTAAGTTATTGTTTTCCGTGGTGACGTAATCATCGTTCCCACGCAGAATATGGGGACAAAAACGTCTCACTCTGATCTCTGACTCAAGGTCACGTCAGGTCTAAATTTATTATGACTACTCCTGGATCAAACACTTCTCTGACTCATTTCTGAGTCCAGAAACAAAACCTATTTTTCGATAACAAAATTAGCTATTTGATACTAGTTAATCTACCCGTTTGAAATACAGGGCCCGTCATAATATAACACTCCTCTCCACCTTATCTTTCAAAATTTCTTCCCTGAAGAAATTTACACAAATATCCAAATCCATCACCAACACTTTTTTTTTTTTAAATACACACGCACATATTCATCTAATCATCGGTGCACGACCGATTGCTGATCGGGCGTATTGCCGCGATATGGGGCACAAAAACAGAAACCCCTTTCCTTAACCTGTAAACTTAAATGGTCAGCCTCCAGTGTCTACACGAGGTACCGTTTTCCTACCACTGTCTAATCTGGACCATATACTTCGAACACTCCAGTGCCCCGGCGCAAACGTCCGCGAACAATCACCCATGTCTCTAGCTCCCAGCCCTGTTCATTAAACGTGGAGGACCCCATCCCATGGATCTATCTAGTCGATACGGTATTGAGCGAAATGTCACATCGAATCATCCTGCTCCCGGAGCACGCCGAATGACCAAAAACTAGGCCCAACCTATAATCTTATAATTAAATCCAATTAACACCCGGTACCTCCTTTTTTTAAAAAATCGATCCCCATGGTTCTATCCGCCCCGACGCGCGCACCCGAGTCACACCCCAGCTTAACTCTATCCCCACTGGTGTTGAGCAGACACCAATTCTATGCGTTCCCTTCCCGTGTTCCTATTTATGCGGTGGGGGGGGGCGGGGTATCTTCGCAGCACACCCGTCGGCAAACATCCAAAATCCACAAAAAAAAATGGGACCACAATTTCAAAGCTTAACATTTTACACAACTTTCACACACTCTATCGGCGCAGTTGGGCACACCTGGGTCACAAAAACAACAATCTCCATAACTGACCACCGTCCTTTTCTCGTGGTCCCACAGAATGACCATATCACCGTCATTCTCCCGTTCGCAATTTTAACGTATGCAGGCTTTACCACAAGCCTCGCCACTAACCCATGGGTACTCTATAAAAGAGAGCATACGAGCAAACGCCGGGAATCCCTCATTGACTTTCCAAGCCTGTACATACTCTGTACACGGGGATTTTTCCCGATAAAATCAACCCAGTCCAAGGGTTTCCGCGATCCGACCCAAACCAACTCCAGCTGCCCGAACCTAATCAACTCAAATCGCCCGGCTGACCCACGTAACATTCAATTTAAGAACTGTTTTGTTTTTTTTTTTTTGTTTTTTTAATTACATTTTTAATTTCTCCATCCTCTAAATAGTAAAATATCATTCACTCAAGCATTAGGAACCCGGAATCCTCCATGTAACAAATACATCAAAATACATCAAAAAAAAAAAATTCATTCCACCCAACAACAACAAAAAAAATCAAACCGAAACCGACAGAACCAATGGAGAACATATCTCCACAACACAATACAATACAATTCAAAAGACAAAGGGAAAAGAGAACAGCGCCCGACACCATAACGGGCCGACATGTCACCAAACTCCAACCCGGACACCATCAGACCACCCGCCGCCGTCGTCGCTATCTTCCCGCAACACTCTCCAGCGGTTTTCAAGGCCCACGGGCGCCCTCTCACAGTGGGCCAAAACAGGTTTTTGGAGGACATTTGGGCATAACTTTAGTTTTACTTGTCCATATAAGCTGTTTGAGGGCTCGTTAGAAGCGAAATTTCAAGAGCTTTTCGGAAAAATCAAAAAAATTCATAAAATCCATTTTTTGGTGGTCTGGGGCCGAATTTCCATATTTGAGCATAACGGCCCAAAATCACATTTTTGGCCATATCTTGGCACAAAATTGATCATAGAAGCTCAGTGAGGGTTCGTTAGAAGCGAAATTTCAAGAGCTTTTCGGAAAAATCAAAAAAAAATCATAAAATCTATTTTTTGGGGGTCTGGGGCCGAATTTACATATTTGGGCATAACGGCCCAAAATCACATTTTTGGCCATATCTTGGCACAAAATTGATCATAGAAGCTCAGTGAGGGCTCGTTAGAAGCGAAATCTGAGGGCCTTTCTAAAAAGTCCAAAAAATCTGGTAACATGTGACATGAAGTAGTATTTGACACACTTCTTTTCTTTCATTTGCACACCTTTTTACACACTTTAATTTCCTGTCAAAGCATTTTACAGGAAATCACTACAGAATCTTCAAATCTTTGTTTTGTTTATTTAGATGGAGTTACTATCAAAAATGGAAGCGGTCAGCGATAACGCACTTTTCCAAGTGTTTACTGTAGAAGATGCAAAAACTAGAGATCCTCTATCCATCACCGCATGTGTTCGATTGCTGGAGCAAAAGTATCTCATCCAGTTAACAGAGGAGCAGAAAGACGAGGTCAAGAAGTCGCTCAAAAGATACCATTCGCTGAAGAAACGACGATATACAGATAAACGGATTGCTGTTAACTGGGATGAGCTGAGCTCACTAGGTGAAGCTGAAAATGTTGTGTTCCGCTATTACAAGAACCCCTCGACACAAACTGCATCCAGGAAAAGGCCCGTTGAAGAGTTGGGCAGCCTAAAACAGAGTTTGAGAAGAACCGATGATATCTGGGCGAAAATTCAGGCAGTGGCTGCAGAGGAGAAAGTGACTTCTTCCCAATTGATGGGGTTATTCCTTACTCGTTGCCCTGATCGGGAGTCGAGAGATTTTGGTAATGCTCTTTGGAGCAAGTCCACACGTGACACAAGCGAGAAACTTCCTGTTGACACGGCATTGGTTCTGTATACGGACTGCAATTTGGGGAGAAACGCCTACACCACCCAAAAGAATGTTCTGAAATCAGCTGGGCATGACATCCTCCCAGCTTGGATACACTTGCGAACGAGACAAAGAGAGGTGACACCAGTGGTGATTCCCATACCTCAATGTTATACTGGAGTGTTTTGGCACGGTGTATATTTCAACTATGTGGATGCTTTGAAGTCTACCATCGCGAGAGTGTTGCAAACCATCCCTCCAATCAAAGAGGAGCATCTTGCCCTAAAATGTAAATTTGGGTTTGATGGAAGTGGAGGACACAGTATTTTCAACCAGGTCAACAATGATGAAACGAACAATTTGATATTGACTGTTGTGTGCCCACTTGACCAGCATGGCGAAGTTGTTTGAACCGAGCCCTCTCCGAATTCACCCAGATCTCAAAGACCAATAATGATCCACACCGGCAAAGAATCATCTGAAACACTGCAGTCCCTTCAATTGTTCAACAACGACATCTCCAAAGTTGAAAGTGAAGGTTTTGTTGTTGAGATGTCGGAAAACAAAGCCGTGAATGTTAAGTCGACCAACGTTTCATACTGCCTGGACAGAAAAGCTTCCAACATATATCTTGGTCTGGAAGGTGCATATTGTGATCTGTGTCACCACTCGAAAGAGGATTGCCTAGACATCGAGTTCATTCAGAACGGCATCAATATCACACGTGACATCACTTCCCTGCATGCAATCTTCAATGATCTGGAACAAAAGATGGTTCTCTCCTGAACGCAATGACGATTATGATGTACGTGCTGGTGTCACTGCTCGACCCATTGCAAACAACCAAGTTGTTTCCATCCAAGTACTCCATGGTCTCATGCGTTCAGTTGACATGTTTATGAAAATTATCGTTCATCTTGTCGCTTGTGTGTTTGACTGGTCAGAGTCAAAGGCCAGCCATAATCATCGATTTTTGGAAAAGGCTCGAACAGATCTTCAGCAGAAAATCAAAGATGCCACTGAAATCAAATGGGATTATGCTGATGCGACTGGTCAAACTGGGACAACAACTACCGGAAACAACTGCCGACGACTCCTCCATGATGTTGCTGTTCGGAAATTGGTGACGGATTCAGTACCTGAGGCAAATCGATCTAAAATGGAAGTCCTTGGTCAGCGTTTCTCCATTATCCTCCGAGTGCTGTCGTCGAAAAGAAAAGTTGATGTCGAGAAGTATAAACAATACTGTATTGATACAAATGTCTTTCTCCTGACTCAATTTCCTCGCGTTATCTATAAGAATCTTCCAGGACCATGGATCAGTATTACACCATCGATACATAAAGTGTTGGCTCATTCTTGGGAGTTGATTCAGCATAATGATGGACATTGGAAATTTGGATGAATCAGGTCTCGAGGCGTGCAACAAAATTCTTCGTAACATCAGAAAAACATTGTCGCGGAAGATTTCCCAAGATGCAAACCTGACGGACACTCTGAATCGGTTGTGGTTGGCATCTGATCCAGTAGTGAATGCTGAACGACTGAAAGCCAAACCGTTTTGTAAACTGTGCGAATTAAGAGGACACCACACACGGTACTGCCAGAGAAAGTGCATTTCAGCGTCGAAAATGAAGAAGATACATTGTTTGCATCGTTGTGTTCTTGAATTTTCACCAAAAAATTTTTTTTGAAAAAACAAACTTTTGCCCCCTAATTCATTTTTATCAATTGTAGATCACATTTTCAGTTTTTTTTCGTTTTCAGTGTACTTATGGAGGGGGACTATGCACACAAGGCTTGTTTTTTGCAAAATCCGGGATAGGGCACATAGATCTGCTTGGTTTTTCATAATCTATACCTCCATAGCTTTCAGAAACATATATGGTTTGGTATGTGCCCTATCCCGGTTTACAAGTTATTTTCTGATGAATATAGAATTTTATCGCTAATTTGAGCCAAAAAAGAGGGAAATTTAGCTCAAATTTTCCTAATTTCTTTCATAAAAAGAGCTATAAATCGACAAATTGGGTCCCAAAGTAGTCTATTTTTGCATTTTCACAAATGGTTATCAATAAAACAAAAAAACATGCAATAATAAGTAATTCCACACTGATTTTTGCAATTTAATCATGGAAATCTGAAAATTATAATTTTTGGGGGAAAAATCGTGGATGTTTCGCGTGAGCCGGAGAAAAATGCGAAATATCGCGAATTCAATGTTGCATATTTTTTCAACTGTTTAACGATTTGACTTACTTTTTTTTTTGTTGAATCAGGAATATAAAGTAGTTTATAAAAACACCAAACATCAGCAATTCCTCCGACATTCTTTTTTGCCTAATGTCCACCCCCCAGCCCACTGTGCCTCTCTCCCTCTCCCTCTCTCTCTCTCTGTCCGTTCGCTCTCGCTTCTCCCTTCCTTTCTAACAAGCATATTCTGACCTCGCGCGCACATTTTTTTTAAACAATCTCTTTTAACATTTCAATTCTTCTCTCTCTCTCTCTCTCTCTCTCTCTCTCTCTTTTTAAGACGCACACACATTCCAAAAAACAAAAGACCACGGCCACAGGGTGGCACATCAATCCCTCTCTTTCTATACTCTTTCTGTCTCTGTCTCTCTCTTTCTAATACATTCTTTCTTTCTTTTTTCTAAATACGCATATTCCGTCCTCGCGTGCACATGTCATTTCAGCACATCCACCCTTTTTAACATTTCCATTCTTCCACTCTTTCTCTCACTTTTTAACACGCATACCTCCCTCGTTTTTTTTTCTTTTTTCGCCCGTTATTGCTTTCACCTTTGTCCCCCACCAACACAAACCAGAAAAAAATTACAGTAACAAATTCTCAAAACACAAAAAAAAAAAAAAAAAAAACATAATTACGGCAAATCGTCCTTTTTTCCTAACTAGAATGTTCTTTTCCTACAAAGTCTTAACAATTGTTTTTGCGCGTGTGTGTGTGTGCGTGCATTCTTTTCTTTCTTTTTTTTAACAAAATGTGTCTTTCTTTTTTTTCTTTTCTTTTCGTGAATCTTAACAATTAACAAAATGTGTCTTTTTCTCTTCTGCGTAACTTAATAATTGTGTGTGCGTTCTTCTTTCTTTTCTTTTTTTAACAAAATGTGTCTTTTTTCTTTTCTTTTTTCTTTTCTTTTTTTTTTTGTGTCTTCTAATAATTAACTACATGTGTCTCTCTTTTGTGTACCTCAACAATTTTCCCGTCCGTGTCTCGTCCTTTTTTTTCCTCCTTTTTCTATTAATTCGGACCACACGATGTGTTCGTACTTCATGACAGCACCAGATCGATATCGAACCGTTTCCTGTTTGAAACGGCAGGTCACGGCTACCAAATTAATATGTGTTATAATACAGGCATTAAACGTAACGTGCAGCAAGGGGGGGAGAGAGCTTCTTTATTACTACAGGCAGAGATCCTTCCGACTGATGCAGTTCTCCAAAACCACCTCAACAGTTCGCTATCACATCCTCTCCGGCCGAAAACAACGCGAAATGTTCACGAGAGGATTAATAGTGATTTCAATCTTTTTTCTTAATACTTCTGATGATACAATTTAATCTATATCATTTTACTCTATACGTTTCGTAACCACAGTCTTAAATCTTCACGTGTCAATTTACGGCCCTTCAGACCTTTTTAAAATCACGACCGTTCACGGCATCTCAAGCCTTTTTCAATTACGGCCTCTCTAAAACCACGTATCTTAAAGTCTCTAAACAGTTCTCAAATAAATCTCAAAGTTTACCTTATCTTCTGTTCTCTTCCTTGGC
>OY744530.1:50236583-50629083 GCA_963556195.1 Sepiola atlantica | reverse complement strand
ATTATTTTAACCCAATAGAGTGGTGGTGTTAGGGGTCGCATTGCCCTGGTGCGTGTTATGTTTATTACGTTAAATAAAAAGGAATGATACAAAGGGAAAATTCAGGATGAACAAACAAATTATTTATGCTGAGAAACACAAAGTGAATATATATATATATATATATATAATAAAATATGAAACTAAAAGTATACTTTTAGAGGATAGAACCTATAGTGAAATAGTTTAAGCTCAATACATGAGAGAGCAAATATAAAAAATAAATGAAGGAAGAGAGATAAATATGTACGAATGACAAATCTATTTCATCCTCGATTGTTCAATGCAATGTGTACTCAATAAAAACATGTTTATTTTTGGTTCCTTAAGTCAAGGCTTTTCAAAGATACAAATCTTATCATTAGAGGAATTACACGCATACTCTTACTCTCCATTACTTTATATTTTTTCAAATTTTGAATTTTGGCTTTTCCACTGCCAACTTATCCATCTATGTAATTCCTGTGATGATAAGATTTTAATCTTGAAAAGCTTTGGCTTAAGGAAAGAAAAATAAACATGTTTTTTTATCGAGCACACCTTGCATTGAATAATTGAAGATAAATTAGATTTGTCATTCGTACATCTTTATCTCTCTTCCTTCATTTATCTTATGCATTTTTCTCCCACAATATCGTGGCTCTCCCTTTTCATTTGTTTAGCAACCCTGGAATATATCATTGTTCGTGGGGCCCACATGTCCAAAGTTGGCTGTCGCAGCAGTCTGCTTAGCTTGGTACACAGCCTTTTTTGCAGATCCCTTAACTTGTTTGTATTCATCTCGACTTCCCCATTTTCTTCCATGCTTTGTAGCATCTTCTCTTTTCTTGTATGGCACTGCTTACTTCTCCCCATCCCACCAAGTCTCTTTCCTCCATTGGTGCTTCTTCGTTAGGCAACATACAGTATTGGCATTGTACAGAAGCCCATCCTTCAACTGCTGCCAGCAACCCTCCACACCATCTGATTTGTAGTTCTCTGTACTTGCAGCAAAGGCTTCTTGGTATTTCCTTTGTACTTCTGCCTCCTTCAACTTCCAAATCCACACTCTAGGCTTGAATTTATGGCTCTCTTGTGGGTGTGTTGTGACCATGAGATCACATACCAATAGTCTATGCTGGGTTGCACACTTCTCTATTGCGATGACCTTGATGTCCTTGACATGTCTGAGATCCCTTCGCCTCAGTAGTATATAATACACTTGGGTTTTCACTCTGCTAAATTCGTAAGTAATGAGGTGGTTGTCTTTCTTCTTGAACCAGGCGTTTCCTACTGCCAGGTTGTTGGCCATCGCATACTTCAAAATCCTATCACCTTCAGGGTTTCGTTCACCAATGCCGTATCCTCCGCGCACCTCCTCGAACCCTGACGCTGCTTTACCAATGTGTCCGTTCCAGTCACCACAGGGGATGAGAGGCTCCTTTCCCAGTATCTTACAGATAACCTCCCTCAAACACTCATAGAAGGTGTCTTTTTCATCATCACTGCGTCTTATCTGCTTGGCATAGATACTTAGGAAGGTGAGAACAGTAGTTCCTACTATCAGTTTTGCAAGGATGATCCTATCAGACAGACGCTGAATATTAAGCACCTTGTTAACCCATTTCTCAGCCAGTAGAATTCCCACACCTGCTGTGCCTTGCCTCTTACCAAAAGAGTTTGTACTGTGTGTCTCTGCTTTGAATCATGCGAGCTAATCATCTTCTTCACCTAGTCTCCTGTAAGCAACACAGGTCGACTTTCCTGCGTGTTAGTGTTTCCACCACTTCTTCCCCCTCCCCTCATTGTGCCAACATTAAGAGTGGCAAATCTGAATCTCTGTTGTGGGATTTCGCTTGATACCGATCTGGCCAGCCCACGTCTGGACCTACTGCTCACGACACCTTTGACTCTGTTGTCTCCAGCCCCATGTTCACTGTTAAACTTTTCATTGACTGCCATGTGATTCTGGAGCAGGGTATTTTATGGCTTGATGCCATTCGTATAAACTACTCTGACATTTCCATCAGTCCGAAATCTATGTTTGTTGATTTGACTGGTGGGTAGTTATCTTCAACCTCATATACTCTTTGCCGCAGTATGCAGCAGTGCTACATGATAAAGCACCATGCCTAACATGTGGCATGTGATTTTGAATATTTGGTTAGGTTTTACTTATAGGGTGAAGATTATTCTGACACACCCTTGTGCAGAGAGACTGAAGACACTCAAGGATGGTGTCTAGTAGGTAATACACATAGTATTTATATATATATATATATATATATATATATATATAGATACTTTCAGCCACAAAGGTCAGGCCACTACTAGCCGCCAGATGCTGAACAGAAGCATCATGGATTTGTACATGAAGTCTTCACCGAAGGGTGGCTTCCAGGTACTATGCCTTGCCAAAGGCCCACCTGCGATTTTGTCCGGCACTACTAACACACAGCTAACCTTTATATTTAAAGGCCGTTCCCCTATTCACAACCTGGGGAGCCGGTGGATGAGAGTATTTCTTCACCACACCACTATGATGGGAAACTCTTGCTGGATAATAAGACCAAACAAAATGCCTGAAAACAACACTACGAAAGGCTACTCAACATTGAATTTGAATGAAATCCAGTAGAGTTATCAAAGGAAACACCAGTTCAAGGCCCACCAATTGAGATCAGTCCTGATATTATTGAAAAAACCTTAGTAAAGATGAAAAATGGACTGTCGAGACACAACAGATGCAATCTTCATTCTGCGTCAAATGCAAGAGAAATACATTGGGGCAGACAGTTGACTATGCATGGCATTTGTTTACCTAGAAAAAGTTAATCTCTGCCATCGCGCAAGATGTAGCAGGTGTTTGGAGAAGATGCAATTTGTAAAACAAATTAAAGAGTGGTTCAACCGATTCAAAAATAGCCGCACATCAGTGGAAAATGACCAGCTTTCTGGCAGGCCCCAGACTGCTCGGAGTGCAGCTGTTGTTGAGAGGGTGCGCAAAACGAGATAATGCGGAATGCGACAACAGAGATGAACAGCATTCGAATAGAACACTTCCAAAGGTGTTTCCGGCAGTGGATGGACCGGTGGGCTAAGTGTGTGCAAGCACAAGAGGCCTACTTTGAAGGAGATTAGGGTCCCAACCCCATCACGTATTTGAAATATTTTTCTGATCTCGTTTTCGTGTTATTTTTTCATGATTTTGTTGGTGTATATAGCAATACCAGGCCCAGACTTATTCTACCTGAAATCCTGTCACAGAGATACTGTTTACTTATCACATAAAAATAGCAGTGCAGCGTCACACACATTGTTCATGTTAGATTTCTACAACAAAGAATGTTCATCAGTATTTGTTTCCATGGCCTATAAACTCAGAAACCAAGCCTTTTTACATACATATATAGAACATAATTTCAAACTTATACTATCGATTTTGCAAACCCCCTGTACATCACTCAAATCTATTAATAATGAAGATTATGTATCTGTCTGTCTGTTTGAAGTCAAAACTATATTATCAGTTTTGATCGCTCTCTTTTTATAACTACTTATCAGCTCTTATATATACCCATTCCAAAACTTCCCCAAACATCACACGTCTTTCAAGGTTACATAATTAATTTGTTTTAAAGCTTCTAATAAATTAATATTCGCAAATATACATTCATGAGTGTTTTTTTCAGATTTCCAGATGTATTTAAAATATTTTCCTTGATGATAATAATCTTAATAAAAATTATAAATAGAATTAATTAAAGACATTGATTTTTTTAATCTATATAATTGAGTTACGTAATTAAATTAGATTGTAGTGGAATATGATGGAACAACCGGTGGCCATTCTGACATTTGGTTATCTGCCGTCTGATTATTCGAATGCACAGAAATTTCTATTTCAAGAAAGAGAGAGCGAGAAAGAGAGAGAGAGAAAGAGAGAGAAATGGTCACAAGAAAAGGGCGCATTATTTGATTAATAAATGTAAACAACACATTCTCTGAGATTTATCGTACGAGTCGCTCAAAAATGATATATTTACTTTGATTTTTTATTAAAACGTTTTGGGTTTTGCTTTTTTAAAATCTTATTAGAAATTATGTTTTAAAGCACACATTTATTGAATTAAGTAGTAGTAGTAGCCGTGGCGATGATGGTAGTAGTAATATCAGTACGAATAGTCAACAGGTTGCTGGTATTAGTTGTTGATGTTATTATAGTAGTACAAATAGTCGATTATATTGGTAGTAGATGTTGTTGACGTAGTAATAATAGTACAAATAGTCGCATGGTTGATAGTTGGTGTAAATGTTATAGTATTAGTACGAACAGTTGTGTTACGTGGTCGTAGTCACTGATGGTAGTAGTTGTAAAAAAACAAAAAAAAACACATTTTACTGAGCAATTCAATAAAACAACTAGAAAAAATATTCGACCAGAGGGAGCATATATTTGCTAGTATGTGTACTATATTTTTAAATAATAATATTGACAATAGAATATAGAAATAAATAATTAAATAGAAACTAATAATAAAAAAGATATACATCAAAAAGAATGCTTGATAATAGAAATAAATAAACAAATTATATTATTTTAAACAATGACATAACTACATGGGCATGCAAGAAGTAAATAGACCCCCGACAAAAATAATCTATACATGTTTAAAGCGTCTGCTTCCTTTGCCGACGGCCAGCACTTGAAGTCGTACCATGACATAGTCCCCCTGTCTATTACTTGGTCCCCAGATCGCTGTAACAGCAGAAATGAAAAAATTTTAAACAATAATTTTTTATCTACCTTACAATTTATTATATGTAGAATGTCGATATTTATTTTAGCACACTCCACTTATAATCACAATAAACTCCCAAACTCCCAAGCTGGGAGAGCAAAAAACGAGACGTCCACCTACTCTCCTGTTTTGCCCAATCTTCTCGAGATTGGTGACGTACGTCTGCAATTGTTTTTAATATATTTCTTAATTGGTTACTTAAAAATAAAAAAACAATCCAATGCTAACACATTTCATTTTAGTTTCCAACTTTGTAATTATCAAAACAATCGCAGTCACATTCCAAACGCGTCGCCTACCCACACCTCTGACCTACACCACGTTACCATCTATCATTTCTATTCACTATCTTGCTTTTTCTGATCACCTCGGGATAATATTGTTACAGTACAACACAGCAGTAAAAGTTTGAAACATCGATAGTTCATACTAATTGACATTTTTGTGTTTCAGATATCAATATGATATTTATTTATTTCTATTCTTAAGCATTTTATTTTATGTATACATTTTTTATTATTAATTTTCATTTAATTATTTAGTTCTATATTTCATAGTTAAAATTTCCATTTAAAATTATATTATACATATTTGAGTGGTATACAGGGGTTTGGAAAATCGATGGGATAAGTTTGGGATTATGTTCTATATGTGTATGTAGAAAGGCTTGGTTTCCAATTATAGGTCATTAAAACAATACTGATCAACATTCTAATATAATGTGCATTCAATTATATTTAGGATTGATGTATTAATTATATGTATAATCTACAATAAATTAATATTCGCAAATATACACTCATGATTGTTTTTTTCAGATTTCCAGATGTATTTAAAATATTTTCCTTGATAATAATAACTTTAATAAAAATTATAAATATAATTAATTAAAGACATTGTTTTTTTAATCTATATAATTGAGTTACATTTACGTTTATGGTTTATTATAGTTTGTTAACATGAATTGGAACAAATACATTGAAGATACTGCCAAGGCTGGTGCAAGGAAAGTGGGCTCCCGCTACAGTGCTAGAAAACTTCTCACACCTGTCAGTATCCTATATCTCTAAAAAGTCATCATCCGCCCATGCATGAAGTATTGTTGTCAAATCTGTACTGGTGCATGATCCACTAGTCCCTCCCCTCTTAGATAGGATCCAACAAAGAGAATCTAATTTAATAGGTCCCGCACTGTTCATTAAGCTCTAGCCCCTGTCCCATCGCTGCAATGTTGCAGCTTGTTTTACAAGTACTTCAATGGAATGTGCTCTGACGTACTTGCTGCTCTAGTGCCCCCTTAACATAAATACACCCGACCAACTCGATAATCAGTTAAATCTCATCTTTTCACTGTGTAGGTCCCCAGATGCCATAGGGCTTTCTACTCTAATAGCTTCTTTCCTCAAACTTCTAGCTTTTGGAAATCCCTCTCTGCTCCCTGTTTCCCTGACTGTGCCAACATGAAAAAATGTAATTGTAATGTGAACAAACATCTGTCTACACAACTCCTCACTTAAAGGTGCCCCCTATAAATCTGGCCCCTAATTCTTAGTAGCCCCCCACTTCTCCGTGACAATGTGCCTTGTTTGGGGTTAATTAAAGTAAAAAGAAAAATGCATGCATGCATACTTTTCAAGTAATGGACAAAAAACTTTTTAGCACCCCATGTTAAGAGGATTTATGGCGCAATGTCCCAAACGTCGGGGTAATGGATGCATTTATGGCGGTATGGCATCCCAATGCTCAGGGACCATATTTATTTGGGATCCCCACGTGGTCATGTTCGTTTACGTTTGAAAGGGATTGATTAATTAAAGGTTTTGAATCCCTATCTTATTGGGATAAATATTGCATTCGGATCACAAATCATTTTAAGGGAAAAACTATTAAGAACTTATATTTTGTGTTTACTTAGTGATTTGTGACCTATTTGTGTTACGCACAGAATATAAGATATGGGAGTATTACTCTACCACGTGGGAACTCAAATGTCTAAGAAGTTAAAAGAACAGAGGAGAACAAAAGAAAGAAAGAACACATTATTATTATTATATTGAAAAAGAAACGAAGGAAAAGAGAGACTTCAAAACAAGAATGGCATTCAGTAAAAGTAACAATTAGCATAAAACATTTATATTAACAAAACAATTTATTTAACTACTTTTACATGAATGTAAGGATCAGTTCGTGAAGAAGGTGTTCATTTTTTTTGTTTAAGTAACTCGTGGTTCTGGTAGAGAAAGTTCGTCGAGTATACACAAGTTTTTGGAGAAATGTCTATATATTTCCTAGTGCGTGTGATACAAAGTAGTTGTGTGGCCGATCGACCAACCCCCTAATGGTTGATCGGTTCCGAAACGAGTGGTGACCCCGAGTCAGGCTCAGCAAGCATCAACATCACCCTTCAAGGCCTACCAACCCTCTTCAACACAAGACGCGACAACCGAATCTTCTCGGATGTTCATCAAGCACCAAACATTCCCGGACATCACTGACAACACTATGGAAGAAGTCGCACCAGTTCAAAAACGAGTACACCTGCACAAGCACGACTAAATACTCAACAACTGGACGTTCGTTGATTAACAGAAGGATACATCAACTTAAACGACGCGCACCAACAACAATACAGACCCACTTGTACTTGGACCTGCTAACTCACTTGCAGACATTTACGCATCTGACTTTGACCATAGTGTACCACCAATCTTGAAAACTAGATGTTCGTTCATCAGCTCCACAACACGGACTAATCAACATGAACGACATCAACAACTGTACAGAATCACTTGCGCTCACTCATCACCTTAACTCATGACAACCGCGCATACCCCACATGCGCTCACTCAACAACCTCGCAAGCCTCACATGCGCTCAATCGTCAACAACCGCGCAGACCCACTTGCGCTCACTCATCAACAGCCGCGCAGACCCCACATGCGCTCACTCAATCAACAACCGCGCAGACCCACATGCGCTCACTCAATCTACAACCACGCAAGCCCCACATGCACCCATCCATCAAACAACAGCTCAGACCCACATGCGTTCATCCATTAACAACTGTGCAGACCCACATGTGCTCACTCGTCAACAATCGCGCAGACCCCACATGTGCTCACTCGTCATCAACCACGCAAACCCACTTGCACTCACTCGTCACCTTCAACCAACTGGGCAGATCTACGTGCACCACTGGCCTTATCAACATTGAAAAACTCTCACCCACTTGTCTTTGACCATGACACATCACTGATCATGACAATTGAACGTAAGTTTCATCAGCTCTGCATCACGCAGACTAATCAACATGAACAACATCACCAGTAAGTGCAGATTCGCTTGCACTCAACATTTTTCGACAGAGCAGATCCACTTGCACTGTCGATGCTTGACCATGGTGTAAACACACATACGTCCTTCATTCCTGACCATCTTTGCAGGTACATTTTACTACACATCTGCAACTTTTCACCACAATGTTTTCCTGTTTTTTAATTGATGATGATCAATTATCCAGGGAAGGGGCCTTGTCGGGGTCAGACACACCACTAGTCTGTTTACGTTTTGAAAAAGACGCCATCTTAAAAAAACGTAAACAGCAGCAGCAGTCGCGTTTCCCTGTTTGCCACTCCTTCTGAGAAAAACTAGCAGCAGCTTTTATCGCTATTTTGTTCACCATGACTCAGCAAAAAACCGGCCAGCGAATATATTCCTTATTTCTCCTTTAAGGAATACAAATGCGTAGCGCCGACCGTGCCAATAACCTCACTAATATATCCAAGGCACCTGTCGGAGATGTTGTTCGGCGAGAGATCTCTTCAGTATTTATTTATCGAAATTAATACCTTTCACAGAACCGACAGAAGTAACTCGGCACTTGTTTCATGAGATCTCCCGTTTTCGACTTAAAAAACTGGATTCAGCCGAGGGGGTCAGGAGGCCCCCACCTCCGACTGGACGAGACCAGTCGTCGAGCCAGGAAGCAGCAGCAGCAGTAGCAAAGATACAAACAGCCCTTTTCAGGGCTACTAATGCGATTTACTCTTTGCTACTTGCCTCCAGCTCTCTCCTGCACCAGCACCTTGCAGTCTAAACTCCTGCATCAGCAGTCTTGAGTTCCTGCACCCTTCAGTCCGAACTCCTGTACCTGCAGTCTTGAGTTCCTGCACCTTGCAGTTTTGAGCTCATGCACCCTGCAGTCGCGAGTTCCTGCACCAGCACTCTCCTGCTCCAGCACCCTGCAGTCCTGAGCACCAGCACCCTGCCGTCCTGAGCTCCTGCAACAGCACCCTGCAGTCCCGAGCTCCAGCACCAGCACTCTCCTGCTCCAGCACCCTGCAGTCCTGAGCCAGCACTCTCCTACACCACTCCTGCACCAGCGGCTCCAACTCATTTTTCCAACAGCCCTTATCAGGGCTACTACTCACTCAAACTACTGCAAAAATTTTTGCAAGCCAGTGACAGTACGGGTTCCTTGCCAACATCCATAGACAGCTACCCAGCCTTCCTCTGCAACGACACCACTCCTGCCGTTCCAGTTTTGCTGTCACCAGAGACGCCACTCCACTCTTTCCAGTCTCTCCTGATCCAGCGACGCCATCTCAATTCACTTCACTTGTTATTACCATATGGTAAATAAACATCCTTTCTTTGAACCTTTCACTAGCGTTTGTCCTCTCTTCTTTGCCACTGCCGTTACTTGCCTGTGTCCACCTTTTCTTAGTTGTTGGGGCCGATCGATCACACCAACCCCAACGGTCGGTCGGTCGGTCGGTCCCGCAACACATGAAATTGTGTTTATATGAATGCGAGTGTGTGAACGTGTATGCGAGCATGGAAAGTTTACACATGTGTATTTATGGGCATTGTCAGGTGTGTCTGTGTTTGGATGTGAGTTAATTGTTTGGTGATGAGAAATAAAAGATGTTATATACTTATGCCTTCCCCTTTCTCTATCTTAGCCGAGAGGGGGTTAAGCAGGACACCCTCCGTGTGCATGCTGTCGTCTGAAGCTGGAGAGAAAAAAAAAGAGGGCGAGAGAGAGGGGCTGCTGATGCTTTTATAGTGTCTGACAAATCTCGTTGGCAACTGGTGTGCCGTGTTTTGTATTGGCTGAAGTTTTCGACCGGTGTCGTTCCACGAAATTTCCTCTTCTTCTATGTCAGAGACGAAGAAAAGATATCGGTCATCGCCATTTTCTTTCTTGCGTTGCCTTTTTAGATCGCTACAGATTCATTTGAATTTCCTAACCAGACGTTGGCTATCTGGATAGAATAAGGATATGCAATAATATTATACAGCTGTTTTGTTTTTGAGAAGTGGATCCAAATGGAAGATGTGACACAGGTCGTAAGGTGGGTATTGGAAATCCAGTGTACAAGACGTATGTGCACTCTGGCTCACAAAAATGCCTAAGCAGCCCCGTCGACGATCAGCAATAAACTTACCTATTCTCAGAAAGAGAAGGTAAAGCCTGGGAGGGTGGACATCCTAGAACTGCACAGAACTATATATCAGCCCGAGAGAAGCAAGGTCACGGACTGATTGCCGAGGATGTATCCTTGAATGGTATGAACAACACCAACTCAGCTCAGGTCAGGTTAGGTTGACCGCCCTAGTTGACTTATTTTTTATACAGGAAGCATTTCTTTGTTTAATTAATATGGTTACTTTTTATTATTAAAACTAAATGTGATGTGCCAGGACTACCTGTGTAGAGACACATTTTTGTCAAATTATGGTGGTTCTTCACCCCGATATATAATTCACCACCTACTAGTAGACTTGTCATGTTTTGAGTCATCCATCAATTTATGGTGAAACATTCACTAACTTCATGTGCCGTGATGCTCACTCGCTCAAGAAGCCAGTGTCTTTCTGCATAAGAATCTTTATTGTAATATGAAGCCTTCCAGTCAGTCACTTGACTTTTGGTAACCACAGGAGAACTTTCTGAGCAGGTTTTTTGTGTCAGATACATATCAAACCAGTGTCAAAACTCATTGTTGAACAACTGCAGATATGCATGGAAGGCAACTCCACAGCATTTCGTTTGTTACATGGTAACGTTACAATATGTTGTAAACAATGTAAAACATTTTGGTGTATGATCCAGTAAGTTTGTTAGATCTAGCAGACTAGTCTTTGTAAACCAATATGTTCATTTTTTTAATTCACGAATTATCCGATTTTAATGCCAGTTTTCCATGCATATCCAAATCTGTCTATCAGACGACTCGTTATGTCTTGCTCTTCTTCTATCTCTCCATTTCACAAGTGATAAACGGATCGTTCTGTCTGTAGCTGAAATCCTGTTATCTATTATATAAACGTCACCTGTCTGTATGGATGTATGTATGTATGTATGTATGTATGTATGTATGTATGTATGTATGTATGTATGTATGTATGTATGTTGGTCTTCTCCTCCGATACTACCCAACAGACACTTACGCAGATGACATTATTAAAACCAGCCAGCCCCCAGACGTGCAATCTCTGAAAATTGGGGGGAAACGTTCATATTTTCGTATAGAAATGGCTCGAAACGTTGAGGGGGGGGAGGATGTTTTAAAAAATCAAGACATAGTACAAAAACGATTTGCGCATGCGTGAAATATATGTCACTTCCTCAATAAGACCATTTTGAACGCGCCAAATATGAAAAACGTAAGTTTACGTACTTTTTTTATTTGTTTCTGTAATCAACAATTATAAACAACTTAATTTTTATTTAAACAAAAAAATTCGCTAATATTATTTGTTTATTAAACGTATCGTAAAAAATATATATATATATGAGTTTATTATGCATTCTGTCCTCGTGGGGAGGCAAGTAATAACTGACACAAAAACATTTTTGTTTAGTTTTCCAACGTGAAACGCAATATATTTTAATAAATAAACAAAAAATAACCGTACATTGGCCTCACCATCCATAATCAACAATTAAGATCGATAATTTTATTTACAAATATTTCTATAACTTAATTTTTTTGTTTATTAAACGTATCGTAAAAAAAAAAACACGATATGACTTTATTATGCAATCTCCCTTCGTGGGGACGCAAGTAAATATTTACATTTCTCTTCGTAAGCGAAATAAAACGGTATTTTCACACTTAAATAAAAACATTTGACTGACAAGTGTTCATCCCCCCCCCCCCCAAAAAAAAACACAACAAATTAAAATATATTTATTGCTAATATTATTTGTTTATTAAACGTATCGTAAAAATATATATATATATGAGTTTATTATGCATTCTGTCCTCGTGGGGAGGCAAGTAATAACTGACACAAAAACATTTTTGTTTAGTTTTCCAACGTGAAACGCAATATATTTTAATAAATAAACAAAAAATAACCGTACATTGGCCTCACCATCCATAATCAACAATTAAGATCGATAATTTTATTTACAAATATTTCTATAACTTAATTTTTTTGTTTATTAAACGTATCGTAAAAAAAAAAAAACACGATATGACTTTATTATGCAATCTCCCTTCGTGGGGACGCAAGTAAATATTTACATTTCTCTTCGTAAGCGAAATAAAACGGTATTTTCACACTTAAATAAAAACATTTGACTGACAAGTGTTCATCCCCCCCCCCAAAAAAAACACAACAAATTAAAATATATTTATTGCTAATATTATTTGTTTATTAAACGTATCGTAAAAAATATATATATATATGAGTTTATTATGCATTCTGTCCTCGTGGGGAGGCAAGTAATAACTGACACAAAAACATTTTTGTTTAGTTTTCCAACGTGAAACGCAATATATTTTAATAAATAAACAAAAAATAACCGTACATTGGCCTCACCATCCATAATCAACAATTAAAGTCGATAATTTTATTTACAAATATTTCTATAACTTAATTTTTTTGTTTATTAAACGTATCGTAAAAAAAAAAAACACGATATGACTTTATTATGCAATCTCCCTTCGTGGGGACGCAAGTAAATATTTACATTTCTCTTCGTAAGCGAAATAAAACGGTATTTTCACACTTAAATAAAAACATTTGACTGACAAGTGTTCATCCCCCCCCCAAAAAAACACAACAAATTAAAATATATTTATTGCTAATATTATTTGTTTATTAAACGTATCGTAAAAAATATATATATATATGAGTTTATTATGCATTCTGTCCTCGTGGGGAGGCAAGTAATAACTGACACAAAAACATTTTTGTTTAGTTTTCCAACGTGAAACGCAATATATTTTAATAAATAAACAAAAAATAACCGTACATTGGCCTCACCATCCATAATCAACAATTAAGATCGATAATTTTATTTACAAATATTTCTATAACTTAATTTTTTTGTTTATTAAACGTATCGTAAAAAAAAAAAACACGATATGACTTTATTATGCAATCTCCCTTCGTGGGGACGCAAGTAAATATTTACTTTTCTCTTCGTAAGCCAACCCCAAATAAAACGGTAAAACATTTGACTGACAATTGTTCATTCCCCCCCCCCCCAAAAAAAAAACACAACAAATTAAAATATATTTATTTTATTCATCTAATTCAGCTCTTATCATTGTTGCTACAATACTAACGTAATAAGTTCAGAAACAAAAAAACACTTACAGATTTAGCGATTGTTATTCTATTATTTATTCTTTCTTCGTAGCATTTTCACGTTAGCAAACAGTTTAATTTATTTTGCACAAAGAATACACATCAAACATATGATATTATAATACATACTAAACAATATTCCAAATAACTTTTATATTTCGTAGGGGGGGAATTCAGTTGGTAAATTTATAGAAGTGCACCTTTCGTATTTCGACCCCTAAAAAAAAAAGTATCAACTTTTTTGGCAAAATTACATGTAAACAGCCTCAACAAATATCCGCTATGAAAAAAATTTATGAAAATTGTTATTATTTTAGATTTTAGGAGGGGGGCACTTTCCTATATAAGTTATACGTAAAGTGAGCACGCATTTCTTGACCACTTAGAATCGCACCTCTCGTATTTCGACCCCTAAAAAAAAAAAAGTTTCTACTTTTTTGGCAATATTACATGTAAACTACCTCAACAAATATCCGCTATGAAAAAAAAATTATTAAAATTATTATTTTAGATGTTAAGAGGGGGGGGGGGGTCACTGTTTTAAGAGTTTTTAATCTATGCATTTGTATGTTTTTGAATGTTTTTAATGTTTTAAATGTTTTTTTTTATTCTATGCATTTTGGGCGCTTATGGTCACGTTTTGCAAAATGAATGTCGCAGAAAAAATAAGAATGTGTTATTTATTATACAGTTTTATTCTTTTAAATGCTTAATTTTTTTGCTTAGTTGGATATTCCGAACAAAGCAACACTAACCCTAACCCTTACAAAAAAAATTGTATTTGTGAAAAGTCTCAAAATTTTAAAAAGTTTCTTTTTTCGGAATATCCAACCAAACACTAACCCTAACCCCCAAAAATGTAAGCATTTAAAAAGAATAAGTCTGTTTTTGTCCGTTTCAAAAGCTATATCAGTACCAAAATGCCCAAATGTGTACCTGCCCCCCCCCCTTCGCCCCAAATAAAATCTAAAATAACGTTTGTTGAATATTTCTTTCAACACGTGTTCGCTAGGGTGCGATTCTAAGTGGTCAAGAAATGCGTGCTCACTTTACGTATAACTTATATAGGAAAGTGCCCCCCCCCTCCTAACATCTAAAATAACAAATTTCATTTTTTTTTTTCATAGCGGATATTTGTTGAGGCTGTTTACATGTAATTTTGCCAAAAAAGTAGAAACTTTTTTTTTTTTTTTTAGGGGTCGAAATACGAGAGTTGAGATTCGGTGGACCAGAAAGGCGTGCTCACTTTACGTATAACTTATATAATAAAATACCCCCCCTCCTAAATTCTAAAATAATAACAATTTTCATACATTTTTTTCTTAGCAGATATTTTTTGAGGCTGTTTACATGTAATTTGCCAAAAAAAGTAGAAACTTTTTTTTTTAGGGGTCGAAATACGAAAGGTGCACTTCTATAAATTTACCAAAAAAATTATACTCTAACATATAAGATACAATTTTTTTAACGTTTTCCTTCTGTTAAGAAATATACACCTCAAGAATCAATATATACCAATAATTATACCTTTCACTTCTTTTATAAACAAACAAATATGTGACTTCTACACTATTTGGACCGGACTGATTAGTTTATACTAAGCAAATACTTTTTACAAATGGGATTTCAATTATCCTTTCATTTTTTTTTTTAAAAACAAATCTGTGACTTCTATACTATTTGGACCGACCTGTTTGGTAGAATTCGTTCGTAAACTAAGCAAATACTTTTTACAAATGGGATTTCCATTAACGACTATGAGAAAAAAATATTCAAAAAACGACATCCTTGAATTTTATTGTAATAAATACGCGTGGACATGTATTCAATTTACACGGATTTTCTATTTTCGTCATCATTACACGTAACGGACATCGACTACCTATAACTAAGCCGACGTAATCAAATACGAATTTGTAAACGTCGCTAATTAAATATGATATACTTCTACAAAAAACAAAATGAATAATTCCGATATTTCATATTATAATAATTAAAAAAAAAAAAAACACCTAACAATTAATATAAAGATTTACATTTTACTTATTTACATGAAGTTAAAACAACTGTTACTTATACAGAATTTGAACTTTCTTAGAATCGTTTTAAACGATCACTATTGACTAATCACTAACTACTCATTTCATTGATAAATTTTTACTTCAGAAATTACTGTTGCCTACTTTCAGAAACTTTTCATTCATACAATAAGATAAATCAATGACTTTACATTCAGTTTGGCACTTCCGGTTGACTCGGTGGAATGAATGGAACTCTTCAATTATTAAGTCCAAGTGACGTTTGAAATGCAGAACTACCCTTACTTATTACAATAAAAAATGTTCCCCCACCCACCCCCACCTAAATATATAAGACAGCGACTACATAATAACGTGCCACCCATTATAAATAATATTACAATATATTTATAAATAATATTACAATATTTTTAAGTATAAAAACTCATCCGACATAATCAAATATGAATTCGTAAACGTCGATAATAAAATATGATACACTTCTTTTTAAGGCATTAGAACTTTACACGATAAAAAAACAATTAACAAATTCGGATATTTTCCATTATAATAAATTTTTTTAAAAAACCCATTAAACTCACAAAAAAAATAAAAAAACAATTGCTGAAATTTTTTAATAAACACTTACTCTGTCTGTGATAAGGGGGCCTTTGAAAATTAAAGAGGCCTACAGAGCCACATTACAATCACCCCCCCCCTCCCAAAACTGCTGCCCTTATATTAAATACATTTTCTTCTTTTTTCAACATACACTAATTGACATTAATTTAGACTTAGATTTACCCGTGAGGCGGTGGCAAGCGACATATTGTCGATAGTGTTCACCACTCGACTACAACAATATTTCTGTTTCACACTTACTACAATAACTTCCAGTAGTATTTACTGACCAACACATCAGATTTGTTTGCCTTTCAAGCTCCATACGGAAATAGAATTTACATGCTTTAAATAGTTATTAATGCCCCCCCTTTATTTGCCCAATTGATACACATCAGAAACATATTACATACAATAACATATCCTTTGGACTTTTAACACAATACATGGTTCAGATCAAAATTGGTTTAATTTCTTGCAAATCAGACGTGACTAACCTGCCACATTTTCAAGATTTTCATAGCAAGAGTTTTCCATCTAAAGCTAGGTATCCAACTCCTAATGAAAGGAAACATTTTAGGAGTGGTCATAGCATACATGTACACTGTTGAGTGGCAGAAAAGAGGATTGCCACATGCTCATTGTCTGGTTTGGCTTCAACAAAAATTGAGATCCTCTGACATAGATTCAGTTATCAGTGCGGAAATTCCGGATCCAGTGGCAGATCCGCTTTTACATGATATCATTAGGCACCATATGATTCATGGACCATGTGGAAACATAAACAGATGTTCACTCTGTCTCAAAGATGGACACTACAGTAAGAGATATCCCAGACACTTCTTGAGTGAAACTCAATCGGATACAAATGGCTACCCACAATATCGACTATCTCCTTTAGCTGGAGGTTTTGAGACGACAGTTACCCTACCTGGCAACATAACGGTTCCTGTAGACAACCGATGGGTTGTACCACATAATAAACTGCTTTGTAAGATTTTTGATGCACATATCAATGTTGAATACTGCAACAGCGTGAAATCAATAAAATACATTTGTAAATATGTAAATAAAGGTAGTGATCAAGCTATCTTCACAATTGAAAGTAATGCTCATGATGAAGTTAAGAGATACGAAACAGGACGTTACATATCAACCAATGAAGCCATTTGGAGAATACTTAACTTTCACATACATGTACATCATCCCCCAGTTATTCACCTATCAGTTCATCTAGAAAATTGACAGCGTATATACTTTACTGAAAGTACTGCAGCAGATAGAGTTGCAAATCCACCTACAACCACTCTAACAGCTTTCTTCAAATTGTGTCAAACAGATTTTTTTGCACGTACACTTTTTTACTCGGAAGTTCCACTTTATTATACCTGGGACAGTAAAACTAAGCTCTTCAAGCGACCACTGAACTGTGTAGAACACAATAAAAATTCCAATATTCATTGTCACCATGTTCTATTTCAGTAAGTAACCAATTTCAAACTCATCAAGAGTTTTCAGAATTCTAAATTCATTTTAACTACATTTTGTTTATACAAATTACCAATTCTAAAATGACAACTCTCCCAGAGTTTAGAATAATTAAATAATGAATGATGCCCCCCCCCCCCTGAGTTGAGAATAATTAGAAAATGAATGACACATCCACCAGAGTTGAGAATGACTTAAAAATGAATGACACCTCTCCAGAGTTGAGAATAACTAAAAATGAATGACAGTTGAGAATTGACTAAAAGAACATGGTTTTGGTTGCTTAACATCCAAACATGCCTCCCAAAATTCAACCTCTGGTCCCTGTTCTGGAAGGTGGTAACAGGGTAAAACAGTGTAAATGCTTAGGAGGTTATGGATGTAACTTTACACCAGTTCTTATAGCCCGTTTCACTCTGTATAACCCTGGCTAACAAGGCTCTGGTAATGTATTCTTCAACTATTTTGTTTCAAACAAGTATTTTTATTTGCTTGCTATTTATTCTATTAGTTTGTCGATGTTACATTCAATAAACAGCATGTGTATTATTCTATTAACTATGCAACACCATATAAATACTGCCACATGATATAAACCAAACCATGCACACAAATGAAGCAAGGGAGACAGTCGGACAGATAGGAGAAAACAGTCATTATCAGAGAAAATATTTTTTTTACTTTTTTGGTGCACATTCTTTTTTTTATAATTATTTTCACTTTCTAAGTAAATGTTTGAAAACTATTAGCACTGAAACTTAGTGAAAACAATGGCACTTTGGTGAGAAGTGAAATGACTGTATAGTCCCATTGAGACTCCCTCGTGAATATAGTAAGGCACCTCACCCAACAGGCAATAGTAAATACATCTCCTATTAGAAAGTTACACAAAGGAAAACGTCAACACAAATTTACACTAGAGTATTGATTTACTCCTCTCCAGGAGTTAGGCACAAGGTCAGTTTTTATCTTACTCCCACAATAAAAAAAATCACTAACTACTCATTTCATTGATAAATTTTCACTTCAGAAATTACTGTTGCCTACTTTCAGAAACTTTTCATTCATAGAATAAGATAAATCGATGATTTTACATTCAGTCTGGCACTTCCGGTTGACTCGGTGGAATGAATGGAACTCTTCAATTATTAAGTCCAAGTGACGTTTGAAATGCAGAACTATCCTTACTTATTACAATAAAATATCAGAATTTGTTAAAGTTTTTGTATTGTTTTTTTTCTTATTTTTTAGAGTTTAAAGTTTTATTTTTTTTTTATTTTTTTAAATGAAAGATCCGTGTAAACGGATTAAATGTTCCCCCACCCACCCCACCTAAATATATACGACAGCGACTACATAATAACGTGCCACCCATTATAAATAATATTACAATATTTTTATAAATAATATTACAATATTTTTAAGTATAAAAACTCATCCGACACAATCACATATGCATTCGTAAACGTCGATAATTAAATATGATACACTTCTTTTTAAGGCATTAGAACTTTACACGATAAAAAAACAATTGACAAATTCGGATATTTTCCATTATAATAAATTTAAAATAAAATTAAACTCACAAAAAAAAAATAAAAAAACAATTGCTGAAATTTTTTAATAAACACTTACGACAATTAAGAGAAATTCAGACTAACACAGGACTCACTGCTTCAGTTATTTTTTTTGTGTGTGTGTAATCATTATGAACAATTTCTTTTTAATACATGACTTTAGTTTGATGTATGATTAGTAAAAAAAAAAAGATCACTGATCATCACAAACGAAGGACTCTATAATAATAACTCTATTGCAATAATAACTACGTCATAGCTCTCAATAAACAGCATGTGTATCATTCTATTAACTATGCAACACCATATAAATACTGCTACATGATATAAACCAAACCATGCACACAGATGAAGCAAGGGAGACAGTCGAAGAGAGAGGGGAAAACGGTCATTATCAGAGAAAATATTTTTGTTTACTTTTTTGGTGCACATTCTTTTTTTTATAATTATTTTCACTTTCTAACTAAATGTTTGAAAACTATTAGCATTGAAACTTAGTGAAAACAATGGCACTTTGGTGAGAAGTGAAATGACTGTATAGTCCCATTGAGACTCCCTCGTGAATATAGTAAGGCACCTCACCCAACAGGCAATAGTAAATACATCTCCTATTAGAAAGTTACACAAAAGAAAAACGTCAACACAAATTTACACTAGAGTATTGATTTACTCCTCTCCAGGAGTTAGGCACAAGGCCAGTTTTTATCTTACTCCCACAAGTCTGGTTGGGAAAGTGGGGTTTAAAAATTGCCTGGGCAGCCCTGTCGGCATTCCCCGGTAGGGGCGCCTCAGGCAGTAAGCAATAAACTTACTCCTCCCCAAAGAGGGGAGGCAAAGCCTGGGAAGGTGGACCTCCTAGAACTGCACAGGACAGACCCATAGACCGGCGTAAATAAAGCCCCGAAGGCCAGACGATACCAGTTTATCGGGTGCAGTATCCATCGGAACAGATACTACACTTTGATCTTAGCCAAAAGGCGTTATTTAGCCCCTACCCACAATAGGAATATGTGACACAAGGTCGGAAAGTGGGATTTGAAAAGCCAGCGCTCGAGAGGGTGAGCACTCTGGCCATTAAAAATTTCCTGGGCAGCCCCGTCGGCATTCCCCGGTAGGGGCGCCTCAGGCAGTAAGCAATTAACTTACTCCTCCCCAAAGAGGGGAGGTAAAACCTGGGAGGTTGGACCTCTTAGAACTGCACAGGACAGATCAGACCCAAAGATCACTGATCATCACAAACGAAGGACTCTGTTCTTGCAATAATAACTACGTCATAGCTCTCATGTTTTTAATTATCTATTCCTCAAAATCATAAAAGAAAGAACATTCTTTGGGGTGGATTCTTGATGATAGCAAGTCACTAATAAGAACTTAACACAAACATTTCAGTACTTTCATATTTTGAGTTTTAAAAAGTGATTATTAATGATGTACATTTTTAGCCACATCATTTTGATTACTGTACTAATTCAATTGAATAATATATTTTCTAATTTTATCTTCCATTTCAGACAATTTGGTTGTTTTTCCCAATTACATCTTTCATTTAAGTGAATTTGCCTACTTAGTTTCATTAACCACACAATCAACCTGGAGATTTCGATGATGACAATGTAGCTTGAAATTTATTTTTATATTCTTTTATATAAAATGAAGACTATAGCAAAAATCTTATTACAAATAATCAAAATGAGGACGGTTAAAAAAACGTTTTATTACTAAAACATCACGGTTGAACAATGTGTTTCTGTGATTGATATCATTAAGTGCTGCAGTTCCTTTTGTAAATTTGTGTTTTTATCTTTTTACACAATTACACATTCTCAAAAGACACATTAAAATAAAAATCACCCATTTAAATATAAAATTGTTTTTGTTTTTTTTTCATTATATTCTTGCTTGAAAGTGGTGAACAAACTTAAAATAAATGTGTTTCAATATATTGAGCAATAAACTAATCATTTTTCATAAATATGTTAAGCACATTTTTTGACTATTGTTTTGTTGTTCATGCCTAGGTTTATAATCTGAAACAAACTCAGGAGCAATAAATTATTACTGCACTAGGACACTTTCTAAATGTTATATTTTGTAGAAAACACTGATCAGTTCCCTAGATGCAACAGATGTGTGCAATAATGCAGTAGGACACTCAAAATATAGTAAATGCTGCATTCGGATGTACTTAATACTCTAGATAGAGCAAGTATGTGTTAGAATATAGTGTGACTCTTAGTATGTCTTATGGTGAATCTAACAGTGCACAATATCATAGAGATAGCATGTGTGTAATTTACTAATGGATATATACTAAATCAGTAACTGTTCAATATGTTAGATAGAACAGTGTAACACTTGGTAAGGTGTACCTGCTTAATCTGTCGGTGTTCTTTACCCTAAATACAGCAGTTTTCTGTAAATTCGGTCTATTCTACTTTTAACTAGAATGATCAGTCACCACAATACCACATTTACTCATAACCTTATATTTGCTTTTTGCTTTATTGAACAAGTTGTAAACTTTCATTCTTTTTAGTTTTTACGGACGTTAACCAAACACTTAGACTGGTACCGACTTCAGTTACCAATTAAGGGTTGTAGCATCCATCTGAACAAATACTAAACTTTGAATTATTTACTTGCAGAAAATATGAAAAAATTACATTCAAAACAAGGCTTTCAAAAGTGTTCTAAAGTAATAAAAATGTATATCCTACTATAACTAGAATGTTAGTCACCACAATACCACATTTACTCATAACACAAATTAGACACAAGACCATCAGAAGTGTGGGAAAGAGTGTCGTCGGTCATCATTGTTCTAACATATGAAAAAAAATTAATATTTCTATGTTTCCCCAGCTAAGACATTTGTTGCTGAGCAAGGTTAGTGGAAGGTTAACATAAAATAGTAAATTCTTTACAGTAAGGTAACATTGGCATTTTCCCTTTAATGTTATCAATAATTAAACACTGCTTTTAATGTTATCCAGTAAAAGAGAATAGCAAATCAGTCAGCATTTTTTTACATTGAAATTTAACAAGTTCTAGGCGCTTGATTGTGATAGTGCTCTCTTGGCCTCCTTATTTTAAAAGTGCTCATTATCCTACATAGAACGAGTGTTTAATTAAATAGAGTTCAATATCCTAGATAGAGCAGGTGTGTTTATTATACACACCATAGCACAGGATTAAAAAAAAAAAATGATGTTCGGGAAGCAGTCAAACAGTGAAACAGTCAAAGCTGGAGGTTCGGGAAAAGATTCAGAGCTTGCAGTATATGAAAGAGTCACCCTGATGATTAAGGAGTCGGAGCCAGCTCTTCAGGAAGTAGTCAGGTCCTAATTGTTCGGGTAGGAGTCAGAGCCTGATGTTCAGGAAAGAGTCAAGGTCTGGAGTTCAACCCGAATGGAATATTACGGAGTCTGAGTAGAATGTAATAGGAAGGGTCCCCATTGTTAGCACTATTATTTATATTCATATAAAATAATGTCTCGATCGGTGAATTTAAAAGAAAAAATTATTCTTCCCCATTGATACCATTTATTATATTCATATAAAATATTTAATCGGTGATCAACTTAGGTTATTTAATCTAACGTACACAAACATGAAAGAAGTAAATAGACACCATTATTATCATAAACAAAGACTGCTGTCAGAGGGGCCCGATAGACCTAGGTTATTTTATCTAACATACACGGACATGAAGAAGTAAATAAACAAACACCCTTATTAACATTAATAATGAAGACAAATATGGTACTTTTAATAGAAATGTTACATTTTTACTCCAGGGAATGGAGAGGTAGTGCAGAGTTTAGGGGAGGCCGGTGATAGTGTAGCCAGGGTGAATTGGCAACCATGTACGTGACATCTTTTACTCCTGGCAACTGTGGAAGGAGGGCGACTGGAGAAGTGATCCCCTGTGCAACGCCAATAGGTACGTATATAGTATGCGCACCGGGGCTGTAATAGGTACGTATATAGCATGTGAACAGGGATGGCGATAAGTACGTACATACCATGCGCACCTGGGCGACAATAGATACGGATTTAGCATTCACACCAGAGTGGCGATAGGTACTTATATATTATGTACCTATATAGAAGGCACAGACAGAGGTGGTACTTTTTATAGAAATATGTCATACTTTTGCCCTGGCCAACGTAAGAGGAATGGTGGAGAAGAAACAGCTTTCGCAAAAGGCAAAATGAGAAAGTAGTTGTTAAATTGGGCGACCAGAGAAGAGAAAAGTAGAAAGATAAAGAGACGGCTATAAAGAAAGGGAGAGAAATAGAAGTTTGAATATAAAGATGTTACACACGCAATTTTTCTTCTATTCTATAACCTGAGCAACGCCGGGTAGCCCTGCTAGTGTAATTATATGAGTGGAAATAAGCGTCGTATAAATATCTACACCTTCGAAGAAGAAACTAGTGACACTAACCAGAAACTTATACTGCTTGGCCATGTTTCTTCTATGATAGTGGCCATTACTCAGGAATATGGCGCTGGTGACTGATCACATTAAACTTTCGGAATGCACTAAAGTCCTTTTCCATTTCGTTCTCTACACATTTATTCAAGTTGGACAACGCAAAAAGAACAGCTCAGACAATGAGAATGACTACACTTACTATCCAAAAATACTCAACTCAGACTGCTCGTTGAAATATCAACTACGAAATGGATGAGAGACCAACAGCATCAACATCGGAAAAATAAAAATTACCAATAGACATTATCACTAATGGTGACCCCTTCCAAACATTACAACGTCCTGAGAGAACGAGATGGTTACTAAAAGGCTTACGTTCTGTAACTTTGAAATAATACATTGCAAAGTAATGAATAAAAGACGCCCACACTCGTCATTTAAACTGTCATTTAACTATCTACACTTCCGAAGAAACTAGCAATTTGTTTGATAGTGGCCTTTTGGCTAAGATCAAAGTGTAGTATCTGTTCCGATGGATACTGCACCCCATACTGGTGTTTTCTTGGCCTTCGGGGCTTGATTTACGCCGGTGTATGGATCTGTCTTGTGCAGTTCTAGGAGGTCCACCCTCCCAGGCTTCGCCTCCCCTCTTTGGGGAGGAGTAAGTTTATTGCTTACTGCCTGAGGCGCCCCTACCGGGGAATGCCGACGGGGCTGCCCAAGCAATTTTTAAACCCCACTTTCCCGACCCAACCGTGGGTCATATCTTACTTGTGGGAGTAAGATAAAAACTGGCCTCGTGCCTAACTCTTGGAGAGGAGTAAATCAATACTCAACAATATGGCAATGATGAGGATATAAATCAGGAACCAATGGAAATACCTGTACTCAAACCAGAACTTTAGTTATTATCAAAGCACACAAACAACTCGTTCCCACTATTTGCTTGCCTTTTATAAACACCATCGATTAAAACAATGATTAATACTGAGGCCAATGATAGATAGTGAAGGAGGTGTTTTAAATGACACCCTAAAGGTTAGAGGTGACCTAAAAGTGGAAGTTGATGAAACCATGTGACTTCCTGCAGGGGAGGGAGGGTCTTTGCTCTCTTTTTGGCTGACAGTTAAAGCAAGTGGAAGCAAATTATGGCCGGTCCCTCCCGAGAGCCTAGATGGGGTGGGTGGGGTGAGGTGGTATGAGGTTGGGAGCTCGCATACGATATGGCTTAGCGTAACGAGACAAGCGGTCTATCCGTCTATCTATCTGTCTTCCTCTATATATCATGCCTACACAAGTGGACTGTCACTCCAATGCTTTACGTGACTGTCCATTTTTAAAAATAAACCTTTATAAACAAAACAACAAGTGTTGGCTTGGTTTCTATCAATGGTCAAACGATGATGATGCCGACACAGAACGATTACGGCGACAACAAGAAGATCAACACGCGTGCATTTATCAAGAACCTGGGTTGACAATGAAGCGGGTGTATAAAGGACTATACACACATGGTAGGGCTTAATTCAACATCAAAGTTAACCTAATTAAATTATCGGTGGCTCGTCAAACATATGGTCTAAGATTACCAAGCACACAACTTGCATTTTAAGCTGATTAAGAAACACCCATGAACGTCTTTGGCAAAACTATTATCACATTATCATGGTGTTGTGTCTAACGTATTATTAGATCGCCTAGTATTTATCTCCATAAGCCACCCTTTTTCGTAGGTAATTCCTTCAGACACATCATCGGCGAGATCCTTCCAGAGCCTATCCCCTGATTTATGGAGCTGCTTACTTCACGACTCTCAGGGTTAAGTTTTCTATCTCTTTAAATATTCGAACGTTTTGAGCATCGCCGGTTAGAAATATTGCCTTTCTTCTATTTAAGAATAGGGTTAAATAGTGGTAAAAAAATTGTTTAGTATTATTTCTATATTTAGCGTATTTTATTTACTTTTTAGTATTATTTCTATATTTAGCGTTAAAATACGCTAAATATAGAAATAATACTAAAAAGTAAATAAAATACGCTAAATATAGAAATAATACTAAACAATTTTTTAGTATTATTTCTATATTAAGCGTATTTTATTTACTTTTTAGTATTATTTCTATATTTAGCGTATTTTATTTACTTTTTAGTATTATTTCTATATTTAGCGTATTTTATTTACTTTTTAGTATTATTTCTATATTTAGCGTTAAAATACGCTAAATATAGAAATAATACTAAAAAGTAAATAAAATACGCTAAATATAGAAATAATACTAAACAATTTTTTAGTAATGTTTCTATATTTAGCGTATTTTATTTACTTTTTAGTATTATTTCTATATTTAGCGTATTTTATTTACTTTTTAGTATTATTTCTATATTTAGCGTATTTTATTTACTTTTTAGTATTATTTCTATATTTAGCGTATTTTATTTACTTTTTAGTATTATTTCTATATTTAGGGTTAAAATACACTAAATATAGAAATAATACTTAAAAGTAAATAAAATACGCTAAATATAGAAATAATACTAAACAATTTTTTAGTATTATTTCTATATTTAGCGTATTTTATTTACTTTTTAGTATTATTTCTATATTTAGCGTATTTTATTTACTTTTTAGTATTATTTCTATATTTAGCGTATTTTATTTACTTTTTAGTATTATTTCTATATTTAGCGTATTTTATTTACTTTTTAGTATTATTTCTATATTTAGCATATTTAATTTACTTTTTAGTATTATTTCTATATTTAGCGTATTTTATTTACTTTTTAGTATTACTTCTATATTTAGCGTATTTTATTTACTTTTTAGTATTATTTCTATATTTAGCGTATTTTATTTACTTTTTAGTATTATTTCTATATTTAGCGTATTTTATTTACTTTTTAGTATTATTTCTATATTTAGCGTATTTTATTTACTTTTTAGTATTATTTCTATATTTAGCGTATTTTATTTACTTTTTAGTATTATTTCTATATTTAGCGTATTTTATTTACTTTTTAGTATTATTTCTATATTTAGCGTATTTTATTTACTTTTTAGTATTATTTCTATATTTAGCGTATTTTATTTACTTTATAGTATTATTTCTATATTTAGCGTATCTTATTTACTTTTTCTCACGTGCGACCATTCACTAATTATCGCTCGTAATTCGGCTCCTGATTAATATTTTATTTGTATTTTTCACTTTCTATCCTAATTTCTAGGCTCAAATATCTTCTTTTCTACAGCATCATTTAGGCTACGACTCACTTTAGGTTTTAGTAAACTCCTCATCTCTACCTAATCTTCATTTTGTTTTTACGTCTTTCTGAAAAAAATGTTTTCATTCTTGTTTCAGTTTTACCTTTTTCGCTGTTCATTAAAGCGGTGTCTAAAATATACCATGCCTCAGAGTCTTTGTTGTCAATAAGAGTTTATCTGACTGTCGAGGTTTCACACGTTTTTATGAAACGTAAACGTATCTCGGAGGCAGTACACATGTGATGTCAGACACCTTCAGCTTGAAATCCTCATCGTTAAAGACCTTAACATCAATATCTTGGGCGATTAACTCTTTATATCCCTCTACAACATTACTATCTAAGCACCAAAAGTACTGAGCGATGCACAAATTGCTCAAAGGATAGCAAACACTAAATACAAAACACTAGCATGGCTCGTCTAACAGCATCAAAGATTATTCCATGACTGAAACACTGGCAACTGTAATATGTCAAGATCAGCATATGACCAACCGTTGAAGAGAATCGCCACTACCGTCAAGACGTTATATTAACAATAGAAAGTATAAAACTATATTTTTACCTCCTCACGGCATTGTTATCACCGAAGAAAGCAAGATTAGAATCTTGAACTATACACAAAAAGTTATTTGCCTCAAACACTATGAAAATAGGACAAAAATGCTGCATCTTTCATATTATCACCGAATAATTAAAACCTCATTCGTGGTCACAAAGACATATTAGGGACCATTGACTTGTAAGAGTCTTCACTGATGTTGCCATTTATACAAAATCGCAACCATTACTTATACCTAATGTTGAGTCGAAGCTTTCGTATATCACCTGTATTCTAGCAAAATCCTCCTCTCTATATTTTTGAGAAAGTACTGTAATGTGTTACCCCATTTAAGAGCGTCAGATAACACTAGATCTATAACAGGAATACCAGATGTGGAGACTGTCTTATTTAATAGCATTAGACTTAATCCAACAAGGAATATATATCAAGTTGCAGAGACATACTATATATAAACTTATTTATAATTGGGATAGCGTCCTACAAGCACTACACCAGTCAAACCTACTTATGTCAGTCTTCAAACCTTAAATAGTTCCGAAGTCAACCATCATACTTGGCTGAATCTAGTCTGAAAGTAGTTTACAGGCCAGCTCACACCCAAGCCTCAACTTAACTGCTTCTGAATCTCCCAACACAATACAGGACGCTTCCTCTTTACTAGTGCATACAATGAAATAAAAAGCAATTCCAGAGGGTACCATGTTTGTTGCCCTACAGGGCGATATTACTGCAGGACGTCAGTCAAGCAAAAAAATGCAGTGGTTTGATAACACTTATTCAGTCTTTAACGATGCTCAATGTTTTTAATGTACTAATGCGTCACCGCTTATCAAGGTCCCAAAAACACTCATGGATAAGGATTAATGGGTATGTCAGGTAGACGGTGAGCCAAACACCTTGAGGATTGGTACAGATGGTTGGATCTGGGCAGAATTTGATTATTTAAGAGGACGTCTTAACAAAAATTTGTTAACATTGGACTTGGAAACAACCGTTTTGTAGTCTGCTGGGAAACAGCTCCGGGGTATTGTATTCCACGGACGGGTAGTTCTTGGAAAGAAACTTTGCTCATGGAAATAAAGTATAACTATAATTAGTGCTACCTTTTACACAACAAAGGTCTGACTCAGACGCAAGAACTCCCACGTCCTGCGATGCATGAGGCAGCCAAAGTAATGGCACATTTTGACTTTGCAAGAGTTTTTTTTACAGGAACAGGTCGCTAGCCTGAAGCCAAACCACTAACATTTCTAAAGGATACTGTAAGTGAAGGAAGTCTCTGGTAGAGTTGTAAACCGATCACCACAGATTAAGACGTAGGCTGTCTTCAACTCTTAGAGATTTAAATCAGTTCTCCATGTTTTTGTTATTTTATCTATTTATTTATTCCATTATTTTCATTTTTTTTATTTTCGTTTCATTTATATATTTTTGGAACACTCACGATGATAATGCGTTTCGGCTGATATAAACAAGAAAATATTTTCTTACATGTCTACAAGCAAGAGAAATTTGAATCAAAACTCTACGTTGGTGCTGCTATTGTTATTTTCTTTAAAAAAAAACCGTCACAATGACAACATACTTTAGCTGCTATGAACAAGAAAATATTTGCTTACATGTCTCTAAAGGCAGTGAATGAATTAGGAAAGAAAAATATATAACAAAGCAAATATAGACGAACGTGAAGAATGGCGATTTCAGTTACGTTCATCGATGGAAAGTTCAAACAGATATCCGTTGGGTGCTGATTCTCTTCGGTGGTGGAGCAGTGAATGAGCAAAGGAAAAAATAAAAAAGCCAATAGAGACGAACGTGAAGAATGGCGATTTCAGTTAGCGTAACTAAGGTCTCCGACTAAACTAAAAAGAGTACAGGCTGAATGGTTCCCATGCAAAGGTTGTAAATTTATTAATTGTAGCCAGTATAAGTCATTTTAGGCAATGTATACTACAATGCCGAAAGGTACACACGTGTTTTAACTGACAGTAAACTATGAAAAAAGACAATTGTTTTAAAGTTCACAAATTAGTATATTCTTTATCGTTGTTATCCACTAGCAATTTACAATAAAACACCTACAATTTCCCATATGATTTCCAATGACGAAAGGACCCCTAGTACATTAGAATACAAGAGTTGCTTATTCGTACTGACACTACAGGAATCTGCAGTGAGCATTGAGCACTGTTCAGGATCTAATTTCGAGACATGCCAAACTGCTCTTTATCATGTGTTCTATATGGAAAAAGGCAAAAGCTGACTGACATATTACACACGTCCGTCTCACCCGGAGCACTAAACCATTAAAAATGGTTGACAAAATACAAACTCTTGAGATAATATAACCGATAAATCCAACATCGTTTTATATTCCTTATCAGTACTCACAGCATTGAAGAAAAAAATATGAATGATGGTATAATCAATAAACAAGATCAACTCTGTTGCAAGAAACACACTAAAATTATACCATGCTGAATATCGAGCCATATCGACATCAACGGAAATGAAAACGCTGATAAAGCAGCAAAAGAATCACTGAGCATGACACCTTCCAACACAAAGATCCCATACACTGACCTCTGACCTACTATAAACAAGACCATCAAAAAATTTTAAAAAGTTACAATCTTGGAATGAATGCCAAAGTAACAAATTGCACTTAAGTTTGGCCAACTATTGGCGAATGGCACCCAGGCTATGGAAAAGCAAGGAGAGAAGAGATGGTACTAACCAGAATCTGCATAGGGCATACACATATTACTCACAAACATTTATTTAAAAAATTAACAATACCAAATGTGTATACCATAGCAAAAAATATGTACAGTTAAACATGGACTGTTACGATCTCAAACAAAGCCGAAGAAAATGCTACAATTCAAATAACCTGAAGGACCTGTTTGAAAATACTGACGTGAACATAATCTTAAACTTCATTAAATAAATTGAACTCTTCGAGAAAATTTAACTTCAAACTGTTTCTGTACAAAAATAATCATCATATTTACTACAACGTCCGTTTTACATACTGGCATGTGTTCAACAGCTTTTAGAAATTAACTTCCAAACTAAGGTATCTTTGGCCAGTCTTTATTTATCTCTCTTTCCCTTAGCTCTCTTCCTCCCCTGTTTTCCTTGGCCTATTCCCGTGAACTGAACCTGCTACGTCAACTGTTTTAAATCCGAGCGAAGAAGAAAATCATTGTGGATTTGTTAAAGAAGGCTGCTATAATATTTTATATTAACCCTAACCCTAACATTGCACCAGACTGGAGTAAAGAAGGCATGGGTTTCTTGTTATTACAGAAGCACTGTACATGAAAACTTCTCACACCTGCCAGTATTCTATATCTCTCCATGCATGGAGTATTGTTATTGCATCTGGGCTGGTGCACCATCCACTAGTCTCTCCCTCCTAGACAGTTAAAAAAAGAGTCTCTAATCAAATAGGTCCAACACTGTCTACTAAGCTTCAGCCCCTGTCGCAATGTCACATCCCTGTGCTTGTTTTACAAGTACTTCAATGGAATGTGTTCCGATGAACTGGCTACTCTGGTGCTCTCTCGACGTAAATACACCCGACAAAATCGATAATCAGTTAAGTCCCATCCATTCACTGTGGAGCTGCCAGCCTTTGGAACTCCTTTCCTGTTCCATGTTTCCCTGACTCTACTGATATGTAGAAATTTAAGTGTAATGTAGACCAATATCTTGCTGCACAACTCCTCGCCTAGGATGTCCCTATAATTTCTGGCCCTTAATCTGCAGTATCCCCTCACACCTAAGTAGCAATGTGCTAGTCTGGAGTGAATTTAACTTTAAAAAGAAATGTCCAACTGAGAAAGCATTGGTATGTTGTCCTGACACCTGGCACATAGTGGTTGCAGGCAACAAATTTTGTAGAACGCCGATATGCACCCATTGAAGGCGAAGTAGCAGCAATTCTCTGGGCATTACATAAATGCCATATATTCATTATGGGTTACTCTAACGTAGTAGTAGTAACAGACCATCAGCCTTTAATAGGAGTATTTGGCTACAGGGACTTGAGCAAGATACATAACCCACGTCTCTTTAAGCTTAAATATAAATCATCCAGGTATCTTCTACGATCCAACACTGCACATGAAAGTTGCACAAGGGTAAGGGTTCTGATGCAATCTCCCACAGTCAAGTCTCCACAATGAATTTCCTTACTTCCTTATTCTCTGCACACCCTTCCTCCGAAGACATTCACCTCTCGGACAAGATGGATGCCTACTGTTTATAGAGGCAATGGTACAATCTTGTCAACTGATCACGTACCTGCATCAGGCCAAAATGATCAGTGTTACACAACTCAGATCAACACGATACAACAAGTATTTTCATCCAAACCTTCTCTTACACAACCGAAAATTCGCGATTTGGGGAGGTACAACATCGATTCAGTACCAACAGGGGCTTAGCACTAATTGATCAGAGAATCAGAATGAAATGACTCGATATATTGGCCCAGTGGGAATGCATCCATATCCAACTTCAGCACCAATTGCCTCGAATGCAAAAACATTGCTTCAAATCAGACACATGAACCACTCATATTAATCTCGGCCCCAGATTAGCCTTTCCAGCAGATAGTGATAGACTTTTTCTATGTTGGACACATTGCATACTTTGTCTGTGCAGATAGACCTACTGGCTGGATTATTTTGTACCATCGAAAACCAGGTAATACTATCACCTCAAAACTAATATCTATTTGTCAGAAGCTATTCCACACATATGGCACCCCAGAATAGCTAAGCAGCGATGGTGGCCCATCTAATTCCAACATATTCCAAGAGTTTCTCAAGACATAGTGTGTAAAGTACAGAAAGTCCTCAGTTGCATATCCTCAATCTAATGGCTTAGCAGAGCTTGCAGTAAAAACAGCAAAAAATATAATTCATTGCAATACAGGTCCTCATGATTCATTGGATAATGACAGTGTTGCTCGAGCCATCCTACAATATCGTAACACCTCTATCCAGGGCACATCTCTTGCTTCACCACCGACTTCATGACTTCATACCATCCTAACCTGCACTATATAAACCACATGAAAAATGTTTTGCCCAAATCCCGCAAACCAACACCTTGGGATTCCCATACACTTGGTACATCAGTACCACAAACCAGAAGGCACGTAATGACATCGTCCAGGCACCAAACATCTTCCAGTACTGCTAAACTAATGGCAGAAAAATCTGCACAGGCATTGTCCAGGTTACTCCCTCACAATCAACCAGGCCAGAAAGAACTCATTCTTCTTCAATAACTTATGCTCATGTACTGGAGGAAGGGGAGGGGAGATGTAGAAGCAAGTCAACACTTACTGGCACAAAAAACTCTAATAGTTTATATGTAAATATTGCTTGATAGTTCATATGTAAATATTGCTTGAATGAAGCAATATTCAGATAATAGATTATCCACTAATGAACAAGCAGCCAATCAGAGTTCAGTGAATTGACTTACATATCTGAACATAATGTAACATTCCAGCCTTAATATTAACCGGCTTTCTCGTATACTTTTCCGTTTATTGTTTGTAGCTCAACTGGTCATACAGTTGAGTACAGACTTAACTCTAGTAGTTACAAAAATAACCTGCAGATTTCCTCAGTAATAGAGCCTCAGGCAGCAAGCAATAAACTCACACTCTTCGGAGGAGGTATTGCCTGAGTGGATAATCTCCTAAGAATAAAGAGATACTACACTTTGATCCTAGTCAAAAAGTTAGGATAAAGTTAGTCACAAAATAGATTTTTAATGTGGAGAATCCAGATCCTCCAAAAGGGGATCTCTGAATGGGGAACAGAAATAATCTGTATTGTCCTTGTGGCACTACCTCATAGAATGACGGCCCTTTAGGGGACAAGCAATTAATTCGAGTCCTTATACAATTCTATAAGAATCAGATATGTCCTAACCTGGAGTACTGCTGCCACATCTTAAAGCACACTGTTATGCCTTTGCTAAGTTCAAACTTGACCTTCTGTTCTCTACTGCTCTTTCTCACAGAAGAGACGTTGCTAGTCTTTCTCTACTCCATCCTTATTTCCATGGAAGGTGTTCGACTGAGCTCTTATCTCTGTTTCCATCTTGTAAGACATTCACAGCAATAAGTCGTCTTGTTACCACAACTGCAAAATCTTTTCTTTTTTCCTCCGTGTGTTTACCGTCAGGCAAAATTTCCATAAACAGTTATTTTAAAAGAACTTCTCATCTTCTGAATACGTTACTACGAAACTACTTCCCTGTGGACTACTATATGGTCATCTTAAAACCCAATGTAAACAAATACTTGTCATAAACCGTCCTCATAAGTAATGAAATTTTTTTCATTCCATTCACCAATTTTTAACTCGCTTGAACTGACAATCCATTAATCTTATTAACCCTTATTCTCAAGTGGCTTTTGGCCTTGAAAAGGGGTGACTCATTCATGTAAAAGATAAAGAAAATCTCCCCTCTCCAAAAATAATAATACCTTAGAAGATAGTCTTTTTAACCGAATAGATACCACATTTTTGATCCCAGGAAAAAGAAAAGTACAATAATATCTGATGGTTATTCCCTTCTAGTTCATATTTGAAATATAAAGGATGCATAAATATCTTCATCCGCGCACTCTCTTTAAAATACTTGTGTCTACCCCTTCTCCGTTCCCCCGAAACAAATCAAATAAAGGAATATTCATGTCTGGCAATCTCTTTTTTATTATTGTAATGTAGGGAAATCTTCACACATGAATAAATAAACATGGCTCTCATGAAAGAAACATCAAATATTAATTCGGAGACAAGAAAACGATTGCAAAAATCAAAGAAGTCTTCAAGTATTAGAAAAGTTCTTTTCAATGAGATAAACAAAGTCTGAAGTTTATTTTTTCTTTGATTATAGATAGAATTCAAGAAACAGCTTCTAAACTCAGAATTTCAAAAAAATATATTATACAAGCTGGGATACCAGTTTCAGGACAGGTTTATAATCTATTATATAAAGGCAAAAAGTCTGTTTGTATGTATGTATGTATGAAAAAGGCTCCCAAGATACTCGACAGTCTATAAAGTAGCCATTTTCTGAATCCTCCACCTAACGGCCCATAATATTGAAAAATCGGAAAAACATCCATTTCTTCATGCTGAACAGACACGGAATGTCATCGTTTTCCCCCACATATTCACGTTGTATGCATGCGCGCCGTGCCCTGATTTCAAACCGTTTAAGTGACCTATTTTTCATCAGTTTTTATTCGCTGTTCCTTTTGCTAGATGGATAACGACGAAGTACCACAACCTCGTGGTTGATGGTTCAATCCCCACCGACAAAATTTATTTTACCTGTGACATAAATATATATTGAAGGTGGGAGGGGGATGATTGAGAAGACATAGTTAGTACTTACTTTTGCTCCGGGCAACGGGGAGAAGGGGGTACAGAGGGAGGCGACCAGGAAGACAAAATTTAGCCTGTAGAGGGGGGGGGGTCGACCGTCGAGTTATGATTAGGGAATGAGGGAGCGATCAGGCAAGACACAGCTTTTGCCCGGAGAAGAGAGAGATAATTACACTTTTGACGACGGGGGAGGGGGGGGGAGATCCCCGGGCAACCTTGGGTACCCCTGACCCACAATATCGATAAATTGAAAAAAAAACATCGATTTCTTCGTGCCGAACCGACACGGAACTTCTCGGAAGATACCAAATTTCATCGTTTTCTCCCACATGTTCACGTTGTATGCATGCACGCCGAGCCCCGATTTTAAATCGTTTAAGTGAACTATTTTTCATCAGTTTTTATAACAACGAACTACCCCAACCTCGAGGTTGATGGTCTGTTTCCCACTGACTCCCAGAATTTATTTTTTGATAATCGTGACTTAATTATACATCGACAGAGTTAATACTTACTTTTGCCCGGGCAATGAGAGGAGGGGCTAGGGAGGGCGGGAAGAGCGGGCGGCAAGAGCGAGCGGGAAGACAGTGGAACAAGGGAGAGTGGGGTTCGAGCCTCGGCTTAGGGGATGAGGGGGCGACCAGGGAAGATACAGCTTTTGCTCGGGGAAGAGAAAGATAATTACACTTTTTTCTACAAGGGGAGGGAAGAGCCCCGGGCAACGCCGGGTACTCCTGCTAGTCTAATATATAAGTAAAGCTAGTCGGTTTCCTATAACATCAATATTTGATTCTGAGACAACAATGTTTTGTTGGTTTTTTATTGCGAACATGGGTTCATGTTCTTAACACAGAAATGTATCTTTCAAAATATAATTCATCCGCCTCGGAAGATTTTTAAAATGGACACTATCTATGATAATGATCTGGATAAAAGCAGCAGCACTTAATATAAACTTGTGGCTAAAATAAGGGAAAAGGAAGTATTGATGTCCTTTTCGCTTCCTTTGCCTCTTTTTTCATTGCCTTAGAGAGCAAGAGAGAGACGAGAGGAAGAGAAAGAAAAGAAAAAAACAGTATGCTTTATGTATTGAGTTAATAGCATTACAGCATCATACTTGCCCCTTAGGTCAATCACCTAGTGCATTGTTCATAGAGACAGAGTTAGTAAGTTCGAATCTCACCAGAGGCATAATTATTTTTATTCTGATTTTGTCCCAGCATGAACTTACACATTTAAAATTACAATATTAAACAAATTGTGTAGTTTTACTTATATATATATATATATATATATACATATATATATATATATGAAAATATATATTTGAGTATATACACTTTTAAAATTGACAAAAACTATTCAAGATAAAAGCTTGATGAATGTTAACATTAACAACAGAGCATATATAAGTAAACAATGGTATGTTAAATTCCAATGACCAAGTCCTTATTCAATTCGACGGTTTAGTGCTCAAACAACCAGGAATGAACATGCAATTACCAGGATCTTTCATTTATTCTAGGTCTTCTGATGAGCTGCATAAATAAAAGATCCTGGTAATTACATGTTTATTCCTGGTTATTAGTTTGTGCGTGAGACGGCTGTTAAGAATTGTTTTGTAATTTCGCTAAGAAAAAGTGAATAAAGACTTGGTCACTGGAATTTTATATATCACTGTTCACACACGCACACATTATATATATATATATATATATATATATATATATATATATATATATATATAACTTCTTTTGTAATATAGTATGGAAAAATCCCAGCAGAGTGCTCAATTAATTGAGAATTGATCAAAAAAGAATTTAAATTAAGATTTAACCTGGGTCCGGTCCTGGCAGCTTGTTAATCAGTCTAAGAGCAGTAACTCTGCAGGGTTCTTGAATTATTCTGTATTCGGGATTTAACATGATTAACTAATGTATAGTGAAGGCTTATGGGAGTAATAATGTTGGTATACTGATTAAGTATGTTTTAGAGATAAGAGCAAGGATTAGGTCGGCAAGATTGAATTTGTTTAGGAGATATAGGAGGTTAACATTTTAATTAAGATATAGTGGAAACTTATGGGAGTAATAATAATGTAAAATGGGGGTGTTACCCTCTTAATAACTGGAAAAATTATTATTGGAAAAGTTATTATTTTTTATTTACGTGGTGTAAATTATTGGTCATAAATAGTGGTGTGGATATGGGTCGATTAAAATATTTATTCCTATTTTTTTATTCATTCAAGAACCCTGCAGAGTTACTGCCCTTAGACCGATTGGCAAGCTGCCTAAATGTCGGGTACTATGGATTTGATCAAAAATTAAAATTGCTTAAGTCTACAAGGATTTCATAATCACTTGCCGAGGACAGAAAAGATGAAACACAGTATTAGAACAGATACTAAACCTTGCTCTTAGCTAAAAGGCCAAGGAGCTGCAGTGAAAATTGATAAAGAGAAAATTAAATTGTAAATAGAAAAGGTTGGAAAAATAACTCAGTCACAAACTAGGTAACGGTCAACTGTTGGGTTTTTGCAGATAGGTAGATATTTAACGTTTGTACATTTCACAAAGAAAGTGAGAATTGATTCTTGTAAACCAGCATGATAACAACGATTCGTAATTGAAAACATTGCCTTTTGAACAAATATAAAATTTCTGCACAGCATCTGTTGCCCTTTTCTATTAAGAAGTACAACTGTTGGTGTTTACCCTCACATCATTAAGTGTTGTGGCCAAAGTTTTTTTCATCGGGGAGGGGCAGCGTGTATCGATGGGCTGGGTTATTAAAAAAAAATCTCATGTCTCTTTAACATTCCCGTTCCCCACAATTTGGGAGCAGTCAGAAGAGACAGAACCAATTATGTGCACAGATATTACACTTTGATCTGAGCCATTTATTCTTCTAAACAACTATGCGCTCATACTCAGATAATCAATTCTATGCGTACGGACATGTTAACTAACTGTGCCAGAAAAATAAAAGAAAAAGAAAAAGTTTTGACTGTAATTCAATTTCCAACCGAATTTCGTGCAACCCACTTTCTCTCTGCCCAATCCAAATCGCTTCTCCTTGCTTCCCAGCTGTCCTCTTCATTTATATCAGCTGATCCCCACATATGCAAATCAGAGACCACCATAAAAACCTCCACCTATGAAGAGAGCTCTTTTTTAATCTGCAGACATGACATGCAAAGCACCTCATTCTTTTTCCTGACGATGAGTGTTCCTCTTTATTGTCACAGGACATATAAACAATATTTATGTCCCGTTTCAGAATTGTTTTGTTTTTTAATAAATATATAATTGTCAAATTTCTACACAGCGTCTGTTGCCTCGTTTCTATTGAGATGAGAACTATGACTGTTAGCGTTTACCCTCACACAAGCGATACTACGAATATAACTTAGAACTACTTAAAATTCCTACACTGTCATGGCTGACAGAACGAGAAGAATCTACCTCCGTGGATTAAATAAAAAGTTTTGTTCAAAATTACAGATTCCCGAGTTCGACAAAATGCAGCTGAAGAATGTCAGAGGTTATATCGGCCGAAACTTTGTGAGAATGAAATCCAAGATGAGAACGGTAGTCCAAATTATACAAATAATACAAAGTAGTTTAGCTGTTTGCTGATCGAGAGTTGCTGACCATACTGATTATTGCGTTTTATGCTGACATGACGAAATATTGTAGTAGTGTTGCTGTTATTGTTCTTGCCGTTCACTTGAAGCCGTGGTGGCTGTTTGTTAGGCAAGTCAGACTTCTACATAACGAACGAAGTGGCATTCACCCGAGACGAGTTGAACCGGCTTCCTTCAAAGGAGGAAGTTTCTAAAGAATATCAAATTCATAAGCGGTCCTCAGTCACATGTATATCCCGGTCAGAGGAGATGACGTTAGGTTTTTGCAGTTCTTGCAGGAAGGTGTCGACGCACTCCTACATACAGCATCTGGTATTCGCAAATGGTTACCCATTTGGTACTGACTAGCCTCAACGTCGCTTCACTTCGGTGATCTAACAACGTGATTATTCCTTCTACACAGAGCTCACAATGATTGTTCCTCAGGATTGTCTGGTCATCATGAAGACCTTCTCATTAAACCGGCAAGATTGCAGGTTTTAATCCTGCCACCAAGAGCAGCAAAGCTCAACGGTTAAATACGAAGGGAAAGTTTGGCCAGAACAAACAAAGGAATGGTGCAGAAGCAACATTGCCACTTTCACTCCATTGGTTTATGGCTTTGCTCTTGACACATCTTTGCTTTCGACCAGAGATGAATTTTCAACAGAGCCTATTAGCCGGGTCGCGGCCCTAATACTGTTAGCTGCCAGACCTGTCTGCCATGGTTGGCTCTGCCAGGAACCGGAGTTTCAGCCGGCATAGTTCTGACATGACCACGCCCCCCCCCACCACCACGGTGAGGAAGAGTTGGACTTTATTGGGTGCTGTTGCTATGTGTCGCTGGGTTACTGATGCTGATGTTTGTGCGTGGCAAGCTGTTGTCGTTATTGTGTATAGTGTTATGGTGTCACAAAAAATTTCTTTAATGTATGTATGGTGGGGGGGGGGAAGTGCCTTCTATCGTCAGGGTTATTTTTAAAAAATCCCTATGTCTTTTCAGCATCTCTCCCATTTTGGATGGATCTAGAAAAGAAAGACCCAATTATTTTCACAGATACTACACGTTCATCTTAAACATTGACTGTTATTAACAAGTATGTAACCATAAACAGTTAATCAGACCTATGTGTATGGACATATAAACAATATATATGTTTTGGAATTTTTTTTATGAGGATTGATTATTTGGATTAGTCGTACTACTATTCTCAATTTGATTGTTGTATTCACAACCAGTTAAATACAGGGTAAAGTTAGGAATTGCGAGGTCGGAAGTTGCATCGGCTGAAACGTTGTGAATGTAAGAACAAGGATGAGAATAGTAGTCCGAATAATCCAAATGATATAGATATTTATATTTCTTAACTTTTAAAAATATAAGTATTTACTTATCTTCGGATCACTATTTTAACATAGGTTAGACTTTTGAGCTCAAATGTTTGGTGAGTGTTTCTCTTTAAATATTATTACTAATTTTCTATTCAGACAAAGGATTTTTTCAATGACCGTCTTTATGTTACTGAATTATTGTTTTCTTTATTACATTTTATTCTACGACTGTGGGTGCTTTTTTTCATTTTTTTTTCCAAATATATTTGAATTAATGTTGTCTGTTCATATATTTCATTATTTCAGAAAAAATGGCGAATTTTATATAAATTGTACATAAGTTGTAAAACTGGGTAGTTTTGTTTAGTTTAGTCTTGTCTGGTTTTGTTTGGTTTGTTCTGATCTGTCTGGTCTGGTCTGGTCATGGTTTGGTTTGTTCTGATCTGTCTGGTCTGGTTTGGGCTGGTCTGATTTGGTTTAGTCTTATTTGGTCTAGTTTGTTTGGTTAGTCTCTGTTTTACAGCAAATTAACCAATTTGGAGATTGAATTAAGACTCAAACTTTAATCCCCAAAGGATCTTCACAAATACTTGTTTTAAGACATTCTGAGGGTGTTTTTGAAACAGAGATTGTTAATAACCAGAAGGAAATTTTACCTTCAAGTGAGAATTATGGTCTAAATGGATGTTAATTAGTAGAAATAATGCATCATACTTTCTTTTATAAAGAAATATGCTAACTTTTTTGATTATTCTGAACATTTTAACTCTGTAATGGCTGCCAAAAGTTTGCCATTAGTTTTGTCTCATATTTCGACTGGTGTAAGGGCAAGCTGGATGCATGCCACCACAGACACCTCCGTTTCATCACAGGTCACTGCTAGCCGAAACAAATTATCAACAACAAGGCACTATACGAGCTGTGCAACGAAAAACCCCTCTCCACAAAGGTCGCTGAACAAAGATGGTCTATATTAGGCCATGTCCTACGAATGGACCCTGACACTCCCGCACAGAGGGCACTAGACTTTGCCGTTACTGGCTCGCAAGCCTACTAACTACGACTAGGACAGCACTGCACAAATATGTGGGGCACACTACGTTCTAACCTCAAGCAGGCGTGATTAGGACCACTACATACAGCGAAACAACTCCATTGCCTACGACAACTTGCGCATGACAAGGCAAGACTGCCTGGGACTAGCATGGAGGACTGATTGCAGCTATGGGATGTCATTTGACTACCGTAGAACACAGTTTTAATAACTAATAATAAAGGGAAAAAATAATGCGTTCCATTTTTTATGAATATTTTATTATTAGTTTTACTTTTGCTTGATGCCCACGTGATAATTAATCATGCATTTATTTCTGAGGAATTCGTACCAGCCTTAGAACTTTCTTTTTGAAATCTTTCTATAAGGGATATAGTCGTACAAATTTCCGATAATATTAGTGCCATTAGATGGTTGGCTTAACCTCCAATAATCATATTTGTGATAAATGCCAATTACTTCGATTTTATGAAGAAAAAAAATTTTTTTTAATATATTTTAATTAGTTTGATTTTATTGTTTGTTAATTAATGTGTAAATTTATAATATATTTTAATTCCATTTGTAAAAAAAACAGTGTTTGATTTTATTATTTGTTAAATAATCTTTTCAAAATATAAAAAAACTTTGTAATATATTTCCGTTGCTTAATTTTATAATTTGTTACTGCAAAAATCAGAAAAAAATATTTGCGAAAAAAGCAAACAGGCATAAATAATAGGGTGTGTTATTTTTGCCCTTATACCGGTCAAAATGGGAGATGAAACTAATCGAAAATATTTGGCAGCCATTATAGAGTTGAAATGTTCAATATAACCAAAAATGTTAACATACTTCTATAGAAAAGAAAGTAGCATGAACCAAACAAACTTTCCATGAACAAAGTTTCTTTCCTAGAACATCCATCTGTGGAACAACCGACTACAGCATAGTAGTCTTCAAGTCTAACATAAACAAATAATTGTTAGAAAACCAAGCTCTTTAAAGTAATCGTCTGGCCATCCCCCACACTGTTTTCAATCCTCTCGTAGCAGCGATCATTTTAACCCTTATCCTCGAGTGGCTCCTGGGCTTTGATAAGCAGTTACCCATCAGTAAAAAAAACCAACAAAAAACACCTTCATAGTGTCTCTAAAAAGGTATTTGTCACAAAAAGTCATATAACTTTTCACTGCTAAATATAACAAGCCAGTTTTGACCGAAATTATACTTACCTTCCCTCTTACCTTCAGTACTGGATAACAGTTACATGGACATTATAACCAGCTGCAATGCATTGAACACTTACAGATCAACCAAGACTGCTTCAACTCGTTTCTAATATTAGGATAAAGATAATAAGCACATTGCCATGTGTTTTTGTTTTTTACAGTTATTCTAAAACGCGAAAATCGTGGCAAAGTAGCAGCACTACATATAGCATGATTTTATCAGTACAATTTGTTCATATGTGCTCAAGTGTCTTTCAGAAAGGGTTCACTCTCAAACAGTTTTACCAGAGTTTATCTGAGTGCCATAAAACAATAGTTAAAAACTAGCATAGATACCCGGCATCGCCCAGGGGCCCTACTTTCCATAAATTACGTGAATTACAGAAAAAATAAATTAAATAAAAGTAAAACTACACAATCTGTTTAATATTGTAATTTGTGATGTCAAAGTTTATTTTGCAGCAAAATCAGAGTAAAAGTAATTATGCCCCAGATGAGGTAGAAATTGATGATGCTATTAAATATATCAATCAGACTTTCTTTCTTTCTTTTCTTTCACCTTTCTCTCTCTCTTTAGACCACAAAGGCAACTAAAGGAAGGTGAGAAATAAACCGCCCACTTTTTCACCGGTGAATATCAAAGAAATTATCTGTTATTAAAATAGTCGAAACAGATTTAGCTTGTAGCAAAAAAACTATTGATCACCAAAATATGGGGGAATAATAACTTTACTTTATATATAAAATATATTTAACTTTTAAATCAAGCTAGTTGGAGATACCTTGGTGATACCATTGGAGCACAGAATGGAGCAGGTATGATTGCAAGAATTAGGAAAAGATGGAGTAAGTTCAGGGAATTTCTGCCATTACTAACTAGCAGAGTGTTACCATTGTCAACCAAGCAAAGAATCTATCAGGCATGAGGATGCAGTGTGATGATGTATGAAAATTAAACCTGTTCAGTGAGGGGGTAAGGACATGCGTTGCATATGAGTATGATACGATAGATGTTTAATTTGAGTCTTAAAAACAGACTTAGTTCTGATGACCTCAGAGAGATGTATGCAGAAGACGAGACTTCTATTGTATGATCACGTTGAAAGAATAGATGAGAATTCTTGGGTTAGTAGATGAAGAACAGTTGAGGTAGCAGATTCAGTTCACAGGAGAAGGCCAAGAAAAACATGGGAGGAAGTGATAAGAATGGACCTGAGAGTAATAGGGATAAATAAGCAACTAATACGAATACTAAAACAAATGTATAAATATCATGAGCAATCAAATATCTGCCACCATCGGGTTATAAAATTAAACTCGACTCATTATCAAAAATATTTTTCAAGTAAATAAATCGCCATTATTCGAGAAAATGCATCGAGCCTGCTTTTAACCTGTCAAGACAGCAAAGCATCTGATTAAACTTCCTGATGTTCCGAATATAGGCTTTTTAAATTTGGTGGCTGAAAAAGATTTTAGTCATTTGAAAGGCTTTGTTCAAGACACTGCCTTTTTCTTTAAACTTCCAGACCAATTTCTTGACTGCAGTTAAACAAAAAGGTTTACAATAAGTGGGTCAAAGGTTAGCACAATTTTGCAATAAGACCATCTTTCTCATTTACTTAAGAGTATCAACTCGATTCGTTCTTTTTTAAACGGGGCCATCATTCAATCTAAAAAAATAATAAATTAGTCAAATTCCCCTGTGTACCCAGACTTTATGGACACTCTGTAGTTTGTGGAATATGTTGGTCTTTTCACGGAGTAAATTGTCTCATATAAAATAATTAGACCACATGGCAAAATTCAAGACGTATATTAGAAGCCCAAAATGACCAAGCCCCTATATTTTGGCTTGATTATATGCTTCTCTTTGTCACATCCTCTGCAAGTAAAGTTTTCGTATCTGCTTTTAAAATGTAACGCATTTAATATCGATTTAAAGAGCAAGAATCAATCTTTTTTTTTACTAATGAGTCATCACTTATCAAGGCCTCGAGAATAAGGATTAATGAAATGTACAGATTTAAATTTGAATGTTGATGAATACTATGAGAGGATTTAAAATCTTCACATATCACCTACGCAGAACAACAGCCGGCCCAGAAACAGCAATTCTTCCCTCTTTTTCAGAAACATTGCTTATGGAATGTGAGAACTAAAGGATTAAATAGTCGGAAGAGAGAGTTTAGCCATGATGGTGATGGCACTATCAGATACACCAGCTTTCACTAGGGGGATTTCAGGGTCTACAATAACAATCGCAGAATTTACTAGTCGTTTTTGAGTTTCGGGAATACCTTAAGATCAGTGGGAGAAAGGGAGAATTACTAAATTGTACCAGTGTCTTCTCCGGGAAAACAAATCCACTGCGCAAACATGGCATAGCTTGCTGAAGTGCTTGCATATTGTCAGCAAATATTTTAATCGCCCAACGTCTGACCTGATATTATTTTCTCTCATCATGTACCCCAATGTTTGCTTGCATATTGTCAGGAACTAATGTTAAATAGTAAAGGGTACATTCGCTAGTATATATCTGGCGATTTGAATTCGCAGGGCAATGTTAGCACGTAAACAGAAAATTGGGTTCAAAGGGTCAACTTGTCCACTTAGGTGTCACCTTGATCTGCTGTGTGCTGGAAATGGATGTAATGTCACATGGCTCAAAGAGAGAGTGAGGAGAGAAATAAAGCAGTATGATCCGAAGCTTAGAGGTGCAAACACGTGGATTTAGAAATGTTCTGATAAGAGATGCTTAACCAGTAATTAGTGACCTCTCTCGTGCCCCCCCCCCAACCGCCCCACTGATCACTTATTTGGAACAAACAATCAAGGCGAATAAACCTCTTCTTGTCTTCAACCGTTCGTCTCAACTTGGTTATTTTTCGGGCTATCAATGAACTTGTTTCAGGCAGAGTTTCCTCAGTCTGGAAGGATCACACACGACGCATGCAGAAACAAGTGGCTAGTAAGGTATGTTTATGAAGTGCCATGTATGACACAAGGTTGAACCGTAACACTGACAGCTTAAGCAAAGGCTTTAATCGCCCAACGTCTGACCTCATATTGCCTTCTCTCACCGTGTACCCTAATAAGTTGAGGGTTCTCGCAGCAAACATTTATTATTACTGTGGTTAAAAGTCGTTGTGAACCATTTCAGGTTGTAAACGCGGTCTGCCTTGTTGAGTTCACTGACTGTGATATTATCGACGTAGGCAAATGTTTTTAGAAATGTTTCTGTAACTATATTGTCAATAATTCGTTGAAAGCTTGCTACACCATTACGCACACCAATGGGAATCTGTTGCAACTGATATAAATGGCCATTCACTTCGAAAGCAAATGCCCATTTATTTGATTTCTACTAAACTACTATTTGGCAATTTCATTCATTTTTGCTTTTATTAATGACTCATCGATTATCAAGGCCTGGGAGACACCCAGATAAGTGTTGAAGAGATTGTCAATTGGACGATAATCACCACCACAAGAAGATTCGAAACAATGTATGGAATGAGAAGAAAATTACTTAAGATGAATTGAGTATCAAAGAGGAACGCTAAATAAGTATTTGTTTACATGATACTTGAAGACATCCAGGTGGTAGTCAGTTGGCAAGCAGTCTCTTCGTATTTTGTTCCACAAATGGGAAATTCTTGGGATGAAACTTTCTTAATGGAAGTTCTATTTAGTTTTTGGTACAGAGAGGGAGAAAAGGAAGTTCATTGCTGTGGTTGTAGCTAGACGAGTTCTTGCTTTGAATGTTTCACTCGGGGAACACATATCATCTGCTTTGTACTCTATCAAGGCAAAAAAGTGTGTTTTGAGCAACACCTCCCCATATATGACAGCAGTATTCCATCTTAAGACGTATCTGGCGCTTATACAGATAAGGGATTACGTCAGGAGCGAGGTAGTTTCTGGAGCATTAGAATGATCCAACATTTTTTCCACCGACTTTAGCAACAGATTTGATATAAGTCTTCCATTTCATGTCTAACGTGAAAGTCAGCTGAAGGAGCATATCAAAGAAGAGGGCTTCTTCAAGGACTTGTTTATGCAAAGTAACGAGTATGCATCTAACTGTCAGCATTAGAATGATCCAACATTTTTTCCACCGACTTTAGCAACAGATTTGATATAAGTCTTCCATTTCATGTCTAACGTGAAAGTCAGCTGAAGGAGCATATCAAAGAAGAGGGCTTCTTCAAGGACTTGTTTATGCAAAGTAACGAGTATGCATCTAACTGTGTGATCCTATTAATTATCTGCGATTAGTCTATTACTAATCTCTTTTTATAGTTCTGAGAAGAGATTAAAAGTACTTTTTTTACTATTAGGGTGAATAGTCTCTAGAGGATGAGAGTTAATGAGATGGGAATGATTGTCAGCCGAAAGATGAAGATCACTATGGGAGTACTAACATCGAGGAATGATATGAACTGCATTTAATTACTTATGGGGCGGTCTGTGACAAGAATTTGTTGACATTGGATTTGAAGACGACCAAGTTGTAGTCAGCAGGAAAGCAGTCCCGCAGTAATGTGTTCTACAGACAGTAAGCCCTTGCTAAGAAGCTCTGTTGATGGAAATTCCACATGACGCTAGGCTCATGCAGGGAGTAAGGAAATACCTTTTTCCGTTGTTGTAGCAAGACAAGTTCTTGCAGTGAATTTCTTACAAGGAGTAACTAAAGGCTGGGGCTCAGCCGAGGACCTTTCATGAAAATAGCAATAGAGTAGATAGAAACAAGCAACGTCACTTCTGTGAGGAAGGGATGTATGGAAGAGAAAAGATCACTCTCACCCACTAGATTTTGAAATCTTGTGCAAGTCATGAAGATCTTCTGGTTTCTATAACTTCCTCCGCAAGGTTTCTCGTTTCTTCGATTTTATTAAATTGTTTTTAATTGTGTGGGCACTGCCCTTATTTTATTGCTAAAGGTTTGCAGTCCAGCGTTAAGTGTTTAAGACGTGACGAGTGCCATATTCCTGTTAACCTTTGTATTTCATTAATTAAAAGAAGGCGACTTGGTACGAATTGAATGCGAATATCCTAGAGCATAATTTGTCAATTTCATTTTCTTCCTGCCCAGTAACCTTTATGCTGTCCACAAGATTTCTTTATAAATTGTTACATAAGAATATTTTCATTCTTTGCGTTAGTCGGTTGAACGAATATTGCATAAATGACTCACTGATTGTATTTAAAACAAGAAGACACATTCGGTCTGCACGTTTAGTAGTACAAAAATGAATTAGTATGAATCAGCATCAGTAGCGTACAGAGGTCTGGGGATATTTTTATTCCAATAAAATAGTACTTTCCTTCCAGTGTTTGTGTATATAATTTACAATCCCCAATAATTAAAAGACACAATAAAATCCTTGCCTCTACATAAATACAGTGGCGTGCAGATTTTAATGGTTAATTAAAAAAAGGAATAAGATATTAGAATGCCAACATAGAAAATCGTGCACTAATATTATGCAACAACAAATTATGACAACTTTGTCTGATATGATTTCTAACCCTTCTTCAACACACGTGATTAATTTTGCTGTGCTCATTGGAAAGAACTAACACCACAGTTTTCGACAAATTTGAATCTATCAAACTAGTACTTCTAATATGCACTAAAATGAGAATCAAAGTTTGTCATATTTTTTGTGTTTTGTCTTTTATTTATTTGCCAATACCAGCAATTTCATAGGCGTTGCCGAAACAATTGTCAGAGAAAGAAAGAGAGAGTCAACAGATGACGATTAGAACGGAAGTGACGCCGCCGTTACTGACATAGCGTTGCCACGAACGATAACCAGGGAGATTCGTTGGAACAACCAGGCTGACTCACGGGGCTCGTGCCTAGACGTTGAAATCCTCCGTCCAATGTCCTGAAAACATTTAACAGTCTCAGGGCCAAGTACACCCGACGTTTCCACTGGAATTAGTTGGAAGACGAAACGGTCAGTGTGCGAGCTATATTTTCCGTGCTTCGGCGAACAGAGCCGCCGTGCAGGGCTTCATCCCGGATTCCACAATCCTTGCTGGTGAAAAAGAGTCAGAACAAGTGGCGTCCCAGATCAGCAGCTTTCCGGCTCGGAAAGCAAACACAGTCATCCGTCAGGCCTGCGACCGTCGCCCCTGTCCAAGCCGACTGGTTCAAGGACTGATGCAAAACCTGCTGAGTCGAGACCTCGCCTGACTATGTCGTTAAGGGCAGAGTGGCGAGGCAGGCGTCCGGCACTAAATCGACAAGAGAGAGGATGCAGGGCAAACTCGTCAACGACCTGCCCACAGCGACACCGGCGTGGGTGGCACAAATGGAGTCCTAGACGTTGTGAGACGGTGATCCAGATAGTGTCATTGTCCAAGAGGGTTCCAAGTGTCGCCAAAGGGATGGCACTGAGCAAAGCACCGCTGTAAGGTGAAGCCGACGCTCTCAAGCAGGCAACTCTACGCTGGTTACTGCTACGGACGAGTTCGGCAAACATGGATTGACATTGAATGTCGTCCCAGGACGACTGATGTATGAGATCGGGTGGTTGCTGAAGGTTGGTTGACGTCCATGTTGACAAAACGGCTGTCAAAAGATCTGAAGATGGGGATTCGAGATATGAGGAGAGAATCTCGTCAACGAGACCTGCCGAAGCGCGAGTCGAGGAAGCATAAGCCGGCAGCGCAGTATCGGTATGCACTTGTGACTGGGCATCATTAGTGATGTGTCAAGCAATCAGAGAGTTTTGAATCTTTTAACATATTTCTGCCTTGTAAGGCTGACTATGTCAGATGATCTGGCTGACAACCCTTTGTTTTTTATATGCTAGAAGACACTAGATTTTATATGCTACTAGCTGGACCCGTTGCCCGGCATGGCCCAGAAGAAATATAAAAGAAGGAATTAAAATTTGTTAACATCCGCCAGCTACACTGGGTTTCATCCCCGTAGGGAATCGTCAAACTAAAATGCATGCATAGATTAAGTTTAGCATCAGGACAGATACTACACTTTGTTCCTAGCCAAAAGGTTTACAGTTAGTGCAAGAAATGGTTCCCACTTTTGCATTTATTCACTTAGATATATGTATGTGTGTGTGTGTATGAGTATGCAGTTATATGTTGAATAAAATAAATGAAATAAAATGATATAATAAATATTTTCTACCATCTTAGTTTTCAGACAGAGGAGTAAATAAAATTCATAAATTTAAAAAAAAAAAAAATAATGGTGTCATTGCCATTTTATGAAATTTATGATAGAAAAAACAAAAAGGTTTTCGAATAGATTTGGAGCATTGCATCTAAAATAACAAAGTTATATGACAACTGCAATAAAGTTAGTTTGAAAGTAATGGATTTGCAGAAATTCAATTAGCAGCGAAATATTTAGGTGTATTTGCATATAATATCTATCTATTTATCTATATTGGTAGAGCTTCGGGCTTTAGTCTCTAGGGTTCTAGTTTGGAATCTCGCTAGATGAGTAATAAAACGACGAAACACGTGTCTGTAGATAATTGCCTTCAAAAATTAAAAATAAATATATTGATGATGAGTGGGTGGTAGTTGAAGCATAAAACGATGTCGTTGTTTCTTTTTTAATTATTTTGTAATTATTCAATATTTAGAATGGCCTGCGTTTTCCCCATTAATAATCCTTCCCTATTGAAAAGGCAGGTCGTTCGAAATATTGAATAATAACAAACAAAAAAATATAAAAGACAAAAAAAACAACGACATCGTTTTATGCTTCAACTACCACTCAGTCAGCATCAAAATATCTTCAGGGGCATACGTGTAATATCAAACCACTCTATAGGTGCAAACAATGTCTACAATTGAGTATATACGTATATAGTCACTTAGACAAACACATATATATATATTTTGATATATAATAACATAAAAATCTACTTATCCAAATCTCAACAGAGCTGAATAAAGAAAAAAGACATTGTACACACTTTGCTTTATGACAATAATAAACAAGAACATAAGTCAGTCGTGAAACTGCATACCTCCACCTGACAACATAAGGATGAGCTAAAATTTTATCTGGACCTTACTTTTCCATATTGAATGAAATATTTCTGAAATTTTGCAAACTCAAAATCTATTTATCTGATCATGGTGAAATTCTGCATGGTACTTACTGTTATCAAATGGCATCAGATCTATACAACATATTTGGGAAAAGTCGGATGCTGAAATTTCGTCAAAATCTTGACCATCACCGAACTTTTCAAAGGTTGAGGATCAATGCTATATAAGATAAGGGACTTTATTGGCTACAATGTGGGTCAAGTAGTGAGTTTCCATGGTGAACAGAACTATACTAAACCCGCAATTAAAATTATATAAGTTATCGCCAAAAGTTTAACTTTCACCTTTTCTGTCATCTTAGAACTTTGACCTAGATATTCCACAATTACATCAGCTTTAAGTTAGACCCTGACCGGTATTCTGACTAAGCTTGGTGACGATTGGTCAAACGATAAAGAGGCTAGTGTGTACACAAACAAACTCGACCGAAACCATAATCTTTGTGGTGGTAACTATTAAAACTCTTATCTTAACACACACACACACACACACATACATATATATATATATATATATATATATATATATATATATGTATATACAAATATATATATAATATACATAAATATACATATATATATACAGGGTGGGCAAAAATAAGGGTCCTATTTTTAAAAATTCATAACTTTTTTATTTATTGATTTTTTTAAAAAAATTTTTTAGAATAAGTAAAGGACCCCTTCCGAAGTAAGCATGAGCCGTATTAGCCCTAAGGAACGTACCCTCATTTAGAAAACATTATTTTTGCTTAAAAAACTCAAAACTGTGTAAAAAACAATACTTTAGTTTTTGTAAGTTTTAAGAAGTGTTTTTCGGCTAAAATTTGTTTTGTTTATTTCAAAAAATCTCGGAAGGGTCAGTCTACACACACATAAAGTTTGGTGAGTTTAACTTTTATTTTGTGGAAGTTATTCAAATTCAAGTTATTCAAATTTAAAGATAGGACCCTTATTTTGGCCCACCCTGTATATATACAAATATATATATATAAATATAGTAACTCAATAGTTTATAATATGACTATTGTTCTTAATTTCCCATGGTATAATCGTAGTTTATTCAAAAAAGATTTTATTTACAAACAATTAACGCATTTATGGTATACAAAATTTAGCAAACATTCACAAAGAGGCTTCATTAATGCAGTCAGGCTGAAGAAAGATGCGTCCAATATTCATTTAATTAATACATATATAATTTCTATATTCCTTTTTTCACTTTTTTTAACATTTCAATCGAAGGGAAACGTTCCTTAGACTCTACACTTTGATCGGAGTGATAATTAGAATGCAAAAAGAAATATAGAAATTAAATATGTAGCTGGATGCTCTACTCCCTTAGCTAACTTGCCTAATTTATATATATATATATATATATATATATATATATATATATATATATATATATATATATGTATGTATGTATATTACTGACGCTGTACTCTTCTTTACAGAACCAAAGAAGTAATTTTCATTTGACATTTTGGTAATTTAGAGAAAGTTTTAAAAAATGATGATTGTCGTAGCGTGATTTGATATATTCCAATATGGGGGAAATATACTGTGCATGAACATCGTCAAATTTTGTTTTTAGGAAAAAACAACAAAAAGGTAAATTGATATGGTATTTAAGATATTCAACGTCGATAAATTTTATTTTGTTTCAGTATAAAAATTAATATGAATTCCCCATTAAAACTGGTTGGATAATGAAATGAATAAACATACGGGTGGAACGTCGATTGGTCAAATATTCCACTTTTATATTACTAAGTAATTCGAAATGGGTACTTTGTACTTTTCACCTTTATTATAAAAAAGAAAAATATGTAAAGAATATTAAAGAAAAATACAGTTTTTTGGTAAGTTTGAAAGATTAAAGGAGGTTTATTTCTTTTCTATGACAAATTATCATCATCATCATCATCATGTTAACCCCTTGACCTTTTGGCTAGGAGCAAAATGTAGTATCTGAACGGAATCTGCACTTAGTTTTTGTTCTCTGTAAGTGAAGGAGAAATCCTTCTAGACCGAGGCAATTGAACTTTTTATTCCAATTCAGACGGCCCATTTTGAGGGAGCTGGATTCTCCCCACGTTAAATATTGACATTGTGCCTAACTCTGCTCTCGTGGGAGTCGTAAATAGGAAAAGGAACAGCAACAACAACATCAACGGCAACAAATTTATTAAAAAGATAATAAACGCATGTATTTAATTATTAACAGATTAGAATATATTAATTCATTAGAAACTTAGAAATAAATAAATATTCAAATGAGAAGCTGAGAGGATGATATCATGATGAAGGAACTACATACACTGACCCCCCCCCCCCCCACACACACACAAAAAAGAGGGGTTAATGCCTGGGAGGATGATATTATGACAACAGAATTGATAGTACACTAACTCCCCCCTCAAACAAAACCGGAAATCTTGAGGAAATGGTATCGTGAGAAACGAATGTATACTGTACGCCCTCCCCCCCCCCCCCCCCCGAAGAGGAGATAATGCTTGGGACGAATTAAAATATACTACAGAGAATTAAATAAGCATAAACCGTTTTAATGTCAATATAGTTAGAATGGGTGGAAAATCTTTTGCATTTATTTATTTAGATAACATTAAAAACCATGGCAAGTTTCATTATCCATGTGAACCGCCTAAATGAAAATTGTCTGGAAAAATATAGTCGCCATCTTTATAAACAAAGATGAATATGTTGGCTAAGGAAGAACGATAACTTTCATAATTTTCTAGTTAAAAAGGACATTTTTATTATAAACTTGAGTTATCGTTCTTCCTTAGCTATTATTATGGTGAACGAACATATACTTTACTGACTCCCCCCCCCCCCTGAAAGACGATAATATCATGATGAACGAACACGACTTCCCTTCACCCAAAAAGGAAAAAAACATTCTTGTGTGGACGGTCTTATGAGAACAGAACCGATTCTATACACTACCTCCCCCCTTCCTTATAAGATATTCTGACTTAATCGAGTCTTGATGATTTTTCATTCTGGGAAAATTCCCTCCTACACACCCTTAAAAACGGAGGAAGTAATTCCTGGGAAGACAGTCTCATGACAACAGAACCGATACTACACCACACCGCCCATTAAAAAAATTCTAATTTAATCATTTTTTTTTTTTTTAATTTAAAAAGTCCTAGTCACAAAAAAATATTTTGTATGGTTCCGTGGCCTTTTGGCTAAGATCAAAGTGTAGTATCTGTTCGACATCTCAGCGATATTTGACACTTTACTAAAGCCGGAAGTAAATTATCTCCCTTGAAAATATAATTCTAAATATGCTTTTAAACGCTATCATTTTTTAATAAAAAATCTCTCTATCTTATTTAATTTATAATTATAATAATAGTACTAAAAATAAATGAATATGCAAAATAGCAAAATCGAGATTTGTTTGAGTGAGTAGGAGATGCCTATATAAAGGGTATTTTAATATATTCTTTTCTCATTAGAATTAAATAATCCCAACGTGTTTTGATGTTAATATTGGATGGAAAAACAACTTTCGCATTTATTCATTTAGATATATAAAATTATCTTTTCAGGAATGGAGTAAGACATTATGACTGGAATCTAACCTTCTATTATTTATTTGTACATGCTCTGGAGTTTAAAAAAAATAACATCTATTTCACTTTCATTCTGAAAGTCTGACTATTGATAATTAATATATAATGTATGTATGTATATATATATATATATACATATATATATATATATATATATATATATATATATATATATATATATATATTGACATTTAATATTCCCAACTCATATGAAGGTAAAATGCTCTTTCGTATAAATAATTAAATTCGTTCAAAAGTATCACAAACAAAAGTAAACAAATAAATGACACAGACACACACATACATATATATATAATAGCGATAATCTATTATCAGAGGGGGCTATTGTATCAATCTTTATAGATTCCAATCTCCTTTCTTTAGATAATATCTACTATTGCTGACTTTTATACCTCCATATTGGATTTAGTGCTTTCTCTTTTTAATAGTAATCCATAGCAGTCTTTTTTTATACATATCATTTTTTTTGGATTATGTCGCCTTTCTTGAGAAACTGCCATAAAATATTCCCATATCTCTTTCAGATTTAGCTTTCTCAAGGTTCTCATATATTTTTCGATTGGGCTAGTGTTCAGCAGAGCTATAAAAATGTATAAGATTATATGTCATTAGGGTCTTCCATAATAAAAAAAAAGTATGATTTCTTTAATAAATAAATGATTGTGGTAGTGTGTATGGCTGTATATATCATTTGCTGAATGCACACACAATAGTATTGCACAGTATGGGAAATAATAATCATAATAATTGTGAAAGTCTTTATTTAATAGATAAATACGAACGTACGCACTCCGTGAACAATGACGGGAAAAAGTATGCTTCGATAGTGTTTGCACTAATATTTATAGAAAATAACGTCTCAATCAGTCAAGTTAAAACATAGGAAAAAAAAAGAAAAGGTCTCAAACCTTTTAGTTAAAAAAGACAGGAAAAACGATTTAATTGCTATAGGGAAAAGAAAATGAAAATAAGAGAGAAACACGTATCAATCGGTATAGAAACAAGTTAAAGAAAGAAGACGTCTCATTGTGGAAATAGATTGAAGGATTTCTTTTTTTTTTAATTTATTTCAGACAACGGGAGTTGTCTGACTTGCTATTTATTTTCTCCCTTCCCTAAACACATGAAATGGATTCGTCAGACAGTTTTTTTACTTGCTAATGTTTGTGTGACAGGACATATCTATCTCTCTCTCTCATATATATATATATATATATATATATATATATATATAAAATTAGCTCAGTTTTATTATACTGTGACTTAATATCTCTTTCAAAACAAATAAAACTTACACTTTTCTGCAAAAATCCAAAGCATACTTAAACAAATTCAGAGTCTGTTACCAAATGAAAACCATACGATATCAAGGCGAAAATTCATGCATAAAAACTTTCAGAATATTTTCAGGAAAGTGATATATATATATATATATATATATATATATATATATATATATATATATAAATATCATTATAAAAAAGCCGACAAAAACATATTTGTAGTAGTTAATAAATACGACTATTACACTAAACTTCAAACAATTCTTGATGACCGCACTAAATTCAAAAGAATTAACAACACTCCTACCAACATGTTATAGACACAAGTTAACTAACTTGTCACTGGCCAAAATGCACAAATTGATAATTATCAACTTCCTAAAATAATTGGCGATTACAAACCTGGATATTTATACGGAACAGTTAAGATACATAAACCTTATTTCTCTCTCCGACCCATCATATCCTAAATTACTAATCCTATATATTCCTTAACAAAGACCTTAAATGAACTTAGCAACCCGTATCTACTTAGTAAATATAGTGTTAAGTCAACACAAGAACTATTACAAATATTACAAAGCACCGGATAATAAAATCATTGCCTCCCGAGACGTAGAAAGCCTATTCACCAATGTACCTGTAAAGGAAACAATAGACATAATCATAATATATACAATAATCCATCTCTCCCTCCACTTAAAATTAATTTTAAAAAATACTAAATAAGTTACTATTAATCTGCACCACCGAAGTACCTTTTTATGACTTCAATGGATACACTTACCTCAAATTGATGGAGTTTCAATGGGTTCGGTTCTTGGTCCAATTCTTAGCGAATTCTATATGTTAAACCTGGAAAACAAAATATTTAATAACATTAAAAAGCCGATATTTACGTGCGTTATGTCGAAGATATTCTTATTCTAGCTGATAACAATGAACAAATACACAAACTTCTAGACCTTTTCCAAAAAAACTCTGTTCTTAAATTCACTATAGAACTGATCGTAAATAATAAAATCCCATTCCTAGATGATCTTATTGACGCCTCTAATAAATCGTTTAACACTTCCACTTATAAAAAAACAAGCAGCTTAAATTCTAGTCTTTTAAATTTCAAGAGCGAGTGCCCCTATCGCTACAAAATAGCCATTGTTAAAAATCTATTAAACCGTGCTAAATTAATCTCATCTTCTAAAAAAAGTACTATTTATTGAATTAAAAAATATAACACTAGTACTTATTAAAAATATAAAACAAGTACTTATTAACAACGAATTCCTTAATTATATCATTGATGAACAAATAAAATTATTGATTTGAAACTTAAAAACACCAGTACAAATTATAATAATAATAATATTAAACATCACAACTAAAACTATATAAACATATACTATTGTAATCAAATGCAACCAAACTTCAGATTTTAAGAAAAATCCATGAAAAATATTATATACGGATACATATCACGAATAATAATAAAATTAGACTCATTATTTACTAAAAGAAATTTTAAACCCAAAATCTTGTAATAAAAACAACTCCTACGTAACCCCAAACCCACTAGAAAGAACCAATGTTATTTATAAGTTTAAATGCCTTTTGGGAGAATGTAACTCCCATAATAATATAAAGCTAATAACTACATTGGTTTTACAACCACTACTCTATCGCACCTGCTCACCATGCATCTTGTAAACTCGAACTGAATTTACCAACATCTACCAAAATATAACTGCCCTCCCTCTGATTTAAGATAAATTCCAGTTAATAATACGAAAATAATACATTCTGAAAACAATTTAAAAGAATTAAACATACTGGAAGCTATCTACATAAAAACACAACAACCTATAATTAATAACATCATGTATGAAACTAGTGGCAACATTTTAAAATGCTTAACGCAATGTTATTTTATTCTGTGATGCCACTCCAGTGTCGATGAATTTAAATCGTCAACGACTTTCCTGGAACAATGCGAAAAACGTTCTCTTCTGGTTCTCCACCGTCTTTTAAAAAATTCTCTTCTTTCTCCATCTTTTTTTCGCTTTCTTTCGATAAAGAATCGAAAAAGTTTGTGAAATATATTGAACATTTATAAATTCTTTTGATTTTAATACAAAAAAAGACTAAGAAAAACTGAAAAAATAAAAAAGGTATATTTAAACAGACGAATTCTGTTATTTTTAACAATGTCTGTATATATATATATATATATATATATATATATATATATATATATATTGGTCTTTATTATAGATTGGAGGTTACAAAATATAAATATTTTAAAGTGTATTACCCATAAGGCATCTATCGACCCTTAATTAATAATTGAATAAAGTGTATATAGTCCAATGAAGCAGGATTAAAAGAAGAATAATAAAGAAATTCTAGATGCAAGAAATATTCACAAAGCAACAATATACTTAAGAATGTGGTATTGTAAGATAACAAAAACAATAAAAACTGGCAGATGGATTTCCTGTACTCAATGGGTACCTTAATACTTTCGGTTCCACCACATGAAGATGGCTCAGGAAAGAATCGAAAGTACTAGGGTACACAAGGAGTATGGAAAATATATCTTCCAATTCCAGCCTGAAACTCATAAATTAATCAGGCATCTAGAAAGGATCGATGAAAAAATGTGCAGACACAAGTCATCTGTAATATTTAACGGTATATATATATATATATATATATATATATATATATATTTCGGCAGGAAGTCATTTATTATACACGCATCGTTAAAGACCAGAGTTTTCTTTCTTCGCTATCTTTCTTGTTAATTTCTCAACGCGGCGAGCGATTCGTCGGTTTTCTGGTGTTAGTAAACATAAGACACAGCCTCCTGAAGACGGTCGAGAGACCGAAAGCGCAAGAGGAATGGCCCACGATACAACGTTAGGTGCCATACTCCACCAATTAACACCAGAAAACCGACGAATCGCTCGCCGCATCGAGAAATTAACAAGAAAGATAGCGAAGAAAGAAAATTGTGGTCTTTAACGACGCGTGTATAATTTATATATATATATATATTATATATATAATATTTAACAATATGCATATATATATTTATATATGTATTACAGAAGATCAGAACAGCATTGTTCTGATCTTCTGTGATACATATATAAATAAATATTACGCTCTTATTTTTAAATGTTTTCTTAACAATCGAGCACTCTGCTGGGGTTCTTTTCCACTGATCTTACAAAGATCATATATATATATATATATATATACATACTTAGTTGTACCTTTCCTGAAGTTTAATAGGAAAAAGTAAACCAAGAAACTTCAGCATCTAAACACCATATTACTTTTTTCTTTTGTGATTTTTGTAAGCATCAATGTTCAATGTTAAAAAGAAATTTCAGATAAAACTGTTAGATAATGGCCCTATCAGGAAGGACGCATCTGTTGGAGATCGGGTTTGACTTGCGCGATTTGTGGCAAGGTCGTCTCGTGCAGGTTTAATGCAATGTTGTTCTCACGGTCGCGGTGACGGGTGACGAGACCGTGAGTTCAAAGGTTAGGTCACATTAGTGCGTCGATCACGAGATTTCGTGACGTCACAGTTTTCCCCCATGGGAAAACGAGATTGAGATTCGGCAGTTCTTGATTGGAAGCCGACAGGAGAACAACGATAGTCCTGTAGCTGTTACAAGCTGAGGGATTTCGAATCCCCAAAAATGAGAGCCAGAGTGAATCTCCAATCTTCCTTCCTTTACAAATAGCTAAATAGTTAGGAATTTACTAGCGTAAGCTCTCTCTCTCTCTCTTCTCCAACGAACTTACTCGCTGTCGACTAACAAGATAGTAAATAAAATGGCTCTGAATTAAAAAAAAAGGAAAAAGAAGCCTTGTTATATTTTATCGTGTACGGGGAGATTTGGTTTCAGTTACAGAAAGAAACCGCCGGCCCGAAAATGCGACAGCAGCGAGCGTCTGCAAAGAGTGATGGCGGCGACGGCAACAGGCTAACAGTGGCAGTCGGGTTGCAGACAACAGAGAATTGACAGAAAAAGAAAGGGAAGTATCATCCGAATTGCGTCTACTGCTGTGTCAGGCGACAACAACGAGAGAAGGTTAGTACAAATAGTTTCCGGGCCGTTGGGATTCTCGAATCGAGAAACGACATATCGTCCCATTAGTAGCGATGCCGTTCATTTCGGGATCAACAGACGAAGAGTTCTATGACGACCAGAGATTCCGACACAAGGTGTTATAAATCTGTAAATGTAACAAAACCACTAAGTGCAAGGGAGATAAATCTGTTTAAGAAAATCATCTCTTTTTATAGAGTGTCATTGACGATTTTTTTTATTAATGACACGCAATTTTTATTTTGAAGGAATGATCAAAGAATGTTTCCATTGTATAAATTACTGACCCGAAAAATGTATCTACTTTTTTTTTGTTCATCCCAAACAAGGAAAGATGGAAGGGGCAACTGAGAATGAGGGTGAAAGCTTTGGAGGTTATCCTAAATTGGGAGCTGTGCAGCGAGATTATTGTTCACATTAGTTTTAAATTTCTGCATAACGGTACGGTTGGGGAAACAGGAAGCAGAGAGGGAATTCCAAAGGTCGGCAGCTCAAGGAAAGAAGCTATTGGAGTAGAAGACTCTCCGACATCTGGGGACCTCCACAGTGAATGGATGGGATTTAGCTGATTGTTGGGTTGGTCGAGTGTATTTACGTCGAGGGGGCACAAAGCAGCAAGTTCATCATACCACATTCCATTGAAGTACTTGTAAAACAAGTACAAGGATGCGAGATTGCAGCGATGAGACAGGTGCTGGAGCTTAGTGGATAGTAAGGGCTCTATTGGATTAGACTCTTTTTGGACCTTGTCTAAGAGGGATAGACTAGTGGATAGTGCACCAGCCCAGATGTGACAACAATACTCCATGCATGAGCAGATGGTGGCGTTGTAGAGATATAGGATACTGTCAGGTGTGAGAAGTTTTCTAGCTCGGTAGAGGGAACCTACATTTTTTGCAGTAGCGTGACAATGTCTTCTATGTATTTGTTCCAATTCAAGTTCGTGGAGTCTAAACGTTGGACTCTCAGGTAGGGTGTTATTTGAAATGGCAATTGGTTGTTGAAGAGGTTTCTTGTAGTTGTTGAAGGCAAGGAGCTTTGTCTTAGCAGCATTAAATGTTACCATCCATTTATAACCCTACTCCACTACAGACTGGAGGTCACTTTCTAAAAATTCAGCCATTTCCTTGGATATGTGTGCATCCGTTTTACCCAGATAACGAGAGTAGAGCATGGTGTTGTCAGCAAATATACCCATCCCAGACACAATGTCATCAGAGGTCGTTTATGAAAATCAAGAACAATAAATGTCCAAGGATATATCTCTGGGATACATTTGCATTTATGCCATGTTGCTTGGATGAACAGCTATCGAGTATAACCTGGATCTTTCTTTTGGTTAGGAAGGATCTAATTATATTGAATATTCGTCCAGCAATACAATATGAATAAATTTATATGAGAAGACATTCATGACGGACCTTGTCAAAGGCTTTGAATATATCAAGCGCTACTGCCTTGTCCAGTGTATGGTATATGTGTTCAGAGATGATGGTTGGGATATCTGCAGTAGACTGTGCCGGACTATCGCTAGATTGATTAAGGATGCAAGAATTTTAGCAAAGAGCGGGAGTAAACTGATGGGGCGATAATTCTGAGGGTCAGTTCTATCTTCAGAATTCTTGAAGACTGGTACCACAAAAGCAATTTTCCAGCGATCAGAGAAGCAAGATTCGGCAAAGCATTTCTTGTAGAGTTTGGAAAGGACAGGCCCCATTTCAGCATAGCATTTCTTTATTTCTATTACTGGTATAAAATCAGTCCCACATGCTTTTGAGGTACCAAGGTTTTTTATTATGTTTCAGTCATGAGATGGGGTGATGGTCAGGTCATCAATGTGGCTTCAGGCCACAATGGGAAATTTGGGAGGGAGTGGTTTTCAGAGTTTAAGGCGAAACGCTTGGCAAGTAGTTTAGTCTTATCAGTTGTGGTGAAAACGACATCGTTGTGGTTTGATAGCAGGAGAATTGTTGATTGCTCATTGTTCACCACATAATTGAAGTTTTTTCTAGAAATAAAGAGTACTTTGTTCTGTGACTCTGTATACCTTCCTTTTGCTTCATCTATTACAGTTTTACAATAATTTCTTGACACTATAAGTTTCTGTCTATTTGTAGTTGACTTATGGCGGTTGAATTGTCGGAGTGCTTGCTGCTTCTGAGCAATGGCAGCTGCAGAGTTTGAGGTGAACCATTGTGGAGAGTGGGGGCTTACTGTAGAATTTTGTTAACTCATTTGCGAACCGATCAGCAGGGTGAGGAAAAGTTTCACTCCATGAGGCGTTTCTGATGTGATCTCTGATGGATTCCCAATCAGCCCGCTTGTAGTATTTTGTTGTTTTGAGCAACGGCTCATTAGCTTCGGGATGAGATTCTAGGGTGATATCAATCATTATCCCAGGGTTCCCGAGCAGGCTATGGGCATTCGTTGGGCAATGAAGTCAATCATCAACTATTCAATCATCAGAAATGTATTAATATAATCCTGAGTATTTTCATCAATTTAAATGCAGATTCAAATGTATAAAAATGTTCAGGATCATAGAATTAGGATACAAATCAGTCGGACAGTGGATTTGTTGCTGTCAAGCTGAGGTATGGTTCTGGTCAATTCTAGGAGTACCACTATACCAGGCTTTACCTACTCTCTTAAAAGGGGTTAATCTATTACTAATTGCGCAAGGCACGCCTACTGGGGAATGCCAATGGGGCTGCTCAGGCATGTTTTGCAGCCAGAGTGCTGGCTTCTCAAAACCACACCTGACCTTGTGCCTAACCCTCTTGTAAATAATATGTTCAGGATTTTATTAATACACTTCCAATGATTTGATAATGCATGTACCTGCAGTCAAGTTTTATGTTTGTTGTTATTTGCATGAATCATTAGTCGACACATGGTCAAGTAGATAAAAACGTTGGTCAATTGATATTTTAGAGTTAATTCTACCTAGAGGTTGTGAGTTCAGTACTTGCTGCAGAAACTTAAAAAGAAATTAACTAAAACTAGATATCTAAAAAAGGCATGGAGCATGGAATGAGAAAATTCTGCTACACTCAAAATTCCCAGACTATGATGAAAGGCAGGTGAACAAAATCAGATAAGGAATGTAAGGGGGCTACTGTGGTCCGACCCAGATTTATAGGGGGAAACCTAGGTGGGAAGTTGGGCAACAAGATGTTTGTTAACATTACATTTAAATGTCTGCATGTCGGTACTGTTGAGGGAGCAGGCAGGGAATTCCAAAGGTAAGCAGTCCGAGGAAAGAAGCTATCAGAGCAGAAAATCTTCCGGCATTTAGAGACCTCTACAGAGTTGGGATTTTTCTGTTAGTCAGGTGGGTCAGAAGAATTTTCATAAATACTCCCGACTGACTAACCAACGACTCAACTAACAACAAAATCCCACCGCTTCACTGTAGAGGTTCCTAGATGTTAGAAGGTTTTCTACTCTAATAGCTTATTTCTTTTAATCGTTCGCTGTTGGAATTCCCTCTCTGCTTCCTGATTGTATCAGCATGCAAAAATTTAAATGTGACGCAAACAAGCATCTTTTCGCTCAGTTCCCCGCCAAAGTTCCCCCCCTATTAATCTTACCCCTATCACATATTGACTTCAGTTTATATAGAAGATTATTAGCATATGTTCCAGAAAAATTTTAGTTTATTATTCAAATACAATCAAATTAAAACTGATAAAAATAATCTGAAATTATGTTAATTATTGGTCGAGTATAATTTTGTTAGTTGAGCATGGCGGGAAATAGGGTTCTGTTGGGGTCAGTTTAGTGTAGTCGTATGTTAGCTACGTCTTGTGTGCTAGAAACGGATGTGATGTTATATGGCCCAAGGAGAGGGAATAAAGGGAGACAAGTCTTCAGTTCGCTTGGAATTACACATGTAAATTTGGGATTTTAGAGATATCCAGATGAGATATGATTAAACAGTACTTATTGACCTCTCTCTGTCCCCCACCGCAATAGTAAGTGGTTTGGAACAACAACAAGCGAATAAACCACTTATTGTCTTCAACTGGGAAATTGTTGTTTTTTGTTTTGTATTTTGCAGAATATGATTAGGTTTTGCAAATAGAAAAAAACAATAAAACATCAATGTTTTGTGCATTTGGAGTCAGGAAGCCGATATCTTCAGACAGCCTGATCTGGTAGCACCATTGTTTGCTGGTGGCGTTTCTTTAGTCGAGCAAGATCACATAAGGAACAAACGAGCAGCAAGATATGTTACGAACGTTCATGTATTTGATTGTGACTTGTGAGACATTGGACCTTCACTCAAAGGCGAGGTATATATCACAATTATTATAAATCCTATGAAAAAATTTTTATTTATAAATTCTTTTAACATTCTTTCCATTAATTTGACAGTATTTTTTTCTGTGCACCTAACGATGAAGTGTTAAAGGAAACAGAAAAGAAGATCTATGTAATGAAGATCTATGTAATGAAAATCTATGCCAACTGAAGTGTTAAATCATGTATAGTTAGTAATTACAACGGAAGAGAACGGCACGTGCGTTTTGAGGAAAAAAAATGTTTCATTGGTAAGAGAAGAAGACTCGTAATATATGTTTGCTATTATTGATTTTAGAGGTTTCCCCATACAAATGCTTTTTATAGTAACAATTTCCTATAGCTAGATGGTGTTGATTGTTCCTTATTGTTTCGTGCCAATTCTACCGACTTCTAAAGTAAGACCGATGACATTGGAAAGTTAAATATGATAGAAAAGAAATACCGTTGGCAGATCTACTATGAAATTAATGAAGCTTAAGGTTTCAGGTCCCTAATTCAAGAGGAGCCTCCAAAGCACGAATCAACTTTAATTTTAATTAAATTTAAAAAGAAAAGAAAAATGTTACTTATTTATTTAGGCGAAAAGATGCACGTTAGTGAGATGGATAGAGTTGAATGATGATGAATAGTATGAGACGATTAAAAATCTCCACACAATACCCACTCAAAACTGGCAATCAAAAAGTAAAAACAGCTATTCTTCCTTTCTCTGTGAAAAAGCATTGCTCATGGTATGTGAGGACTAAAGTATAAAATGCGGGTGAGGGGCGAGACTTACTAGGCTACCACCGAAAGTAAACCCATGGTCCAACTTGGCAACGCAGACTACGCTTGTTGGACCTATGTTTACCGCATGGAGGGTGGGCACATTCCAAAAGACATCCTGTATGGAGAGCAGGCATATTCGATACAAGGATGTTGTGAGGTGTAACATGAAAGCAATTGACATCGATATTGAATCCTCAAAATGCATTGTAGATGACCGCTCAAGATGGAGAGGAACCCTGAACCAACATCTGAAAGCAGGGGAGGAGAAACGCTGCATGCACACAGAAAGGAGAGCACCAATGCAAACAGTCCTGGAACCACACATGTTTTTGACTTTTGCGACAGAAACTGCCACTTCCACATCGGTCTCTTCAGCCACAAGTGGCGCTGCTTCAGCCAAGCAGACAACCACGGCAACTAGGCTAAGGATGCATAACCTGCTGCTGGTCTAACTTTTACTCAATGTGGATGGTCCTTGACTGTCATATAGAGTGTCCCCCCCCTTTGGCAGCTGAAGTTTTTGTGTTGCTGAATATCTACCCACTCATCAGAGAAGCCAAGACTTGCCTAATGGGGTGCCAGTTTTGTCGTCAACAGTACAACCATGGAACAAGGAGTACTTAAAAATAAGATTATTCTATTTAAGTCATAGAATTGTAAGACAATATGTTGAAGTGCATAATATTAAGCTTAGAATAATCCTTAATACACATTTCATAAAGTTTTAACATGTTCCTTTAATTAATCAAATTTCTAAGTTTGGAGTACTTGGAGTACCTGAACGCTTACTTGTGTGAAAAGAGGCTCAGAGTATGCTGCAATTCCAAGGACTTCACTTGTTACATATAATAATTAGTCCACGGATACCCACATTGCAGTTTCTTTTGTTCTCTCTCCTCTTCATCCTCTTTCTCTCTCTCTTTCTCTAATTTAGACCCATTCTCTCTTCTTCATTGCATTCAGTGTATTTGAGATGTTAACTTTTTATAAAATCTTTATTTCTTTTTTAGAGTGTCCCTTTATTTTATTTTAACCCCATTTTCTTTCTCTTTTTCACCCCCTGTATCTTTTCAGCGTTCATGTTGTATTTGTGATAACTTTTCAATTACAAGTCTTTTCTCATGTAGAAAATCCTGGTCACAGCACCAAAAATGAAAGGTTTTAGACATATAGTAACAAGTCCAGGAGGAATTCCAATACTCGAGTTTTTCAAATATTTCTCTCCAGAATAATTAGTATTGATCTCTCAGAAAATTCCGTAATTTGTCGGCGAAACTCGGGAATCTCCGTCACATTCTCACATGACTATTGTACATGAAAAACTAAAATATTAAAGGCCGCTTTTGGTAGAAAACGATACTAAAAAATCGGAAATTTTTAATTATTAAATATTTTCGATTTGGTATTATTTTCTACCGAGGGCTGCCTTTAAAATTTTCTTTTTATCATTTTCACTTTTAGAGTGTTATCCGGTCCTTGAAATGAAACGATGAGGTGGGGACAGGAAAGTAATTTAAGTACCCGAAAAAAATCTATATGATTTTAGTGTTTGTTTATAAAAAATACTTTATATTAATATTTATTCATTATTCAATAAAAAATTTTTTTAAAAACTTTATTAAAATCGGATACTTATTTTATTTTGGGTTGATTTTCTTCAATCTTAGTGTATTCATTTCTTTTGTCAAAAGAGAAAGATAGTTCCACTTTCTTTACCCCTTTCTAGTTATAATCCTAAAAAACTGATCATCATATTAAATTTAATGTCTGTGTTGAAAAACTTTTAGAAATCGACTTCTAAACTAATCTATCTGTGGCCAGATCTTTATTCATCACTCCTTCTCTCATGTTTTTCTTAGCCTTCCCCATCTAATTAATCCTGCTACCACAACTTTTCTACATCTACTAACTCAAGAACTCTCATCCATTTTTTCAATGTGACCATACTAACGAAATCTCCTGTTCTGTACACATTTCCCTATACTGTCCATATGTAATCTTCCTCCCATGTCATCAGATCTAAGCCTGTCATTAAGACTCACATTACACATCCATCGTATCATTCTTATATCATTTCTCTCCATGGAACGCATGTACCCAACCCTCACTGGCGAGGTTTCACTTCCATACATCATCATATTGCCTGATGGATTCTTCCCTTGGTTTACATTGGTAACAGTTTGCTGCTTAGTTATGACAGAAGTTCCCTCAACTTACTCCATCCACTCCTAACTCTTGCAATCATACTAGCACCAGCTTCTCCCTGTGCTCCACTGGTATTGCCAAGGTAACAAAACCTCTGAATAACCTCACCAGCAAAATATACTTTTTCCACATTTGAGCTGTCATTTGTCTCCATTATTGTCATGGTACCTTACATATAACAGACTTTGGACTCTTCCATTTACCATAAATACTGAGAGCACCTGCTCCTCAGTGTTGAAGTCCGACAGGAACTGGGCCATTTCAGTGGCCTTTTATTCGTCGGGCTGAGGTATAGGTATTGGTCCTGGGTAGTCCTAGGAGATGAACCTTCCTATGCCTTGCTCCCCTCTTTGGGTTGGAGTAAGTTTATTGCTTACTGCCCAGCCAATTTTTTAGAGGCTAGAGTGGTCCTTCTTTAGGGGCGCTGGCTTGACTGTCCCCAAACTTCCGGCCTCTTGCCAAATATTCCTGCGGTGGGAAGGAATTAAATACCTGAATCAACCACTCTTGTTTCTCTGTTGTATTATATTTTAGTGTTTTCTTCAATATACTTGTTTTCTCTAAACTCTGAGTGTGTGTGTTTCACTCCGGCCGATTTACAGGGTCACAACAATTATCTAACACTTCTTCCATACAAACTGGTTGATATGCATAAAAGACTGATATGGCAAACTGTGCCCTCCTTATGCTAGCCTCTTCCTCTGGTGATAGATCATTGCTAACAAAAAAAGGTCTCAATCCGAAATGGAAACACAAATGTCTGCAATAGTAGATGATACCTAAAGAAAGTAAACAAAATCTAAAAAGAATTATACAAAACCCTCCTAATTTGTATGATTGGACTACTAATCTCATCTTGGTTAGATGAGACTAGTAATCCTAATAATCCAAATTATACAAACTGTCAATCCTCATCTCAAAAATTCTGAAACATAAAAGCCTCCTAGGATGATAAAAATAGAAACGATAGATTAAAACAGAAAATAAAAGACTGTTGTAATATCTCGAGTGAGAATCAATTGTATATAAAACTACAAAAAGAATACTCGTCCCAGGACGAGTAAAATCAATTCACCAAACAGAATAGTTTTGCGCCACTCTTCTGTTCCCTTACAAAGATTAAAATAAAGATATAATTCTACTAACTCTTATGTCTAGAATCCTTATTCCAATTTTAACTAAAATCCATTATATAATTTTGATTCTATAAAATGTCTAAAATTTCAGGTTTGAACTGAAGTGGTCTTTAAAAAAATTTTAATTCAGAGAATCTTAATTAGTGTCGAATAACTATGGATCAAATTTAATGCAAAACTGAAATATTTGAGTTTTCGTATGAGCTGCTTGTGCTCATATTATGCCCCTAAAAATCCTTTACAATACTCCTCAGAAACTGACATTTGGGGAGTATTTATTAATTGATATCTAAGTTATTGTTAAAATTCCACAAATAACGGAGGTATCTGAATTTTCACGAAAGGACTTCAATCACCTCTGTGCCCTCTTTAAATAAAACTAAATATAGCCCATATTACAACCCCATATGCCTAGCAGCTGTGTTCCAAAATTCATAATGATAGGTTAATCAGTGTAGAACTGAATCCTGTACATATAAAATTTATAAACATACTAGATGAATATCCGTCCCAGAACCGGTAAAATTAATTTTACAGACAGAACAGTTTCGCACTACTTTTATGTACCCTTACGAAGAGTAAAATCATGGTATTATAATACTAAACCTTATGTCTAGAATCCTTATTCCAATTTTGATGAAAATCCGTTACATGATTTTGATTTTAGAAAATTTCTCACATTTAAGGCTTAAGCTACAGGGGTCTTCAGAATAAATTGAACTTCAGAGTAGCTTGCTGTCGTATAACTATTAATGAAATTCAATGCAAATCTGAATTTTGTTAATTAAAAAAAAATGATCGTTTAATTAATTTAGGAGTGAATCCTATACATTGAAATATATATAAACATATACACACATTTTATTTAATATAAATAGAGATTATTTCTCTCTCACTGCTACTCTCTCTCTATCTCTCTCTGTGAACCTCTCTCACTCGGAATCTCTCATTCTCTCTCTCTCTGTGAATCTCTCTCTCAATTGTTTATGCAAACTCATTTTTTCTATTAATTAATTACTATTGAAACAAAAAAGTTTAACTTACATTTTTCTGTTTGGTTCATGTAATTTTTACATGAACCAAACAGAAAAATGTAAGTTAAACATGAAGAACATAAAATACTTTGTCATAATCAAAGCAAAAGTTACTGATGTTGGCCCAGAATTATCTGAGTTATCTCCCTTTGATTTATTTCTTTGTTTGTAACTTGATCCACCTACATGAACCCTTTAAAGCAGATGGACGGTTTATCCAGCTACTCCTAGGATCATGCCTTTCAAAACTATAGCAGGCTTTGCCTCTAGGTTATGTCTTCTGATAGCAATCGTATAGACTCTCAGAAACACACAACACAAAGTAAATAATATTCACATATTCATTGTTCACAGATGTCTTTATCTACAATCCTTGCAACATGTGTCCTTTCTTATTCTATTAAGAATCATAATTTATTCCTTCTTTAGTACTCATGTCTGTTGTTTCTCCTTATATATCATACTGTATATAATATTACATGTTCTATATCCCCCTTTTAAAAAACTGTTAATAAATGTATGTGTATGAAAGTCTAACTGTTTCTTAACTATTATTCTTTTCTCTTTCTTCTTATCCCCAATAACACAATACACATAATGGGAAAGATATACACGGACATGGGGTCGCTACAAACGTAAAAGTTAGAATACAAAATATTTGTGGCTTTATACCGAGTTTTTAATTAATATTATATAGAAACTAGAAGAATACTTGTTTCCTGAACAAAACAGGGTACTACTCCAGGGTTTAATATCTATTGTTAAAATTTCACAAAAATCAGAGATATCTGAATTTTCATGAAGGGCTTTCAACTCCTTTTTACTCCTTTTGCATAAAACTAAATCAAACTAAATATAACCTACATTACGACACCTTACTGTGTTCCAAAATTCCTAACGATCATTAATTTAGGAGCGAATCCTGTACATACAAATATATACTTAACTTTGTATAAATAGAAATGTAGCCTTGAAAGATTTCGAAAATTCACTTAGCAAAATATATTCATAACCTGCTTTTAAAATCCTACCTATTTCTTCTTTTCAAGCCATAACTATTTCCCAATGGCTCATTTTGTAATGCAGTCACATAGTTTTTTTAAAAACATTAATTGAAAGCAATTTTGGAGAACTTCATAGAACATTCTAAATAATAATATTTTAATGATTAAAATTAAGTTGTGAAAGAAATTTTCTTTTACTTGGAAATGAAACAATTGAAATTTAGTTTCTTAATATGATAGTAGTTGCGCCGCGAGAATTGATACCTTTTGAATGTAATTGAAAATAAAGAAATTTATTAAAAATGTCTACACTGGGAGTTAAAAAAGAAACAGATAAATAACTTGCATATTCAAAGTGCATTTAATAACGTTTAGTGAAATTTCTAGGCAATAAATAAAGATTGAAATTGAATAGGATAGCTTTGTGTACGCAGTGTGATGATGTATAGAAGTGAAACCTGACCAGTGAGGGTTGGAGACATGCATGGAGAGAAATGATATGAGAATGATACAATGGATGTGTAATGAGTCCTTAAGACAGGCTTAGATCTGACGAACTCAGAGGTAGATTAAATTTAACAGTATAATAAGATGTGTGTAGAACAGGAGACTTTGATGGTATGGCCACATTGAAAGAATGAAACAGTGACTTTTTTTTAGCTTTTTATCTAATTTATGTATGCATGTCTGTACACACACCAAACACGTATATAAATTAGATGGCAAAATAGTAAGTCTCTTTACTTTCATATAAAATAATAAAGAATAATAATACATCTATATAATAATAATACTTTTATATAATAATAATAATACTTTTATATAATAATAATAATAATAATAATAATACTTTTATATAATAATGATAATACTTTTATATAATAATAATAATACTAATACTTTTATATAATAATAATACTAATACTTTTATATAATAATAATAATACTTTTATAAAATAATAATACTCTTATATAATAATAATAATATTAATAATAAGGATAACATAGAAGTAAAGAGACTTATTATTTTTATTTATACAAAAAGAATATTTTAGAAGAGATGTGACAGTTTATTTTCGAGTGAAATCAAAGTAAAATAAATAATGGTAGTTCGTTTGACCCAACCAAATCACTGTTACGTTTAGTATAACATATATTCGATAGAACTTATTCAAATATACGTGCATGTGGAATGTGGAACACATACATTGTTTTCGTAGTCAAAGGTAAAAATAAATGGGCAAATAATGTTCAACATGGAAATAACAAGAAAAACAGACAAGAGAATTCGTGTTAAATACATAAACATGCGAAAGCAGTATAACAAAAATTATTGATTGGACAGTTCTGGTTTAAATGGAATTTCTTTTTCTTGCTTTTCAAATTTTTTTTTTCAGCATCGATACAATGTTTACTTTAATCTTGGCAAACGATGTCTTCTGATATGTAAGCAATGCCAACATTGAATGGCTCTCTCCTCAAGGAAGTCAGCCCCCTTCTTTGATAAGCGACTAAGACTGACTGACTGACTTTTACTCCAGACCTGAAATGGAAGACTTGCATTGAATTTGTTGCTAAGGTCGCTGGAAAAATGGTCGGATTATTCAATCGCTCCAGAAAGTACATCAATCCAGACGCAATCCCCTACCTGTATAAGAGCCAAATCCGTACTAAGATGAAGTATTGCTGTCACATCTGAGAAGGTGCTGCTCGGAGAACTTTTTCTTGCCTGAACAGAGTACAAAACCGACTTCGCAATCTAGTGGGGTATGATCTCTTTTCTTCTCTGGGGTTTCTTTCGAAAAGAAGAGATGGTGCTAGTCTCTCTCTACTGCATCGTTATGTTCATGATGCTTAAATTTAAAGATATTGGTTTGAAAAGAAATGAAAACAAGTTTTAGTTAACTAAACATAAGGACAAAACATGCTTGATTTGATTTACGATTTTGTTTTACGAACTTAACTATATTGTACATATTATTTAACTTATAGAGAAAAAATTTCAGATAAATTTAGAAAAAAAATAAAGCCAACAAAATGCACATTTGATGTATCGTACACATTTTCGGTTTAACTATAATTAAAAAGAGGAAGAAACATGTTCTGTTCTCATTTAAATAACAGAACCTTTCATTTCTGTTATTGGCGAGGATGACTTTGTACACAAAATTTTAACAAAAACAACATCCTTGTGCAGAATTTTTCAAAATATGTTATATTTTTGTTTAGCAAATAAATAATTCAAAGTGTAATATCTGTTTTGTTCTCAGTCAGTGACGGAGAAATCCTCGTAGGCTGAGGCAATTTTTATTTTTGTCACAACCAAGAGTACTTGTTTTTGGAGAACTGGATTCTCCACATTAAAAACCAACATTATGTCTAACTCAGCCCTCGTGGGGAGACAAGTAAATAGGATCACAAGTAATTAACAACACCATCAACTAAATCACATCCCTCTAAAATGAAATTCTATTTTTAGGCGATTACATGTGAACACCCTGAAAAACTTGACAGAAAGACGGAAACAAATCCCCAAACAATTATTTTAGAATTTAGAATGGGTGATCAGTTTCATATATAAATTTAACATAAAATGATTCTTACAATGATGTCGTTTGCACGGCAACTGATAAGGCTGAACTACTTGCCCAACGTTAACACTTTAAACTCCACTTTGTACTCTGCAAACCACCCCTCCCTAAATTCCCATTGCTGACTGAAGCCACACTTGAAAACCAGGTCATCACCCTATTTCAGGTCAGGGACATCATAAAAAACCTTGACACCTCCTAAGCATGTTGGCCTGATCTTATACCAGTAATAGTAATAAAAGAAATAATCTGCTAAACTGGCCCCTGTCCTCTCCAAACTCTACAACAAATGCCTTGCTGAATCTTGCTTCGCTGATAGCTTGAAAATTGCCTCTGTGATACCAGTCCTCAAGAATTCTGGGGATAGAACTGATCTTCAGAACTACCACCCAATCAGACTACTCTCGATCTTTGCTAACATCTTTGAATTCTGAATTAATCTCGCGATAGACCGGCACCTAGTTAATGCTAAATTTTTTTCGGACCATCAGTATAGATTTAGACAATTACAATCTACTGCGGATATACTAACGGTCATATCTGAACGCATATATCATACACTGTACAAGGCAGGTTCAGCTTGAGCGGTAGCGCTTGATATATCCAACGGCTTTGACAATATATGGCACTAAAGGCTTCTCTTAAAAATTCACTCGTATGGTATTACTAGACAAATATTTAATATAATTAGATCCTTCCTAACCAAAAGAAATATCCAGGTTGTCCTCGATGGCCGTTCATCTAAGCAACATGACATAAATGCTGGTGTACCCCAGGGATCCATGCTCGAACCTTTACTGTTACTGACTTTTATAAACGACCTCCCTGATGACATTGAGTCTGCTCACCAGCTGACTAAATATCAAATCCTTTTTTCTCTTTTAGTTAGAATATATATATATATATATATATATATATATATATATCAAGTGACAGTCTTATTTGGACTACACAGAGACCACTTGAGAATTATTGGCTGTTAAATCACTGGGAATAAAAACTGACAAACTAGGGCATCTATCCGTTTAAGTTGTTATAACTTTTGTAGAATTTTAAGTGGTCTCCTTTTCAGCATTCAGCTATTATTTTTTAAAGATTGATGATTTGGTTGGTTTCCTATCTTAGCTAAATATTTTCCAATTGCAGGCCTGCCGTTTGTAGCATAACTCTTTTGTGTGCCAGAATCAAGTCTCCACGCATCTTCCACTGCTCAAGTGAGAAATGATTAGTCTTTGGAGCTGCTCGTTGTAGGTACACATGGAGAATCCTTTCTCCATCCTGGTTGCCAACCGTTAAATATGCCCCAGGTGTACAATATGTTTTTGTAGATAAGGATCTGTTGCTTGGATGGGATACTCGAAAATGGTCGCTACCAGAGTTATATATAAGGGATCGAAAGTGTATGCCGTTAGGTTGAGAAAGGATTTCCGGATCATTAATAAAATATGGACGCTGGTCGTTCTTTTCCTTCTATTTTATTGTAATTTTTACTGAATTCAACTGAATTTAACATTTATTCCGGGTTAAAACGATATCATGACTGTGTTGTAGAATTACATTTTTCTGTTAAGAAGTAGCGTGCAAGGTTTAAGACTTTTTATATGTTTTTGGCTCCAGTAACCATTTACTTTTACATTTTGGCAGGAATGCTTCTAATTGGCTGATAATGTAACTTTGTTATTCTTATTTTTATTGTCTAATGTTGCCCTTGGTCCACTTTGGCATATTTGAGGTGAAGCACTGTCAATTTTCTCAACTAACCTAAGGCAATGAAAGTGATAACTCCTGAGATCTTCTCCATGAAGAATTACTCTCTATTACGTATTTTAGTGCCAAATCAATAAAAAGCATATGAAGAATAGTTCAATGCAAAAAAGCAATAAATGCATCAGTAAAATTCTTTATCAGATTGTCTAAAGTACCGTTTTTCCTTCATTGACCATTTTTAAAAGGTATCCTATAATAATAGAGCATAATTTATTTTAATTATTTTAATAATAAAGAGATTTCCATTTTTTTAAAATTGCAAGAGCAATTTCATGCTAAGAAATAAAATAATTCTTCACAATGCAAAAGTTTTTTTCCATTTATCCGAGCTTAACTACATTTATATCAAAATATTTTAGGCTTATTTAATTCAATGATACAACAAAATATTTTCAAATACTCTATATATAGTGATAGGAAACTCCCAAACACAGCTATTGCTATGTTTCATTTGCATACTTATTTTATAATCAGTTTCTAATAAATTAATATTCTGTATTATTTATTAATAATGCTATTCTCCTGATATCTTATACATATGCAATAGTTTTGTTGATATTAATATTATTGGTAGTAATAATAATATTAATTAAAGCGATTTAATGAAACAAAGAAAACATTCCACGTGATAACTTCCGGTTAGATTATTTTGAAATCCAAATGACTTCCGGTTAAGTTAATGCATGGGTACATTTACACACACCAACAACTTAGATTACTTTGGAGTAAGTTCTTTTTAAAAATAAACTCTACATTGTAAGCAATGACTAACAAAATTGTTCTTTTAATAATTCAAGAGATACGTTAATTTTTAAACTAAATTTATTGTTGTTTGTGATGATGATGTTGATGATAAGAACAACCATTACATTTGTTATGAAAAAAGAAAAAAAGAAAGCGAAACACAAGTAACCAATTTAACTTATTCAGGAATTATTTGACCAATCGACGTTCTGCTTTTTCGTTTATTTATTTTCTTATACAACCAGTTATTAATGAGGAATTCATTTTTGTTTTTATGCTTAGACAAAATCAACGTTGAATATAGAAAAGGCCATATAAAATAACCTTTTTTCTAATTTTCCTGATTAATAAAATGTGACTTCCTACACATTGGAATAGATCAAATAAAACCATAACAATAATTGTTTTTCACATTACCAAAATGCGAAATGAAAATTGTTTATTTGTTTTTCTGTAAAGAAAGCTACAGCTTGATAAATTGCTGCTCAGTACTATGAGAGTTCGTAGAAACAGATTAGAAGTAAGGTAAAATCCAAAAACATTGGCATCTGAACTTGTAAAAATCCATTGAAGTTATATATATATAATTTAAAGAAGGAAAGATGAAGATAAAAAATTGCATAAAATTACAGTATTGAGTAGGCATTGCCAAAGACAAAAGGGGACGCTGTGGTGCAGATAGCAAAATAGCAAAAGTTTGTAGATTTGGAGAAAGTTTTATTAAAAAAATTCACAGGGTTTTAAATAAAAGGCAGAGGGTTCAAAAATATCCCACTTGGTCCGTAGGGATTCGTGTCTCCGTTCACACAAAATACTGCTTCCATTCTCTCTCTCGGTCATTTATCTCTTAATCCTCAACCATTTCTGTTATTTCTTCTTCAATTTTTAAAGTGAAATGGAACAGGTAATATTTATTTATTATAAATACCACATTACCGAATTTTATCCTCTGACGAGAAGAATTTAATCTTTGAAAACCATGGTTTAAGGATTAGTGTAACTTCTTGCATCTGAACTTTCGATGTAATAAAATTTGTATCAATTTCATGTAATTTTATGCAATTTTTTATCTTCATCTTTCCTTCTTTAAATTGATTGACCTACTAAACGTATTGAGCTTTACTTTATCACGATAGATAACTTTAACGATACTTCACTTATCGTTAATTCTATTTATATATATATATATATATATATATATATATATATATATATATATATATATATGAAGGCTGGTAGCAATGCAGAAAAAACGGAATGGTGAAAGAAAGTGTAAACAAAAACTAGAAGACAGTATTTGGGTTACAAATCTTCACAAAATGTATTTATTTTTCAAAAGATCTTTCACATATGAAATCAGTAAATACGAGACTTACTACTAAATATTAATAAAAATATCCAGGATGGTGTAACATCTTTTAATAATTTCGGGAGAAACCTACCCCTTCTCAAAAAAGAAATACAAAAGTGAAATTGTGTGTATATATATATATATATATATATATATATATATATACTTAGAGTTCAGCTATATATATATATATATATATATATATATACTTAGAGTTCAGCTATATATATATATATATATATACTTAGAGTTCAGCTATATATATATATATATATATATATACTTAGAGTTCAGCTATATATATATATATATATACTTAGAGTTCAGCTATATATATATATATATATATACTTAGAGTTCAGCTATATATATATATATATACTTAGAGTTCAGCTATATATATATATATATACTTAGAGTTCAGCTATATATATATATATATATATATATATATATAGCTGAACTCCAAGTCTTAGTTGCAGTAGATAAGTACTTCAGCTAGCATATATATGATTAAATAGCAAGGTTGTTTTAACATTCAAGAAGAAACTGACTGTTACTAAAGGGCTTGAGAAGAAACCAGAAACTAACACCTGATTCAAGTTAGTTAAAATGCCTTGGGCCACTTGAATCAGCAGAACTATTTCCACTTAACTCTGTCCCATGAAAGGACCAGCTAGTCCATTGGATAGATTCCAAACATCTGATCAATTATCAATTATAAGAATCCTCTTGGAATCACTTGTAGCAATGGGGGATAGGGATAACAAACTTAAGACACTGACAATACATTCTTCAAGACCACAAATGGGCGAACCTTCCGGGTATAGAATGAGAGTGTCATGCCAACGTATCAGGAAATTACCTTAATCTTTCAGATGTGCAATGGTAACATGTATCGATTCTCAACGGTAGACGATTACTGGGCATTTCTGTTTGAAAATAATTTTCTGTGTTGGATGAGAATTGGTCTCTTTTGGAATAATCTTCTAGCTTTTCGGTGTTCAACTGGCATGGATACTGGTTTCATTGGTCAAGTTTGAAATCTGTCTACCTACACCATTTCAACAGAAGACAATTTTATAATAAAAATAATTTTGATCTCTAAATTTACGCAAAAAGACATCTGGAGAGTGTAGGATTTGTTTGTTTATACATTTATTAGCAGAGTTAATCAACGTTTGTTACCTGAAGTATTTCTTCATATATATTTTACTGACATAAAATACATGCTTAAATATCCCTTAGTTTTATTTGATAAAATGCATTTTAGTTGTTCTAATTAGCTATAATTTGCAATTAACTCACCAAGTGACCAATCTATCACTCTCTTTCTCTCTTACTGTATCTTGTTTGACCCAACACGCACACAGACTCATTTTATACCGTTTCTATTACTTTCGCTTTTGTCTCTCTCTCTCTCTCTCTCTCTCATGCCAACGTTTCAGAAAATTACCTAAATCTTTTAGAAGATGTGCAATGCTTACATGTATCGATTCTAAATAATAGGCAATCACTGTGCATCCCTTAGTCACTTGTATGAATGAAAATTACAACACAATAGCCTGTGACTTATTATTGTACTAGAGCTGAGTTAATCATGTTTGTTTTCCTAAGGTTTTGTTCCTATATATTTTATTCACACAAAATATATGTAAAAATATTCTTTAGTTTTGCATTTCAATTGTTCTAATTAACAACTAGTTGCAATTAACTCACCAAGTGGTCCATCTATTACTAAATTTCTTTCTGTCATTCTTACCCTCTTTCACTGTATATTGTTGCCTCTGAGCTCTTATTCTATAGAGTGCCTATCACTCTCGCTCCCGCCTCTCTTGTAGAATATTAAGTTTTAGTTTAAGTTACATCATCCAAAATACTTTATCTAATAAATTACAAGTGAATTATTAAGTTATACTTTAAAGATGTAACTTTATAAAAACATACTGAAATGTCTATCATTAGTCATGTAACACCTAAATTTCCATTATGGTAATCATGTCAATATTATGTTCGTTACTTGTATCTGTCTTCCTATTTGTTTCAGAAATGATTCAATGTCAACATTCTTGCCAGACATGTTAGAATAAAGTTGTTTCTAACAAATACAAAGAATTAGACTTTTCTTTCATGTTGCCATTGAATCATTTCCCAAGATGGACGATGGCAGATAGCTCCAAGGAAAGATAACTTCACTCAAAAAGACCAATCGAGCCAGAACCCATCCAGCCTTTAGTAGATCCACTTGAGAAGAACAAAGAAGATGTCACCAAAAACCTAGAGGAAACCAACCAAAAAAGTACCACCATTACTTAAAAGACTGCAGTCTCACAACAACTAAGGGTCGTCAAGAAGAGGGCAAGGACCCACAAGCAGGTGGTAGAAGGTCAAAGGCACGAAATCCCGTACATTAAACTTTTTTTTTGGGGGGGGGGGGTAAAATATTAAGTTACATTATCTAAAATACTTTATCTAATAAATTACAAGTGAATTATTAATTTATACTTTAAAGATGTCCTTTTATAAAAACATATTGAAATATAAAACCTTAATGCCCATCATTAATCATGTAAAACCTAAATGTCCATTATTGTTATTATGTCAATATTATGTTCGTTACTTGTGTCTGTATTTCTATTTGTTTCAGAAATGATTCAATGTCAACATTCTTGCCAGACATGTTAGAATAAATGTTTACCAACAAATACAAAGAATTAGACTTTTCTCCATCTCTCTCTCGCTCTCTGTTTATTAACACGTAAAGGTAATAAAACTGACTATAAAACTCACATTTGAAATAGGCCATTAGAAACAAAAGGAAAGATCACCACAATGTTATCCATAGCTGGAGAGAAACAGACGGAGACGATCTATTTTGAGATCTTGTTTTTCTATTCTTTCAGGAAGAACTATGAATTATCACTAATAGCCACCGGTTCTCTTTTTCTCTCTCTTTTTCTCTGTTTATTAAAAGTTGCAGATATTAAAACTAGCTATAAAACTCGAGTGTCAAATAGTCCATTATTAATGATATGAGAATGATACGATGGATGTGTAATGTGAGTCTTAAAGACAGGTTTAGATCTGATGACCTGAGAGGAAGATTAAATCTGGACATTATAGGGAGATGTGTGCAGAACAGGAAACTTTGATGGTATGGCCACATTGAAAGAATGGATAAGAGTTCTTGGGTTAGCACAACTTTAACAGCTTTATATATTAAATGACCAAAGAGTTTATATTTTGACTTAGAAAAGGAAATATCACCACAATTTGATCCATACCTAGAGAGAGAGAGAGAGAGACAAAGAGAGAGAGAGTACAAACTAATTTTACATTTTGTCTTTTGATTTTAAAAGATTTAACTGGTTTTGCAAACTCATTTTTTCCCTGATCCAAACAGTCTAATCCAAGCCCAATGGGTGACTCGAAGGGTCACTTTTTTCTTCTAATATGACTCAAATAATTATGACTATTTATTCTATGTATTTTACATGCAGATATTCCACCTCTATAACTCGCTTTGGCTTTAACATGTTCTTGATATTAAATCGTTTAGCTGCAACTGTTGTTTTTTTGTTGTTTAAGTTACAAACGAGTACATATTTTCTTTCAGTTTTTCGAAGAGGATTTTTGTTTTCATCAATCTTATTATATTTATAAAAAAAAAATAGTAGCTATAAAAAACAACTTTTTTTCACCATGATGTATGGAAGTAAAACCTGGCCAATAAGGGTTGAGGATATACGTTGCATGGAATGAAATGATATAAGAATGATATGATGGATGTTTAATGTGAGTCTTAAAGTCATGCTTAGATATGATGACCTCAGAGGAAGATTAAATGTGGACAGTATAGAGAGATGTATGCAGAACAGGAGACTTTGATGGTATGGCCACATTGAAACAATGGATGAGAGTTCTTGGGTTTGTAGATGTGGAACAGTTCGGTAGCAGGGTCAGATCACAGGAGAAAGCCAAGGAAAACATGGGAGAAAGTAAAAACATGGACCTGAGGGAAAAGAGGGATAAATAAAGACAGAGATAAGGTTAGTCAATTCCTAAAAGCCGTCCAACACATGCCAGCATGTAAAATGGACGTTAAACCGAATATGTTGATGATGGTGATGATTTTTATCTTTATCATGTTGTCATTGATGAATTGCATATCTCTTACAGTTTAAGATTTGGTATCTGTGTGTCTAAAGCTGAAACTATACTATATTTTAATGCTAAATTCAGTTTACTAATTTTCAGACTAGTGTACTATCCTTCAATACTCAATTCAGGGGGGAGAGGTATAGTATCTGTTGTCATGATTATATCCTTCCAGGTTTTTTTTTTTGGGGGGGGGTAGTGCAGTATTTGTTCTGTTGTCATTATACCATTATCCTAGGCATTGCCTCCTCCTTTTTTGTGTGTGAGGGGGTGTAGTGTAATATCTGTTCTTTTGTCATGAAACCAAAATCCTAGGCATTACCTCCCCTCGGGTCGCATATATTTTCTAGTGCATTTAATTATTTGTTTTAAATATTTTTATCTAATTGTTAAGTAAAGGTTTGCTATAGTAATGCAATCTTTTATCTACAAACATTTTCTAAAAGTATTAATCTGTTTTTATTGTTTTTTTTTTTTACCTTATCCACCCAATACAAGGCAAATATTGCCACTTGGACGTAAGGGACTACTATTAGGGACCATGCCTCCAGGGACAGTCTAAGTAGGTAGTTGAGCAGCAAGATGTCTTTTCGCATTACATTTAAATTTCTGCATGTTAGTACAGTCAGAGAAGCAAGTAACAAGGAGGGAATTATAAAGTCTAGCAGTCCGAGAGAAGAAACTATTAGAGTAGAAACTTTTCCAGCATCTAGGGACCTCTACAGTGAAGGAGTGGGATTTGGCTGCATGTCGAGTTAGTCGGGAGTATTTACGTCAGACCACATTCCATTAAAGTACTTATAAAACAAGCACAGAGATGCAACATTGCAGCGATATGACAGGGGTTGGAGCTTGGTTGACGGTGCGGGACCTATTAGATTGGAGACTTGTTTTTTGACCCGGTCTAATAGAGAGAGACTAGTGGTAGATACACCAGCCCAGATGTAGCAGCAATACTCCATACATGGGCGAATAGTGGCTTTGTAGAGATATAGGATACTGGCAGGAGTCAGAAGTTTTCTAGCCCAGTAGAGGGAGCCCATCTTCTTTGCAGCAGCCTTGGCAATGTCTTCTATGTATTTGTTCAAATTGTTTAAAATAAAATAGATCGACCGTAGTTAAAGGCGACCTGAAGACTAATTTACCTATCATTTCTCAGACACTGTCTCCATTGGAAAACACATAACTAGAGCACATATTAACAACGATAAACATAAATCTATTAAATTGAGAGAAAATTACAAAATAATTGCAAAAAACGCTTTCAAATATTAGGAGCCGTTATTATTACAAACGAAAATCTTACTATAAATAAAATCGCATTCGATACAAACAAAAACTAATTCGAAATCTATTCAATAACAAAAAAAAATATAACATGTTCGACTATAATCGAGGGTGACCTGGCTATTACAATGAAATGTAGGGAAAGGTGTCAGTTCTTACCTTTGATCCTCAACTCATACTGCTGAATGTTTAGCAAAGAAACATCAAGTACCAATTATTTTAGTCTTTGGTATGACTTGACTAAGGATTGAACCCCTGTCTCCCGGCTCATTAGCGAACGTTTAAACCATTATGTCAAATAGGCTGGTTAAAAGGTTGTATACAAGTACCAGAAAAATCTTAAAAGGTTACGAAAAAGAAGTTGTTTTTTTGTTGTTGTTTAAAAGAAACAAAACAATGAGGTTGTTTAGAAAAGAGAAAAACACGAGCTGACAAGTTTGGGGAAAAAATTGTAAAAAATACCAACTTAATTCACAAAAAGAAAATGAAATATAACAAAACAAGAAAACAAAGGTTAAGAGGTCATTTAAAAGGCTGAGAAGTTGCACAAAAAAAATAAGGAGAGCTGATGTTGCATTGTGAAGGCTTCTTGAGTCAGACCCACCCCAATATCGGTGACCAGGTGATTGAGACTAAAACGCGACTGTTACAACAATAAAAAGAAATTTGCACGCCTTTTATTTTTTATAACATAAATAAAACGACAACATTTAGGTAAAATTCGACTTTATTCATCAACATAGTCTCTTTCTATGGTGATACTCTGATTCCTACACTCCTTTAGCAATTCGATGTCTTTTTTGTAAAATCATTTGTCTTTGGCATCAAAATACGCCTTAGTTTCCGATATCACTTCTTTATTGGAGGAAAATCTCTTTTCCTGAAGCATTCTTTTAAGGTCTGTAAAGAGCAGTATTCTCTGAGAGCCAGATTTATAGAATAGGGTGGGTGCGGAAACAATTCGAAGTGCGATTCATATGGTTTTACCACCGACTTGTGACAGTGCATTGTCTTGGTGAAAGAGCACATTTTTCCTTCATTTGTGATCGTGGTAGGAAATCTCACCAGTAATGCTATACAATATTCTCTATTCCTGGTTGTCCATTTTCCAAGGTAATCGATGAACAAAATACATTGCATATCATAAAATATGGAGGCCAAACGTGTCCTGCTGATTTTTGCATCTTTGGTTGCTTTGGACGGCTTTCACCTGCTGCTCTCCACTCAGATGACTGCTGATTTGACTCCAGAGTGAACTCTTGGATCCATGTGTTATCCATTGTCACATATTGATGCATAAACTCTTTTTGTGGCAGTAAAATAGTTGCAAAAACACTCTGAATCGTTGACGCATTGTTTTTGATTAACTGCGTACAAACGTAGCACACACTTCGAACACAGCTTTCCCATTGACAAATCTTCATGCAAAAAACTGAATACACTGCCTTCTGACATCTTCGACTCTTCTGTTGTCTACTGCAACTTCAATGTATCATCAGACAAAACGTGTTTGTAGACATTTTAATATTTTCTGAGAAAACTGCCGAATTTGGACAACCTGAGCGTTCAGTCTCATTTGTATCTGTACGACCATGTCTGCATACCAATTTTTAAACCATTGTGTCCAATGTAGCAGAGACTGAATAATGCTTATCATGTTATTGCTTTACTTAAACAGTATTTTTTCCCATCAGAAAGCAATGCTTTATCAACACACGAAATTCAGATTTTTTCATTTGCAACAGTAGCTTCATTTAAATAATTGTAATTTATAAACTTATTGGGCTCAAAATTTGACACGTGCCATTTGAACGTTAGTACTTTATAAAAATCATATAGCTTTTTATCAGTGGTGCCGTCTATGTGTCCGGCCCGGACGAATTGAGTAATGCTTCAACATTTCTGGTAATTTATGCACTATTACTGTTTATAATAGTTAGGTAGACTAGATGCTCAAGCCTTGGTAGATCAATTATCTTTTCTTTCCTTTAGACTAGTTCCTCTACCAAAGCTTGACTTTATAGTCTATTTCACTACTAGTGTCTAAATGACCGCAGATGTGGGAGAAATAAAAAATAAATGGTATGTGAATTGCTTATGGATAGCAAAGAAGACAAAGACAAGTTATTTAAACTTGTAACATTTGAAAAACAAGATAAGAAATAATGTAAATATAAGTAGAAAATATTCTTTAAATATAGAGACTTATTTAAGTCGTCATAAGCACCCATGTATGCAGGTGAGTAGCTCAAACTAATATCACATAATTACTGAGGAAATCTTAGGTTTCGCTGAGTTTAAAGACTGTCATACTTTTCTTTATGAAAGTCTTTAATTTCATAAAGATGATTTCGTGACGATACAGATGAGCTCTACTGGATTAAAAAAGCATGCAATGTTTTGTTTGTTGAGCAGCCATTTGCAAGAAGCAAAAAGCGCATGCTCAGAGTTGTGTGTTTTTTGTAGGTATTAGTAATGTGCATGCACGGACACCGACTCATTCTAAAAGACGAGATATGACGACACTGAGGCAGATGAAAAATAAAAGTGGACATAAACAAACGAGAAAGAGATTCATGCAGGGGGGAGAGCGTTTTGATAGTTTTGTTAGTGTTGTTCCAGTGTTATCTGAACAAGAAGGCAAATCGAACACACAAGATAATGTTATACTGTATGTGTTGAGTTTGCTAATGAACAGCAAGAAAGAGGGAAGGCCTGGGAGGATTATAACTGACGAACGAACATATACGATGCTATCCACCTCCAAAGGTGGAGATAATGCCTGAGAAGATGGTCTCATGACAACAGAACAGATACTACACATCCTTCCTCCCAAAAGAAAAGGAGGTACTGCCTGGGAGGATGAGGTCATGGCTACAGAACAGATACTACATTATAACCTCACCATAAAGAAGAGGTAATGCTTTGGATGATTTTATCCTTATCATAGAACAGATACCACCTTATCATCCAAAAAGGAGGAAGTAATGCCTGAGAGGATGATATCATGACGAACAGAGATATACTACATTATTCGTCCCTCAAAGGAGTAGCTAATACCTGAGAGGATGGTCTCATGAAAACAGAAGAGATACTACACTACTCACTAAACTGAGCATTGCAAGATAGTACTATAGTATGTTAATAGAAGTATTAGTATAATTTTGACTTCAGGCAGACAGATACTAAATCTTCATTAGTAATATATTAAAATTAAATCCAAGTTATTTTAAAACTTAAAAAATAAACTCAGTTTAAGAAGCAAAGAAAATATATTTGTACCATTACTCTTTAGTTAAATGCTTTAAGTCAATCGATTGGTTGTTCCATTTTTCTGTATATCCTAAAAGTACTTGTATAAATATAAGTAGTCTGAGAACCCCATTATAGACAGCCAATTACCCAGAAACATAAAAATAAAAGACCCAGTATATTTCCAGTGCAAATCCATCGTCATTCGAGCGTTATAATAGGCTTGACCCTTCAGATTGACATCAACAGAGAGAGAGAGAGAGAGAGAGGAAGAAGAAGAAGAAGAAGAAGAAGAAGAAGAAGAAGAAGAAGAAGAAGAAGAAGAAGAAGAAGAAGAAGAAAAAAAAAAGAACAAGAAGAAGACGAACAGAAATAAAGAATCTTAAAGAAAAGTAACCCCTGATTTCTTTCATATGTCAACCTTTATTAGCATTAAACGTTTTTGCCTGCCTATCAGGTTTCAACCGTTTCTACCCAATTAGATGGCGCTCAATATTTGCAGCTATTGCTAGAATGAACAGTCTCCGGTTTCCAGGAGAGTTTACTTAGAATGTTTGGGGAGGAGATCTTATCTTTGCAATTGATTCCTCTGCCTTCACAGCTCATTTGCCCAGATCATACCATTTAATGTGTAGTCTTTGCAGATTGCCTGGCATTTTTACAGAAGAGAAGGTTTAAAAGAGAAATGTTTATATATTTAACATGTAATATACTTAGTGTTTTTGTTTCCCCTCATTCAAATAGATTAATGTAAAAGAAAATCAACATTTTCTTTCAGAAACCTGCTAATATACACTCCCATGAGTATTAGCTAATATACACTCCCATGAGTATTAGCTAATATACACTCCCATGAGTATTAGCTGGTTTGAAAGTGATTGATTATAAACTCATTTAGAATATGCATAGGTTTATGTTTTTATACATATAAAATATTTTGTGTTCCTTCCAGGGACAATACTGTATCTATTATTAGGTTGATGCATTTTTACAGCAGAGAAGACATCGTTATGTTCTAATACGAACAGTTTTACATGCTGGCATGTGTTAGACAGATTTTAGAAATTTACTTCCAAACTTACCATCCTCTGGCCAGGTCTTATTCCTCTTTCTCTCAAGTCCATCCTTATCACTTCCTTCCATGCATGTTTTCATTGATATCCCTCTGCCACAACTGTTCCACATCTCCTAACTCAAGCATTTTCATCACCATCATCATTGCCATCCATTCTTTCAATGTGAACAAATCAACACAGTCTCCTGTTCTGCACACATCTCCCTATAATGTCCAAATTTAATCTTCCTTTGAGGTCATCAGATCTAAGAGAAGTTTAAAAAATGTTTATATATTTAACTTGTAATATGCTTAGTGTTTTTCTCTCTCTCGCACACACTCTCTCAGTTCAAATAAGAGTTAATTAGCTCGAAAGTCATTGATTGAAACAGCATTTGGAATATATGTTTGTCCAAGGCGACTTTAAACCTGGATATGGTAGGTATCATCCCAACCTCCTCTGGATAACTGTTCCAGCGAGCAGAAACACAGACAGAGAATGCTGATTTTTTTGTGTTGAGACGAAAACGACTATGGTACGTCTTCTGCAGATGTCTGCAGAAACCAAAACAAAGTGTTGGGATTAAAAACTCCTCTTAAGGGTAGATTTACATTTCTGTTGATAATGCTGTATGCTAGAATTAGGTCCCCTCGCATCTGTAGTTGCTGAAGTGAGGACAGATTTAGTTTTTGAAGTCGTTCTTTGTAGGTAAGCGTGGAGAATCCCGTCACCGTTCTGGTTGCTAACCAATAGATTATTCATTTATTTATTACATCAAAGAAAAGTTTGTGGCCAGGTTTCAAATAATGGTTTATTATGCAAAAAGTTATTCAAGAATAACTATTTTTCAAAATAAAGCTTTTGAAATTGGTTAAAGTACACATCTTTCAACTTTTAATCGCAAACATTCAAGATAAGCTTCTTTAACTTCATCGAACACTCAAATTGGTAACTCTTCATAAATTGCTACATGGACCGAAATAGTGTCTGTACTATATGCTGGATGCAGCGATCTTCCACACCATCCGATTAGGGTAACATAATGCACAAACTTTTTCTTCAAATTAGTATTTATTTAAATATATTTATTTAAATATATTTCTTACAAGTACAATTCAAGTCGGTCAAAGAGAAACAGTCTACTTAATGACGGTTTCCAGTTTTGAAGTCTGAAATAGACAAGCAGTGGTGCTTATAAAAAAACTGTTAGCCATTATATTTTAGTTCGGATGATTTTGGCGGTGAGAGTGGGCAATTAATAATTTATTTTCACCATTTTTTTTTCGTTATTAACACATGAGAAAATAAAACTGATTTTTATATGAGGAAATTTTTTATGACAAATAATCAAATAAAACTTTTTTTTATAATTGGAATGCTTTTTTATTGGGGGGGGGATATATTTTGCTCAAATCTAATTTCTAAAATGGCTGCATTTACGTTTTCGCAAATTTTCTGCAAGACTGATTCCCACGTGTGCAATCGAGTGAAATTCAAACTTCTGCCAAAATCTAAGCGGTCAAAAAATGATGAGGGACTGTTTTTTTGATAAATCCTGCTTATCAATTTCTGATTATAAAACCGGAAGCCGTATTCAAGCTGGCTGTTTCTCTTTTGCCTTCAAGCAAATGTTTACAAGGATATATTTTTATATATATATATATAAATATATATATATATAAATATTTATATATATATATTTATATATATATATTGATTTCAAAATTATTGAGTAATCTCTATCTTCTAAAAAGTAAAACAGAGCTTTAATATCTATAATTTATCAATATTAGGGCCATCTTGAAACCTGCATGTAATATGGAGAAGAACTTTGATTTTTATTACAATTCAACAGATGTCTGTCCATTTGTACAGTTATGGCTATGCAATTTCTGGTCTGCTTCCATCCAAACTATCAGGAATTTTTGGGGTCATTTTAGAGACAACTTCAAACTATGTATACCAGCTGTACCTACTCGGCATAGCCAGGGACTCATTTATGTCATTGTAATTATTTTTTTTTTACTTTAAGAAATAATAATGTGTAAGTCGTGAAGAGATGAATAAAAAGCTTAAAATTTAAAGCAGATAACTCATATTAACTTACATTTTGAGCCTTTTAGAACCTTATTAAAAATTGTCACTTTTTTCATAATCTTTCTTGCCGGAATAATTCTTTTCGGAAAGAAACTTGATCGAATCTTACTTTTTGGTGTAACGAACATGCTACAAGGATAAAAAAGATGGAATTACTCGTCAGAACAAATATTGATTTGTCAGATGCATCTTTACTTAAGTTCAACATGGAAAATTCGACATGATAACTTTATATATTAGCTGAGCTAAAACTTTTACATATCTGTCTCGTAAGAGTATTTCTGGTGACATCTTAAATAAATTATGTTAACAGTTTTCATAGTTTTCACCAAGTAAGTATGTTTTTGCTTTCTTTGACGTATCTTGAGGTTCAATTTTTCCACATCTAAGAAACTATGCCCAGTGTAAAAGGAGTTTGAACTCTATCAGGGAAGCGTTTTCACTATGACTTCTATGGTACCGTTAAAGATAAAGTTCACCCAGTTCATAATCTTCTAAGTGTTCATAGACAGAAATTAATCCTACCCTGACCGAAACTGGACTACCCATTCCACAACCCTGATTCCAACAAAGAATAACTTTACAATATCGAATTTTCTGAATTGAAGTATCAGTACTTCAGAATGGCATAGGCAATACTTCAGAAGACAATATAGTTGTACAATGATTATCTTGACAATGGCCAAGTTGAAAAACGAATAGGTTAAGAAAATATAAGAATTGAGTAGATTATCATTCAAGTAATTAAAGTCATGCACTTGTTTTCGTACAAAAGAGAGAAATTAGATTCATAATGATGAATAAGGTTGGAGAAATTAATCCTAAATTTACCTTTATATACAGATGCACCATAAAAGTTCAAATAACAAACGGTGTCCATCCTGTGGTTAGAACTGTCGACTATCAATTAGATGTTTGTAGGTTCGATCCCTATTGGGATTGGTGCTAGTCTATCCACACCGAAGATCTGTAATACATCGATACAGTATGTCTGTGGATGTATGTATATATATATATATATATATATATATATATATATGGATGGATACACATTTGAATTATTAAAAATAATAACCACTAGAAAGCCATAGAATTCAATATTTCATTTTTTTTATTTAAACTTAAAGTTTTTGGCGATATATCTCTTCAAGATATTGTTTCATATCTCTTTTAGTCATGATTTTTCAGTCACTTTTTTTTGCTTTGTGTCGATCCGTGAGATGTTCAGATGGTATCAGGATAAAATGTTCCAGTCAATAACTCTTGTGGCAATGCGGAACAAAGTAGAAATTGGGGACAGTTCTTGCTTTAATTTCTACTTTGTACACTGGAACGTTTCATCCTATCATTGTACAGATCGACACCAACCAGAAAAAAATGACTAAAAACATATGAAACAATTCCTTTTAGCTTAGATAAAGAGGTAAATTTAAGTTCAATATGGATTTTTTAAAATATTTAATTTTATTTCTTTCTAATGGTTATTACTTTTAATAATTCAAATTTATCAACATACTATTGCTCTATCTCGTATATCTAGCTTTTACTATTCAAGATAGAATTTAAAGATATAATTTGTATCTTTATTTTTTCACTTATATATATATATATATATATATATATATATACTAGAAAAATGTCACCCGTTGGGTCACCTTTGAGCTCTGGTTAAATTGTTTGAATCATGAAAAAAGTGAGTTTGCAAAGCTAGTTAAATATAACACCAAATATCAAAGAGTAAAAGACCGACTTTGAGTAAGATATGGGTCACTTGGTGAGATAATTGCAATTTACATAGAATATAAACAATTAAATATAACTCAATCCCCAAATTAAGGAATATTTTAGCAGGTATTTTGTTCGATTAAAATATATAAGAAAAATCCCTGAGAGAAACAAAACGTTGATTAATTCAGCTTTCATTTCGACAGTGACTGCTTTTTAACTGTCAGGCTGAGGTATAATTCTGTTTAGTACAAGCAGGTCCAGTCATCCAGGCTTTAACTTCTCTCCGGAATTAGTTTGCTAATCGCCTGATGCGCCACTTACCAGGGAATGCCGACGGGGCTGCTCAGGCATTTTTTGAAGATCAGTGCGCTGGCTTCTCAAAACCACAGCTGACCTTGTGTCTAACCTCCTGGCAAGGAGATAAATAATGCATACAATAGGAGTGAAACAAATATGTGTTTACACACATTTTTAATTTATTGTATTTCCAACTGATGAATAGATATACTTTTCATATAGTTACACATATACATGATGACTAAATGATGTACACAGATATATGATGACTAAATCGGCATAGAACATAGAAAGCAGTTAATTTAATAGCAAATAGCTTTTTCTTTGCAAACAGCAAGTTGCTTATATGAGACAGGACTTGTGTTAACACTTCTGCACTCTAGTCAGTAACAGAACTGGAGGCAAAGCCTGGACATATACCAGTGTCAGCAGAGGACCACTAGCAATCAAAATACACTGGTCTTCTCGATAGGTGTGTGGTCCAACCGATCACGGTGGAGACGAATAGAGTGATTGATCCCACCACATGTGACTTCCTCAGCAGCCTTGGTCTGTAAACTACACCCCACACTGGGGACCATCGTGAATTGACTTGATATTACGAGCGCCTCTTTATTGCCATTATAACATGAATTGGAACAAATACATAAAAGACATGGCCAAGGCTGCTGCAAAGAAGGTGGGCTCCCTCTACTGTGCTAGAAAACTTCTCACACCTGACAGTATCCTATATCTCTACAAAGCCACCATCTGCCTATGCATGGAGTATTATTCCATCTGGACAGGTGCACCATCCACTAGTCTCTCTAATACAAGGTCTAAAAAACAGTCACTAATTTAATAGGTCTCTCACTATCTATTAAGCTTCAGCCCCTGTCCCATCTCTGCAATGTTGCAATATTATGCTTGTTTTACAAGTACTTCAATGGAACTTTCTCCAATGAATTTGCTGCTCTGGTGCCTCTCGACGTAAATACACTCGACCAACCCGGCAATCAGTTAAATCCTATCCATTCACTGTGGAGGTCTCCAGATGCCAGAGAACCTTCTACTCCAATAGCTTCTTTCCTCAAGCTGCCGGCCATTGGAACTCCCTCCCTGCTCCTGTTTCCTCGACTGTACTGACATGCAGAAATTTAAAACAAATGTAAACAGGCATCTCGCTGCACAGCTCCTAACTTAGGATGACACCCAAAACCTTCTCCCTAATTCGCAATAGCCCTTTACATCTACAGTGGCGACCTGCCTTGTTTGGAGTGAACTATGTTAAAAAAAAAATTTTCAACTATTCGGAGAAACGCTTTGAGCATGCTCTTGCTCTGCCAAGCCGGCAGGATATCCGATGAAACTTCTTAATATTTGCATATTGGTTTATTAAAAAGGACATTTTATTAATTAACTATTATCTGTTGTGATACGTTGTTGACAATACCAACAGAATACATAATCTTCATTTTGTAAAAAATACTTTTTTTTACTGATGGCTCAGGGCCACTCAAGAGGATTGGAAACAATGGGTGGAATGGACAGAAGATTACTTCAAAAGAATTGATTATCTAAGAGGACGGCTAAATAACTATTTGTTTACATTAGACTTGAATACGACTATGCTGTAGTCGGTTGGGAAGCAGACTCATGGTATCTTGTTCTTCTCTATTAATGGTTTACAAATTTGGGTTTGTATTTCGCTCCATTTTGTCTTTCGCATCTGATCTTCAGCTCTAATATGTTTATTGGAATTCTCAATGTGATTTGAATTCTCAATGGGATTTGAATTTTCAATGTGATTTGAATTTTCAATGTGATTTGAATTCTCAATGTGATTTGAATTTTCAATGTGATTTGAATTCTCAATGGGATTTGAATTTTCAATGGGATTTGAATTTTCAAATAACACCACAGATTCTTGAACTGATTTGATTATTTCAGGATATTCAAATTATTTTCAGCAAGCCACTTTTTGTAGATTTTGCAGTGTTCTTATAATCATTATTTTATTCGAAGATCCACTCAGAAGGAAGTTCAAGATTTTCGACTGAAATCACTTAATTTGCTACAAAATATTTTGACATACTGTGGGATGCATTATACTATCGTTTACTCATATGTGTTTGTCGGTACATTTTGCAGAAAAACATCCTTGAACCATGATGCTGCCACCACGATAATTTCACTGCTGGAACTGTGTTCTTTGGTTTGAAGGTGTAACCATCTTTCCTCCATTCCGGATTTCTAGAATGATGTCCAAACAACTCCATTTTGGTTTCGTCTGTCCATAATATTTTTTTCCAAAACGATTTTCTTTATTCTTATGTTCACAAACTAATTTCAACCTGATATCTCTGTGTCTTTTTTCAATAGAAGTAGAGTTTTTCGAGGGGAGCGTGATTTTAGATTGTTCCAATGAATTCCATTACTTAGTGTCTGGTCAGTCACACAGATTCATGTAACTCTTGACGATAACCATTAGATTCTTTTTAGTTTGACAGATTAACTTCCTCGAAGATCTTAAAGAAATCTTCTGTGTGTAATCGGACAAAGCAAGATAGTGAATAAAAATCATAGATGGTAATGTGGTGTAGGTCAACGGTGTGGGTAGGCGTCACGTTTAGAATGCGACTTTGATTGTTTTGTTAACATTGGATTGTTTTTATTTTGTTGTATGTCAATTGAGAAATGCATTGAAAACAATTACAGAATTATGTCATTGAAGAGAAGAGGATCGAGAAAAACAGAAGGGAACAGATTTGACGTTCAAAGTGGATGGATGTTCTGCTTTGTGCTTACCAGTTTGGCGGTTGGAGAGTGGATTGTAATCAATAGCAGAGTGTGCCAAAAGGAATGTTGACATTCCACTTGTAGTAAATTGTAAGTTATATAAACATCATTTTGTGTTTTCGATTTCCGCCTTTCTGCTGCAGCCCTTTCGATTTGGGGACCAAGTAAAGAAGGGGGGGCTATGTTACACGTGGAGCATCTGTCCTTTTGTTTTCAACGGTTTTGCGTGCTTTATATTTTGAAATGAGTAAACTTATATTGTAACGTTTCAACCTTGTGTTACGCATAGAAGTTGATAAACATACCTGGTTAACCGCTCATTCCTGCATGCGTCTTTTAAGTGATCCTGCCTGACTGAGGAAACGTCACCTGCAAACAAGTTCGTTCATACTACGAAAAAGGACCTAGTCGAGACAAACGGTTGAAGACAAGAAACGGTGTATTCGCCTGAATCCTTTGTTCTAAATCATTGACCAGTTGTGCGAGGGGGAAGGCAGAGAGAGGTCGGTAATTACTGGTTAATCATATCTTACGAAATTTCTAAAAGCATGTGTAAGCACCTCTAAGCTTACAACTGAACTGCTTCTTTCTTTCCTCACTCTCTCTTAGAGCCATGTGATGTCACATCTGTTTCAAGTACACACAGGTCGGGGTGACATCTAAGTGCATACGCTTACCCCTCCGATCCCAATTTCCTGTATATGTGTTAACGTTTCCCTGCGAATTTAAATCATCAGATATTTTCTAGCAAACAGTTTATAATAAATTAATATTTTGTGTTATTGATTTGTAATTATACTGTTCTATGCTGTAGTTTTTTCGATATTAACAGTAATTAACTAACGTGATTTAATAAAAAAATAGATTACTAAAACCTTTCTTAAAATAGTATGTCCATTAATTTTCAAGGTAGGTAATTTAAATTAAACTATTACTTTTTAAAAATAACAATAGATTTATATTAAAAATATGTAAGTTATACATTTGAGAAGAATGCTTATAGCTAGATTAATAGCTGCCAGATGACGGATATCCTTTGCTTGTACACACAGAGATTATATAACTTCTTTGTAATATAGCAGGAAAAATCCCAGCAGAGTGCTTGATTAATTGAGAATTAAAGTTAAAAATTAAGAGCGTAATATTTATTTATTTTGGTACAGAAAAATTAGTACAACATTCGTACCGTCGGTTTCAAGCACAGAAGCACATAGCCATCCGGCTCTCTTCAGCTTCTGTTGTCATGACAAAATAAATACATTAATAAATAAATATATATATATATCTGTATAATTGACTGTTAATAATTATATTCCTTTCTAATAATAGATGTCTGTCAGGGTCAATACTATTAAAAAAAAATTACTCTTTCTTCTTCCATAAAAATAGTTGTCATTGTCAGCTAAATATTCTTTAATTCAATAAAACGAATACGTTTCTTCTTTCTTTATTTATTTACAATTGTAGCAATTTAATTTGTTTTTAAAACAATATTCCGTTTTTTTTACCGTAAAAATAATTGTCAGCTAAATATTTTTCAAATCAATAAAACAAATATCGCTTGTATGAGATGTATTTATTTGAAATTATACTAATTTAATCGATGGAACAAGATAACTTGATTTTGGAACAATTCATTTTAAAGGAGAAGAAATTCGGAATTTTTTTTTACCTCAGCGATATCAGATTAATCACCAATCACTATCTTTGCTAATCACACGATGTGATATTGTAAAATGTGTGTGAATGTTGATAACGTACGTACGAATATCAAATGCCTCAGTGTATTATGATATAGATTGGTGTACATATAAAATCTTTAATATCAATCTAACAATATAAAGATATCTTTCAAAATTATTTCCTCAAAAAACATTTTTTTTTTTTACTGTTGGGTGGAATGGGAAGAAGATTACTTAAGAGGAATTTATTATTAAAGAAGAAGTCTCAACAAGTATTTGTTTACATTAGACTTGAAGACGAACTTGTTGTAGTCGGCTGGGAAGCAGTTTCATGGTATTTTGTTCCACAAATCGGATGTTCTAGGGAAGAAACTTTGTTCATGGAAGTTCTATTTGTTTTTTTGTACAGAGAGAGAGAGAGAGAAGAAAGTCCTTTGCTGTAGTTGCAGCGAGGCGAGTTCTGACTGTGAATGTTTTTAGGAATTGGAGCTCGGCCGAACACCTATGAACATAACGATGCAGTAGGGAGACGCTAGCAACACCTTTTCTCTGTAGAAAGAGGCTGTAGGGACAAGAAGAGAGCATCCCCCACTGCAACGTTGCTTTTGTACTCTGTTAGGGAAAGAAAGAGTGTGCCGCACAGTACAGAGAGGCTAGCAACATCTCTTCTGTATGAAAGTGGCTCGCTGTGTTATTTTTATTTTATAACATCCATGATAGCTCAAATATTGCTATATATGTGAACTCTTTACTATCAGTGAACGTAGCCACTTGATCAATACATTTATTCTCTTACACATTGAAAGATATGAGAGGTTTCACATTGAGAGAGGGAAAGAGAAAGTGTGTGCGCATGATAAGAGAGAGAGAGAAGGTGTGTATGTGTGCGTGAGAGAGAGAGAGAGCGAGAGAGAGGCTGTGACTAGTCAATTGGAACCTGTAATTATTGACTGTTCTCTTGGGGCAATTGAAAACTCTTCGATGCTCATAAGAACAATGTTATGTCCTGTGATTTCAGTTTTACTACAAATTGCTGTAATCTTTCCTGCGAGCAAATTGCACAGATTACATTACAGACTAAAAAGCAGGCTAAAGGGATGGAAATAATAGAAAGAAAAACATTAAACGATGTCCAGTGATATACTCCCCACAAAAAAAAAGAATGCTCAAATTGAGCATGAATTTCCCTTCTGCTCTCATGAGATTCTTATCTTAACGACTCAGAGGAATCTTTAGTTTTCTTTTTAATTCTTTTTGAACACAAAGTATTTGAAGATATTTCTGCGATGAGGTTTTGTTGTTATTTACATATTTACCTCTGCTACTGAGGTTATGTTTTCGGTTGAGTTTGTAACAATATTTAATTGTTTGTTTACAGCCTGCCGTCCACATCGCTTGACCAATCGTCACAAAACTTGGTCAAAATATCGGGAAGGATCTAATATAGAACTGATTTAATTTTGGGTTATCTATGTCAAAGTTCAAGGTCAAAATCACAGAAAAGGTGAAAGTCCAACTTTTGGCGATAACTTCAGTTCTGTTAGTCGTAGAGACTCACTACTGGGCCCATATTGTAGCCAATGAAGTTCCGCATCATATAACCTTGCACATGATCTTTGACTTTGAAAGTTCCAGTCATGTTCGATATTTTGACGGAATTTCGACCTCAAATTTTTCACAGTTAATGTATGGATATGACGGTCGTTAATAACAATAGCAACCATGAAAATGTAATTGTGCTCAGATGAAAATTATTTTAGTTATCAATGTTTGATAACATAACTTCGTGAATACTTCATACAATATGAAGAAGTAAGGCCCAGATAAGATTTTTGCTCATCCTTACATTGTAAGACAGACGTATGCAGTCTTAGGACTTACTCATGTTTTTGTTTGGAATTTTGTTATGTTCACAACGTGTATCTGTATTGAATTTAGTTGCCAGTGCTTAACTGTATGACTAGTTGAGCTACAAGTAGATAGACAGATCAGAATGCAGGTTAGGATGTTTTATTGTGCTTAGATGAGTAAGTTGATTCTCTGGGTTCTTTTTTTTTTTAACTTAGTTCACCCCAAACAAGGCAAGTTGCCACTGTAGACGTAAGAAGCTACTGAGAATTATGGTAAAAGTTTAGTGGGTCATCCTAAATTAAGAGCTGTGCAGCGAAATGTCTGTTTACATTAGTTTTAAACCTCTGCATGTCATTACAGTCGGGGAAACAGGGAACAGGAAAGGAATTCCAAAGGCCGGCAGCACGAGGAAAGAAACTATTGGAGTAGAAGGCTCTCCAGCATCTGGGGACCTCCACAGTGAATGTATGGGATTTAGCTGATTGTCGGGTTAGTCAAGTGTATTTACGTCGAGGGGGCACCAGAGCAGCAAATTCATTGGAGCATGGTAGAGGGAGCCCACTTTTTTTTGCAGCAGCTTTGGCAATGTCTTCTATGTATTTCTTCCAATTCATGTTACCTGTGAATGTTAGGCCGGGGAGTTTGAACGTTGGACTCTTAGGTAGAGTGTTATTTGCTATGACAATCGGTGGTCGAAGAGGTTTCTTGTAGTTGTTGAAAGAAAGGAGCTTTGTCTTAGCAGCATTAAATGTTACCATCCATTTATGACCCATTCTACTACAAACTTGAAGTCACTTTCTAGGGATTCAGCTATTGCCTCAGATATGTGCACGTCCGTTTTACCTACATGACGGGACTAGAGCATAGTGTCGTCAGCAAATATAACCATTTCAGACACAATGTCATCAGGGATGGCGTTTATGAAAATCAAGAACAATTAAGGTCCAAGGATCAATCCATGGGGTACACCTGCATTCATGTCATGTTGTTTGGATGATGGGCCATCGAGTATAACCTGGATCTTTCTTTTGGTTAGGAAGGATCTAATTATATTAAATATTCATCCAGTAATACCATATGAATTAATCTTTATGAGAAGACCTTTATGCTAGACGTAGTCAAAGGCTTTGGATATATCAAGTGCTACTGCCCTAGCTTCACCTGCCTTGTCCAGTGTATGGTATACGTGTTCAGAGATGATATTTAAGATGTCCACAGTAGACCGTGCTTGTCTAAATCCATACTGCTGGTCAAAAAGAAGTTTAACATTAACGAGGTGACTGACTATCGTTAGATTGATTACGGATTCAAAGATTGGTGTATAAATATTGCATCATTCTAAAAAGAGATTTTCTGTCAACTGGTAAGTATCAATTTGATTCTACAATCTGCTAGAAAGATCCACGAGTACATGTGCCATATTAGGCATATGGCCCAGTCGATAAAGACATCGGTTCAGACATACTATTTCTGTGTTAAAATGTTGTTGTACTTTACATTATTCAAACAGACAAGGAAGTGGAATGTGGATTATATACATGGTTATTTCATGTTGTAAAATTAGAATATGGGATATTACAATTTTGAACGTTTGGTATATATTGGATAAGTGTTTTCATGGGTACACACTCGGATCAAAAGTAAACGAGGGGGGGGGGCTAAAGTCAATGATGAAGAAAGAACAATGATAAAGAGACGGCTGCATTTACGAACACACACATATATATAATTTAATCAGTACTACTGGATAGCCATGAATTTTATAGCTGTTCTCTTTTTAAATCTCTGAAACAGTGTCATGGTAAACAACTGATGGTCCCCATTTCCTATTTCACAATTAAAGTTACGGTCCTCTGTTTATGTTTCACTGTTAAATATTTGAATCCTCCTTTGTATTTGTAAACTTTCCAGCGGTAAGTCGGCTTATGCAAGTGTTAAGTTTACGGTGTGTTTGATTTAGACGAAGTATCCCTGGGAATTTAAACTGCATTTTCTTTCTTAGTTTAAAATAACTCAAAGCTTCTTTAGACACACACATATATATATATATATATATATATATATATATATATATGTATATCTATCTCTCTCTCTCTCTATATATATATATATATTTCAAAAATGTATTATTATATCATTTTATAATAATTTACACCCAAACCTACTCATCTAGTTTACAATTGTTTCAACAAGTCTGTAAAGCAAACAAAATTTCAGGTAGTTTACTATAACAACAAGTTCTTTTCTTCAGAACCTCACCTATGCGATAAATATTCTAATATATATATATATATATATATATATATATATATATATATATATGTGTGTGTAAATGATAATTTATTTCATTTTGACTACAAAATTGATTTTGTTTCACGAGAGCAGTTTGAGGGACTCCCGATCATCAGGCCTCGAAATAAAATTATGCCTGTTAAGATAAGATCATAATCAAAGTTTTTTGAAGGTGATAGAATTTTAAAATAAAATTAAAGATGAATAAAACAAAAATATAAATAGAAAAAGAAATAGAAAAAGGTAAAAAAGAGAAGAAGGAAATATTAAAATATAAAATATAAGAATTGAAGGCATAGATAAGAGCTCCACGAGACAGAGGAAGGAAACAGAAAGAGAGGAAGAGAACACAGTTAGGGCTGGGTGTGGGAGAGTAGAAATATTAAAGCACATATTTCAGGGCCGACGCGCATTAACACATGCCAAAAGAGGCTCTGTCTGGGGCAAGCTTACCCGTAGGAGGCAAGTGACAGATTATCAAATTTGCTAATTTGCCTATGAAGGGGGGAGGGGGGGGGGAAGAGTGACCCTGTATGGAGAGTAGGTGAATGAAGAGGAGGAGGGGAAGGGATTAAAATACTGAAGGTGCTAATCACAATAAAATTTAAAAATTAAAATTAAAGTAAAGTGTTTATACACCAATGAAAATAAAATTATAAATACAGTAAATATATATATATATATATATACATATATACATATACATACATATACACACATACACAGATATATACATATATATACATACATACATGCACATACACATATATATACATATATATTATGATAACAATAATAGTAATAATAACTATAGGAATAATAGTAATCAAGAAGATACTTTTCTTTTAGTAGCTCTAAAAATCAAGTTTATGTTCTCATTTATCTTTTGCAATGCTAGTATAGGTATTATAAATGGTGGTATTAGAGAAAATATATGAAAGATAATTAAAATAATATTACGACATACTGGTAACTAAGATGGTGTAGTATTCATAAATTATTAAGATTGCCGACAGATTAATAGGTCATTTTTTATAATAAGGGGGTGTGGTATTCTGGGTGAAAATAATAATATGGGTAGTTTGTCATAGAAGAGAGAGAGTATAAGTAGTATTTATGGATGTAAGAGTAGGGGTAAAATTGCTGGTTGTATTCAGAAACGATGAGGTAGAGTAAGTAGAAGGTTACTAACCCATAGTTAATCTGTGAAGTGCTATTACGGGGTAGGTTGGGAGAGATGGGTAGGAGTAGGGGTTGATAATGTTTTAGAAGGGAGGGAAGAAAGTGTTGGAGGGAAGTTAGAATAGTGTAAGTAGAGAGAGAAGAGAATAGGAGGTAAAGATGAAATTATGTGGGTAAGCAGGGAAACTATTTAGGAAAACCTATGTGTCAATGATTAATATGGGATTTACAAGAGATTAAGGTGAGGTATGGGGATTACTAAGAAGGTAAAGTCTACTGTGTCGGCAGTTGATGGAAGTCTCCTGTTTTCTGTTTAAAAGTTTATTTTTGTCCTTGAAACGGATAATTTCCAATTTTTCGTTTAGACATAGATGGTATGGTGTGTTGAGTTACTTGCAGGTACTAGTTTTTTTTTAGGATTTTCCATTTAACTATGGGAGTTTCATTTTTTATTTTAAGTTTATGATAATGTAAGGATAGTCCGGTTTGGCCAGGGTGGTTAGGCTTGTTGAAAGAGAGGTTGTGATTGTAAAATCGTTCTTTGAAGTTATTTCCTACTATTCCAATATAAGATTTGGTTTGGGATGGATTTTAAGTTGAAGAGATAGATGCCTCATAGACTACTTGGGTTGACAAACATTTTTGGTTTAGGGAGCAGTTAGGTTTATTTATGCAGTTACAAGTTCTACTAGGGTTGGGGGGGGGGTTAATGTACTTAATATTTTATTATTGTGTTTTTTAATAATTTATTCTAGGTTATCTCCACAACTGTAACTCAGTTTAAGTGTATTTTTATTAAAACAATTTTGGAGGACATTGCTAGTGGTGAAATGAGTGTTAATTAGATTAAAGTATTTTTTGCCTAATTTGGTCTTAATCATATTATTAAAAGGAGGTGTAAACCAGATTTTTTTATGATTTTTCTATTTCGATTTTTATTGGTACTAGGGTTATTTAGTGTAGGTGGGATATATTCTATTTGTGTGTTTTTATAACCACTTTCTTTTAGCGCTTTGCTATAGAAGTTTTTATGTTAGTTAAAAATGTCTATATTAGAAGAATTGTTGCTAATCCTACGACTAATAGATTAAGGGATGTGTTTAGTTATAGATTTAGGCTTGTTAGATAAAGAGTGGACATAAAGAGGGTAGGAGTTATCTTTGGTATAGGGTTCAAAGGTTTGCTTAGTGAGATTAAAGGTTACATCCAGGAAATTGACTTATTTGACGTTAGAAGTGACTTTAACTTTTAGGTCTAATCTTTTCATTTCCTTAAAAATTATTTCTTTTTTGATGATATATATATATATATATATATATATATATATATGTTATATTTATTGTATAATCTTGAACTTCAATTTTTATAATTTTAATTCTATCCTTCGTTAATCATTTCAATTTATATAAATTTAATTTATAATATATATATATATATATATAATAATAATAATAATCCAGGTAAAACATCCACAGGGTAGTAATCCAAAGAATTTCAACCGGGTTTATAAAAAGTGCTCAATATCAAATAGAGCTTTTATATATGATTATTTTTATTTACACAGACATGTATAAAATCTGCGACACTGGCATGTCGATGTTATCGATCAACAGCTATTATAAACTGAGATCTCATCAGGCAGAGTTAGAATCCGATCTTAACCTTGACATAGTATCTAAAAATCATTTTTTTGTCTGGCCTAAATAATGTGATAATTTTTGTACAAACAAAAGCATAGAATGTTTTGGATATTTTTTATAAGGATTGATAATTTGGATTATTTGTATGATTCGGACTACTATTCTCATCTTAGTTATTCTCACAAGGTTTCAACCTTCTTCTGCTGCATCTTTCCTAGTTTCACACAAAGACACCTGAGTTCGACAAAGATTCTTGAGCTCGAAAAGATGCACCTGAAAATGTCAGAGGTTTTATCGACAACCAAGATGAGAATAGACGTTTAAATAATACGAAAGCATAGAATATTTTTGGTGCTTCTTTAGTTTCACTACGACATAAAAATATTTAAAGAAATGTATAAACTTTGTTATGTACTTACGTGTTAGCTGAAAATAAGATTGTACAGAAAAAAATTACGCAAATCCATCCAGTATATATTAAATTATAAGAAAAAGAAAAAAAACTATCTTACGTATTGCTAGACATTTTTTACCCAGTTCAGCTTACTGATTAGGTAAGGGAGACAACTCAAAGTTTTTTTTCTGAAAACTCAAAATTTCACATAAATGGCGACCGTTGGATAAAATCTTTTTTAATTTTTTAAATTTAATAATTCAGCTACCACGTAAGTACATAACACAGTTTATACGTTTCTTTAGCTATTTTTTAAAGAGAGGCATAACATGTAGCGAAACTCAATCAAAGTTCCTATTTTAGAGACACTGTTTTCGCAAAATATTGATAACTTCAGGCACAAGATCCCTAATGTTGTCCCTTCAAAATTACTTCATAAATTACAGAATAATATATTTTACTAGCAGGAAAACCCGACGTTTCTCGGGATTAAATGTACTTTTTTACTATCCTTATGACACTATATTACTTTATTTGTTTTTACTGTCCCTCTCCCCCCGTTTCGGCCCCTAATATAGTCGGCAGAAGCTGAAATGTTGGAAAACTGTGAATTAGTGTCTTATTCATACGATTTAAATTTTTATTAAAATCGGATATACTTATTTGAAGTTTTAAGGGGGTTCTGTTCCTTAGAGGTGGGGGCATATAGGTATTATGCACATAGATGGTAACGTAGAGATTCGGGACCACTTCTATTGTCTTCCCCAAAGAATTTTACATATATGATATAAATTTCATCAAAATAGGATATATTTGAAGTTTTAAAGGAGTTTCAGCTCGCATAGCCCCTTTAGGTTAAGAGATCACTTAGAGATTCGAGACTACTTCCATTGTCTTCCCCAGAAAATTATATATATATGATTTAGATTTAATAAAAATAGAATATATTTTAAGTTTTAAGTGGATTATGCCCTTATAGCCGCTTTAAGGTTGAATTTATAGGTTTGGAAACACTTCCATTATCTTCCCCGGTAAAATTTACATAGATAACATGAAAATATATAATTCAATAGTTTCAGTAATCCAATATTTGAGCTTAAGATTCTTTATAAATAGAGAAATAATCTTATCTTTAATCATTCCATGAAAGAAATGTTTACAAGAGCATGTAATAACTGGATTCTCTCTTTTCGTCTGCTATCTCTTGAATGGCTTTCTTTGAATAATCTGCTTGTCTTGGACAATCAACTTTTTAATTAAACAAGACAAGTAAAACATATGGTCATGCTCTCATGTTCACACGAATAGATTTAGTACTACTACTACTGCTAAAAGCTGTTAATCATACACATTCAGTAACGTGTTATTCACACCCTCATTAGACACACATTAATGTAGTGAGTTCTACACACACAAATATACTTCAATTGAAGTGTCTAAAAACCATGTTCAGTACATTTTCCTTGATAATGCATAGACATGCTGAACAATCAAAATATGATAATTCAGCTTATTCTTTGGATTCTGATTCGACCAACTCACACTATGACCTAGCATTTGTGATTGTCTTGGGAAGTTTATTATTATTTATGAACCAAGAAGGGGTCGCTACCAAAAGGATTAACAGAATAGAAGCTTAAGATTGAAGAAGGTACCTCATCAAAGCTGAAATCCATGTCGACTCAGCCAAAATATATCTTGAAACATGTTCGGGGTTAGGTAAACAATATATATTGAAGAAAAGATATGTACAGAGAAGAAGAGAAGCAGTATATCAGTTCTGACTGCCAGGATAGACTGGAGTTCAATTCAATTATGAGAAGTCTAAATGCTTCCAGTATTTTATTAGGAATGGACGAGTCCAACTGTTCGTCATATAGATACGGCACCATAACAATGTTCAAATGAAAAGCTCACCAAAATGCGTTTACAAAGATTTGTCACAATGATGATAACTGCCAAGAAGAATAGTAAAGGATATGTAACGAAAAGAAAGGATTTATGTAACAAATATGGAAGTTAAAAATAAATAAAATGTTGTATAACCCTTTTCTTGATGTGACATATTTTAATAATTTTTTTTCTTTTTATAAACTATGTGGTTTATTTGTCTCATGAAGACAGTGACTTGTTTTTAAATGTAAGTTAAAAAACAGAAACGGCAGTAGCATTTGTTTTCAGGATAACGATAATTCTTTTCATTTGGTATGCGTTTTAGTGAAAATTTTATCGAAGAAAGGGGCTAAGTTAAGACGAAAAATAGATAACAGTAATGAACTTACCTGAAAAAGAATCCGGTCTTCATGCATATACAACTGTCGCTTATAGCATACGAAAGCTATTATTCAAAAATAATAAACGACCGCCTGCTGCACTTCATGGAAACAACAGTATAAGTAGGTGCTAGAAGGAAGAGCAATGTAGCTAATATTATGGTATACAAGTAATGTTAAGAAATAGTTAAATAATTGATCTTACACCTATGTAATTTGTTATCTGATTGTCGAAATAAATTAAGAAAGGACGAACTTATCTTTTATTAACGGCGTATGTTCAGGTTAGTAAGGGAAAATGTCTCCACTATAACAGTGTTCCTAGCAGGAATAAGTGTTTTAGAATAAAAAACTGAAACGCAATACATAATATTAATGTAAAGAACATAGTGCAAGGATAAAAAGAAAAACATCGCTAGTCAAGATTAGAGTCTATTTCTGTAAAAGTTCGAGGATCCGACTGACTTAATTTTATATATTAGATGTGTATGTGTGTGTAGAATCGCTCTACAAGAAAATTAAAAACATAAGAATACAGAAATTTGTGATTCACTGTTTTCGTGATTGGTGTAAGTTTCTTTCTTGCAATTGATAAGGGTGAACTGCTTGTCTAGAGGTTCATCTTGTAATTCACTTTGAACTCCACAAACCGCTCTCTCCAAAATTGTTCACTGCGGACTGAAGCCACACTCGATGATCTGATCATCACCCCTTCCCAAGTTTAAGATATTATAAAAAAAAATCAGTAAGCAAAAATAAAACTGTTGATTGGATAAAATATAAGAATCGAATAATTTGAATAAAACTAATTTTTTCGGAGGGGGGGGGGGGATGTCTGAAAATGCGGTCCAATAATTGGTTTAAATCGCAGACAAAGCAGATTTTTAGAGAGAAAGGAATTTTGGGGAGGACTTCTGACTTCCGGTGAAAAAATCGTGTATGGATGCCTGAAAGTGATACAACAATTTTTTATTATTCATATTAATTTGAGATTCAAATAATTAACATAATACAGACTATTTGAAAAATAATTTATTTGTTTTTATATTTGATTGTTTTCAAAACATTTTTAAAATTTTCATTGATTCTTTTTATCTGTATTTGATTTAACGTCTAAAATGCATTGTTTTTACACCTCATAATTTTTTTTTGTTAATTTGGCACTTCTTCAGTTTAGGTTTGAATCAAAACGTATTTGTTTTCAGTGCCACCGGAAGTAATATAGAAATAGAAGTTTTTATCCAAAAAATCAATAAAGCGAACAATAATAAAGCAAAATGAGTTCTGTAATTTGCCATTTAACCCTAACCCTATTTTCTAAAAAACATTATTTTCACTAAATATTTCCAAAAAAACATTTCACGTATTTTTGGAAAAACACATATTTTCACGGTACTGATATCGATCCTGATCCAGTTTTCGTGAGGTTCGACTCGGAAGCGTTCGGCTGTCCTACGCAAACGCCCGAGTGTTGACGAGCCGAATGGTACCAGATGAGAATGTTTATACGGTGCTGCGTCCTGTGATTGTAAGTTGTATTTTCAAGAAATTTTCTAAAAGAAACAAAAAAACAAAACATATCGAAGTTACTGTTATCAAATAAATATTTTTTTTTATTTTGATACGTTGCTGCATCCTATAATTTTTAGTTATAGTTGCAAGAATTTTTTAAACAAAACAAATAAAACAAGCAAAACATAGCGGAGTTAATGTTATCAAATAAATCTTTTTAACCCTAACCCTAAACCCTAACCCTAACAAAAAAAAAGAAAAAAAAAACAAGCAAAACATTATTATCATAGGACGCAGCACCGTATCAAAATTGTTTGGTACAAATCGGGCTCGTCAACTCTCGGGCGTTTGCGTAGGACAGCCGAACGCTTCGGAGTCGAACATCAGGAAAACTGGGTCAGGATCGATATCAGTACCATTTTCATTATTTCTTGAAAAAAAAAAGAAGATTATTCTATTTTGTTTATTTTTTTCAATGAAATTTTAAAAAAGTTTTGAAAACAATCAAATAAATTATCTTTCAAATAGTCTGTATTATGTTAATTATTTGAATATGATGAAAGAAAAGTCTCAAATTAATATGAATAAAAAAAAAATGTATCACTTTCAGGCATCCATAAACGATTTTTTCACCGGAAGCCAGAAGTGCTCCCCAAAATTCCCTTCTGCCGATTTTTATATATAACCTTTAGCTAGGAAGCTATACTGATCAATAAAATAGGGTGAAATACTGTCGGAGTTTTATCCCTTTGTAGATAAAAACCAACGAACTTCTAATCCACAGAAAAATAAAAGACAAGGGAAAGAGGGTGGAGTAGAATTAACAACTAAAATGGTCTTGTTTTAAAACAGAAAAATCGAAAAATCTCAAAAAGCGAACATATTTGAAGTGGCATATAATTCCTTATATCGGAAATTAATATTACAAAAGTTTTAAGTAGCAAAATGAACTGCTTTAAAAAAATTTTTTGGTACTACAGAGCCGAACTGTTTTTTTTACATTAACCCTAAACTAACCCTAACATAACTCAGTACTGTTTCGTAATCGTCAACCATAGATTTTACTGGCAGAGTTTTAGAATCCATTCTTAACATGGGGAGGGGCTCTTCAGTAACGTACTTGCTTCGTCTTCTCGATTTCGTAGCATTCGTTGTACATACGTCACGCCAGTAAAATCTATGGTTGACGTTTCCGAAACAGAACCCATAACTCTACTCTTACCCTAAACTAAGTTTTAGTTCTAGCAGAACTAAAACTTAGTTCTTCTATAGAAGCACCCAGATTTTTATAAAAATAAATATTGTTTTAACAAACAAAAATATAATGCGATAAACACTTCTTCCAAATGTTTTTTAAACAAATAACAAAATATGAATGAACAAGTACTTACTATATTTCCTCAAAGGAATTTATCGTCTTACATGTCTTAAATAAGCCAGTTTGAAGGCTTCAAAACTCTTGTCAGAAGCTCAAAGCTTTCTTTAGAAGCAAATGTTAGTTTTTCTTATAACCACAACCTTTTTTCTGGCAGTGCTTAGATGACTCGTCCACTCTCGTCGAATGGGGAAGAAATTCGATCTGGTCACACACTGAATACATAGGGAAAGAAATGTAGCATCCAAAAATCAGAAGTAAGTCCTATTAACTTCTTGTAAGGGTTTCAATCTCTGTTGAGCAAAGGGCTTCTCCGGACGAATCAGTGTTGCTTAATAGCTTTGAGCCGTACACACTTCCAGGCTAATTTTTAAACAGATTATTATTAAAGACGAACAAAGTATCGTCACTAATTTCCAATACTACAGAATCTTCATTAGGTCCACAAATGAATTCATCGAAGTAATATGGTTATCTATAACATTCATAACCGCATTTTAGATGTGGAAATAAAAACTTGCTCTCGACAACAATATGCTCAAGTGTTCAGACTATCAGGAGGCGATGTTGATGCCATCAAAACTAGAATGAAAAGAGACTGAGACAAGATGGCGACAAGCAAAGCTAGTCCCTCCAACTTATCCCCCTTTAAACAAAGTTTTGTAAAAAAATAAAAATACGAAACTAGGCATTAACTCAACAGCAAATACAAATATGAAAGTATGTAAAAATATATACAGTGTATGTAAAAAAAAATGTCCAAAATAGAGAGTTATATATTTGTTTGATATAAATACCTAAATATAACTTGACTTTATATATAACATTGTACATGCTTAATAAGTGATGTGTACTTTTTAATACATTTAAAAATGTGTTTTCATAATATCATTTTGAAGTATATAATGGCTTCATAATGAAGATGAAAAAATAAGAAATGCCTATAATTTCCTTGCATGTGTTCAAACAAAGTGATAATGCTTCCCCGAGTGCTGCCAATATCAACAGAACATGGGGAGAAAAGTCTATAAGTGACCGGGCAGTGTATAGGTGGTAATCAGCCTCGAAGATGAATCAGATAAAGGACAACATTACACTTTTCATAATGAACATTTGAAAAATATTTTTGAACAAGACCCACGCATAATACTCAAATAACTGTATACAGCACTTGATGTCAGTATTTCAATGGTGTCTGACAATCTAAAGCAAATTAGTGAAGTGTAAAAGATAGACTATTTCAACAGTGCCCAACCATCTAAAGCCAATTGGTAAGGTGCCAATTAATTCATTTGATTAAAAATTGAAATAGTAGGCCACAGTTTGCCCACGAGTGCGTTAGAATGCCCAGTTGTGACTTTTGGTTTTATGTATTTTCAACATGACCTGGACAAGCACAGATCCACACAAGTAAAATTTCCAACAGATGCAACTTAAATCTTGTATGAATTTCAAAATAATGGAGATCTACTATATTTTCACATCTCGTAAATAGTTAATACAGAGATTAGGTCTCTCGAAAATTCTAACTTCTCAATTGAAAAAGAAAAAAAAACAATATATTTAACAATATATTATTAAGCCATGCGCCCTCATAATATATATATATATATATATATATATATATATATATATATATATATATATATATATATGCGCCCTAATAATATATATATATATATATTATATATATATATATATATATATATATATATATATATATATATAATATTTACAAATAAATATTAATTATTTATTACCTACAGAAGGCATATATATATATATATATACAGGGTGGGCCAAATTAAGGGTCCTATCTTTAAATTTGAATAACTTGAATTTGAATAACTTCCACAAAATAAAAGTTAAACTCACCAAACTTTATGTGTGTGTAGACTGACCCTTCCGAGATTTTTTGAAATAAACAAAACAAATTTTAGCCGAAAAACACTTCTTAAAACTTACAAAAACTAAAGTATTGTTTTTTACACTGTTTTGAGTTTTTTAAGCAAAAATAATCTTTTCTAAATGAGGGTACGTTCCTTAGGGCTAATACGCCTCATGCTTGCTTCGGAAGGGGTCCTTTACTTATTCTAAAAAAAATTTTTTTTTAAATCAATAAATAAAAAAGTTATGAATTTTTAAAAATAGGACCCTTATTTTTGCCCACCCTGTATATATATATATATATATATATATATATATAGTATGAATTTTTATTCATAGTTTATTGTACTCTTAACAGAGAGTCCACCTCTTCAGACCAAGAGAGGTGGACTCTCTGTGAAGAGTACAACTGAAACATGTATGCATATATGTAAGCAATAATGTTTGTATAAATAAAAATTTATACTAAAGAACAGCGCAACTCGTTATTTAGCACTTTTTATAAACACTGGAGTTTCAACGGATTTACATCTACAGAAACTAATACAATACATGTACTATATATATATATATATATATATATATATATATATTTATACAGCTTCAGTAGATATTGTTCGTACCAGTCAGGGATACGTCCTTGACAATCAGTCTGACTGTTGCCTTGTTGCTGTCGGGCTGAGGTATGGTTCTGTTCAGTCCTAGTAGGTCCACCCTCCTAGGCTTTACATTTTCTCTAAGAAAGGGGTTAGTTTATAGCTAATCGCCTGAGGCGCTCCTACTGGGGAATGGCTACAGGGCTGCTCAGGTATTTTTGTATGCCCGCATACACTTCTCATAGTGCGCTTGCTTTTCAAAGCTCCACTTGACCTTGTGTCTAGAATTCTGCAGAGGAGGTAAATAAATAAATGTAAATATAGCATAAAGTTTTATATATATATATATATATATATATATATATATATATATATATATATATATATTATACAATGTGTGTATAAATAAAAATAAATTTTTTTTTTCCTAGACCATTGTATTTGTGAAACAAAAAACCAGAGACTAAATTTATACTAAAAATGTATACTAAAATACAGCTCTGCTTGTTAGTTATTGAGCACTATATTATAATTATCATAGTTTTATTGGATTAAAATCTGTGAACTAAAAACCATACAAACACTATATATATATATATATATATATATATATATATATATATATATATATATATACTGGCAGCATTTTTTCTTTTGATACATGTTAGATTAAACAGAAGTGAAAGTTCTTGTTTGTTCTTTTTCTGATCCAATTTTTCCAGTTGACGGCCCAGCGATCTAATGTTGTGCTCCCGTGTAAATAAGAACTCGTCATATTGGCAAACGTTTTCCACTATCATCAGTCGTCCTCAGGCACGTGCTGAGGTTACAAAATTAAAACTCGTGAATTTATTATGAAAGACGATTAAGAATGTTTTTAAAATCTTTTAATATACCCTCCCCCCCCCTCGTATTGAGAGTGGTTCATGGTGGGGTTAAGTGTAACCTCATCACGTGCTTGATGACGACTCATGAGAGTCGAAAATGTTTGCAAATATGGCAAGTTCTTATTCACACTGGAGCACAACATTAGATCGTTGGTTAACAAACTCGAAAACATTGATCAAAAAAGGAACAAACAGGAACTTTCACTTAAGTTTAATCAAACACACACACACACACATATATATGTATATATATATATATATATATATATATATATATATATATATATATATATATATATATATATGTATGTGTGTATCGAGGCAGCATTTTTTCTTTAAGACACGTATTATTAAAAATAACCGACAATTTTTGTCTGGTTATTTTAGTGTTGATCCCTTCAATTTTCCGGCTTAAAACCTTAATCTCGGAAGGAAATTGGCTGATGAAACTGCCATAGTGTACATGTTGGTCCAGAGTACTTTCTGACCCGTCTGGGTCCATCGTCAGTGGAATAATGACAAGCAGGTAAAGACCTGGAGTGAGATTTATAATTAATTATGGCAGGAAAATTTAACTATGTTTATTAGGTATTATAAGCATTTAAGTATATTAGTACTAGTGTTAAAATTAATCTTGTTAATAGCAGGTTTTTTAGTTTTAATGAGTAAAGCTTCTAGTATGTGGAGTTTTTGTGTATTAGTATTATGTTCTAGGATTTTAGTATTGTCTACGAGAAGTTTTCGGATTTGCGAGCGGGGACAGGAATGTTCATTAGTAAGGTGTCTAGCTATAGCACTATTATCGGATAGATGCATGGTCAACCTCCTGGACAGAGTCGTGGTGGTCGAGCCAATATATACGTGTTTTTGTTGGTTGTCGGAGACACAGTCTCCCAATAGACATTTAAACTCGTATACTAGGCCCGCCCTATCCAAGACTCTAATCGAGGGTGAAGAATTATTTGTAATAATAAGATTAGTAGTTTTAGTTTTATTGTAGTAAATAATTAGTTTAACTTTTTTATTTGGGTCGGTGGGAAGTACGTTTTTATTATTTACTCTTGTTGAGTGGAGAAATGGATTCATTGTTCTTGTTATTATTATTACTGTTACTAGCATTATTTTTAAATAGTTGAATTTGTTGGTCTATAATATAATTAGGGAAACCATTATTTACAAGGGTTTGTTTTATATTTTTAAGTTCATTTTGTCTTATGTACACTATGGCAGTTTCATCAGCCAATTTCCTTCCGAGATTAAGATTTTCATCCGGAAAATTGAAGGGATCAACACTAAAATAACCAGACAAAAATTGCCGGTTATTTTTAATAATATATATATATATATATATATATATATATATATATATATATATATATATATATATATATGTATATATTGTGTGTATGTAGCCAGTATTTTCAAATGTATGCATGCATTGTAAAAAATAACAGAATTTGTCAGTTTAAGTATACCTTTTTTTTCTGATTTTTTTTTTTTGTATTAAAATCAAAAAAAATTAATACATGTTCCATAGGTTTCGCAGGTTTCACGAACGTTTTATATCTCTCTATATATAAAACTCAATGTCTGTATGTATGTCTGTTAGTATGTGTGTGTGTGGGGGGGGGGTGCCTGAAAGAAAAAAGTTAGCGGATCTAGATTAAAATTAAAAGTGTATTCTAATGTAAAATTCACCAGAAAAGGTTAATGGGTGTATTCCAGAATCTCTAAATTAACTCCTAAGGGGGCTATGGGGCAGATTTCGTCTGGGGGGGGGGCGATTATTTTAGCTATTTTCAGCTTTATTTCAATTTAATTATGTATTAATTTAAATAGAAAACAATGATATCATGTAGTCTTATTAAAAAAAAAATTGCAAGTCATTCCTGTAAAAAACTGGAAGTCATTTCCTAAAATTCAACCGGAAATTACATCATAGGGAGAATGCGGTGTAGAGGGGGGAATTCAAAATTCTAATACGAAAATTCTAGTAAGAAAGGAGAGGCCGACTAATCCTGGCTTTACTTAGCCAACTCATAATTCAAAACAGAAAATGAGTCAGCATTTTTTACATTTTAAATTTTAGTGGACACTGCTCGTTGTGCTCGCCAGTGTCCGCCACTGTCCGGCATTGTCATGTAAATATATATATATATATATATATATATATATATATTGTCATGTATAAAAAATCCCCCCACCTGTACATAGAAAAAACTATACTAATCTTATTATTGAACTATGAGATTGTAATCTAGTTTTTCATGTGTGCAAATATTCCACATCTCAACTATTGCAAATATTAGGTGATAAGAGTTTTTAGTGTATAAAAGTAAGTGATGTGAGAATAGTGATGAAAGTGATAACTTAATCTGCCAACCAATTGAGTATACAAACATTGCTTTTTGATTCTGCACCCGGGCATCACCGGGTAGCCCTGCTAGTATATATATAAAACAAAAAACACTTTAATATTTTATTTAAAAATATTTATAGTTACATATATACATATATATATATATATATATATATATATATATATATATATATATATAAATGAACTAGGGGTGCTGTAGTTTCACAGATGAGTCGCCATATATATATATATATACATATATATATATATATATATATATCCGGTTCATTCCAAATCTAAAGCAATAGGAAATATGCGATATATATATATATATATATATATATATATATATATATATATATATATATATATATATATATATATAAATGAACTAGGGGTGGAGCAGTTTCACAAATGAGTCGCCATTTGTATTGTCTGCCTTTTATAACAATGCCATCATGACATTCTCTAGTTTTCAATAGAATCGGTTTCCACCATGTTCACAAGTTAAAACAAATGCCAAATACAATGGCTTTAAATCAAATAAAACAGAACATTTCAGATAAGAATTATTTTAACTGCATTAATTCTTCCATTTGCTGTGTTTGAAATGCAATTAGCCAAAGCTTCAAGTGAAAACAAATATTTTTCTCCGTGTAATAATCAGTTATTTAACATTTCTGGAATGTGTAAACATCTAACAAGCTATAACAGGAAAACAGTATGCACCATTTTTACATGGAGATTTTCCCTTTCTATACAAATACATGTTATTGATACACACGCTGTTCAAATGCTTAGATTTCCTATTTATACGCATTAAGTCAATTTGTTTTTCTTGCGATCTTTCATGGTAAAATGTGTTTTTTTTAATGTATTTTTTAATCATTTTAATTTAGTTTATCTGAAGAGATCAAGGGCCCCCTCTTGAGGCTAACACTTGATTTCCCTATGAGTAAAATTTATATCCGAGGGCTCTCTTTAGGATAGATGTTGTTCCTTTTAGGGCTGCTATCTGTACTTCCCTACAGTTTGGTCTTCCAGGGAGTGTGTCTAAATATTTTCTTTAATTTTTTTTCACTAGACTAGTTGCCCCCACTACAACCGGTATGATGTTTATTTCGTCGAGGAACCATGTTATTTTTAAATCATTTCTGAGTTCTTGGTATTTGGTTATTTTTTCCCGTTCGGCTTTAAATGTGTATTTTAAAATGTGTTTTTTTAAATGTGTTTTTACGTATATTTTTAAATGTGTTTTTTTTTAATGTGTTAAATGTAAAATTTTAGCAGTTTCACATTTAAATATCTGCAAAATCCACGACTGATGAATCTGCACGCATTGAGGAACAGAAGAGGAAATCTGCTTTTCGAAAAGAAAGAGCAGTCAGCACTTCTGCTACAGAATCATCCCACAGGTGCTCTACATGCGGAAGATACTTCGAGGATCGGATCGGACTGACAAACAATCGCCGGACCAACAAAACAACTACATGATCATGGTTATTTTTGCCAGCGGTGAACGAACATCAATTATTTAATTTAGATGCACACTGAATATTATGAACGAACCTGCGATTCCATATCGAGAGTGTGAGTAATCCTCTGCATTCAGGCAGAAGCTGGTCAAATGTTAATGATTACAGAAATACTTAGTATAAAACCATGAGTTTGTTCATAATATCGAATCTGGTAATCACGTAGTTTCTCGACTCATGTAATTTTATCGGAAAGACGACATGCAGTCGCTCAAAAATTGTATTTATTTTTAGATTATGACATGCTGAACGTATTGGCGTTAAAATCAATTTAGTATCGCATATGAAATAGGAAAAATACACTTTATAAATTAGCCGACACACAGTTCTTCCTGACAAAATGAAAGATGGACATTCCCTAAGCAAGTTGATCAAAAAGTTGGAATGGAGAATAGTTAAGATGAAGCGAAAAAAAATTTGGTTCTAATATTTTGCAATCCAATTTTAATATTCCATAAATATTTTAATTGTTTTAAATAAATTATTTTTATATAAATTACTAAAAGACTTTACTTCGTTTATAAGTCACTAAAAGACTTTATTTCTTTTTGCCTTAACTATTCTCTGTTCAACCTTTTTGCTCAACTTGCTTAGCGAACGTCAATCTTGCATTTGGCCAAGGAAGAACTGTTTGTCGGCTAATAAAAAAGTGTGTTTTCCTATTTCATGCGCTATACTAAATTGATTTTAATGCCAATACGTTCAGCATGTCATAATCTTTATAAAATGCAATTTTTGAGACTGCAATTCAACATTCTTTTTCAATGGACTCTCTTCGAGGAATGAATGGAATTTGAAACGAATCTCTGTAAACAGCAATGTGCACAGTGCTAACAAAACCTGGCCTCAATTGGCTTGTAGAAACTGGAAGAGGAAATTAGAGTTATATAAACACGAAGAGTTAATTAAGATGATTTTTATTGGTGCAATTCTATTGTTTTATTTTAAGCATAATTGGGCTCTTTTTTACTTTAGGGTGGCAAAGTGAGGGAGATAACTTATCTTAACAAAGATTTCAACAGTGAAACAACAACAAAAATTAAATGAAGGTGTATGAGAAAAATAGATCAAATGTTTACCTTAGGGTCCTACTTCGGTAAAATTGGTACCTTTCATGAACCCAATCATTGAGAGTAGGGGATCGGTTTCGTATATAAATTTAACGTAAAATGATCCCCCACTTTCAGGCAATTCTAGCTTTATAGAACAGTAAACTAAATTATCTCCGAGTGTTAAGGAAAAATGTTTTAACAATTGCATTTTTAGTGTTGTTTTTCTTTGTTTTCTTTTTCGAATGGAAAAGTTGTTTTCTTTCAATTAGCCAATAAAAAAATGTTTTCTTTATTTCCATTCTAAAACCAATTTAAATTAAAAAATCTTCGTTGTTTTCGTAAATAAAAGTCAATTGTGGAAAAGAATCTTTGTTAAAAAAATTGTTGAAAAAATCTAAATATAAGTTTAGATAAAAAACCGTAGAAGAAATATGGAAAATTTTTCTTAGAATCAATTGCTGAAAAAACTAAAAATAATCTCCTTTACTTTGCCAGCTTAATGTAAAAAAGGGGACCATTAATTGATCATTCATTTTCATGTGGGTGTTAATCAGTTCGTACTCATTAATTTCGTTTGCTTATAAGTTCAGAATCTTATAAATCAGTCAAATATGGCTAAAATAGCAACTTGTGTTCAATTAATCATATAATTGTTTACAATACATATTGTGGTTTTAGCATAAAATAACCTAAAACACTGCATAATCCTATTGGTTTATTTTTATTATTTTATTTATTCCAATTCATGTTACCTGTGAATGTTAAGGCGAGGAGGTTTTATATTGGACTCTCGGGAAGGATTCTATCAGTCAGGGTAATCGTAGTTATAATGTTGTAGTATTATCAGTTCTTCATATGTAACCAGCTTATCAATTAAAAAAAAATCCCAGCTCATTGGCATTACCACTTCGTTTGCTACATTACTAATGCTACCTGTTAGAATGTATCAGCATTGTAGGATACGTCAGCATAATCAGGCCACATTAGTTTTGCCAGTTTACAAAGGCACCCCACTAAATAACTTTTGTTTACGTCATGAGAACGGTCTAGATGATATCTAAAAAACTAATGGAATGGCTGAGAGAGGGTGAGGGCAGATGAAATACCCGAAAGGGGGGATATTACAGATGGAATTGCCGAGATCTAGAGATTGCAAATGGTATGGTTGAAAATGAGAAATGACAGATGACATGGCTTGTAGTGTTATCACCTCAATCAAATCAATCAATCACATTTATTGGTAAATAATAGCAATGGGCAATAAGCTATCTAAAAGGACGGTTAGAAGATGTGTACAGCTATATACTGTCTGAATGTTTTGTCTAAGGCGACTTTAAACCTGGATATAATCGACCTCGTCACAATTTACAGTAGGCTGTTCCACGAAGCAGAAACATGAACAGAGCATGACACCTTTCTTCTAATGAGACGAAAACGACTATGGTACATCTTTTGCTATGTCCTGTGAAAACCACTTGGCACTGGGATGAAACACTTCTTGAAAGGTATATTTAAATTCTGGTTGATGATGTTTTATGCAAGAAACGCAACATCTGCTGCTCAATTCAAACATCAGCAGCCATGATGCATCCAGCGCTGCCTTAAACTGTTTGGTCAACAGTGCAGTGACCCAAACCGAACAAACGCCTTATGACGATCTAGCCGAAATCGTCCCAGGTAGAGTTTCCTGAATCAATGCTTTCATACAAGTGATGAGTGTAAGGGAGACAATGCAACATATCTGTTAGGCTCCTGTCAGCACAAGACTTGCTACCCTTGGTATAAAGAGCAAGACAGTTTTATTTGCTATAAAAAGGATGTTATATTACTTAGTAAAATTCATGTATAAATGAACGGGTCTCTGCACCAGTTTTGTAATACAAACTCTCTCTTCTTCTCTACGAGTCTGCTTGCCTGTCAGACTCTCTTCTCTGTCAAGCACCGAAAAGGCACCCTGTTAAATAGCTTTTGATTACGTCATCTGCCATCAATCGTGTCATAAATGGCTATGAACCGAATCCTGATCACGTTCCAAGATAAGTAAAATTAATTCCCCAAACAAACAGTTTTGCACCACTTGTATGTCCCTTTATGAATTAAGATAAAGATCAAGATATAATGATACTAAATATTATGTCTAGAATCCTTATTCCAAATTTGATCAAAATATATTGCATAATTTAGATTCTAGAAAATGTCTAAAATTTAACGCTTAAGCTTCAGAAGAAATTGAACCTCAGGGAATCTTGCTTAATTCGTGTCTAATGACTATGGATAAAATTAATTTCAAATCTGAAATATTTGAATTTTTAAATGGGACGTTGTTCCCATATTAAGCCCCCTAAAACCCCTTTCAAATATTCCAAAGAAACTGAAACTTGGAGTATATTTATTAATTGATGTCTAATACCTATTGTTAGAATTTCACAAAAATTGGACATATCTGAATTTTCACAAAAGGGCTTCCACCCTCCCTTTTCCTCCTTTGCATAAAATTAAATTAAACAAAATATAGCACACATTACTATTAGTTAATTAGTTTAGGAGTGAATCTTATACATACAAATATATTTTTTCTGCATTTTTTGGCAATTACCGGTATTTTTTTTGGTTAAAAATAGATAATTTACAATTTGTCCAACCCTACTTTATACTGACAGGTTGTATTCCTGTTCAAAGTACAAGACTAATCATGAGTAGGTCATTTATTGTGTTATAATTCAAAACTTGTCTTTGAAATCTGAATAGGTGGACACATACTGTCTGTGCGTGTGTCTATATAATATTTAAAATACCAAACTAGTTCGTAGAAAATAATAAGTAGAAAAATCATTCTGTTCTAATTCAAAATTTCTTTTTGAAATCTGAATATAATTTTTAATTCAGTACATTGATGCACTTCGATGTGATGTCACCAAACCTTATAACAGCGGGTCATATGAAGTATAATCGCACATACTAAACAGGCATCAGTATTGCTGCAAGACAAGATGGTCTAAGACTTAGAAAATGATAGATTCTATCTATAATTTCTTCATATTCAGTTAGTGGAACAAATTTAAAATCAATATTTTCCTTGAAAATGTTGCAATTTCATTTTCCATCAATAACTTAAATGCTATCAATCCTAGCTAAGTTCATTGTAATTACTGGCTGGACGTATAAAGATGGCCATTGAAAGTTGCTCGGACAATTGCTCTCCCTCTCTACCTTCTCTTCTCCTCCTTCTCTTTCCCCCGCCTCTTCTCCCTCTATCACCCCTCTCTCTCTAACACAAGTACCATTTCACACCAAAGTTTGACGAAAATAATTTCTCTAAATGTAGATCACCCCCAGGCTATTTGTGTTTTTACTGCTGAATCCCAAAACAATGAATATTACAAACAAAAAGTGTCCATATTCTGAACGAGGCAATGTTGAAAAAGAATATATCAGTATTTTTGCTGTGTCTTGTGTAGTTTCTGACTTTTAGGTGGACATACACAAACAGGCAACTACCTTTTATATAAGAGATAAGTACTGAACATTTCATTAAAATCAGATGATTCTCTTAATTTTGGTAGATTTTGTTTTCAATTAAGTTGTAAGTAATTATTTTTTGGTTAAAAAGCAAATTATTTTCTCTTTCATTGTCTGACCTTAATTTATGTTTACACACTGCAGTAATATTTAAAATAACAAACTAATTAGTGGATAATAATGAATAGAAAATCAATTCTGTTCTAATTCAACATTTATTTTTGAACTCTGAACATCATTTTGAATTCAGTACATTTATGCATTGCGATGTTAGGGGACACCAAACCTTATAAAAGCGGGTCATTGTATCTGACATATAATCGTACATAATACGCAGGCATTAGTATTACTGCAAGACAAGATGGTCTAAAACTTAGAAAATAGTAGATTCTATCTGTAATTCCTTCATATTCAGTTAGTGGAACAAATTCAAAATCAATATTTTCCTTGAAAATGTTGCAATTTCATTTTCCATCAATGACTTAAATGCTATCAATCCCAGCCAAGTTCATTGTAATTACTGGCTGCGAAAGTAAAGATGGCCATAGGAGAGTTGTTCGGACAATTGCTCTCTGACCCAATCTCTTTTCTAAAGACATCTGGCAATGAGACAGATGTCAGGGAAAAGCGGATTTATGCCTTTCCTGTGTTTGTAATCATATCAACATAAGCCTACAGTAAGTCGGTTAAATATAAAAACAGCAAATATATTTATCAAGTTCACCTGAACTGTAAACCTGATTTATGCTTCTATTTGGAAATTTGATATACACTCTCTATATTCTGACCTAAAGGTTTCTTTAATCATTATCGGCACCATTCAATATGATACAGTATTGTAATTAATATCAGGCCAGGAAGAAAAGATATAAGGGTAGATATGTCAGTTGGCTTGGACTCACAATCCTGAAGAGGAATCTGAACACTCAATTTGTATTGAGTAAGAAAATAATATGTCTAATATTCATTAAAATCAGTCAGATTTTTATCAAAGCCATGTTCAAATAAAAAATGAGTCTTTTGATTTCTTTTAAGTTGTTGTTAAGGGAATTCTTAATATTACATCACTGTACGCTTTGCAGGTGTTATATACACCCATACTGATGGGTGTATGAATTCCTTTATGCACACCAGTTGATTGTCCCCGGTTGCTTTTTCGGCCATTGTCACCATCATCATCGTTATAGTTGTGAGCGCTGGTTGCCTTTACGTCCGTCGATACAAATCATGCTGATACTGCTGGTTAGTTTATGAAAAGATTTATTCAAAGGACAGAACAGAAACTTCACATGATGTGAGGTGAGAGAGAAATAGAGACAGAGACAGAGACAGAGAGAGATAGACAGATAGAGAGAAGGAGAGGCGGAGAGAGAAATAGAGAGAAAGAGAGAAAGATAGATAGAGAGAGGGAGAGAGAGAGACAGATTTTGCTACATCAGTCGCTGATGCGTGCCCTTCCTGTTTTGTGGCAACAGGCAAAAACACATCTTTTCTCGTTCAAGTCTTGCTGGCTAAGGGCAAGGAAGAGGACCACATCTGGAAATCACATGGTTTGTGTAACTTCCCTTCGGTGCCCTCACCCCCTATGACCCTCGGCCTCCAAACTTTTGCATTAACACAACTACTACTATGAAACACATGGATAAAAGAAACATAATGGAGAAATGTGTACATCAACATTACTGTGGCACAATGAGTAAAGTTAAATTAATTAGTGGAATAATTAATTCAATTACAACTTTATTTTCTAATTGGCACCTGAAAATATCTCCAAATATTGCCTAAAAAAACAATTAATGGTTAAACTTAGTAGGGTTGTCAGTCAGTCAAAATCCTCGGTCCTATTTAAAATAACTCAGATAGTCATGGAACGCAGGTCCTAGGACTTACCTCATGAGTTCAACGAGTTGACAGCTTCACAGACAAAAGGTTAAACACCCGATGTGTGTGAGTTGCCGGGTGGTGAAGGAGTGAAGGGGTGTTTCTTTTGAGTGACAGTTTTCTACCCGCATCAAAAATCAGTTTATAGCTGATCGCTGACTGCAATGAACTTAATAAGTTTTGTGGGTGACTTCAATGCAGACATGTAAAAAAAAGCTCTTGAGAAGCCTATAATAATTTTACAGTTGTAGTTGATATAGTAAGAATAAAGTATGTTTTTTAAAAAAAACAAAAATGTCTTGTCCATTCTGTATCCAGCAATTTTCTTTCAGCTTGCAGACTCATCACATTTGCCAGACCTCCAAAAATGAAAACACTTTTTTGGACAAAAGCAGAGAAGAGATGCCGACCATATGCTTACCCCCAGTTCAAACCAGTGGAATCAATATAACAGTTTGGCAGAACTAAATTCATAGCATGGGAATAGAGCTATTGAAATAGCAACTGGTCAGAACTCATGTGACACTCGTGGCCCTCAAGATTCAACCCCAGGATATATCCACGACACAATAGTACTACATTTGATGCCTTAAACCTGGATAAAATACCGAGCTTTCATAGTACAGCACGACTTGTTCACAATGGTGCCATGACTCGAAACCGGACTATGTTTAGTGCCAAGTTACACAGAATATAATACTGAATGACTCCCCAGGATGCGATCATATTACATTACTACATGTTGTTAATGATAAAGCCATATATCTCCGTTTACCATTAGGTCATCCGAAAAGTTCTGAGCGATTTTAACTTCTTAAAAGCTTCATGCAGCTGATATGTTGACATCATCTGTGTTAACCCTAACCCTAACCCTAACCTGTGTTACATAATGAGGGTCATGTTTGAATGAAAGAGCTTCTTTTTGCAAGGTCAAGGGTCTTCAGAGTGAAAGTCAACAAAACTATGTGACTGCCAGCTAAGGAATTTCTCTCTCTTAGCTGGCAAGATTTCAAAGAGAAAGGACGTGTGTGGCTGAAGTGTAGCTATCTGTCTATCTATCTGTCTGTATTTCTCTTTCTCTTGCACGTGCATTCGCTGTAGTAGTAGATGATGATGATGATGATTATGATGATAATGATGATGATGATTATAGCAGTATTGGAAGGTTGTCAGCCATCATGAATTATTAAGAGTTGGCTTATTGCAGTGTATGGTGATGATGATACATGCAGCAGCGTTTGAAATGTAGCAAAGATTATTTGCCTTGTTGCTAGGAACAGATTTCATGCTGTTCTGCCGTTGCCAGATCAGGGCAGGAATAGATGCTGATGCTGATGCTGTGATGCCATAGTCAGGCTTGTGTAGACGCTGAGCATTGTGGATCGCCGCTTGACAAAAGTGGAGCTGCTTATGATGTTCTGTTGTCGTCGCCAGGTCAATACTAGTGTTAAACGTCATGAATAGTCGCTGCACAGGTATTGCTACTGAGATAATGGTCATAATCATAATCATGGTTGAGGACAAACTTCGAAGTAAAAACAAGTGTCAAAAGACCTCTCTTTTATACAGGTTACTAACTGCTGCTGATAGCGCTGGCTGAATGTCATCTGATTCGTGAACGAAAATAAAGATTGGATACAGAGATACAAAAAGTTTTCTATCTTTGCCACATGCACTGAAGCTGCTGAAAGATTAATATCCGTTTTTTTTATTAGGAGGACTAAGTCTTAATAGGGACACAACATGATACAGAAGTATCTCAATCCACCTGCATATAAAACAGTTAATAACATCAGGTTTTCGTATGATCTTCTACGTTTCCCAATTTGAAATTTAATTTAACTGTAATACAATAAGCCTTTTCATCATTATTACTTAAAAAATTGACAGCTATGGAAGGCCCATAAAGCAATATTTTTAATAAAGATAAAATAATATCATTGAGATATCCGCTTGATGATATCATTGCAGAGAAAGAAAAGAAGGAATAATAAAACATGAAAACTTCCATAGTTTCATAATATTAATGTCTGTTTATTCAGATCTTGAAGTGGCACCACTTATTCTGAGAATTGCGAAACTGACAATCTTCAAAATTATTGAAGTTGTTTGTTTTTAATCTAACTAAACCTGATGCTTCAAAACAAATCTCATTCCGCTTGCATTTTGAAAACCATAAAGATAAAAAGGCTTAAATGGTGACAATATAGAAAAATTTGTTAATTTCTGCATAAACTTAAATGCCAAGCTCTGCATAAACTGTAAAGATTGCTTCTACTGAGAGCTACTTGGGCCAAGATTCATATAACGAAGAGATTAGCATATTAAAAGACGAATTTTAATGTGTAAATGATTTTTTATTATTAGAAACTATCAATTAGATATAATTTATTATTTGAAATACATACACATATAATATTATAAGGTAATATAATATATTGTGTATATATATATTCAGCATTTACTTCAACAGTGCTCAATACGCGAGTAAAGTTGAGTGTATGAACGTTTCGGTGTAGCTTACTTGCCATAAATATATTTTCACACTACTATATACATATATATATATGTGTGTGTGTGTGTGTGTTTTAAATATTGAACTTATTTTCAACAGTATGTTATGTATGATGAGTCTTTTTTATGCTAATGTTTTTGCAGGTGATATCACTAAACAGTCGATTTAATTAGTCCACAGGGCTGGAAATAAACCAAGAATACCACAAAGTAAAAAATATACGAGTCTCACATTTATTAAACGTGTATCGTACTAGCATACACTTCTTATGATCGATGGTACTGTGAAACTGCAGTAAAGTGTTAAAATAAGTACGTTGTATTACACTTATTTATATAGCTCTATGTGCTAGGATATCAAATCTTTGTTTGTCCAAGATCAGCTGTCCGATTTGGTTCTGTTCCAATTCAGAGGTCGGTTTTCTTAATTAATAGATTTTATACCATAATAATAAGAATGATTAAACAAGGTGTCGATCAAAATAAAATATTTAGACAATTAAATAAGGCAATTACTCGCCATACTGACGCCTTTAAGTCATATCAAATTAATCAGAGGAGATTGATAGAACAAATCCAAAAGAAATTCAGTAGAAAATGTATGAATGTATATATATAACACATATAGTATATATTTAAAAAAGTACATGTAAATTAATATATATACATTTTTTTAATTTTTAAATATTTTTTAAATGACACTAAATATATATATATATATAGTCATCCACATACAGACTGTTTCGCTGTTTCACAGCTCATCAGTTAGTGCCTCAAGCCGGATTGAAACTCGACCGTCGAGCTTCTAACCCCTACGCTATCATGCTACACTGACTGAATGTAAGATATATCTCAATGTAAACATTGCAATTGCCGTGGCTCGAATTAGTTTTTACCTAATGAGCTATGCCTTACAGCTAATGGCAGTTGGCGATATCCTTACAAATTCACAGCTCATCAGTGCGGCTAGACCAGATTTCATGTATCCACATGAAATTATATAAGGAGATATAATTTTTTATGTATCAATTTTCAGTATTTACTTCAACAGTGCTGTATAGGTAAGTAGAGCTAGGTAGTAAGCTATACAAATATATTCGTGGCAATTAAGCTACACAGAGGCTCCCGCATTTCATCCCCAGGGGGAATCGTCAGGCTAAAATGCATGGAGTTAGTTTTGCCGGGTGTTTTTATATACACGGCTAACTAGTTAAACAATCAGATTCTTTGGTGTTCTCTTAGCCAATCGTTTGGCTTCCCACAAACAAAGGTCCTGTTAGTTTTACTTCCTATATCCTGTTCTATTGTTCTGTTTTTTATAGATTGGCCTATATCCTGTTTCTTTGTTTTGTCAATATAATGGGTGAACTTATCATATTGACAATTTACCAACATCTACAAAAACATAACTTCATCTCCCCCTCTGATTTAAGACAAATTTTAGTAAATAACTGACTCACTATCCAGGTTTATCATCTATGTTCCCTTCAACAAGAGGTAAGACACTGTCTGGCTGTCCTTATGCTAAGTCTCCAGTGATCACGATTATGGTGATTGACTGTGTCCATTTGCCACTGTTTACGATCATGCCTAATGTTTCCATACTATGACTTCTTCGGGTGATTCGCTTTCTTTTTGCTATCCAGTCTTAGGCCTCTGCAAGTGCTGATATACCCATTGCTTCATTCAACGTGTCCTAACCAGTCGAGGCGATTTTCCATTATTAGAACATCAAGTTTTGGGATTGCTAATTTCTTAAGTAGAGTGTCTGACCTAATGTTCTGGATCTGGTTGGATTTTATGTTGCACATCCACTTAATCATTGCCCTTTCATTTCTCTTGACTCGGGCAAGTGAGGCTTGGGCGAGGGCCCAACACACAACGTCACGTTTCTTACAGATCTATCATAGATCTTACTCCTGGTAATAATTGGGATGTTAGGATTGGCAGAATTTCTCAGAACTTTCTCCAATCTGTCTTGACTCTTATGGTTGAACTTAGTTTGCGGCCACCACCAGGACTGAGCATATCTCCTAGGTAGAAAAAGGAGTTAACCACCTCCAGGATGTCCTCGCCTATTTCAACTTCTGTGCAAAGGCGGCCCTCGATTGGGTGTGCTAGACCTAGACATCTCTTATATCTGAAGTCTGGATGTAGTGTGAGCCTACCATGCACACTGTTACATTGTATTGCATTGTTCCTAACTCATCTTCTACATACTGCACATGGGTATAAACCAGAGTCCTTCAAAGACTTGGGTTCTAGGCCACTAACCATCACCCTTGTCATTCTAGTGTTGACTCTCCGACCTTTTGCTTCCATGCCTTTCTTCCATACTTTCAATCTTTTTTCCAGCTCGTTCATTGTCTCTGTCATTATGATCAAGTCATCAGAATAACGTAGTTTCCATGGGCACCCTGCTCAGAACTCATTAGAAAAGGCCTAAATGATTACAATGAACAACAAGGGACTGAGGACTGATCCTTGATGTACTCCGATATTTACTCTGAACTCATCGTTGTAAATGTTATCTACCCGTACCTTGCTTCTGGCATTTCTGTACATACATTGCACTAGTCTTATAACCCACTCTTCCACATAGAGCTTGCACATTTCCCACCATAGCACTTCTCAGGTACCCTGTCAAAACCCTTTTCTAGGTCAACAAATTCCATGTATAGTCCACTGTCTGTCCGAATGTATTTCTTATGAATCTGAGGATTGCATATGTTGTGCCTCGACCTGGTACAAATCCGAACTGCATAGCATCGATGTCAATAACACGAAAATTATGCATTCCAAAACTAATAAAACATACTTAAAGCTATGTTTATTAAAACTCAGCAACCTACAATGAATAACATCATGTACGAAACTAGTAACAACATTTTCAAATGCTTAACGTAATACAATTTAATCCTGTGGCGCTAATTCTGGTGTTGCAGAATTTAAATTGTTAACGTCTTTCCTGAAACAATGCGAGCACATTTCTTGCTATTTTTTCAAAATTCTCTTCGTTTTCTTTTTGTTCATTTGTTTTTGTCACCTGAAGATGATTCGACGAAGAATCGAAAACGTTTGTGATACATATGGAACATACATCAATTTTAAAAAAAATTAATGCAAAAAAGGTCAATTGAAAAAATTAAAAACGGTATCATTAAGCAGCAGAATTGTGTTATTTTAAACAATGTTTGCTTATATATATTGTTGCATATGGCAGAACTAGTCCTAGAAATTAGTTATATTTTATTTGCCAGTGGACGAGCAGAGAAAAACACATTTCATCATTCCTATTTTCGAGAGACGGTTCTGAAAGAGACATATGTCGTCATTTTTGTTTTGGGACCGGCAGCCTGCCGGGTAGGTGGGTGAGGTGGGAGGCTCACACCCGCTTTGCGATTTCGTAAAAGCTAAATTTAGCCCATCAGGGGAGAAGGGAGATCGCCCTACCCGAACCCATTAGCTTCGGACTGGAAGTGGAAGCTGAGACAGGGCAGTTCGTCGCTGATCGTCGTTGTTGCTGGACGTCGTTATTGCCTGTGCTCATGAGAGCGAAAAAGAAGAAGAAAAGAAAGAACCTGATTTTCTGCTGAAGGGAATCCATCGGACCCAAGGCCGACGAAGCCGTGACTGATAAGGAAGAAGCGAACGCCTGCTTCGACCCACCGTATATTCGAGGACGCTGTGAAACGACATATTCGCCGCATAGCACTAATCCAAGCCCTCAAAGAACTCATTCGTTTCCTTCTGCCAGACTTGAATCGACCTCATCTTTCCCTTCACCCAACATTGTTCGTTGTTTCGTGGACTGTCATCTTTCTGTATTACCGACGTCGTGTAAGTTAAACTGTTTACCTCTCTCTGTTGTTATTTCATGATTGAATGTCATTTCTTTGCTCGTCAATAGATACGTTAAATACCCCCCCCCCCCTTTTACTGCTAGTATTTTGTTTTTATGTTATCTAGTTTTATACCTATATCCTCTTTTCGTTATCCTGTAAATAAACATTGTTTGTATACCTTACCTGGGCGTTTGTGTTGTTCTCTTGCCGAGCTTCGGCCCCTCTCTCTATCTGGTCTGAAATTGGAGAATCTCCCCTTCCCACGCACGGTTCACTTGTAACATTGCCCCGGGAAGAAAACGAGCCGTTCCTGGACAAAACTTTTTTTACTTTTTTTTTATAATTTGTTGCGCAATCCCCTCTTGTGATCCCGACTCGGGGGCGGCCGTAACAAAATTGGGGGCTCGTCCGGGATTATATTTTCTCCAAGTTCAATTAGGACTCCTTGGAGAGACGGAGCAGGTGCGAGGCAACGAGACACATAAATCCAAGATGTCGATAGTAGAGGCCTTTCTAAATTCTCCCACGTTCGAGGACCTCAAGAGATTAAAAAAAGACAATATAATTGAGGTAGGGATAGCATTAGAGTTAGATACGAGACGGTCGATGAGGAAGTCCCAATTAGTGAGAGTTGTTGCGGAGCACATGGTCGACAATGAGATCTTCGACGAAGGTGTGCTGGACGACCTTGTGTCAGACTCGCCCGGACTCTCAATGGCCCAAATGGAGCTGGAAAAGGCTAAGATTGAAGCCAGCTCACGCGAAAGGATCGCTAAGATGGAGCAGGAAACCAGACTCCGAGAATTGGAGGATGGAAGAACACTGTGCGACGAGAGGCGAAACGACTTCGACCTTGCTAAACAGGTTAGACTCGTGCCAGCATTCTACGAAGCTGATGTGGACAAATATTTCCATCACTTCGAGAAAATCGCCTCAAGCCTGAACTGGCCGCTCGATAACTGGACCCTACTTCTACAAACAGTGTTAAAGGGTAAGGCCCAGGAGATATACGCCTCCCTATCGGCGGCGGATTGCGCCGACTATAACATTGTAAAGTTCGCAATCCTACGGAGCTACGAGATGGTGCCAGAAGCGTATAGGCAGAGGTTTAGAAACCACAAAAAGCAGGACGGGCAAACGTATGTAGAGTTCTTTCGGCAGAAAAAGACCTACTTTGACAGGTGGTGCGCAGCCAAAAGCGTTGGGACGGACCATGATAGGCTGAGACAGCTAGTGCTCACAGAAGAGTTCAAGAGGTGTGTCCATGACGATCTCAAAGTGTATCTTAACGAGAGACAAGTGGATATAGCGTATGACATGGCCACACTTGCAGACGAGTATGTGTTAACGCATAAGCGGGGCAAGAGCAGGGCGAACGACCCGTTTGCTGACGGAAGCTGCACTAACCCCAGAATGGTGGCTAGCGCTGGTCCTAGCATGAGGGCAAGCCCAACAGGCAACAGCAACCGACTGGACAGCCCGCGGAACAAAAACAATTCCCTGACTAGTCCACAGGCGGAGAGATGGAGAACGATGCGGTGTCACTACTGTAGCAGGGTGGGACACATAGCAGCGAATTGTTTGATGAGGAAGAGGGACGCAGAAAACAGAGGTGCGCCCTCAAATGAACCACAAGGGTTTATCGCATCACGGAGAGGCGTCGCAAATACGAACGTGAATGAGATTAGGGAGGAGTATATACCTTTCATCTCAGACGGTTCGATATGTCCTGTGGATGATCCCACGAGGAAGTCGAATATTAAAATATTAAGGGATACTGGAGCAACCCAGTCCCTGATACTGAAAAGACACATGCCGCGTGGAGCAAACACGGCAACAGGCGAAGTTGTCATTATAGAGGGAGTCGGAAAGGGCTTTGTTAGCGTTCCACTTCATAGAGTGACACTTGAGTCCGATATAGTATGTGATACTATAGAGATCGAAGTGGTCGACGATTTGCCTATGAGAGGCATTGCGATGCTACTCGGCAACGATTTGACCAGGGAGAAAGTAGCACCCCCACCATTAAAAGTAGCGAAACAGCCAAACCCCTCAGGGGACGCTGATAAGCCAGAGAATAGTGACACCGGAGTGTACCCAGCATGTGTGGTGACCCGGGCAAGGGCCCAAAAGAAGGCCAGAGAAGTACGCGCTGAAGAAAGCGGCGAAGAGATGGGAAGTGAAGTCGTGGACCTTTCCCAAACCTGTATCGGTCACGAGGTAGAATCGATGTCTACGCTCGAAGAGACCCCAAAACCTGACCCCCCCAGTGAGGGAGACTTAGTTAAGGCAACCCCGACCTCATGGACGTCAATCGCCCATGAGCAAAGAAAAGACCAAGATATCGCCCCGCTTTTCAGAGAAGCGGTAGACGAGGGAGAGATGGATGAAAAACCGTGTGGGTACTTCATCAAAGAAGGTACCTTGATGAGAAAGTGGAGACCACCACATACACCCGCCCTCGAGGACTGGTCAACAGTACACCAGGTAGTCTTACCAAACGGGTATAGGAATGAAGTGTTGAGGACAGCCCATGAGATGCCCATGGGAGGCCATATGGGTATCCGAAAGACGCACGACCGGATTACCAAGCACTTCTATTGGCCGGGGATCCGTAGAGACGTGGCGAAATACTGTAAAACTTGCCACACATGCCAGATGGTGGGCAAGCCGAATCAGAGAATCCCCGATGCTCCCCTCCATCCGATACCCGCATTTGAGGAGCCATTCTGCCGAATCCTTATCGATTGTGTTGGTCCACTCCCAAGGTCCAAACGTGGGAACGAGCACCTGTTAACAATTATGTGTGCTTCGACCCGGTTCCCCGAAGCGATACCCCTCAGGAATGTATCAGCTGGAACGATCGCGAAAGCTTTGATCACCTTCTTCTCCATGGTCGGACTGCCGAAGGTGGTGCAGTCAGACCAGGGATCAAATTTTATGTCGAGGCTGTTCCAGCAGGCCATGAGCAGCCTGGGCATCACGACGGTGAAATCCAGTGCATATCACCCCCAATCCCAGGGAGCCCTGGAGCGCTTTCATTCCACCCTGAAAAACATGGTGCGAACATATTGCTTCGACCATCACAGCGACTGGGATGAGGGCATCCCGTTCTTAATGTTCGCGGCGCGGGATGCTACCCAGGAGTCGCTGGGATTCAGCCCATTTGAACTTGTTTTCGGTCATTCCGTGCGCGGTCCTCTATCCCTGCTTAAGGATACGTGGCTGCAGGAGAGTCAAGAGAATAAATCTTTACTTGACTACGTTTCACGATTCCGGACACGTTTGCAGGAGACGAGTGAGATAGCTCAGCAGAATCTAAAATCAGCTCAAGGCAAGATGAAGAGACGGTATGATCGGAACACCGTCCCTCGAACATTTGATGTTGGGGACAAGGTCCTAGTCCTACTGCCTATGCCCGGTCAACCCCTAAAAGCTAGATTCCATGGCCCATACGAAATCGCACGGAAAGCCAGCGACCTCAATTATGTCGTGAACACACCAGACCGTCGCAGGGCCACGCAGATGTGCCACATAAATATGATAAAACCTTATCACGAGAGGGACCAGTCGAATCCTGTCCTAGTTGTCACTAGATCTGACCGTGTGCATCGTCAGACAGATATCCCTGAGGAATCTATAGGGAAAACTGACCACCCTATACGATTGCAGAACTCAGAAATCCTTGCTGATCTCACGTCTGTGGTCGTTCATTTGACCCACAACGAGAAAGAAGAGATGGCAAGCCTCATTTGGGATTCCCGCAAGTTGTTTCCGGATACGCCCAAGCAGACAGTCCTCACCCAACACGACGTGGACGTTGGGAACGCCACTCCCGTCAAACAACACCCCTATCGCGTCAACCCGCAGAAAGCGGAAATAATACGCCAGGAGGTAGAATACATGCTTGAACATGGGATCATCGAACCCAGTCAGAGTAGCTGGTCTTCGCCATGCGTCTTGGTCAAGAAACCCGATGGCTCAATCCGGTTTTGTACAGATTACCGCAGGGTGAATTCCGTTACCCGAACAGACTCCCACCCCATTCCTAGGATGGATGACTGCATCGACAGAGTGGGTAGGGCAACTTACATCACTAAGTTGGACTTATTAAAGGGATACTGGTGTGTCCCACTCACCGAGCGTGCCAAGGAGATTTCGGCGTTTGTCACCCCGCAAGGGTTATACCAATACCGGGTCATGCCGTTCGGTATGAAAAATTCCCAGGCCACATTCCAAAGGATGATGAACCATTGCCTGAGGGATTTACCCAACGTTGAAATCTACATTGACGACATTGTCATGTACAACGACAATTGGCCCGACCATATCGCGTCCTTAAGGAAAGTGTTTGACCGGCTCTTGCGGGCCAATCTCACTGTCCACCTATCGAAAAGTGAGTTCGGGAAAGCCGAAGTTACGTATCTGGGGCATACTATTGGGTATGGGAAGATATCCCCCATCAACGCCAAGATCCAAAGCATCCTGGATGTCCCTGCCCCGACCAATGTTAGAAGCCTGAGCTGATTCCTTGGCATGGCAGGCTACTATCGAAAGTTTTGCCGGAACTTCTCTGATGTTGCGTCACCCCTCACCCGGCTGTTGTCTAAAAAGTCCAAATTCATTTGGACCCATTCTTGCCAAAACTCCTTCGAACAGATCAGATCGCTGCTGTGCTCTGATCCTGTGCTGAGAGCTCTGGACTTTCAGCGTCCCTTTCGGTTAGCTGTCGACGCCAGTGACCATGGCATCGGCTCGGTCCTACTTCAAACCGACCCAAATGGTATTGAGCACCCTGTCAGTTACTTCTCTCGTAAATTCAACGCGTGTCAGAGGAACTACTCCACTGTAGAGAAGGAAACCTTAGCCTTAGTCCTCAGTCTACAACACTTCGACGTATATGTTTCGTCGTCGAGCCAACCCACGATTGTTTATACAGACCATAACCCTCTTACCTTTCTACACCGAATGAAGAGTAAAAATAGGCGATTATTAAGTTGGAGTCTCTTCCTACAAGAATATAATCTCGACATCCAACATATCCGAGGCACTGACAATGTGTGTGCCGACGCCCTATCACGCGTTTGATACACCCAAATAAGTTACCCATTGTAGTAAGAACCTAGATAAGACATACTAGAGTCTTTTCCTGTATTCCGAAAAAGGAATTCCAAGCAATCCATTTTTCGTTTTTTTGGTGAGGAGGTGTTGCATATGGCAGAACTAGTCCTAGAAATTAGTTATATTTTATTTGCCAGTGGACGAGCAGAGAAAAACACATTTCATCATTCCTATTTTCGAGAGACGGTTCTGAAAGAGACATATGTCGTCATTTTTGTTTTGGGACCGGCAGCCTGCCGGGTAGGTGGGTGAGGTGGGAGGCTCACACCCGCTTTGCGATTTCGTAAAAGCTAAATTTAGCCCATCAGGGGAGAAGGGAGATCGCCCTACCCGAACCCATTAGCTTCGGACTGGAAGTGGAAGCTGAGACAGGGCAGTTCGTCGCTGATCGTCGTTGTTGCTGGACGTCGTTATTGCCTGTGCTCATGAGAGCGAAAAAGAAGAAGAAAAGAAAGAACCTGATTTTCTGCTGAAGGGAATCCATCGGACCCAAGGCCGACGAAGCCGTGACTGATAAGGAAGAAGCGAACGCCTGCTTCGACCCACCGTATATTCGAGGACGCTGTGAAACGACATATTCGCCGCATAGCGCTAATCCAAGCCCTCAAAGAACTCATTCGTTTCCTTCTGCCAGACTTGAATCGACCTCATCTTTCCCTTCACCCAACATTGTTCGTTGTTTCGTGGACTGTCATCTTTCTGTATTACCGACGTCGTGTAAGTTAAACTGTTTACCTCTCTCTGTTGTTATTTCATGATTGAATGTCATTTCTTTGCTCGTCAATAGATACGTTAAATACCCCCCCCCTTTTACTGCTAGTATTTTTTTTTTATGTTATCTAGTTTTATACCTATATCCTCTTTTCGTTATCCTGTAAATAAACATTGTTTGTATACCTTACCTGGGCGTTTGTGTTGTTCTCTTGCCGAGCTTCGGCCCCTCTCTCTATCTGGTCTGAAATTGGAGAATCTCCCCTTCCCACGCACGGTTCACTTGTAACATTGCCCCGGGAAGAAAACGAGCCGTTCCTGGACAAAACTTTTTTTACTTTTTTTTTATAATTTGTTGCGCAATCCCCTCTTGTGATCCCGACTCGGGGGCGGCCGTAACAATATATATATATATATATATATATATATATATATATATATATATATATATATATATATATATATATATATATATATATGTATATATATGTATATTGGTGCAATCACTCAAGAGAAAATCATAAGCGCACCATTTGGAGAAGTATAATAAGAGTGAATAAAAAACTGAGAATGAAAAATAAATAAGTAAATGTGCAACTTACAATTTCGTGCCGAATTTATTGAACGATTTTAGAAGCAAAGTAAAGTAAATCTCAATTTCAGTTGTTGTTTTTGTTTTTTGGGTATAGTCTGTAGGAAATTTTTGGAAACTATTCACTTTTTCAAGCCTTCTATGAGGTGTGAACAGAGTTCTTGAAAATGGCAAACTAAAATTAATATTATATATATATATATATATATATATATATATATATATATATATATATATATATATATATATAACATGAAAATCAAATAATCAAATAGGTCGTTCAGATATGAATTCCCAAACCGAGTCGAATCGCAATCAAGTCAACAGACTTTGTACTTATAAAGTTCAAGTCAGTTTGAATTTGCCTTTACAAACTCAGAAATATATTAAAACACTTCCAAAGATTAGATAAACGATGAAACTGCAGTAAAGTATTAAGATAAACCACAGTTATTATTATTTATTAGTGGAGGAGGTAATGCTGGTAAATTGAACTAGAATCTATCAGGTGCATGGTGAGTCTTAGAGAAATTCTAGTTCAATTTACCAGCGTTTAAAAAAACATAACTACACCTCATCTTATTTTAGACAAATTTTAGTTAACAACACAAACATATTACGTTCTGAAACTTATTTAAAAAAATAAAAAATAGTTGAAGCTATCTGTATTAAAACTCAGCAACCAACAACAAATAACTGAAGTTTCACGACTTCACATACGCCGTGTTCGCCTGTTTTTGTTTTTTTAATTCTCTTCTTTTTCCAGCTTATTTTCTTACTTTTTACTCATTTGTTATTTTATCACTTGAAGATGATTCTGTGAAGAATCGAAAGTGCTCGTGATACTTATGGAACATGCATAATTTTTTTGCTTTTGACCCCAAAATATTATTAGGAAAATCGAAAAAATAAAAGCAGGTATAATAGAGCCACAGAATTCTGTTATGTGTAGCAATATTTGCTTTAATTAAAGAATACTGCCTGAATACACACAATATATATATATATATATATATATATATATATATATATATATATATATATATATATATATATATATATATGGGCAGCATTTTTTTTTTGAAGGCATAAGATGGCTTTGGAAAGAAGCCGAAAGGATTAGCGTACCCAACAAGTACGGAAAATTCATCTGCCAGTTCCAGCCTGAAACTCCAACAGTAATCAAACATCTAGAAAGGATCAATGAAAAAATATGCAAACACAAGTCATTTCTAATATTAAACGATATATATATATGGTGTGTATTTTTTATGAGTATTTTTATTTATATTTAGAATTATGTATATATATATATATATATATATATATATATATATATATATTCAAATATAAGGAAGTCACCTAAATTTACTGATATTAAAAAGTATAATCTAAGAAAAGAAATATAAAATAAGGAAAAATCGTTGGTTAAAAGCCCGAAGAAAAAAGGAATAAATAGGGCGAAACAACAAAAGACGATCAGCGAAAATATGCCTTAATTCAGGAATATTTAGGTCAATACTTGAACTGATGATAAATGATTAGAAATACAAACAGCGAAAAGTATAGCATACGTATATGTTACCAGCAAGATTTAATGAGATCATAGTTCCATGTTAGACAAACAAGGATATAATGTTGATAATGAGTACTGATTGTAATTTAGGCTCTGTTTTATATAATTAGCACTGAAGATAACCACACCAAGAAATAAATGCACAAGAGCATTTTACAAATATCTTGGTGTAAGCCAAAACAAATTTATACTGAATAAAAAAATAAGTTTTATGAAATGACGTGAATATGTCCTTTATAATATTGATATGATATAAAATTAAATAAAAAATATTATATATATATATATATTTGGTTAGAACGAACGTTTTTAAATTTTGTTTTAAAAAATTATGAGGTTTCTAATATGCCGAAATCAATAATATATTTCACTCTCTCTCACATTAAGTCAATGTTATATTAATTGAAGCTGTTATATTGTTTACCTGGCGCTAAACGGAGATTTCATGAAAAGGGTTTCTTTCCAAGAACTGTCCTTCTGTTTAACACAATACTACAGGGCTGCTTCCCAACTGACTACAATCTGGTCGTTTTCAAGTCCAATATTAACAAATTATTGGTGAGCTGTCCTCTTAAATAATTCAAATTCTGCCCAGCTTCAACCATTGTCTTTAATCAAGGTGTTTGTCTCACGATCCATCTGACAAGCTCATTAATCCTTATCCTCGTGTGGCCTTGATAAGCAGTGACTCATTGGTACAATGATTTCGCAATCAAGACGAGGTTCCCAAGACGATTTAATTCTGATACATTGGAAAATGCTGTTGATGCAAACAATACAGTTTGTTATTGACATGCTTGGATGTATAAAAATATAAGTCAATGCAATCTCTGCTTTTAATGATAACAATGCTTATTTCAATACAAGTATGAGAGATCAAAAACAAAATTCAACTCAAGCATGACAAACTAACAAACATTTGAAACTTAACCATCATAGACAGAGCTTCTTTTAGAGAGGTTTGGATGTATTAAAAGAATAAGTGTTCATTCAGCTTGCACATTTTTTAAATTAACGAATGCATATGCTCTCTGAAGAGCCTCACAACATGATTGAGAACAGAAATTCTGCTCAGGAGGCGGTTGTTCCATTGTGTCAACACATGTTTAGATTGGCAGTTTATACTGTTGTTTTGTTATGCCAACACATGAGCAGATTAGCAGGCTATACTTGCTAAAGGCCTCTTCAGGGCTGTATTTTTATTTATTTTTTATTTTTTGCATGGAGAGTTCGTCGTCCTTCTACATATAGCACCTAATATTCCCATATGGTCACGCATCTGGAACTGGCCAAGCTCAATGTTGCTTAACTTTGCTGATCTAATAAGAACTTGTGTGTCAATGTAATTATGTCATTTTTCAATCTGCACATGTAGTGATGAAGATGCTGTTTCAGAATTATGTGTGATAGACTGATGAAGGAACTCTTATATAGATGCATGCACACATCGAGAAATGCTATTTCGAACGTAATTAGGACAGACCAATAAAAATATTCCTTCTAACGTAGGCTTGATAGACCGAAGAAAATGCTATTTCGAAATCAAGTGGGGCAGACCGACAGACGGAGTCTCTTACACAGATTCGAAGACGCATCTACGAACATTTATGTGTGATCAGTGACGTGCAGAGGAAGGGGCCGATGTAGCAGTGCGTCTGGGTATCAAATTTAGCAGAGGGGGCTCTAATCGTATTCAAACTATCACTCTTATGATATTTCTCAATACTAGAACTTATACTTGAGTGCTGGGGGGCATACAATCAAACAGTTGGTGCCGGATATCACTAAGGCATTATCAGACCTCTGCACGCCACTGGGTGGGATCGACTGATTGAGAAACTTTTGGGACGCACCTAAAAATATAATGGTAAGTTTTTAGAAGTTAAAACATTTCTTTATAATTTGGTGTTAATCTTTCGTTATTTCTTCTCTTTTTATGATGCATAATCGTGTTGACACACCGTTTCCCGTTAGATCACCATAGATAAGCAACGTTGAGCCTGGTCAATACTAGATAGGTGACCGTTTGAGAATACCAGGTGCCTATGTGGACACCTAGCTATGTGTTAACAGCATCTCCAACCCGCAGTGCTTAACGCAGCGACTATGGCAAAACCCCTGAATGACAGTCACCAATAAGGTGGACGGAAACCAGGGAAGCGTTCCTCCTCCAATAGTGATCAAAAACCCTGATGGTGATGATTATAATGTATGCAAATGCTATTTCAGACTTCTGTGAAACAGGTAAACGATATTTTCAAACTTGACATGACAGACCGGCAGAAAGCGCCTCTTATAGAAATGCTTGGAACAATCTAAAATCTGGTGCATTTTTATTCAAACTGTGGATTCAGTATTGGAAATCCCTTTTCAAACTTAGAGGTAACAGACCGACCGATGCAGAGAGTCTGGCATGCTTGGATATATAAACAAAAATAAGTCTATGCAATTTGCGGATTTAGTGATAGAAATGCTATTTCAAACTTAAGTGTGACAGACCGACGAAAATTTTAAAGTGACAGACTGACTAAGAAACTTTTGGGACGCATCTAAAAATGTAATGGTAAGTTTTAGAAGTTAAAACTCTTCTTTGTAATTTTAAAAGAAACTCGTTATTTCTTCCCTCTTTATAATGTATCTGCTTTCGACTAGAATCTTGCACAAACAAACGCAAAATAAAAGAAATAGTATGAATAAAAGATTCAAGCAGAACCTTAAAAAGAGAAAACAATTAGTTATCAGAATTCGTAATTTTGGGATTTATTTATTTTCTTTATATATTTAAATATACTTGGATCCAGACTTTTTTTCTTTCGGGGATTCTCAGAATCTAAGAAAAGCGAACCGATTCTTCTCAATGGATTTGGGGCAAACAGTTATCATTTATATGTATTTGTATTGATAATAAAATAAAGAGAGAATAAATCACCATTTCCAATGAAAGAAACAAAATCTTTTCGAAATCAGAAGAAAAAAAGTTTTAGCGCCAATGAATATAAATATAAAGGTCATACCTACTTCAATCAATAAATGCGATTCTGGGATGGGGGGGGGGTGCAGATTCAGAAAAATAAAGTATAAATCCTATTATGGAATGGATAAAGAAGAATTATAAAAATTAAAATTTAGAATTTCTGGTATTAAAGAGTGGTCTATTTATCTCACTTCTATAACGATAAATGAATAGAAAAGGGGGCTTTAGTCCTGTGTTCGAATCCTGTGACCAGTTGTACAGTTATATATAGCCACATTGATGAGTCTTGGTTAAGATAAAACATATAAACGTATTTATTATAAAAATAATTATGTATATATTAAATTTTACATATATATATATATATATATATATATATATATATATATATATATATATATATATATTCACAAACACATATATCTGTTTATCTACACAATGTTACAATGTAATATAATACCTGTATCAAGATGGTCTGGTGAAAACTCAGTATGATATGATATTTCGGGAACTTTTACTTCTTCAGAGCCGTGCTCAACTCAAGTTCAACGTGCATATATATATATATATATATATATATATATATATATATATATATATATATATATATATATGGAAAATGAAAAAAGGAAAACCAAAAATATTATTTATGTATTCATCAACGTTTCGTCTTTATAAAAATACTTCCTCAGGATGAATGGTCTGAAGAAAATAACACACAAAGTACAAAATATTATAAACAAAGCAGGAGAAAATCTTAAAAAGACCGATCATGAAAAGATAAATTAGGAGCTACAAACAGATGGTATCAGTGAGAGAAGTTGAGTTACCTGTGGAAAGTGTGGGGGAAATGGTAGCGGTTGGAGTTATTACACCATTAGGGAGGAGGGTGAGCTTGCGTGATGTAAGCCGAAAAAGGAGGAAAAAATATGAGTCATGTTTATTGAAGTTGTATCGAAGCAGGAGAACGGTGGGGGGTAAACATCAAGGTTGCATAATAGGATGGTGTAGGCAGGAGGGGAGAGAGGACGAGAACAAAATGTATTAATATTTAATATATTTATATACATAAAAAACATACACATATATAAACATTTTAATATATATATATATGCACACATACATATATATACAGGCACATAAACATGCAACATATAAATTATGTGTATTTATGCGAATACTGTGTGTGATTGCGTCTATACTGGTTTTGATATTGTGTGTTTAAATGCGGTTGTCTTCCTATATTCGCGTCAGTTTGGAAAGTAGTTGTATGTATGTGCATGTGTGAATGTCAATAAGTTGACCCAAACAAAACCAAAGGTGTTGTCTGTTAATTTTTGATTTGGAAAGTTGTTTTTTTAGCTCAAGACTCAATTGAAAATAATAAGTTAAATAATAATAATAAATAAATAAATAAATAAATAAATAATTTAAGTAAATTAATAAATACATCAATGTATAACATAACAGCCAGTTAGATTTTGAAATAATTTTGATTAATAACGAGCTCTTTTAAAGAGTAGATTTACTTTATTCCACAAAATTAAATCGTAAAGAAAAGACGTTTCGGCTTGATTAGGTCAGGCTTCCTTATAGCTTTAACCGAAACATTTTTTTCAAATGTGTTGCCAAATGATGTTTGTACAAATAAAAATCTTTATAGCAATTAAACGGCTTTATTTCTTATCGAACACTTTTATATGAACATGGTTATTTTCTAGATTTTTTATTCTGTGGATGCAAAATTTACCTCGATATATATATATATATATATATATATATATATATATATATATATATATATATATATATATATATATATATATAACACATAATAATAATATAATCATTGCTGATAAAATAGTATAACAATGATTTATCTAAATCAAACACGAAATGCTTGAAGTTCATAATACTTTAAAATGTTTTACAGATTTCGATAAATCTCTTTTACATGTATATATTTCTTGAGCAAACAATCTGCAATTGATTATTTTTTCCTATGAAAGTTTAGTTTATTGAACTTATAGATATTAGATTTTATAAACCTACCATTTTCAGAAAGGAAATTATAATTTCCACTCTGATGACTGTAAATAGTTTCTTCATAGTACCAACATTGTAGTGTTCTCGTCACATGGGAGAAAAATCAACACATTCTAACATAAAGTGTTTCACTGTGTATGGTATTTGACAAGTCGCACATCATGGTGGCTCCTTCTGCTCATGCATGGCTTTTGTGTGGCCAATACAGAATCGGGAGAGGACGACTTCCTCCCTTCATGACTTCCTACAGCCTTGGCTCCATTCTCTTAGATCAAGTCGTATTGTCAGCAATTTATTACATGTATTACTGCTCCATCTAGACTACTATTTCTTACGGATATATGCATGGATGTTTGTCTTGACGTCTGTGTATGGAAATTTAAATTTGTTGTTGAAAGGCTCTTTTGGGGCAGTTTTTGTTGATGTCAGCCTTATCATTTCTTTGCTGAACACCAAAGAGATTATATTTTGTTGGATCCCAAGTCACATATATAACGTAAGGATAAAACTTCCAATTAATATCTGATTACAAGCAATTCTGATAGTCTTTATATTTGTTATGTCTACCGCAATTATAACTGTGTTTTCATAGATAACCTTCTTTGCTTCATCAGGTAAATGAACAGTTGCTACACGGATAAAAGGAAAGTCTCGAATAAGTAAAAACAAACACCACAAACTAACAAGAAATGTAAACAATGGAGTCGAAAATCATTAGTTTTGTCAACCATGAAATGCCAAACCGTGACTAAATGTCGGCAAGGAACCAATTTAGGTTATCAACAAAAGCTCAAAATGAGACGATAGATTTATAAAGCATGAAGTCATTGTTCTTTCAAGTGGCAATTGAACTATGATAAATAGATACCAGCAGGGGCATCCAGTGTTGCCCGGGACTTCAAGCGATATTTATATATACAAAAATTAAAGTAAAATGTGTATATTAATTTGCTATCATGTTTCAGGAGTTTTTGCGATGAGGATTGTTAATTTATATTATTTAGATTATTCGGACTACTGTTCTCATGTTGGTTGTTATTTCTCATAACGTTTCGGCCGATGTAACCTCCAATCTTCTTTAAGTGCGTCTCGTCGAAGTCGTGGCTAATGGAACGAGAGCAAGCTACCTATGTTGATTAAATAAAGGGTTCTGCTCGAAATTCCGTACAAATTCCCGAGTTCGTCATAAAGATTCCCGAGTTCGACGAAATAAACATAAAGAAGGTCGGAGGTTACATAGGCCGAAACGTTGTGAGTATAACAACCAAAATGAGAAGAGTAATCTGAATAATTCAGATAATATACATTTGTTTTTTAAGTAGTTAAAATTTAAAAGGTTAATTTTTTAGTCCACCCTACATTTCTTCTTAGAGTAGATTTTATCAAAAATTCCCCAAAACCAAGAGTTCGGATTGAATAATAATTAACATCATTGGATTGCTAACTCAATCTTTCAGTTCGTATTCATTGTCAGATCTAAATTATTTATATGTGGTCCTTATTTACTTGCTTTCCCACAAAGTCGGATTTTAATGTGGGAGAACATCCAGCTCTCCAAAAAGGGACCCTCTGGACTATGACAAAAATAAAAATTGCCTCAGTTAAGAAGGATTGAGAGCAGAAAAGATAAAGTGTAGTATCAGAACAGATACTACACTTCGATCCTATCCATAACGCTTATTGATCTCAGACTCACAACATAATTAACGATGTATTTTAAAAGTAAAAGGTGAATAGTTTATTTTTTTTAGTCCATTAATCTTTACTCTCCATTCCTAGATTTTATCACAAATTCGCCAAAACCAAGAATTTGGATTGAATAATAATTAACACTATTGGATTTCTAACTCAAATTTTCGGTTTGTATTCATTGTTAGATCAAATTTTTTTTTTACACAAAACCCTTAATGATCTCAGACTCATAACACCGTTATCGATATATTTTACAACAAGAAAGCAAATTAAAAAGCATAACTGAGAAAAGATAAAAAGTTAATAACAAGAATAGTAAAAGAGAACTTCTTTTCAACAATACCACAACAAATAACGACAAATCTCAAACACCAATGTATTCTTTCAGCTCTCCAAAATACAATCCACTGTCTACTCCAATTTGTCCTTCTTAAAGTAGTTGTTATTCACATATGAAAATTAATGTCACCTATAAAGATATGTAGCTACGAACGAATTTTTTTTTTATTTACTGAAAAACGAGTGCCCGACATGCAAAACATCCCACACGCTTCAAAGCTGGTAACCCTTGATTTTCTTCTCCATTGTTACAGTAAGCGACATGTTATTCTTTTTTTATTTCCAAACTACATTTTTCTCAAAAGTTTGTTCAGTTGCCAAGTTAAATGTATGGAAGACTGTAACAGATATTATTATTACCCACTTGTGAAATAAAGAAGAATTATTATGTAACCATTGTCAGCTCAGGCTATTTCGGTTCTGTCCTTGGATCGAACTTATTAAATGTGTTGTATTTCTGCTATGCTAAAAAGAATGGCGACAAGCACTGATTTCTAAAAATATAGTAATATGTGGTGTAAGTGAGAGGAGTGGAGGAGGCACAGGAATTAACGGAGGTTGATCTCTCGAACTCGATCGCCAGTTGACTCTCTCGATCTCAATTTGGGTTAATTTATATAACGTTTTTGGACGCCCACGCATTAAAAACCGATCATGTATCTACCTTTGCCCTCCTAGGGAGGCACTAAATAGAGACCTGCTACTCTTAACACAGCTTTGTGTCTAATTTGTAAAAAATTTGTGGGACTTTTGCAAATAAATTTTTCAAACTGTAGTATCTGTTTTGTCTTTAGTCTAGAACAACTTTTATTTTTGTCCAAACTAAGAGTACCCTTTATCCCCACCCCTAGTAAATAAAACTTGTGTCATATGCATCGCTTGTGGGGAAGGCAGTAAATATCGACAAGTACTATCACTCTGGGTTAAAATTGACCTGAGAGTAATAGCAGCAGATGTTCTAAAGCTCCCAAATTGTGGCATCACCACGAGATGTATTTTACGGTTATGCTCAAGACATATTGCATAAATAAATAAATATATATAGATATGTAGCAATTTGGGTACTTTTCAACCAGCTTTTTATCGACTCAGATATGTTGGTCGCAGTAAAGTTTTGCGTTGATGGTGTGACTATTTGGCACAAATTGTGAACACAAGATTCCTTCAAAGTTCCATCAAATGGGAAACATGATTTTCTTACCAAATTATTTTAACCCGGTGCACAGCATTTTCATCAACCTAGTATAAGAGATGTGTATCGATCTATGTGTTAAGTTAACCTTTAGCCATGCGGAGCCTCTAACAACATCCCAGGAAAAGACCAGACTACAACTGTGGACCAGAGGGCTAGATGATGCCCCCCATCCTATTGACATGGGAATCTCCCCTCTTGTTTCAGAAGCACCCTGGGACCAGTGGAAAACACTCAAATCCCGGAGAATGGTAATGGGGCGATCAAAAGTTGCTGTTACCAGATCGGACTACAAAACTACCTAACCATCTGTGAATGTGAAAAAGAATTAACATACGATGCAACACTGCCTTGTCTGCTCTTTACTGCCCAACCAGTTCAGATTGACAGATCTTGCAGAGTAAAACAAATGCAAAGGACTGCATAAAAAAGTGGGAAACTGTTGTATGACCGCATGCTTCAAAGACATGCAAAGAAGAATAAGAACAGGAAACATAAGAATGATAACCTAACCGACTGGGATAAAGGGATATTTATATATTTCCATATAGACGAGTACCTGCGGGACCATGAATCTACTCCAACTGATTTTATTTTTACTGTTGATTTAATTTGAGTTAGACTTTTGTTAAATTATAAAAATTATGCTGGTTCTTAAAATTTGAGCAAATTTTGCATCTTTTTAGGCTTACAGGGGCTTTACTCCCCAAAGCTAACATAACCTTTATGTAAGCTTTCAACCAGAATTGTTGAACTGTAGTCTGTTCTTTAATCAGTCGAAGTTGGAAGCAATTAAAAGGGTCACGAGTGAGAATCTGTAGAGATCCATGGATGCTGGAATATGTTCTACTCTAATAGCTTCTTTCCTCAGACCGCTTGACTTTAGAATTCCCTCCCTGCTCCCTGTTTCTCCGACCGTACCAATATGCAGAGATGTAAAAGTAATGTGAACAAATATCTTGCTGCCAAACTCCCCACCAAGGTTGCTTTCCTATAAATTTGGCCTTTATCACAAAAGTCCTTATGTTATAGTGCCAATATGTCTTGTTTCGGGTGAACAGAAGTAAAAAAAGATATCTATGCTAACTCCGACACCAGCTAATTTATACTTTATAATAGCCAAGTTTATTTTGTCTTTGATATAAGCCAGTTACATTGATATATGTTTACTCAAGTAAAGAATGTATGCATAGTCTTCATGATATATATAGGTCATAATTATTTAATTACGTCAAGTGGAGTTGGAGGTGCCAAAATAGAGTAGTTGGAATCAGAGTTAGAGTTGTTTTCTTATTCCATAGCACTGATTTTAGTTTCTACCATTGCTATGTATTGTGATTGATTTGAAACATTTGAGGGTCTAACATGTTGACATTTTTAAAGGGCTTCCTGGGGGAGTAATACTTCCTTCTCCTACGGAGCACACTGCTGAAAATGCTTAATCATTTTTTTGTACTAAAGAGTCACCTCTTATCAAGGCCCAAAGGCCACTCGAGGATCAGTGTTATGAGTATCAGGTGAACGGTGAGACAACATCGTGCTGATTGGCAGAATTTGATTATTTAGGGAAACAGCTTAACAAGGAATTGTTTACATTGGACTTGAAAACGACAGTGTTGTAATGAGATTTTAACAATTGTTATGCTGATTCTTCAAATTTTAACAACTTTTAATTATTTTTAATGAGATTTTTAATGAGATTTAAACCATTGTTATTCTGATTCTTAAAATTTTAAAAACTTTTAATTATTTTTAATGAGATTTTTAATGAGATTTAAACCATTGTTATTAGGATTCTTAAAATGTTAACAACTTTTAATTATTTTAATGAGATTTTTACTGCGATTTTAACTATTGTTATTCTAATTCTTAAAATTTTTACAACTGTGAATTATTTTTAGACCCTATAAAAAAGAATCACCTTTTTCTAAGACCATAACTTCAGACATATAAGCTGTATTTATCACATAGTTTTCACCATTGTAGTATGTTTGTTAATTGATTTGAAGTATTTGGAGGTCTGACTTGTTCTTAGTATTAAAGTCTGTAATTGACAATTTTTTTTTAAGTCAGGTATTTTCTGTTGGATCATTCCACCACTCCAGAATGTACCTGACCCCATATGGAATCCTCTACCTATATACAAGTCAGATATGTCTTAAGATGAAATACTGCTGCCACATCTGGGGAGGTACTGCACTGAATATAAAATCGACTTCCAAATCTAGTGCAGGATGATCTCTTCTCTTCTGTATAACACCTTTTTCACAGAAGAGCTGTTTCTAGCCTCTCTCTCTCTACTCTATCATTATTTCATGGAAGGTGCTCGACTGAGCTCCAATCTTTGGTTCGTCTTTATAAGACATTCACAGTAAAAACTCGCCTTTTTTCATCCATGTGCCTGGGGTCAATTCGTAATTTCCATAGACAAAGCTTCTTTGCAAGGGCTTCCCGCCTTTGAAACACATTACTGCAGGACTGCTGCCCTGTTGATTACAACTTGGTCATCTTCAAATCCAATGTCAACAAATTCTTGTCATAAACCGCTCCATATACCGCTCCCTTTATAAATGTTAGTACTCCTATAGTGTTCTTCAGCTCTCGGCTGGCAATCATTCAGTCTTATTAACCCTTATCCTCGATTGGCTTTTTTGTTTTGATAAGTGGTGACTCAATAGTAAAAAAAATAAAATAATTATAAGACCCTGACAGATACAACCACAAGTAAGTATCTGGCCTTACCGGAAGTTCAAAGCTTTCGAGCTGGGATCAAAGTGTAGCATCTGTTCTCTCTTCAGTCAGACGAGAAGAAATCCATTTTGACTGGGGCAATTTACGTAATGGTACCTCACGATTATAAACCCGTCCTGGTATGTATATTCCAACTAGAACATTCATCTGTTTGAAAGCGGGATCTTCGTTCTTTGTTTGCCACTTTACCATATGTTTGATTTGATATTTAACCTTATCAGGGGGCGCCTAAAGAGATTTCAATTCTGAGGTTCTTGGAGTCCGGCTTAATTGTTGGAAAATCATAATATGAATCAGACCATCAATATCTGATTCATCAGCAATTTTTTTACCTCTGCTAATGCTGTTTCCTAAAAGTAAACCCCTCAAACCCTGCTTCACTTTTGCTGTCCAACATGGTTCACTGAGCAAAAACAAGTGTGACCACATTGGAAATTTTCATATCAAATGTCTAATTGCATCACATCGCATTTCTGACAGCATTTTATTCAATGGCATCGATTGATTCCGTAGTTTATCAAGTAATGAACATTAATGTTATATGTTAACATACGGTCGTACCAGATCGAGCTGCATGCAGATGTATGACCCTGTACTAAGATAATTCCTTGAAGGTGTAAACGAAAAAAAATTCTTTAATTCCAGCTCTCGATAAAATATGATACTAAAAATTCTGAAATGTAATCGTAAAAAAATTTAAATCTAACATTTTGAGACAATTAAATACTAGCTTCCTTTAAAAGTGCTTTTTTTATTTGCACCGTCAGGGTGTTATTTTATTTAAGCAAAAAATATACATTCACAACAAGTTTTTTTTTAAACAAAAACAATAATCATAAATTGCATGCTTTGCCTTATGCATGAAGCCCGAATCATTTTCGGGGAGCCGGGCGGCCGATGGTCATCCAATTTTGTCAAAAACATTTAGGCTTACCCTATACTAGACAACTTTCACCAAAATACCATATTCACTCTGTGGCTAGATCATACTTAGATGATCCCCAATTTGTTTTATGATCCCCAATTTGTTTTAGTCACCTTCAGAGTGTTATCGCTTTGTGAAAGTGGTCATTGAGTTTCGACTATGGGTATAACAAGACGTATTTCGTCCTTGAAATGAAGGGGGTTGAGTAATTAAAGTGACCTACAAGATCTAAAAGTTTATGTTTTTTTAAGAAAATAAATGTCAATGTCTGTGTGTGTGTTCTCTATAGAAAGAAAAATTAGAAAATCTACATAAAAGCTAAAAGTGTATTTATGTGTATAATTAGCCGAGGAAGACAATGAAAGTGGTTCTGAATCGCTAAGTGTTCGCTAAGGGAGGTATGAGGACAGAACCATTCTTAAATCTTCAAATATATCCTATTTTGATGAAATGTAAATCATATGTATAAAATTTCCCGGGTAAGAAAATAGAAGTTGTCCCGAACCTCTAACCCTGTAAGGGAACACAAACCTCCCTAAAAACTTCTAATATATCTCATTTTGATCAAATTTAAATCATATGTATAAAATTCTTTGGGAAAGACAATGGAAGTGGTCTTGAATCTCTATGTGCCTATAATGTGCTTAATGTCTATGTCTTTCTTTAAAAGAGCTATGGGCGTAGAACACCCTTAAAACTTTAAATACGTATATCTGATTGTAATGAAATTTAAACCATATGTATAAGACACTAACTGAGAAAGGTATCCCAAATCTCAGTTTCTTCCGACTATATTAGGGGCATTAAAAAAAGTAATATGGTGTTATGAGCCTAGTGAAAAAAGACATAGTGTGCCTCATTAAATTCCGGGCAACGTCGGATGTTCCTGCGAGTTAATTAATACATACTGAAGATTTTGTTAGGATCAAATAATTCTCTGATTTGTGTTGGATTCTTTTCAATCATAGGTATTTTATTTTTTGGTTAAAAACAAATTCTCTAAGGAAGACAATGGAAGTGATCTCGAATCTCTACATGGTTAAAAAAAGTAAATACTTTCACTTTTATTACCCGTCCCTAGGTAATGCCAACATAATGGCAGAGTATACATGCGAGTAGCACAAACCAAAGAGTGACTTCACTTTCCCCAAAGTTTCCAAGTTGAGGAGCAGGTTGAGCAATTTGAGAAGTGGATAGGGTTGGAAAAATAATTAAAAAAAGTAAAACTTGTAGAAAGGTTCAGGAAAGCGTGTTTTCAGGGTGGGGTAATAGTAGGCCAACACCTGGCCCAAGGGTGTCTGAAGTATGCCGCGAAAAGTAATGAGTGAAAAACACTAAGATAGTACATTGAGAAAATATGTATAGGACATTGTCACCTCTGTTTTTTATTATTAGACTAGATTACTGTTCAGGAGAGCTTAAGATATGTAAAATTGTAAGTTAGTGCTTTCATTAACTAAAGAAAGTCTCACTGGCATCCTTCTGAAGTATAATCATAACTACTATTAATCCTTTATGAGATCATCCATTTTCAAGTAATTATATATTTGCTAGTTAGAAGCAGAACAGATACTACACTACCTCCACACCTATCAAAAAAAGAGAAATTAATGCCTGGGTGGGTAGTATCATGGAAGCAGAACAGATACTACACTACCTCCACACCTCCCAAAATATGAGGAGGTACTTCTGGGAGGATGGCATCATGACAACAAAAAAGATACTACACAACCTTCACACCTCTCAAAAATGGACGGGTGTAATGCCTGGGATGATGATATCAGGACAACATAACAAGTACTACACTACCCCTATACCCACACCTCTAAAAAAAGAAGGTAATGTCTGGGAGGATGGTATCATGACAACAGAACAGATACTACACTATCTCCATACCTCTCAAAAATGGAGGATGTAATGCTTGGGAGGAGGATATCATGACAACAGAACCGATACCACACTACCCCCACACCTCTCAAAAAAGGAGAAATTAATGCCTAGGAGGAGGGTATCATGACAACAAAATAGATACTACACTACCTTGACACCTCTAAAAAAAAGGGGAGGATGGTTTCATGAAAACAGAATAGATACTACACTGCCTCCACACCTCTCAAAAATGATGAGATAATACCTGGGAGGATTGTATGATGACAATAGAACAGATACTACACTACCCCACACCCACCCACTTTCAAAAAAGGAGGAGGTAATGCCTGGGAGCATGGTATCATGACAACAGAACAGATACTACACTACCTCCACACCTCCCAAAAAAGGAGGAGGTAATGCCTGGAGGGATGGTATCATGACAACAGAACAGATACAACACTACCTCTCCACATCTCAAAAAAGGAAAAGGTAATGCTTGGGAGGATGGCAGCATGACAACAGAGCAGGTACTACACTACACTATGCCCCTTGAATTGACAACATGACAACAGAACAGATACTACACTACCTTCACACCCTTCAAAAAATGAGGAGGTAATGCCTAGGAGGATGGTATCATGACAACAGAACAGATACTACACTACCCTCACACCCACACACTTTAAAAAATGAGGAGTTAATGCGTGGGAGCATGGAATCATGACAACAGAACAGATACTACACTACCTCCACACCTCTCAAAAAGGAGGAGGTAATGCCTGGATGGATGGTATCATGACAACAGAACAGATACAACACTACCTCCACACATCTCAAAAAAGGAAAAGGTAATACTTGGCAGCATGACAACAAAGCAGATACTACACTACACTAAACCCCTTGAATTGAGCATTTAAAGAGTGTTCATTAGTCTGAAATAGTATATATAATACTATTTCATAATAAGTACAACAGTCTTTAATAGTATAGTTTTCGCTTCAGACAGACAGATAGACATACAGATAGATACATAATCTCCATTATTAATAGATTTGTTTCTTGATAATAATTAGTCATTATTCATGCTTTCCTCTTCTCTAACTATCTCTCTTCCACCTCTCTCCTTTTTTCCATCACTGCTTTTTCTTTCTCACTCTCTCTTCCCCTTATATTTCTTCTACCTATCTTTCCTCATTCTTTCACTGCTTCTCTTATTAATCGCTCTTTAATTATATCATGCCACCATAAAGGATCTCTTCCCCTCTCTCTTTCTAGTGTATTGGATGACGTCATCCTTTTGTGACGTCATCCACTGTACACAGATACAAACGAGATAACAATCAAGTAAGAACCACATAGATTTATACGTAGGTATATAAGATATATTAATCGTGGTAACCACAACATTCTTTATGAATCTGATGAGCATGTCAAAATAGTGTAAAATGTTAAATTATTTTTGTAATTTTATACTAGCTGTATCTCTCCGGCGTTGCCCAGGATGCACTGAAGTCATTTTTTTATTTTTTTTATTTGTTTGCATATTTATCAACTCCTATTATATTCTTTAATTTAAGATGAGCTATCCGTCTTGCTGATTTTTATTTTTAGATGATTATTTAAAAAATTTTCATATTAGCAGGCGTCTGGGCCTGACTAAGTAATTTAAAAAATAAATTATAGTGAAATAGGTTATTACATTAGCAATAAAATGCTACAATAATAACAAATGAAAATTGGTTAGTCAGAAGCAAAGCTGGATTTGTCAGCTTAAATTCTATTTAAGTCTTCTGACTTTGAAAATCCGACAAGATAAATTTATATGTTATCATATGATGCCTAGTTTGTGTTCTTTTATTTTGTATCTAGGAGTTTTCTCCTCATCTGACATACTGAAGAAAGTGATACTGCAGAGTCTTATTTGAGTCTGACTTTGAAAATCTGACAAGATAACTTTATATATTAGATTTTTAATTGAGTCTTCATTATATTTTATATTCTCAGTCCAGGAAAATGTGACTGAATTATTTTGGCTTTTTTCTTATCTATCACCCTGTATCTATATGTTAACAGTGGTTACCACAACCTTCTCTATAAATCTAATGAACATGTCAGAATAGTGTAACATATTGAATTGTCTTTTTATTCGCTATTTTTAATTCATTGTATTTTATGTTCTCAGTTCACTAAAATCTGACGGAATTATGTTGGATTTTTTCCATTTTCGTTCATTTAATTTTGTCACTTTTTTCATGTGTTCTTTTATTTTCATCTAGGAGTTCTCTCCTCATCTGTCATACCGGAGAAGTTCTAATATATAAAACCTATCATCATCATTATTTTCTTCCAATAAAAATATATCCCCTCATTTTTTTTTTCAAATCGATTGTACACTTTCGCTGCACAGTACAACGCAATTGTATACCTGCCAACGCTGGCAGGAAGTTATTTATTTGTCAAATGAAACTCTTAAATATGGACATTATCACAGTGTAAGCATATCTAAAGTGCTCTATAGCATTGTACAATTGTCACACACACACACACACAAACACACATACCTTTTCCTTTCATTGTCTGCCTTTCACGACTGGAGAGTTCTCCGCAGAATGATTGAGGAGTCAGTAAACAAACGGAGAGACTGAGGTCAGCGATGAAATTGGACAGAACTTAAATGCCTTCCATAAGCAAATCCCCTTTTGCCAACATTTTCACAACGCTATTGACCCAAGAGGAGATTGTTTTTTTTTCAGATTGTCCAGGCTTAAGAATTCCCATAATACTTTGGAATGAGGTGTTGAGGAAGATCTAATGATGCAAGGATGTTGGTCCGTGAACCTTGACCGTCTTTCAAGTAGAATCATTCATATTCTGCAAGTTCCAAAGAAAACTAAGAATTCTTGTAACGATTTTCCTTATTGAAATGACCTCATCGATTGATATGCGGGTTATCTGACCTAAATAATGCTTGGATATTGTTTTTTTCCCTTCAATTACATTCATTTAAACACACATACATCTACATGCACACATGTATATCTGTATCTATCTGTCTATATGTTTATTAGAGTGGCAGATGTCTATACATATATAATATTTTGTGTGTATTTAGGCAACATTCTTTCATTTAAGCAAACATTGTTAAAATAACAGAACTCCTTTGGTTAATTATATTTTTTTTAAATTATTTTTATTTTTCTAATGATCTTTTTAGTGTTAAAATCAAAAAAATTAATGTATGTTCCATATGTATCATGAACGTTTTCGATTCTTTGCCAAATCATCTTCAGGTAACAAACCCAATATATATATATATTTATTTTGGTACAGAAAAATTAGTACAACATTCGTACCGTCGGTTTCAATCACAGAAGGACTTAGCCATCCGGCTCTCTTCAGCTTCTGTTGTCATCTGTTTCGGAAATGTGAAATCACATGTCACTCTCGTTTGAACGCGTTATTTGCTTAGAGTGTTATGTATGTTTGTTTATATTTAGTGTAAGGAAGGTTTAATAACGTTTGAAAAAAAAGGGTAGGGTGAAAAGTAACAGTTGAGATTTAAACCGGAGAAGATTTGAAGAGATATAAAAAGATAAAAAAATAAAAAAATATTTCTATATAAATCCCGTGAGCCAATAATTTATGAGTAGCGTATATTTGGCCGTTACTGTTTTGGGATTTAATAATGTGTCTTCTAAAGGAATTAGAGAGAGAAAATGGGTTTAAGGATTATACTTATGAAGAGATGAAAAGGTTAAAGGAACAAAATTAAATTCAAATTTAAATCCTGGATTAAAGGACTTTAAATCACTCACAAAGGAATTTAAATAAAGATATCATCCGGACTATCTAAGGGCAGTAACTCTGCAGGGTTTTTGAATTATTTGTATTCGGGATGTAACATTATTAACTAAGGTATATATATTATATATATATGTATATACACACAGTTTTTGTGAAATGGTGTGAATCTTTTCTTCCTAACATTTGATGTGGTTTATGTTAAATAAAAAATATTTCATACCATAGCTCTAGCCTCACTCTATTGAGCTATTACGATTGCTTTATATTATAAAATGTAAATTTTAAATATAAACGCTTTAAATATAAATACATAAATATAACCATAGAAGCGATATAAAAAATAACAATTCCCTAAATTCACTATTTTCTAATGCATTACATCATTATCATACTGTTAGCTTTAAACAAGCTTGGCTCATTAAATTTATTTGAAATATATCCTGCCAAAAACATCTTGACTCAGCACTCACTATAAATTCTGACACAATTAAACAACGTAATGACTTCTACAATTTATCTCCTTTAATCAGCAAATTGATACCAACCGAACAGAACTTGAATTTAAATCCAGTCTAGATATTTCACACCACATTTCTAACAAAACTTTCTACATAACATCGATATTAAAAAACAACAAACAAAAACAAAAATACACATTCATTCTACTTCATAAATGCACCACATATATTGAATTCTAATGTCTACGTTTCATTTGAAAAAAACAAGCAAACAACAAAAACATTATTTTCGCGTCATAGACTCACCACATATTTTCAAATATTAACTACTATGTTTTTCATCAAATCACTCACTTTGAGAAAGTCTTGAAATAAAGACGAAACGTTCATGAACGTCTAAGCAATGTTCGGTTTTCCGTTTTCATATATATATATATATATATATATATATATATATATATATATATATATATATATATATACAGGGTGGGCCAAAATAAGGGTCCTATCTTTAAATTTGAATAACTTGAATTTGAATAACTTCCACAAAATAAAAGTTAAACTCACCAAACTTTATGTGTGTGTAGACTGACCCTTCCGAGATTTTTTGAAATAAACAAAACAAATTTTAGCCGAAAAACACTTCTTAAAACTTACAAAAACTAAAGTATTGTTTTTTACACGGTTTTGAGTTTTTTAAGCAAAAATAATGTTTTCTAAATGAGGGTACGTTCCTTAGGGCTAATACGGCTCATGCTTGCTTCGGAAGGGGTCCTTTACTTATTCTAAAAAAAAAATGTAAAAAATCAATAAATAAAAAAGTTATGAATTTTTAAAAATAGGACCCTTATTTTTGCCCACCCTGTATATATATATATATATATATATATATATATATATATATATATATATATATATATATGTGTGTGTATCTTGGCAGCATTTTTTCTTTTATACAAGTATCATTAAAAATAACGGACATCTTGTGTCTGGTTATTTTTTCTAAGATCCTTTCCGTTTTTCTGATTAGGTTCTTAGTTTCAGACGGAAACTGGCTGATAAAATTGCCATAGCTTCCCAAAGCGCTTTCGGACCCTTCCAGGTCATCGTCAGTGGAGCAATGTTAACCAGACATAGACCTAGGAGTCCTTTATTTTCCCGCCTAAATAGAATATATATTCACTCCTAGGTCTATACCTGGTAAACATTGCTCCACTGACGATGGACCTGGAAGGGTCCAAAAGCGCTTTGGGAAGCTATGGCAATTTTATCAGCCAGTTTCCGTCTGAAACTAAGAACCTAATCAGAAAAACGGAAAGGATCTGAGAAAAAATAACCAGACACAAGATGTCCGTTATTTTTAATGATACTTGTATATATATATATATATATATATATATATATATATATATATATATATATATATATATATATATATATATATGTTCAAATTTAAATCAATTAGAAAACTATTTTTGCGTTAACTACGAAAATCAATTGTCAACTTGCAAACACCATAATCCCAATATTTAGTGAGATAGAGCTAAGTATATATATATATATATATATATATATATATATATATATATATATATATATATGTGTGTGTGTGCGTGTGTGTATGTGCGTGTATTTTTGAGGATCACCAAGGTATTAGGTGTTTACAGCTGTTTCCAGCCAATATTTATTTTAAGTCATACAATGCAACATAATTTCTTTTAAATTTTAATCAGAATGGCATTTCGTATGTACCCAGAAAAAAGAACAATGTCCGAAAAAAGTTCAATCTCTACCATAAATAAAACAAAATCACAACAATATCTGTCACTCTCTCTCTATATATATAGTAGACGTAGGGTGAGGGAGGAGGCGAAAGAAATAGATAGATAGCTAAGAGAGAGTTTGTTCAGTTAATTATAAATTAAGACTAATTAAACAATTAAAACAGTTTTCCAAACATAACGCAATCCATAACTAAAATATTGTTTAGCATGTACATTGAGTTATTAAAGAGCATAGGAAACAAGCCTTAGTGTTACACACGTTGATTAGCTCACATATAGTATAATAATAGATATCTCTTTATGTATACATATCCATCTCTCGCTCTCTCTCTCTCTCTCTCTCTCTGTCTATATATATATATGTAAATAATGTTGTTTAAATAACTGTTTTAATGATGTCTAAACAACTGTCTTTTCCTTGAATCATTTTTAATGGCTGTCGACGTTAGAGTGTTTTTTATGGAACTTTGACTGAATGGTATTATCAACACGGTTTCTTATAGATCATCTCAAACTCAATAGTTTGAGATGATCTATAAGAAACCGTGTTGATAATACCATTTCTATTTTACTCTACGTTTCTGGGCTTTTTTTTCGGTTTTTACAACACCCACTAATGAGTCCTATTCAACATATACTCTTTTTTTTCCTAATAAACAAGAACAAAATCTGATTAAATACGGACGAAACGGCTGTTTGGGCTGATATATTTTAATATATGAAAATAAAAATAAAAAATATTTTCAGAAAAAACATCGGATTTTATTATATATATATATATATATATATATATATATACATATATATATACATATATATATATATATATATATATATATATATATATATATATATATATAGTCTAAAGAAGCTTTGAGTCATTAAAAAAAAAAAAAAAAAGAAAAAAAAAAAAAGTAAAATGCAGTTTAAGTTCCCAGACAAACTAACTAAATCCAAGATATTGCAGACTTAACATTCGTTGGAAAATTAATAAATGTAAAAATATATGTAAAATAAAAAAAAAGAAAAAAAAAGGGGGGGTTAATTATCTAAGAGTGAAACAAAAACAGGAGACCTTAAGCGTTTAATATTAACACTGGGATCATCAGCTGTTTATATATATATATATATATATATATATATATATATATATATATATATATATATATATATATATATATTAGGGATTAATGTAGTCTGCTTGAAGCATTGTTTAATGTGTATATAAAGGCACATTAGAAGGCAATACAATGTAACGGATAGACGCACACTGAAGCAAATTAAGACATAATGTTGGAATGAGTAAACAGTTTCCACTTTTATATTAATACGATAGAAATATATATATATATATATATATATATATATATATATATATATATATATATATATATATATAGTCTCGGAAGTTTCTCAACCATTAAAACTATATAAAAAAAAATATATATATATTAAAAAAATATATTAAAAAAAACAAAAAAAACTTATAGTCTCAAGTCTTCCAGTAGAAAATCACTCATGTAAGTCAATTTATTTTTTACAGTTATTATATTAGTTAGTTTCTAACACTATTTTAAGGGATCATCAGTTGTTTACCATGAAAAACTGTTTCGGGAATTTATATATATATATGTACATTTCATATATTATATAATGATCCTACTTACGTCAGGGTGATCTGATAGAAGTTCTGTATAATGATATTTCGGGAAAATTTCCTTTCGTCAGATGTGTGTTCAAACTTAATTCAAGCGTTTGAATTTTTGTGTGCATAATTTAATACGGAGTTACTTTTAAATGTATTTCTGATTAATGTTAAGTAAGCTAAGTTATATGTATAAACGCATATTAAAAAAATTAAAAAAATTATATGATTTTATAGATAACATTATTTTATATTTTGTGACATGTTAGGAACGCAGAATGTCTTTTATTACTTTTGACGAAGTGTCTCTGAACATTCCCACTTCAATAGAATCGTCGGAAACAACAAACATAATTATTATAGTCTCGACAAAAATAGAGTTCATTAGAGTAAGAAGTTGTGCGTCAGTATTATATATACAGTATTGTGTTGTATTATTGATTTAAATAACAGTAACCCGTTTTGATGGTAATATAGGAGTGATAAATGAAAATAACTTTCACATTTATTAATTTAGATTATTGCCACAAATCTCTAATTTAAAGGACATTGTGCCATTTGCTTGTAAAAGGTGTACTGTATTGACTCGGGTCAGTTTTTACTTTGAGAAGTTCATTTTTATGTTATATGTATATATATATATATATATATATATATATATATTACTCTCTCTCTCTATATATATATATATATATATTACTCTCTCTCTCTCTATATATATATATATATATATTACTCTCTCTCTCTCTCTATATATATATATATATATATATATATATATATATTACTCTCTCTCTCTCTCTCTATATATATATATATATATATATTACTCTCTCTCTCTCTATATATATATATATATATTACTCTCTCTCTCTCTATATATATATATATATATATATATATATATATATATATATATATATATATATATATATATATATTCACTCACAGGTTGAGATATAGACATACATAATATTTTTACACATATATCTATGCACATATATATTTACATAAATATGAATATTCACCGAAATATATTTAATATAAATGCATCGACATAAACGATTGCTAACATTTGTGTGAAGTTATGCCATGAAGCCTTATCTCGAATATCTAATGAACATTCGAAGTCGGTGGTTTTATTCCAATTCTATACATATTTTATTTTTCTGTTGCTCTATCATCATAATGTATAGATGCCATTCAGTTATTGTTTATCGATCTGCTTATTTTGTATTTAAATGAAGCAACTAATGGTGTGAATAATCGATGTGTGTGTACTGAGGTTTCATGAAACTTCCGTAGTTAGGATATTAGGTTAGGTTATGTGCATACGCCAGAGAGCTTCGTCACATGTTTTAGAACAAAATTCTACCACACATCACGGTTTTTCGACTATGGGTCGATTGTTTTGTCGGCGCATGTGTGGTTTAGCTAAATTCTTAATTTTCTTCTTTTTTTTACTTTCTAGAATCAGCTTGTTATCAAATGATCCTTGCATTAGGAAGGATCTAATTATATTAAATATTCGTCCAGTAATACCATATGAGTGAATTTTTAGGAGGAGCCCTTTATGCCAGACCTTATTAAAGGATTTGGATATATCAAGCGCTTCCACCCTAGCTTCGCCTGCCTTGTCCAGTGTATTATATATGCGTTCAGAGATGACCGTTGCTTATCTAAATCTATACTGACGGTCAGAAAGAAGTTTAGCATTAATGAGGTGCCGGATTGTCTTTAGATATATTAAGGATTCAAAGAGTTTAGCAAAGATTGGGAGTAGACTGATTGGGTGGTAGTTCTGAGGGTCAGTTCTATTGTTGGATAATGGCCCTATGGGAATGGACATATCTGTTGGAAATCGTTGGTTTGACTTGCACGAATTAGCGCGGGTGCAGTCGAGTGCAGAATAGGGCCTGTTCTCACAGTCAAAGTTAACAGACGTGACAGGGTTGCCGTGTGACGAGATCCCAGATCACGGGTCAGTGTACACCTGCGAGAGGCTGTAGCGCCACAGGCCCTTGCGTGGGAAACAGAAGGATCCATGACGTCACTTGTTCGTTGTAAGAAGCGAGTTTCGTCAGTCTGGGTTTTGGAGGCAAACCGATGAGATGTGATTGTTACCATGTAATTTACAACAGATAAGGGAAATATTTCCCTGAGAAAATACAGGCGAGAGATATCTTTCTCCCCCTCTATGAATGGTTAAGAAAATAATTAAGTAACTACGATAAAGTAGTGATTTGCTCTCTCTCTCTCTCACTCTCTCTTCCTCTCTCTCTCTTTCTCTCGACGTAGTGAATGGCTCAGGGCGATAAATAACAACGCTTGTAATAAAAAGAATTGAAAGTTAAGAGGATTGTTTGTCTTCGGAGTGCATCATGGGGCTTTTGTTGCAGACAACGGACGGCGTGGTTCACGGCAGGAAGGAAAGAATAAAGAATTCATCCACTAGACGACATCGACATGGCAAGGGAGAAATCTAAAGGTATGCAAACAACATATGAACTATGTCATTTATGATGTTTTAAAAATGACGAGAATTAAATGTGAACTGCCACGGCCCTTTCAGGGACGAGTATAGTAAACGAGTACCACCATGCCCCATATCGGGAAGAGTGTACGAAACGCATACTACCGCAGTCCAAGGAGGAGTAGAACCATGCTACACTATCTCCAGAATTCTTGAAGACTGGTACCACAGAGGCAATTTTCCAGCTATCAAGGAAGCAAGATTCAGCTAGGTATTTGTTGTAGAGTTTGGAGAGGACAGGGGCCAGTTCAACAGAGTATTTCTTTATTACTATTACTGGTATAATATCAGGCCGACAAGCTTTAGAGGTGTCAAGGTTTTTTATGATGTCCCTGACCTGAGATAGGGTGATGACCTGGTTTTCAAGTGTGGCTTCAGTCCGCAATGAGAATTTAGGGAGGGGATGGTTTGCAGAGTCCAAAGTGGAGTTTAAGGCGAAACGCTGGGCAAGTAGTTCAGCCTTATCAGTTGTCATGCAAACGACATCATTGTGGTTTGATAGCTAGGGAATTGTTGATTGTCCATTGTTCACCACACTATTGTAGGTTTTCAAGAAATCGCGAGTACCTAGTTTCTATGACTGAATGTGTTTTTTGGTTATCTCTGTATACCTTCTCTTTGCTTCATCTATCACTACTTTACAATTATTTCTTGACTTTATGAATTTCTGTCTATTCGGATTGACTGATGGCGGCCGAATTGTTGAACTGCTTGCTGTCTCTTAGCAATAGCAGCTGCCCATTCCGAGGTGAACCATTGAGGAGAGTGAGGTTTGCTTAAGAATTTTCGCATGGAGACATAAGTTTCAATGCCTGCTTTGACAAATTAGCACACTGATAAGCTTTTGAACGAGTTTTTAGGGTTATATAAATCATTACCACAATGTGATCAGCATTCCTGAGCGGGCTATCGGCATTCGTCACACAAGCCTCGGGCAGTGAGCTCAACAGGTCGAGAAGTGAGGCTTGCTGATCCACACGATCAGGGAAGCGGGTCGGGAAAGTTACAGTCTGTGAGAGGGAGTGAGCTAAGGAGAAATTAAACGTAGAGTTATCAGCTGCATCAATAAAGCTGGAGAATCCCAGCCAGTCACAGTGATGTGCATTAAAATCCCCAAATACATGTATTTGGGCATTCGAGTCGAGTGAGAGTGCGCTATCTATGCTTTCAGTGACAAAGTTAAGCAGGGTACAGTCCTGGGTCGAAGGAGAACGGTATAAGAAATTTAAGTAACTAACGCTGTGATGTAAGGTCAATCTAAAGCACATGTAGGCTTGGTCATCTGATTCTAACCTATGTTCTCTAGTCAAGGGGAGGATGTTCCAAACATAAACTCCTAGCCGTTGCATATGTTTGTCAGAGTCTTTATGTTAGTGTGGGAGGTAATCAGTCATGTCAAAGTCTTGAATCTTTATTCCAATTTTTATCAAAACTTATTATATAATTTTGATTCTAGAAAATATGTACAATTTAGAGCTTAAGCTTAAAGGGTCACAACAAGAAAATGAAATTCAAGGAATTTTGCTTAATTGGTGTTTAATGACTATGGATCAAATTTAGTGCAAATCTGAAATATTTCAATTTTAAAATGGAAGTTTGTGTCTGTATTATGCCCCCTGAAACCGTTTAAAATACTCCAAAGAAACTGAAATTTGAGAGGATATTTATTAATTGATGTCTAATACCTATGATTACAATGTCACAAAAATCGGAGGTATCAGAATTTTCGGTTCTTCTGCAGTTTACGGACCGTATTGAAATCGACGTTTCGTCGGCATATTCCGTCAGGTTACGTAAACCGCCACAAGATGCCAAACGAAAACTTTGTGATTTTTTTGACCAAGACGCTATTAAACTTTAAAAATTAAGGAAAAAACATTTGAATAGAGAAGAAAAAAGTTATCATATAGTATTTTCAATGAAAAAATATTTATTTTTTTGTTACAAAGAAAATATCATGAAAAATTAATGAGAAAATATGTATTTTTTGATGAACATTCTATCATACGTGAAAAATTAAGGAAAACTATTCAAATCAAGAAAACAGTCATCATATGGTATTTTTCACATTTTTTTTTTTTAACAAAGAAAATATAATGTAACAACTGTTAGCCAAAAAAAAGTTTTTTTTTAATGATTTCTTATTTTTATGTGTTTTTTGCTACTCCTTGTCAACCCTACTGACTAGGTTAGGGTTAAGGTAGGGTTAGCTTAGGGTTAGGGTTATGGTTAGGTTGTTTTTTTGTAGGGTTAAAAATGAAAAAAAAAATGTTTCTTGCATTGTTTTTTTATACAGTTCAAAATTTTTGTTTTCACTTTCCAAAGTGCGGGAGATTTTCTGTAGTCGTCAGCACAGACGACAACAAAGAACGAGAAAAAGAAGAAGAAGAAGAAGAAGAAGAAGGGGTAGAGGAAGTGGAAGTAATGTGTTCGACAGCATACGATTCAGCAATTTGTGCTAATATGGAGACGAAAAGATTGGTTCGGGATTTCTGTCTCCACATAAAAACGCCAATAATTTTTTCAGGAGATTGAAGTATCTATCCTAACTCGATGAAATTCATGATGACTTTAATCAATTTTCTTTACTTGTTGAATTTTACGTAATATTTACTTCATTATTGCCAGTTGTCATCTGTTGCAATCTGATTGGCCAAACGTTTCGGCATCTTCCGGAGGTTTATGTAACTTGCTGAAATATGCCGACGAAACATCGGTTTCAGCACAGTTTGTAAACTGCAGAAGTAGCGAATATTCATTAAGGGTTTAAACCATATCTTTGCCCCCTTTGAATAAAAGTAAACTAAATTAATTATAGTCCATCTTACTCACCTTTTCGCATAACAGCTCTGTTCCTAAATTCCTAATGATCAGTTAATTAGTTTAGTAGTGAATCCTGTACATTACAAATATGTACATATATACACATACCTAACTATATACAAGTAGAGATAAACTGATGATTGCTACATTTTCATTGTGTTTTTATTTCAAAACATGCCACTAAATCCCCACTGCGAATCATCACCAGAACAGGATCTGCATTTAATGCAGGTGCACCAAAAGACCATGCATCAACATAATGATGCACACTTAGCAGGTTTGGCTGAAAGTCATTGATATTACACTTCTGCTTTAACCTAAAGGAATTTCGGCACAGAGTATGAGATCTTGTTTGGGAAAAAAGACATTAGATGGGACCCATCATTTGAATATTCACTTGACTTACTCAACTTGACTTCTTTGCATACTCCAGAGCTTCACGAATTGCTTAAAAACAAAATTCTATCACTTATAACAAGCTTGAAGCAGTCTTTCAGCATGCCAGTCTCAACCCTTATCTGGTTGAGAGAGCAATTTATTTCAATTGGGGCAACGTGAGGATCCCAGCATTGGCGATGAAAGTCGAGAATCTTAGTTTTAGATGTATTAAAAGTAACCAGCCACCTTTTCCCCATTGCACTATGTGATCCAGGCCGGAAGAGAGAGAAAAACAAAGATCTTGATAATTAATGCTCTTCGAAGTGTTGCCATAGATGGTTGCATCATCTGTATAAATGTCAAATAATGATCTTAGAATGTCATTTGGGAGATTATTGATGAAGATCAGGAAGAGGGTTTGGTCCAGAATAGATCCTTGAGGCATGCCAGCATTGATACTATGTGCTTCAGACTTCTGTCCATCAACAACTATTTTTATAGATCTATCAGAGAGAAAATATTTGATGGTTGAGAAGACATTTCCAGATATTTCATAGCGAGCTAGCTTGTGAAGCAAACTTTTGTGGCAAATCCTATCAAAGGCCTTTGATATGTCAATTGCCTTACATAGCTGGAGTCTGGTAGCTAAGAAAACATGTGTAGAACATATTGTTAATGGGTCTGTTAATATTAAGCCTCTTTCTGATATCTGCATTTCTTAGTCTATCTTTCAAAGTTACTCCAAGAATAGATCTTGAATATTTCATTTCAAAGACATTCAGCTTCTTACGCTCTGCCAGTATAGTTCATGTTTGACTTGCATATACAGAAATAAGAACTACCAATGCATTGTAAAGTCTTAACTTCAGAGGCGTTGATATGCTATTCCTGCTGCATATCTTTTCTTTTAGACATTCATTGGAATCGGTTGTCCTCAATAAGGAATCACCAATTATTTGGATCATTTGGACTACTATTTTCATCTTGGTTGTGATTTTAACAACATTTTGGCTGATGTAACTTCTGACCTTCTTTGGATGCATCTTTGCGAACTTGGAAATCGTAATGTTGAACTAAGGAACCTATACAGAATTTTAAACTGAAACCTTTATTTAACCACTAGGGTAGAGTTTTCTCGTTCCGCCAGCCATGACCAGGAAGAAGTGTTCATTTTTGTGTTATTTTTTATTATTATCGCCTGCAGTAAGTATTGAATCTTCAACCTCCAGAAAACTGTCACTTAGAATTGATTGTTAATCAACGCCTTTAAGCATTATCCCACTGTTCCATATTGACACGTGGCACAACAGATAGAGGTGATAATTAACAATCAGTTCTAAATAACTGTCTTCTGGAGGTTGAGTGTTCAATCCTTACTACAGGTGCTAATAACTAAGAATAGTATAACATGGCTGATAGACTCTTCCTATGAGTCGACAGCAGTGGGTTAGTAATACTAGAAGTTTCCTGAACTTATTTTATCAACATTTCACTCTTCCTATCACACCAGCATCAGCTCCGCCCTGTGCTCCAAATGGTATTTTCATCTTATAGATAAATTCAGCATTGCAAAGGCCTCAGCTTAATGGGAAAAGTTTCACTGTATGACAAATTTTCAAGGATTCTACGTCACCAGTTTTTTTTCATGTTGGGCTCAATGATTTGGAAGTTAGGAAAAGCTCTTTAGACGCTGTTGAATGTTATTGCTTGTGTTGGATAATGTCCCTGTGAGAACGGACGCATCTTGAGGTGGACGTATCTGTGTTGGAAATCGTTTGGTTTGGCTTGCGCGATTTAGTGCGGGTGAACCCGTACAGTCGAGTGAAGAATAGGGCTGTTCTCACGGTTGGAGCTCACAGACGTGGAAGGCCACCATTTTGATGAGACTTTTTAGGTCGAGAGTTCAAAGGAGTCAGGCTGTGACGAATGCACCTGCGCATGGGGGGTTCTGTGACGTCACGGGCTTTTGCGTGAGAAGCAGAGTTTTTGCGAGTCTTGGTTTTGGAGGCGAGCCGAATGGACGTGTTTCTCTATGTAGTCTTCAACATGATTAGGGGAATTAAATTCCCTAAGAAAATACAGGCGTGAGATCTCTTTTCCCCCTCCTCGAATGGCTAAGGACTTAATTAGGAAGTAACTACGATAAAGCAGTAATTTGGTCTCTCCCTCGACGTTAGTGAATATCTCCAAGCCGACGGATAACTAACGCCTGAAATAAAACAGAATTAAAAATTTAAAAGATTTTTTGTCTCCTGAGTCGGTCATGAAGCTTTTTATTGTAGCGGCGATGTTCACGGCAGAAAGAAAGAAGAAAGAATTCAACCACTAGACGACACAGCCCTCCACGCGACGAAGAAGATAAGGTACGAGAAATTAAAGGTATGCAACATATACAATTTTTTGTGTTAAAAATGACGAGTTGTTTAAACGAGAACTACCACGGCCGATTCCCGGACGCTATGCAACACTTGCAAAAAGGCGTCATACCAGTTTTCAAGCTTCAGTGTCCAAAAAAGTGTAGCTCCCTATTTACTTATCATCATACAGAGTTAAACACAAGGTCGGTTTTTGTCCAGTTCCCTAAAAAAGGGACACTCTCAATTGGGAGAAAAATAAAAATTTCTCTGTCTAAAAGGATTTCTTCTTTACTGACAGAGGATAGAAAAGATAAGGTGTAGTGTCAGAATAGATACTACACTTTTCTCTTAACCAACAAGGTAGTCTTCGGAGATGGTTTCTGAGAGATTATTATGTAAGTTCAGTTCTTTATGCAAATATAACAGTTTCTGGTATATTACCCTGCCATATCTATTTTTCCCTAGAAATGGTACATTAAAATCCATAATGTTATAATTTTTATTTTCCCAAAAAATAAAATATTTTGTTTACAACATGACATAACAGTTTTCAAGGTTCAGAGTCCCCAAAAATATAAGCATGCCATAGGATAGATGTGTATTATATAGGTATTATTCAAATCTTCAAAAACATTTTAACGCCTCTGTACTCATCTGTGAAAGCTACGTCATACTTACATATGGATATCCTTAAGCAAATCTACTTAGAAATTAATATAGACTCATCTGGAGACGGACTTGATAGTTAATTAGATATGCTCAAATATTTCTGGCTGTTCCTTTCAAATTATATCTGATAATTGAAATTTATTATATATGTAATATTCTTTTATATATATATATATATATATATATATATATATATATATATATATATATATGCACATACACACACTTACTTAGATGGTAAAAAGATATAAGTAATGAATTAGGCAAATTCCATAACCAATGAAGGAAATGTAAAAATCAAACAAATTGATTTTGTGCAGGTAATTATTGAAGGAAATCTTTGATTATAAAGTTAAAATAAATTGCTATGACACTTTGACCACACCTTTTAATGAGATTATATATTTATATATAAATTGCGTACAGATGTATGTGTATATATGTATATATGGGTGTGAATGCGAGCGTATTTCTATGCATGTACTTGTATGCATAAGTAAATGATGGCTTGCATAATTACCTGTCGTGGTCAGGGTAATAGAAGGAATAAATGTTACAGATGAAACATCGGAAACATTTACATAAAAATAAAAAAGTGGAGGAATGAAACAGTTATATATTTCAAGAAAAATATAGAAATTGCACTTAACTTGTAAATTAAATTCAACTCTGTTTAATTTGGGGCAAGAATATTTCAGCATATCCCTATATATTTGCCTCCCCACGAAAGAAAAGTTAGACACAAAGTCGATTTTTTATGTGGGGGATATCCAACAGCCACAAAAGGAGCACTTTTGGTGAGACAAAAATAAAATGTGTCTTCAGTCAAGAAGTATCTCTCCTCCTCTGAATGAGAACAGAACAGATACCATACTTTGAATTATTTATTTGCAGAAAATATTTACAAAATTACATTAAAAAAGAATTAGGCACAAGGCCATCAAAGGTGTGGAGAATGGGGTTCGTTGGTCATCCTTGATCTAAAATAATATAGTTGTCTATCCTATGCAACTCTGAAGTTGTTCCAAAATGTAAGAAAATACCACTTCAAGATCAAAAACTAGCCAACGATAAGTGTTATATGGATGGATTCCGACCCAGAAAACAGTAATTCTTCCCCCCGTGTCAGAAACATCGCTCATGGAATGTGAGGATTAAAGGACAAAATCAGAGGCAAGAGTTACAAAGCTGCCGAAAGTAAACCTAAGGTCCACTTTCTACTCTCTCTTTCTATTATTATTATTATTATTATTATTATTAGTAGTAGTAGTAGTAGTAGTAGTAGTAGTAGTAGTAGTAGTAGTAGTAGCGTTCATTGTTACTACAATATATTGTTTATTCGTAAAATTCGTTTTGATGATTCTAAATTTTTAGTTATATGGGGTGATAGCTCAAGTAGTTATCAACAGAAGCAAGTTTTAAACTCCATGTGGTGGGCAGCTTTTAAGATTTTGTTTCATATTTTAAAATAAAAGTTTAAAATGTAAATCTAAATCAATCTAAAATCCAAGGAAAATTTTAGCATGTATTTTGTGTGATTCAAATACATGGGGAAAAGGCCTTAGGAAAACAAAGGTTGATTAACTCAGCTTTAGTATAATAATAGATTGATATACAGCTGTCAGAAATAAAAATGAAAAATCACAAAGACGAAAAAACGCTTAGAGATTCGTAATCAGTTTTAGTCTTGCAAGTCACCTTTTGTAATTTGCCTTAAATAATATTGTTGTTGCCTGAAAAGGCAGAAAAAAAACAAGACAACAAGCAGGTTAACAAGTGTATGCATTTACAGGAAATACAGAAGTAATGTGGTGTCAGAGACTGCTTCAGGCTTAGTCATATCGACTTAGTCTTTTATCACCAATATCACTATTCATAATGTCGGGAAGAGTCCATGTAGTGATGCAATAGGGTAGATCACCATAACAAATATTTAAGGGAAAAATTCAGTAAACTGAGTCAGATGGTGAACTGAAACTTCATCAAATTTCTTGATACTTTATTCTATCTTATCTAAAAGAGATTCAAAAGCTTTGTCTTGCAAGATTACTATTAATCTTTCTATAGTTTTCCAATATGATTGGACTGTCCTTTGAACTGTCCTTTGAGGGATAATCCAATCATGAGCAATAAATCCCTCTTTAAGTATTTCCAGGAAGCTATCCGAAAGAAGACAATTTAGATTTAAGATGAATGCAGGACACCCTTCGGGCCATTTCACAATTTTCTACGTCAGCGTTTGTGTACTCTTAATCTGGCTTTTATTGTATTTATTCGCGAGTAACAATTGAAGACAAGGTAGATAAATGCTCCTTGCTTTTGGCAATGTGCGGACATGAAGGTTCCTTTCATGGAGACTTTCTTTTGCTTCTTCTGCTGTCCTCAGGTTATGTTGTCAGCTTAAACAAAAATAGAATAAAGTACAAGAAAATCTATTCAAGATGGCTATGGTTGTTTTATTTCGGTTGTTTGATTTAAGCAACTTGCTTCGTGGAGATCTTGTCTTCTCCACAGGTTATGTACAAAGCAGCCTTTCTGAAATAGAAGACAGATTTACCTTCTTGACATTCAAGGATATCAGAAGATCCAAACTAAAATACAACACCCAACAAAATGTAATATATTATGAATCCATGTAAAAAAAGCTGCAGGTAAAAAGAAATAGAGAAAAAAGAAACAGAACAATTGAACACTTTCTGTGTCCGCAGTTTACTTGCCTCCCCACGAAAGCAGAGTTAGACACAAGGTTACATTTTAATATGGAGAAAATCCTGTTTGTCACAAAGGGGCACTCTAGATTGGGGAAAAATTGCTTTAGTTTAGAAGTATTTCTCTATGAGTGACAAAGAATAGAAAAGATTAAATGTAGTATCAAAACAGATACAACACTTTGCTCCTAGCCAAAAGGCCAAAGTGTCTGTTTTCAAGAGAAAGGTTCATAGTCCAATTCTCACTTGTTTTAAGATTAATATTAGGTATAAATAAAAATCCTAACCCTAATGCTAACCCTAAATACCTAACTTAAATATTGTTGTTTGATTAGCTTACAGTGATCTAGATATTCTGTTTTATTACTTATATTGTTTATGGGAGATACAAAGTGACTCCCTCCCCCCAAAAAAATCCACCCGTGGAATCGTTAATATACACAATCCTTTCTGCAATACAACCATATTTTGTACAAATAAACTTCAGTCTATGTCTGATTTGTCCACCAAGTTTCAGTCATTAATCTCCAACAGTCTGTTTTATTGGTGTGCAATAATATGTGGTGATCTTCTTATCAGTAAAAGGTGAGATCCTGAATGGGTTTCACATTCACCGGACCTTAACTCACCTAATTTTAACATGTAGGGTTATGTCAAAGATAAGGTTAATAAAAACAATTCCAAATCCTGGTAGTGCTAAGAGAGGAGGGTGTTAGCGTTATTGACAGTTTTGCATGGTGTATCTAGATGTTTTTATAATTTATTGGTGATTAATCAAAGACTGTTAGACATTCATGACTGAAACTTGATAGATAAATCAGCTATAGACTGAATTTAATTTGTACTAAATAGTGTTGGAGTGCAGAAAGGATTGTGAATTTTATTAAACATTCCAAGCATTTATTTATGGGGGGGGGGTCAACCTATAATTATAATCTAGAGCATTTAGGGCTTTATAAAGGAACTTTTATATGTAATAAATTGTAGGAGAAAAATTCCTTGTATATTGATTCAATGTTAAATTTTATTCATAGATAATCTTTGTGATTTTGTATAGACGTGGGTAGCTGAAATTTTGTATGTCACCCAAGACTTCATTTTGAGTTGTTGGATTAAATTTCAAGTATTTGTGATTGTTTATGTTTCTGAGTTGTTTTACTGAGATTTGCAAATTTGTAACTTAGGTAAATCCATATGGCAGAGACTAAGAAAAGCATGCGGTTATGGTGGTGTGACGTGTTGAGAAAATCAGCACGTAAACAATAATAAAAAAAATGAATAGTAGGTTTGAAACGAACTCTGGAGAAAAAGGCAAATGAAAAGATGGGCTTTGAAGAATATAAACAGAAACGCATGCACGCGCGTTACATGACTTGCATAAGTGTTAGAGAGGAGCAAGGCAAGACAAATTGCAGCATGTAAGGCTACCTGCTTCTTTCTCTCTTTCTGAACGTCACCGGGAAAAACAACAGAGGGGGTGGCGAGGAGGTGTGGTCTCGGCCAGCTGCTTTATTTCTTTCCTTCTTCTTCACTCACGCCCATCAGAACTTAACGGGAGTAAGAGGGGGAGAAGGCGATTGTGTGATTTTATGAGGAGGACAGAGAAGGGAAAGAAAGAAGAAAATGAAATTGGAAGAATAAGCAGACGACTTTGGAGAGTTCCCTGTGAAATATAAGGAGGTGAGTCTTGGAGTTTGGATCGAGAAGATGTGAAAAAAAAGATGTTGGAGGATAATGAGCACTTAATGAGAAAAAGAAGGAGAGTTAAGAAAAAAACATGATTGAGAGAAAAAAAGAGAAATTGTATACAGATCAGTAAACTTTAAAAACTGTTGACAATATGAATGTGTTTTAAGCTTTACAGACGAAGTCTATCTCCATGGGAAGAAAGACTTTTCATTGTTATTCGCCTCGAGTTCATTTTTAATTACTGCTTTGTGTCTGTATTTCTTTTGCCAATTATCGCATCTCGTGTGTTTCACTGTTAAACATCTTCACAGAATTCGGGAAACTTCCCATCGAGCCAAATTCCGGCAAAATATAAATTATTAGTGTGTATACGGCACATCACATAATTGAGGTACTCATTCAGTGAGTTATTTTGTGGCTCGTCACAGGATTCCATCACATTATTTGGAGTACTCGTATTGATCCGGGTCGTCACAGTGGGAATAGTGAATAATCTTGACTAGCAAATTGTTTTGGGCACAAATGGCTTCACGATAAATGCCAAGTGTATTGTCACAAAAAATATTAAATATACAAGATAAATAAACATAGATACTGAACAAATTATTTCAACTTAGAAAAATCAGAGTTCATAACACATTTATTTGTTTATTTTATGGTTTGTTAAAGACTTAAGCCAATTCATATAAAAACTGAAATTCCTATGAATCAGTATGGCACAACTTTTGATTGGCTCGATTCTGTTGTTGGCATTGGTTTCCCCAGTTTTTCCTAGAATTAAGAATTTATGGGAGAAACCACATGAAGGTTACCAACATCCATAGTAAAAGTGGTGTTATGGAACCGACTGGATTCGAACTTGGCACACCCAAATCTTCAGTCAACATCGGTATCCACTTCAGCACCACCACCTCATAGCCAATTTAGATAAAACTACTACAAGCATTTATTTACAAAAATCACACTTCTTAAGTCACATATGATCCAAACAGCCCATAAAATTTCTCCATCTCTTCTATGCCCTAACCCAGTCTAATACGAAACCAGAAAAATAAAATATAAAATAGAAATCGAAATAACTGACACAGTAGACTTCGAATGGATAAGAGTTCTTGTGTTAGTAGATGTAGAACAGTTGAGGCAACAGGTTCAATTCACAGGGGAAGCCCAAGAAAACTATGGAAGAAAGTGATAAAATGTACCTGAGATAAAGAGGGATAAATAAAGACCTGTCCGGAGATACATTTCTTTGGAAGTCAATTGGTTCAAGCTGTCCAATGCATACCAGCATGTAAAACGGACGTTAAACCGAATATGATGAATGATGATGAAGATGGCTGTCCGTAAATGCATTAAATAAATACACATAAAAAAACAGTCAATGTCAAAAACAGATCCAGCAGAAGAAACGAAGATAAAACCAGTGTGAAAAGGAATAAGTGAGAAAGACTAGAATAGGATATTAAAAGTTGTACCTATACACCATCAACACTTCTAATTTAGTATATTTCCATGGAAGTTGCAAAAAATCTAACAGTAATAATATATACTTTTAAAATAAAAGCAGGTCAATACAATGAACTATAATATCTACAAAATTATAAATAAATGAAAAAGATATATATATATATATATATATATATATATATATATATATATATATATATATATAATAGTAAAAAAAATCTGATAATTTTGATGGCTCGGTTAGTTATTTGCACATTGAATGATTTAGATAGTGGGATGAACGCAGCAGCATGAGAGGAGGAGAGTAAGAGGATGACGTAGATAAATAAATGGCATAAATAAAGAAGAAAGGAAAAATGAGAGGAACAACATTGTATATTTGTCAGTGAAGGGTCAATGAAATGAAGAAGGGTTGAAAAAAGGTAGTAGTAGTAGTAATAATAATAGTAGTAGTAGCAGCAGCAGCGGCATAAAAATAGAGTAAGAGGATGACATTAATAAATAAACAAAGTAAATAAAGATTAAAAAGAAATTCGAAGAGAAGGAGAGCAACAGGAAAGAGAATAAATAGAGGAAGTTGACAATAAAAACATGTACAATGTACCAACGATGACCCAATGGGTCATGGGTCGTCTTGTGTATTTTGTTAAAACATGGATAAAAATGCTCTAAAACTCTACAATCAACTAAGCATAGTCCTAACCAATATCGAATTTATTATTGTTCAAGACTTTTGTTTTTGTCAGAATTATCAAAAATATTCACGAGCAGTGAGAAAAAAAGTTACTGCCATTTTTCTTTTTCAAATTATTACAGATTGGGGAAGAGAGAGGGCATAGGTTTGTAGTGCCGGAATTGCAAAAAGCTGCTTATTTTGTTGAAGAACTCCATTATCATGTTGGTGAGTCAAGCTTATGACTCAAAGTTATCTTTATGTGAAAGGTTCACAAATATCCCTATCTACTCTCTCTGCCTCCCCCCCTCTCTCTCTCTCTCTCTCTCTTATCGGATATCTTTCATTGAACGTGTTAACGCAAATATATTATATATTATGTGATAACAATACAAAACAGCAGACTCTCAAAATAACATGGAGTATGGTTCACACTTAACAATATAACTAAGCAAACATTATCTTTCAAACATACACACACACATACAACGATTGCTTCTTCTTGACAGTTGTTTGCCATCTCTTAAATTAGTTGCTGTGCAGTCGTGCACACGTAGGTGGCTCTTTAACCCAGCTTAATTCTTACATAGACGTTCACATATGTGACACAAAAACTTTCCTTCTGGTAAGGGTGCTTGCACGTTAGCTTCTCATTTTTGTTCGTTTTACTTCAGTAAAAGTTCTCAGAAATCAAAAGGGTCCTTCCTGGAGGTAATACTTGATCTCTCTATGAGATACATAGATATCTGAGTCTTCAAGTAAAGTTCTCCTGTACCTCTCAAACGTTGAGTTAGTAAAGAAGTGAAGAACATTAATTTTCCTCTCCCCCATTGATCAGTTAACTATGTTATAGTATATCTTTCTTGTAGTCTCTTGATCTTACCGGATTCCAGGACAGGGATTCATTTAGTCTGGTGGAGTATCCAGCTTAGTGCTGTTACTAGATGCAACATCACTTGAGAAGGTGCACCATTCCTCGTATAAGCCAGTATGTAGCCATACCGAGGTGATCTTATTTGGGCTTCGGATACTACGTTATTTTGAATATTTGGTCAGGGTTTACTTGTATGGTGAAGTATCCTCATGTCAGGTTGTCCTAACAAACCCTTGTACAGAGACACCGAAGGCACTCGAGGATGGTGTCAAGTAGGTAATTCAAACCTTTCAACTTAGCTTCATTATGCATCTTAGAATGTCTTGTCAAGCCGCTTTTAGATTTGTAGACTAAACCACAAATATGACAACTTAGCACTGGAGGTTGTGCTGATATAGCTTCCTCATAAAACTGTTGATCCTATCTTTGGTTGTGTCACAAGGAATTCGCGTTCATATTTTTTTTTTCTCTCTCCATCTTTTTTTTGTTGTTGTTCCTTTTTTTAAAAATCTTTTTGCTCTTTCATAGTCAGAGGGTAGGAAAAAAACAACAATTGTTTTAGACAGGGGGGAGATTTGTGGGGGGTGTAGAAGTTTATTGGTCTTTTGATAAGAACTGTGTGTGTTTTCTATATACTAATATATTCTATATATTATATTGTTTGTTTATTTGTGTGTGTACTATATATTCATACACACACTACAATGTGTGTGTGTGTGTGTGTGAAGGAAGAGTTATGTTATGACAGAAGAAATCTATCACATACAATGCACTTCAGTTTCTGTTGTATATTCTCTGACACTATACTTTCATCCTGCTTTCTTAAAACATGCTTTAATACAGCATAATCTACACACCACTCTTGAAAATCCTTACATCTTTCCTTGATATTTTTTCTTTCTGCCAATTGTTATCTACATCCATCTCAAGTAGTTTCCCAGGGCATCTTTAAAGCTTTTTCTTGGTTTGTCTTGTGGTCTTTTCCCTATATCTATCTTGTTGGAATTTGTTAAAGCCCCCCTCACTGATTGGCTGTTGCCATGTCCCTTAAGGGGCTCACGGATTGGCTGTCAGGCATTGCAACCCCTTTTTAGTAAAGGTGTCATGTGAGCCAGCCCTTAAAAACACTTGTATACAACTTCCCGGCCTCTTTTCGACGACTTTGCTCAAGTCAACAACACATCGGGCGGCCTTCTCAGTGATACAGCCCACGATGGCCTCACAGAGAATGGCCTCCCACTTCTATACACCCCTCTTTTCCACGACTCTGCTCGAGTCAAGAACACATCGGCTGGTCTTCTCAGTGATACAGCCCTCGACGGCTCACAGAGAATGACCTCCTGCCGATACCCGAACTCTATACAGGCTCTTTTCAACGACTCCACTCCAGTCAACAACACATCGGGCGGCCTTATCAGTGATACAGCCCACGACGGCATCACAGAGAAAGACACCCCCCCCCCCCCACCGTTACCAGAACTCTAAAACAGATAAGTTCTAGCAAACCACATTTTCGCAATCAACCAAACGAAACCCCCAAACCTCAAACCCATCTCTCTACCATCCTTTTTTCCATCCTCTCTAGGATTTACCAATGCCTAATGAACTGTTTGAAACTGTAAATACTCGCTCCAACTTTCTCTTTATTACCAAATGATATGAAATTACACCCTTGTGTTTTGTGTTCCTTCTTCAGACTTCCGTCCTATGTATCTTTGATGAATTTGTCTGCACATGGTTACCCCATTCTCACGTGGGAGAATTGAACTTTATTTCAGGATTATTTTAATCCCAACAATCTCGCCATAAAACAGCTGTTTAGAGAGTCTTTTGTCCTCTATCCTAACCAGGTTTCCAGTCCAGCACATCTTATTTCGAATGATTTTCATCTCTATACTAGTGCTATTTGATTGTTAAAGGACAACAGTATCAAATGTGAATGCTTTCCAGTTGATGTTAAGTATTCTCCAGATACAACTTTGATGAAATCTTTCTAGTAGCCGGAGGTGCCTTCTATATGCAGTCCAAGTTTCTGACCCATATTTTTTGACAGTTCCCCCCAAACAAGGCAAGTTGCCACTGTAGATGTAAGGAGCTACTGAGAATTAGGGTGAAAGTTTAAGAGAGGTCATCCTAAATTGGAAGCTGTGCAGCTAGATGCTTGTTCACATTAGTTTTAAATTACTGCATGTCGGTACAGTCGGGAAAACAGGGAGCAGGGAGGAAATTCTAAAGGCTGGCAGCTCGAGGAAAGGAGGCTCCCCAGCATCCAAGAATCTCCACAGTGAATGGATGAGATTAAGCTGATTGTCGGGTTGGTCGACTGTATAAGGGACATCAGAACTTGTGGGTTCATTGAAGCACATTCCATTGAAGTATTTGTAAAAAAAGCACCATGACAAGAGCTGGAGCTTGATGGGTACTGAGGGACCTATTAGATTAGCGACTCTTTTTTAGACCTTGTCTAAGAGGGGGAGACTAGTGGGTGGTGCACCAGCCCAGATGTGACAAACAATACGTTATGAATGGGCGAATGGTGACTTTGTAGAGATATAGGATACTGTCAGGTGTGATAAGTTTTCTAGCACAGTAGAGGGAGGCCACCTTCTCTGCAGCAGCTTTGCCAATGTCTTCTATGTATTTGTTCCAATTCATGTTACCTGTGAATGTTAGGCAGAGGAGTTTGAACGTTGGACTCTCCAGTAAGGTGTTATTTGCCATGACAATTGGTGATTGAAGAGGTTTCTTGTAGTTTTTGAAGGAAAGGAGCTTTGTCTTAGCAGCATTAAATGTTACCATTCATTTATGACTCCATTCCACTAGAGACTGGGGGTTACTTTCTATGGATCCAGTCATTGCCTCGTATATGTGTGCATCCATTTTGCCCACATGACGAGAGTAGAGCGTAGTGTCGTCCGCAAATATATCCATCTCAGACACAATGTCATCCGGCAGGTCGTTTATGAAAATCAGGAACAATAAAGGTCCATGGTCATGGTGTTTGGATGAACGGTCATAGATGACAACCTGAATCTTTCTGTTGGATAGGAAGGATCTAATTATATCAAATATTCGTCCAGTAATACCATATGAATAAAAAATTTTTATGAGAAGACTTTTATGCTAGACCTTGTCATTGCTTTGGATATATAAAGCGCTACCATATTAGCATTACCTGACTTGTCCAGTGTATGGTATATGCATTCAAGGATAATCGTTAGAATATCTGCAGTTGACTGTGCTTGCCTAAATCCATACTGATGGTCAGAATGAAGTTTAGCATTAACGAAATGATGAACTATAGCTAGATTTATAAAAGATTCAAAGATGTTAGCGAAGTGTGGGAATAGACATATTGGCCGATAATTCTGATGGTTTTTGAAGACTGGTATCACAGAGGCAATTTTCCAGCTGTCAGGGAAGCAAGATTCGGCAAGGCATTTATTTTATGGTTTGGAGAGGACATGGCCCAGTTCTGAAGAGAATTTATTTATTACTACTACTGGTATAAGATCAGTTCCACATGCTTTGGAGGTGTCAAGGTTTTTTATGCTGTCCCGAACATGAGATAGGGTGATTAACAGGTCATCAAGTGTGGCCTCTATCCTCAATGGGAAATTTGGGAGAGAGTGGTTTTTGGAGTTTAAAGTAAATTTTGAGGCTGGGGAAGTAGTTTAGCCTTGTCAGTTGCTGTTCAAACGACATCATTGTGGTTGGATAGTGAGGGAATTGTTTATTGCCATTATTTGCTGTTCAATTATTTGCTGTTCATTATTTGCTGTTAAATTATTTGCTGTTCAAACGACATCATTGTGGTTGGATAGTGAGGGAATTGTTGATTGCCATCATTCATCACAGAAATCGCAAGTACCCAGTTTCTGTGACTCAATGCGTTTTCTGGTCATCTCTGTATACCTTCTGTTTGCTACATCTATTACAGTCTTACAATGATTTCTTTCCTCTATAAGTTTCTGACTATTTGTAGTTGGCTTGTGACGGTTGAATTGTCAGAATGCTTGCCACCTCTGAGCAATAGCAGCTGCACAGCAGAGTAGTAATAAGCACGCTTCATAAACACTAATCTTTGTCTTTGATGCAATTCCCAGAGTTAACCATACACGTTTCTCTAGTTTGCCAAAAGCAAAACTAGCTTTGGCTATTCTGTGATTTATTTCAGCATCAAGCGTGCAGTCCACACTTAGCATAATACCAAGATATACAAAGCTTTCTGTAACCTAAAACCTCTTCCCATCAACCAGGATTGTTGGTTCAACATGTGGAACTCCAATAAGAGGGAATACATAACATAGGTTTTCTTGAGACTGATGGTAAGTCCAAAAGCTTTACATGCACTGAATAACTTTTCCATAATCAGTGTTATATCCTCCTCTGTATGTGAAACAAGATCTGCATCATCTGCATATAGAAGTTCAAGAACAAGGTTCTGAAAGGTTTTCTGATTTGCATTGAAACGTCTAAGGTTAAAAAGTTTTCCTGATTTACGAAACCGAATGTTTACCCTAGTACCATAATCCTGAAAATCATGAACCAGCATCGCAGCAAAATATATGGAGAATAATGTGTGAGCAAGGATATCACTTTGTTATTTACTGATATTTGATCAGACAGTGAACCATTAAAGTTCACTCAGTTTTTCATGTGAGGCATCTCCACAAAACTTGTAGCAGGACAGCCTAGATTCCCAAGAATCTTCCAAAGTGCACTGCGATTGATGGTATCAAAGGCTTTTGTCAGATCGATAAAGACCTGGTATAATGGTACACGCTGCTCCATACATTTCTCCATTAGCTGGCGAGCAGGAAATATCGTGTAAAACCGCATTGACTCTCTGGGATGATAGAGGGACAAATGCATTTCATCGAACGATTCAACAGAATCTTTTACATAACCTTCTCCACTGCTTCAAGCAAGCTAATGCCTCTATAGTCACCACACTCAGATTTTGAACCCTTTATAAAGCGAAATAATTATTCCATCGATCCAATCTTGTGGAATTATATATATATATATATATATATATATATATATATATATATATATATATATATATATATATATATATATATATATATATAAACACACATATTATCTTTCTATCTTAGATAAATAGAGATTTTGTTCGTCTGTCCGTAAGGCAGAATTATTTCGTTAGAAATGTTTAAAATGTAATAAATACATTGCCGAATTTGTCTCATTTTTAAATATAAGAGATCTTAACTACTTTTAGAAATGGAAAATATTGCATACATAATAAATTCACAACAAAAAAAAGCGGCTGCCATGACCGGAAATCAAAACAGAAACCTTGATATCATCCGATTGACGTTCTACCATCTGAGCTGTTTGAACTTTCTTATAAATAGAGCTTAAAACATTACCATAAGAACATAATTATAGCTTTGAGTTGACGTCGTAGATTTATTATTTACGTCATGTTTCAAAACATGAATTCAAACATAAGCAATAATAAAAAATAAATAAATGAATGCATAAACATATTAATAGCATCATAAATTATTTGAATAGTCCAAGACAATTTATTTTGCTTTAACTACGTATTGGTATTTTTTATGGAAATCGCTCCAGATAAGGCACGAAGCTACTTGATGTAAAGAGCTAAAAAAAATACTATTTCAATGGTGAAAAACTAAGCAATGATAAGTGTTAGATGGATAGATTTCGACCCAGAAAACAGCAATTCTTCTCTCTTTGTCAGAAACATCGCTCATGGAATGTGGGGACTACAGGACAAAATAAGAGAAGAATTCTAGTATATATAAATGTCAGTTAGAACATAAGTTTCAATAAGGGTTTAAATTTTTAAGGAATCTGAAGACACCATTGGAATTTTCCTTCGATTCTATCTGGGGCCATTAAAGGCAATTATCCTATATTAGAACATAAACAAATGAAATTCATTTTATTAAATAGATTTTCTTGATTTTATGAAACAGAAATAAAATTAAACAAAAAATATTTCAGGGAAGAATGTATTTTAAAAAATTTTAAACATTTTAATAACTTTTATTTTTATTTTTAAGATTTAAAGTAATTAAATAAGAAAAGTAGTAAAGTTATTTGCCGTTTTACAGTAACGTTAAGCAATTCAGTTTCAACAAGTACTTTTTAAGAACACTACCTCGCTGACAGTCTTTTTTTTACTTGACCTTATATTTGAAATAATATTTTTAACTTTGTTTTAAAGCCAAAAATTGTAAAGATGACGATATTTGAAATTATTTTTCCTAAGAAACCTTGAGACCAGCAATATATATCAACACATACAAACACTGAGTGTATACCGCTAGTGCATATATATATATATATATATATATATATATATATATATATATATATATATATATATATATATATATGAAGTGATGAAGTGGATAAAATGTGTATAGTTTACAAGTTTATTAATTCATTAAGTGTCCAAAAAAGTAATACACATACCAAAAAACCATTCACCAAGGCTTTTCAAAGATAACGCTCTGATCGTCAGAAGGTCTGACCAATAGTAATTGAATATTAATTAATTATTAGAGGTGAATATCGTAAAAATGCAAAAGAATTTTTTGAAATATTAAAGGGAACAATATCTCGATTTAAGTCCTGAAAAAGATCAAAAATTCTTCGAATTATGGGCAGAATTATATCAAATTCGAATCATCAAAATCGTTTCAACAGTTCAAACAAAGAAGTTTCACAAACCTTGCGGGCTCCAATAAATTGTATTTTAAGGTCACAAATAATCCCGGATTTTTTGGCCCGAATGAATGTTGAATATTTCTTAGAGAATAATAGAGCCGTGTGTAAATCCATTCCTCAAAAACATACTCGCCTTCTTGCATGCGACTTCAAATGGTTCATAGAAAATAGATGCTGGAAGTCAAAAGTATTATTTGATATGTCAATTAATGTTGGATTTAAAATTCAAAATGAAAGTAGCATTGGGAAAAATTGGAGGGCATTGCTCTGAAAGGCCACTTATGCAAATATAAATATAAATTATTGGCTAGAGTAGATAGGGGGAGTACGGGTGATCGTAACAGTGAGAGGGACTTATCACGGGGGGGGGGGGGGGCGCTTAAAATATGAGCTCGAACAGACAGTGGCAGTGCGAGTATATATATATATACATATATATATATATATATATGATAGCAATAAATAGACCATGTATTTTTTATTATTAAAACTAAACATGGTGAATTAAAATAATAAAAAAATCAGGTTTAGCTATAAAAACTATGGTCTATTTATTGTCATCATAAATAAAACTACAATATATATATATATATATATATATATATATATATATATATATATATATTAATATAAAGATAGAGGCAAAATGCCTTCAAAGAAACCATGTGTTAGATGCAGATATTTTATTAAATCAAAATAAGAATAAAAATATTTCAAAACATTTCTCAAAATATTTCAAAATACCTTCCTTATTTTTTGCTTTCTCTTGATTTTTTAGCTTATATTTCGCTTGATAAAACAAGCTTCGACGGAGCTTAGACAAATAAAAGGTATAAAACCTTTTTTTTCGTAATATCCTTCTTGGTCTTGTAGAAGTGTCTCGTCCGATGATGTGGACTAACGGTGCAAATGTCTGTTTTAAATAGAACTTGATCATGTGTTGTTGTTATATATATATATATATATCAAGCATGAACGGAAAGGAATAATATTGAAAGATCGAGAACGAGAGACGGAGATGTAAAGACAAGAGATTTTTATTAGACTGAAGTTTACACAAACAGGAGAGTTCCAATTGTCTCTGCAACAAGGGAAATAACTGGGCGACGCTAATTGTCTTATGTATGTACTAGATGATGATGATGATGATGATGATGATGATGATGATGATGTTACAGATATCAATAGTTTATAAAGTACAGTAAAACTCCCAGGCTATGTCTGTAGTGCCGGCACCTGTTTTTATGACTCGGCACACCTAAAATAAACCGGATGTTTAATCCTTGAGTGCTTAAAATCAACACACTTTCTGTCTGATCACATCGTCACTCGATCCAACGAATCAAATTTCTTCAAAGCATAGTGTTCTGCTGGCTGCTGCTGATACACCAGCCAAGACACTATAAAAGCAGTGTCCATCTCCACTCTAGGCACATTCGGGCCTTTGCCCCTGCCTGGGCGCCTGATGCTGTCGCCGCCGACCGCACCTTGCCTCATAGACCTTTGTCAGACATCACGGCACCCTTTCTTCATTATGACGACGATAATCCAGCAGCATCAGAAAGTAAACTGTCCTTTTTAGTGCAAACAAAGTTTCTACAATAATGCGACTCACACTTTGCTGCCGGCTCCATCCACCTGACTCCACTCCTGCTCCAGCTGACTCCTGCACCAGCGGCTCCTTCTCCTGCTCCGACACCAGCACCTGCTCCAGCCAACTTTTTCACTAGCCCCTTCCAGTGGCTCTTGTTCCAGCTTCCTACAGCACTTGCTCCAGCTCTCTCCAGCAACGCCTGCTCCGGCTCTCTTCAGCAGCTCCTGCTACAGCACTCTCCAGCAATACCTGCTCAAGCTCCTTGTAGCAGCTCTTGCTCCAGAGCAGCTGCTACAGCTCTTTCCATCATCTCCTGCTATGGCTCTCTCCAGCAATGCCTGGTCCAGATCCTTCCAGCGGCTCATGTTCCAGCTTCCTGCAGCGCCTACTCCAGCTTCTGCTTCCAGTGACGTCATTCCTGTCGTTCCAGCCTTTCGTGCTTCCAGTGACGTCATCCCTGTTATTTCAGCTTTTCTTTCTCACGTTGTCATTTTTATGGTAAACAAACGATTCTTTTTAACTGTTCATCTGCGTTTGTCCTCTCTTCTTTGCCATTACCATAATTTGTCTATGTCCACTTTCTTAGTTGTAAGACCGATGACCCCGGAGTAGTGGTGCTGCCCAAGCATCACACCTAGTGCTGCCCAAGCGTCCGGACAAAAACTCCCTTGGTGACCGGACCCTGCAACAGCTATGAACTTCATAGGCTATGAACTTCCTATGCTATGAACTAAGCTTAGCAATTAAAAAAAGGCAAATTATAAAGTTAATTGATATATTTCTATATTTCATTGCACTTAATCGTTGACTAAACCTTCCTCATTAGCTCATTTAATTACCTCATTCCTTCCGTTGTCTTCCATTGTATTTGAGTTCTATTGTATAGAGTTCACACCTCCTTGAACATTTGAGCATGAATTTGCCCATTCTAAGCATCGCTATTCACTATTCATCCTGCCGTCTTTGTATTCACCAAAGATTTCCTTTTAGACGCTACGTAAATCTATTTTGTTTTGCAAAGACACTTATCCTCAGAACAAGTATTCTTTTGTTTTCAACGTTCGCAAGCCACCCGTTTGGTATGTATAAAATACTCTTTTGCAAACACATGCTTTCCTTACACTTTATTTCTGTGTATTTTCGGTATAACATTTCTCCCACTTACTCTCTCACAAACACCCTCCTCCAAATACATTCCTTTTTCATTACATTTTCTAACCATCATCTACTATCGTATAGCCTTCTATAAAAATACACTCTACACAATTAACACAGGACAGACTACCTGTGACTAAGTTCTTTCCTACTCAATTTACCATCAATTTTTACCTTTATGTACGGTCGAGTGAGTTTGATTCCAAATAACTTGATAATTTCACACAGAGTTTTGTGATTGGATCAAAAATATACATCTGCATCTATTAATCTAACCAGAAGTCTGCGCCGAGCTATATGTGCACAAACGATTTTTGGCACTTTTATTTGGTACCAAAAAAGGATAACCTCCACTGATACAGTTATACATATTGCCGGAATGGCAGAAACAAACACCTGGGAAGAAGACGCCATTTGTTGGGTAAAAGGTAAAATTTTGTAATGTATTGTGGGAAGGAGTTTCAAGAGATAAACTTAAATTAATTGTAATTTCGGCATGAAGTTTGTGGAATTGCAGCAAGGCGAAAAGTTGTGAAAGAAGGAACAGAGAAACAAAGAAAAGTAACAAAGAAAGGAAAGAAGAAAAGAAAGAGAAGCTAAAATAGTTTAAAAACACCTTACACACAGACATAGAAAATATTTGAGACAAATAAATCGCTGACATTTAAAAATATTCAGATTAATAGAGAAAAATAATAAAAGGCAATGTAGAGTAAGTATGTTATCTGTAACAGATTCGCTTATATTTAACTAGAAAAATACGCGTCCCAGGATGGGTAAAATTAATTCCATGAACAGAACAGTTGTGCATCACTTTTATACCCCCTTACGAAGATTAAAAATCAAGATATAATAATACTAAACTTTATTTCTAGATTCTTTATTCCAATTTTGATCAAGATGCATTGCATGACTTTAATTCTAGTATATGTCTTAAATCTAAACCTTAAGCTTATGGGAGTCTTAATAAGAAACTAAAATTCAGAAAATCTTATTTAATTGGTGTCTAATGACTATGGATAAAATTTTATATCTAAATTTTAAAATGGAAGGTTATGCCCTTTAAAACACACCAAAGAAACTGAAATTTGGGGAATATTTATTAATTAATATCTAATACATGTTATTAAAATTTCACAATAAGCGGAGCTATCTAAATTTTCACGGAGGGATTCCACCAGCTCTTTGCTACCTTGAGATAAAACTAAATGAAATTAAAAATAGACCACATTACGACCCCTTACACTTAGCAGCTATGTTCCAAAATTCATAATGATTAATTAATTGGTTTAGGAGCGAATCCTATACATAGAAGTATATAAACATATACACATAACTAAATTTATATAAATAGAGATTACATTTATTATGGTATGTGTGAACTATTATGTGTACGCATCTATGTGTCAATTATATGTGTGTGTTTAAATTCATTATTTTCTATTGATTTCTCATCTGCTATTGTTGCATGGTTAAGGCTTGCTATTAATATTGCCGTATTTATCTTAAGGTTGCTGACATTTTCTTCTATGGCTTCACCGAAAGTTTGCAGAAATGTATATTATCTCAAATTGTTATGTGTGATTAACAATACGATGATGAACACATCGACTAAATTTTCCATATTCCATTTCGATTGTCTGCTGTATTTATCCACATTTGTGTTGATATTTTGGGAATAAAATTTCATTGTAAAAAGAGAATTAGTCGCTTGTTGTTTTTCAATAGGTTGAATAAGTAGTGGAGTACATTTGCTAGTATTCATTCTTGTGATTGGGATTCGCAGGACAACGTTGACATACATGTACACTAGAAATCTGGAAGTGGACGTGACGTGACATGGTTGGAAGAAAGAGGGAGCAGGAGAAGTAGGGAGTTTGTTCGAAAGCTTTGGGGTACGAATATATGCGTTTAGAAATGTCCTGTTAAAATTTGATTAACCAGTAATTACCTCTATCTCTCTCTCTCTCTCTCTTTCTCTCTCTCTACCCACCACCACCACCACCACCACACTGGAATGTATGGGTACACCATGCAGGAGCGAGCGACTGGTAAGGTATGGTTATATTTTATTTGGTTATGCCTGATGAGACATTAGACCTCCCCAAGAGAGAAGATATATGTAAACAAAGAACAGGTAGTTGTTGTCACCTTAAGTCATTATAACGGTATGACACCATTTCAGTTATGTCCAGTACATGACCGAATATCTTCATTAGTATTCCTGCATTTGTCTAGGTGTTTCTTAAAGAACGATACATGTGTATTTGGATGTTCTTTACAAACCACAAGCTCGATTCCAAACTTGCCAGACTCACAAGTTATCTTCATCATCCCACGGAAATAAACAAGGATACCATCTGATCTCACTTTTAAAGAGCCTGAGAAAAAAGCACCTTATATACCTCTCTTTTGATAAAGCGAAAGAGTTATGTGATATCTATATCATCCTGGATTAGGAACACCTGAACAATGATAGAGTTTATTCTCTAATAATATACATAACTTCAACCTAAATTGAGAACCACATTAACAGTGTCTGAGCTAATAGTTGCAGAAAAAGAAAATCTCACCAGAAACAGTAGACTGTCACCACTATCACTGCGTCAAAACACACAAAACCAGTGTTACACTAAGGATTATGGCCATTGTCTCTCACTTAGAAGGACTCCTTGATAAAATCCCCTGGCTCCCCTCTCAGGTACTCAAACTCCTAATTTTCATCTATCCTAGAAATACCAGCAACTCCGATGAAAGTATCATCATCATCATCATCATCATCATCATCATCATCATCATCATCATCATCATCATCATCATCATCATCATCATCATCATCATCGGTTTAACATCTATTTTGCATTTGACGATTTTAAGAAATTGACTTCCAAAGTAACCTATCTCTGCCAGGTCTTTATTTATCCCTCTTTCTCTCAAGTCCATTTTTATCACTTCCTCCCATGTCTTTCTGTGAACTGACCCTGCTACTTAAACTATTCTACATCTACTAACCCAAGAACTATCACCAATTCTTTCAACGTGACCATACGATCGAAGTCTACTATTCTGCACACATCTCCCTATACTTCCTCTAAGCTAGTCTTTAAGACTCATATTACTCATCAATTGTATTATTCTAATAATATTTCTCTCAATGCAACGCATGCCCCCAACTCTCACTGGCAATATTTCACTTCCATACATCATCACACTGCGTACACATGCCTGATAGACTTTTCCGTTGGTTGAAAATGGTAATGCTCTACTGGTTAGTAATGTCAGAATTTCCCTGAACTTACTCCATCCACTCCTAAATCTTGCAATCACACTAGCACCTGCTCCACCCATTGCTCCAGTGGTATCACCAATGTAACAAAGCTTTTTGACAACCTTAATATCGTCTCAATCCAGATATACTTTCTCCACATCTGAGTTCTCATCCATCTCAAATGGTCTTACACTAAAAGTAAACACTAACTTAATAGATACATCTTTATCCTCCACACATCAGTAAATGCACGCCCTGTTATTTAACCAATAACTAGCTTCATTTTTTCTTCTAAAATAACCTTCTTCGGACTCACCACAGTTAAGTGGTTAGAACACCTTCCACTAACACTTTTAAGGCTTTGCACCACAGTAAAGAGAAGTAATGAAATGTTCAGCACATTACAGCTACCAACACAGTCTTTCTTCGATGCACCAAAGAAAGTGTGGGACGTGACATCATTCATCCACAGACTAACCACAGAAAATGGCCAAGATGGCATAGTCTCTTTAAAATATATATATATATATATATATATATATATATATATATATATAAGTGTATAGTTTTCTAGACATATGTACATGATTTTATCTGTGATACATCTAGGTCAAATTCTCTGAAACCACCATACCGCGATCCCTTCAAATTCTTTAGCAAAGATGACAAGTTTTTCATTGTTCTTATGAAGGACAAAATTTTCTTTAGACAGAATAAAACTGGAAGTATTTGAGAAATCTTATTTAGAAGTAGTACCTACCCTCCAATTTCGTCTCTGTGGACATGAAACCTGAAAAACAATCGGTAGCAAAAAGACATGTTGAGGCAGACATGTGAGATGGCCTAAACATTTAAAGAATGTTGTTTCTATGTCATTTTTTGTCCTTTCTGTTATTTTTTCAGATGTATTTTGTGAGTGGGTGGAAGTATTGTAGGAAACCGATTCTGGTGCCACATCGGTTCTGAGTACCACTGAGTGTTTCCCCTTGATTGTGCCCGAAAGGGACAAAAGAGTATTAAGAATCAACTGCTGTCGAACCTCTTCCTTAGGCTCCCCAAAAAATGAAAAATCTAGGTCCCCAGTGTTCCTATCTTAAAGGTAGAGTAAGAACTAAATATATTTTATTGCTTTGTCTTTCATAATTGTAAAACTGTAAATACATGTGTTAATCGTACTTTTAGTCTTAGCTTTTCGTTCTAATGATGGATATGTTTGAAATATATGTTTAATACATGAACTGTGAAATAAAATAACGTATATTCTAACACTCATAACAATCATCGTAGATAAGACTTACTTCACTGTCAACCAACACGCCTGCAAAGAACAGATCTACCCATGGGATCCAGGCTACTAACTATGCACCAACGTGAACACTGTATGACATAATCATGCATGTACGGCATAATTACATATGTATGGTATAATCTCGCTGACAAAGAAGTTCTCATTTGATCACCACAGGTAAACTATATTAAGCCTAGTCAATACAAGATGAATGATCATTTGGGAATACCAGGCACTATATGTGAGAGGACGGATCCACTACCATGCAAAACACTACAAAAACTAACGTTTGTAAAATTATTTTGCCTGAGAGGGATACACATGCGACTAGGTACTGCTTGTGAATTCGATATTCTCTATAAAGGAGGAACATTGAGCGTTTAACACCTGCTGCTACTGTATCTTCTTTACCAGATACATAGATGATATACTCATCTTGATATTTTCTCATGAAGAGGCCATTGCCTATTTATCCCAAAGAAATCATTCCTTCACCTCAGTCCCAAATTCGGATACATAAATAAAAAAAATTAGGTGTATCCTAAATAAATGCAGCAAAGCAAAAATCAGTGTTACTCATATGAATGCTAGAAGATAAAAGATACTCTGCATCCACCAAGTGCTCGACTGAGATCAAATCTCTGCCAACTGTAAAACAATAACTCGTCTTGTTACCATTCTCCTTTCTTCCCCTGTGTACGTAAAACCAAACAGAAACTTCAATAAACAAACATTTTATTGTCAATAACTTCCCATCTCTGGAACACAATACTGTAGAGCTGCTTCCCAGCTGACTACAACAATGTCGTCTTCAAGTCTTATGTCAACAAGTACTTGTCGAGTCTTCCTCTTAAGTAATCAAATTTTGCCCATTCCACCACGGGTAAACTATAGTTTTGCAGATATCTCATACCAAACTATTATACATAAATAATCAAATAACTGCACGCTTTAAAAAATAATAACAGCTTCTAAACACATTTAAATGACACTTAGACGACTTAACCCCCTCCCCCCCCCCCAAAAAAAAACATGACCGTCCAATTTTTATTCATTTATACCCTGCACATAGGTGGCCTCATTTCCGTTTTTTCCTTGACTCTAGTCAATCTTGACGAAGAATGCAGGGTGTTTAGAATATTGAATTATAATAATAAAAAAATTATAAAAAAACAATGACATCGTTTTATGCTTCACCCACATCCCACTCATAGTTATATATATATATATATATATATATATAGAGAGAGAGAGAGAGATAGAGAGAGAGAGAGAGAGAAAGACAAAGAGATAGAGATATATAGATAGATAGATAGATAGAGAGAGAGAGAGAGAGAGAGAGAGAGAGAGAGAGTGAGAGAGAGAGAGGGAGAGAGAGAGAGAGTTTGTGTCAATTTATTTTGTTTGTCTGTTCACCAACTCCTGCTAGGGTTTTGGATATAGACCCCCATAGCTGTATTAATTCTGAAACTATATTTTCTGGAGTACTTGAATACGTATATTTCATTTTGATCAAAAGAGGTACAATAACATTGTGGGGTCGGCGTTATTTTAATGTATTGATAGCTTGAAACTGGAGATTAACCCTTATAAATACATATATTCTGAAAGTAAATTACCGAGAGTGCATGGATAAGTATATTCAATTTGGATCAACGTATTTAACCCTCTTTAAACATGCACTAGGTTCCATGTTTACTTGGCTTTATGTTAGCAATGCATGCGAATAGCAGACTTGCTGCAGGTGAGAAATATTTCACTAAGAAAAGCTGCACATCCATGAAAACGAAATACGACTTTATAATTTATTTGATTTGATTTATAACTTGAAAATTATAAAAATTACAAAAGAAGAATAGAAATATTGATATAGAGTTTAGTGCTTGGAGCAGAAGTACAAAGAGTGTCTGTCTGCTCGTTGTGCTAGGCCAAAGTCTTTTTTTGATTCTGACACCGGTCGCAGTGCCAATTGCGTTGTCTCAGTGCTGCAACAGAAAAATTATCCAGCAAATAAAGTCAGAATTCCCGTTTAAAACAAGTAACAAAGTTTTATTCCTTTGGAGGTTACAGTGATGCTCATTTTCTTCTATGGAACAACAGAATGGCAAAAGAGAAATCTTAGCCCGACAAAATCAAAACACAAGTTCAAGGAACACAATCCATTAGCTAAAAGCCCAAGGGCCTATCTTACATGGAGAGGCACACAAACCTCAACTTAGTGTCAGCCCAAGAAAACCAAACTTACCCCCCTGCCCATCTGCTGGAATATATGTAAATATCACCAGAACAACCCCAGAAAGACCACTTGAGATAATGGCGAGCCATCATCCACTTGAAAAGATCAATTTTATGCCAATCTATGAACATAAAAACCCTACTGTCTAGGGGGTCCCCATATTTGGGCAGTCATTAATTTGGAAGACCCTAAGTAAGTCATAACTACAGCAGGGAACCTTGTATATGTAGCAACATTATTTTTTTGGGGGGACTCCACCACTCAGCATGAACCCCCATTAAAGATATACTAACTTTTCTGAAAGAGAAATCAAATTCTGGATGGTCACATGCAAAATCAGAGATATTTCCCATATCTTGGGTGATTTCTCTCTTTTAGTAAAATATTTCTCACCTGCAGCAAGTCTGTTATTCGCATGCATTGCAAACATGCAACACACTATGTTACATAGCCCTTTAATTACTTGTACCTTTTCTTTTTCGTCGTGGAGGTGTGTTGTCTCGATGTCGTCTAGTGGTTGAGTCCTTTCTTCGCTTCTGTACTACTGTGAACATCGCCGTCCGCTGTGTCTGCAACAAAACCTTCATAAGACGATTCATGAGGCGAACAATCTTTTAAATTTTGATTAGTTTTATTCAGGCATAAGTTTTCTGTCACTCTTGGAGATGTTTTACTAACAGGTTCACATTTGGAGCATATAATTGAACGATAATAAAACAAAGACTGTTGTTTATTCATGACTGAAACTTGGTGGACACGTCAGGAATAAACTGAAATTTACTTGTAAAAGATATGGTAGGATTACAGAAAGGATTGTGAATTTCATAAACGATTCCATGGTAGTATTTAGGGGCAGGGGAGTCCCCTAGTATTTATCTCTAATTATATAAAGTTAGGTATGTGTATATATTATTTCTATTCATAAGATTTACTCCGAAAGTAATTAATCGATGATTATGAATTTTGGAACACAACTGCTAGGCGTATGAGTAAGTAATGTGGCCTATATTAAGTTTAATTTAGTTTTATGCGATAGTGGCAAAGAAATTTCGGATACCTCCGATATTTGTGAAACTTTAACAAGAGTTATTAGCCATCAATTATAAATATTCCCCTAATTTCAGTTTTTTGGGAGTATTCTAAATGTGCTATAAAATGGGCCAACGTCCAATTTGAATATTAAAATCTTTTAGATTTGCATCCGTAGTCCTCAATTAAGCAAGATTCCTTAAATTTCAATTTCTTTTTAAGACCTCTTTAGCTTCAGCCTTAAATCTTAGATATTTTTAGAACCGAAATTATGTAATAAATTTTGATCAAAATTGGAATAAGGATACTAAACATAAGGTTTAGTATCATTATATCTTGATTTTAATCTTCGTAAGGGGATAAAAAAAAAGTGGTGCAAAACTGTTCTGTTCAGGGGAGATTCATTTTACCTGTCGTGGGACGGGTATCCTTCTAGTGTATTTATCTGAGAGAAAAAGATGGATACTATTAGATGGGTTTGCTATTTTGTTTAGCTTAACTATTTAGGTGCGGGTAGGTCTTTTTAAGAAATTAACATTTCCAATGTCTTCAGAGAGATTGTCTTCACAGAGTATTCTGTGAATTGAAAGTGACAAGCACATTATGATGAGATTTTCAATGATTTTGCTACGAGGAAAGCAAGAAAAAACACTTTTTTTTAGTCTTAGTGTATTTGATGGTTGTGGTTTGTTGTAAAATTATGAAAAAAAACATTATATGTATCAAATTTCAAAAGTTTTAGTCAGAAGAAACCAAAAGTAAAAAAACAGCACCAAGAAATGTGTAATAAGATATAAACAAAGACTACTTACATTTGAAAGATCAAGTGAACATTGTTTTGTTTGATTTTGACATCAGAATCGATCGATAATGGAAGCTGTTCGATGAATATAGTGTCATTTAGCCGTTCAGAATTTGGGAAGAAAAAAACAAGAATAGATCTCCTGCAAAACACTAATCAAAATAAATATAGATTTCTATAGATAGATCAGTTATTCTAAATATTAATCTTTACAATATTCTTATCTATTTATATATATATATATATATATATATATATATATATATATATAATATATTCATTTATAAAGAGAGGTATGTGTATATATATATATATATATATATATATATACATAGAGAGAGGGGGAGAGAGAGAGAGAGAGAGAGAGAGAGAGAGAGAGAGAGAGAGAGAGGAAAAACCAAAATGATTTATATATTCATCAACGCTTCGTCTTTATTTCAAGACTTTCTTACGATGATTGATTTGAAGAGATAACATACAAGTACAATATTCGGAAATATGTAGTGCGTTTGTGACGTGAAAATAATGTTTTGTTTTTGGGGTTTTTTCAAACGAAACATAGTAGTAAGAATTCAAAAAATGTGAAAAGAATGTATTTGTTCTTTTTTTGAACGAACCATAGCCGTTAGAATTCAAATATTGTGATGTATTTATGAAATGGAATGAGCGTTTGTTTGTTTTTATTTTGGAGAGTATTGCAATATTTTGAGTAAATGTGTGATGTATTTGAATTCTTTGTCTAGATATTGTGGACTACACATTTCGAATGCACGTAAAGAGAAACCGATTATCATGCCTGTTTTGATTTTGTTATTATGGTGTGATTAAAAATTACGTAGTCATTTTTGATTTTGTTATTATGGTGTGATTAAAAATGTACGTAGTCATTTTTCCGTTAGCATTAACGTTGAACAGTCATGAGAGAGAATCGTTCTCGCTTCTCTGCCACATACTTTCCCCCATGACACCAGTTTTTGGTACACGTTAGCCGAACCTCTAGCTTACTTTCTAATAGAAAATTACTTTTTTCGTAGTTAATCTAAACTTACGTGGGAATATCTGTTCGTAACACACCCATGACTAAATATTGCTACAGGGTTACATATGGTAAAATGGTTGGCAGCGACGATTTTGAGATAGGCAGGCCAGATTCAAGTTCTGTCGGTTTTGTTGGAGGACATTTAATGGATAACTTTAGTAATTCATTTATCTTCCTACTAATTATAAGAGTAAGATAGACTGCCGGGATAGTCAAGTCTTAGGCAGCAAGCGTTGTTTAATGACACGGAATTTTCACGTTTGTTGATTTTTTAGTGATATTCTGATTGTGTCGAGCAAGTTTTCTGGTCTCCGATGGTAGCCGGTATAATATTATCCGAGTGATCTTGATTCAGTCATCTCTCGAGAACTAACCAACATAAAACCAACACTAATCAATTAAAAAAATCCCCAATAGAATAGTGGATCAACAAATAAAATTATACATACAATCCATTTACGATAAAAACCAAAACCCAAACCCATAACAAAACTAACACTTTACACCTATACTACAAAAAACAAATGCACCCTAATTACAAACTTGACACAAAAGAAATAATTAACCTAATACAACGATACACTAAACTTATCCAATAACATAATAACATTAAACTAATAATCTATTACACAACATTCAAAACATCTGATTTAATAATAGAAAAAAATAATAACACCATTAATCCAACCCTAAGCCAAAAAAACGTAATATATGAGAGCACATGCCCTCTTGATGAATGTTTTCCTATAAACCAAACAGAACAAATATACCGTACCTATACTGGTCACACAACAACTCTCTCCACACGTCTTACCTATCATCTATTCGACACCAGCGCGATTCAACGCCACATCCCTTCACATAACAAAACATTACAGTCAGCTGATATACGAAAAATACTAACAGCTAACACCAAAATCATACATAAAACTAATTGCATACACCAACTTAGAATACTAGAAGCAAAATTTATTAAAGAGAAACAACCCAATATTAACAAAATAGCTTTTAATACAAGTACTAACATATTAAACGTATTCCATAATTAAATTAATGAATTAATACAAAAAAATAAACAAATAAATAAAAATATAAAATATAAAAAATAAAATAATATAACTAAACAAAGTAATAAATACACAAATAAAGAAAAATAACAATAGACTCAGCCACACCCCCTTTCTTTTTATTTCCCTCTCCTTCTCCCAAAACCTTCAAGAAAATTATAAAAATCAAAACTCATGTCTCCTTAAAAATTAAAACCTACACCACGAAGGTCAAAAGCTCTCGAGGGATGGTTGAATCAAGAACATTCAGAGCCATATTATACCGACTACTATCGGAGACTAGAAAGCTTGCTCGATGCATCGAGAATATCATTAAAAAAAATCAACGAAGGCGAAAATTCTGTGTCATTCAAAAACGCTTGCTTTAATATATATATATGTTAGATAAAAAGTCGAGTTTCGATCCCGGCTTGAGGCACTTGCTTGTCTAGTCACACTGAATAGCTGTGATACAACGAAACAGTATTATGTGGATGACTATATGCTTCTGTTCTTTGATAGAGCTCTCGTAAGGAAATCGCCAACTGCATTGCTCATTGGGTAAAAACAATTCGAGCTCTCTGGCACTTGACAATGTTTACATTGAGATTACATTAAGATTTCGCTTACATTCAGCAGGTGTCAGATGATAGCGCAGGGGTAAGAAGTGCCGACTGTCAGCTTAACAGTCGAGTTTCGATCTTGGCTTGTCAAGCCGCACTGAAGAGCTGTGATACATATATAGGTTAAGGGTGGCGGGATTGATCGAGTTATGTTGAAGCCATTAATTCTTTATTCAGCTGTAGGTAACAAAATTTCGAAATAAGTTCAGTCTCTCGTAGCTTGAATTTCCCCATACCGAGAGTCGATTTGGGATTGCATAATTCTTGCTTCACTATAAACACAGATTAATATCGTATAAAGAGTGGTGTGTGATGTATTCATATACGTTAGATTCAGTTGATTGGAGAAAGATCTATTCAAATTGAAGCGATTCAAATAAACGCGTAATAGAAGAATTGTTTTACCGATTGCACTGCCTATGTAGCAGACAGCTAACAAGATACTTAAGAAATTACCATCGAATTCTCGAACCTTGTAAAAAAATTTGCACTGAAGATTAGCATCAAGAAGACTGAAGTTAAATACTAATTATCTCTTTTAATTCGTAAATTAATACTAACTGAATAGAACAGGCTAACTATTTTACACCATATATCCAACTAAACTTGTATATAACACCCATTCTATTTCATAAATGCATCACACTTTTGTAATTCTAACGTCTAAAGTTCGTTCAAAAAAAGAACAGGTACATTCTTTTCACGTAAAACATTGCAATACCCTACCTATTTCATATTAAATGCAAAGAAAAAAGCCCTAAAAATATTTTCAAGAAACAATAAGCAAAAATCATATACACCAAACATTTCTCTTATAAACAGACATACTCTTTAACCTACTCACACCAATAGTACAATAATTTACAACACTCTAAATAAACTAGGAATTTCAACATAACAAACTACATCACAAACTATAAAAAACATTAAAAACAATAAAACATTTTCCTAAATCCCCTACATCTAATGTAGGTATATATACTGCCTCATGCAATAATTTCCATCAGATATACATTGGTGAAACTCAACGATAACTAAAGAAAAAGCTTGGAGAACATATAAGAGATATAAACACTAACAATTCCCTAAATGCACTATTATCTCATTCATTACAACATGATCATTCTTTCAACTTTAAACAAGTTAGACTCATTAAATTCATTTTAAATAAATCTTGTCGAAGACTTCTTGAATCAGCACTCATTATAAATTCTAACCCAATTAAACAACGTGACGGCTTCTACAATTTATCTCCTTTAATCATCAAACCGAACAGAACTTGAACATAAATACAGTTTAGCTATTTTACACTACATTCCCAACCAAACTTTGTACAGAACATCGTTATTAAATTTAAAACACTATCAACAAAAAACCCCAAAGAAAAACACTTATTCCATTTCATAAATGCATCACACATTTTGAATTCTAACGGCTATGGTTTGTTCAAAAAAAGAACAAATACATTCTTTTCACGTAAACGTCGCACCTCACTTTCTGAATTCTAACGAGTATGTTTTTTTTAAACTGAAGAATACTATCACTAATGCTCAATACACCGTCATCTAACAACGTCTATAACTGAAATAAATAATAAGTTTGAATATCCACACAGAATGACTATCCTCCAAAAACTAAACTCTCTCTACAAAGGCTTACTTTCTAACAAAACACAGACCTACATTAACTTATACGACCAAGAACTTACTGAATATCAAAAAATTCCTTAACCTCAGACGCAATTGCCATTTATTTGGTCAATACAACCACCAAAATAAAAAAGCCGAAATCGAACTATTATTTAAACTAACAAAGTGTCACATGTGCAGATTTGCAGAGTAAAAGACAGTGTAGAACACATTTGTAGGTTTTAACAAGCATATTAATATATATATATATATATATATATATATATATATATATATATATATATATATATGGGGTTAAGGTACACGATAATTCATGAAAATGAAATGCCGTGGTAGACAAAATGTGTACAAAATGACAAATGGAAAAACAGGTTAAAGTGCAGGAGAAAAACAGAAACGAGAGATTTGACTGGTTTTGTTTGTGTTGGTGAACGTCTTCAGAAAAAGTGAAGATTTGGAAATAATTTTATTTTGAAGGCACACACATGGGAGGAGGAAAGGATGATCCGATTGGACCATATGAGAAGACTTTAAGTGACATTGAAATATGAAAAGTGGGTGACACATTCTTCTTTATTTCTTATTCTTCCTTTTATATTTTTATTTATTTTCTTTTTCTTTTTCACTTTCACACCTACTGAGCTAGTATAGGGGAGGCAGTAAGCGGGGGGGGGGGTAAAAGGCGATAAGAGGGAAGAAGACAGAGGATCTAGCCAGGATAAACACAAATAAGAGTGGGCATGAAATTGATACACCAAATGCGAGAACCCAAAAATTAATCGCAATGTATCAGAGATAGGTCTGCTAATTTGTCTCATATTAGGTTTTATAAAGCAATAAAAATCTTTAACTGATAGTCTAGAAAAAATCTACTTTACAGTCAAACTAATGTAAGTGATAACTTATTATAAGAAAAATGGTGTGCTTTTTTTTTAAGTGTAATATGATATGAAATACATGTAAGAAAAAACCTTAGATAGGATTAAGTTTGAGAGAGATGTATTAAAATGATTTGATTAGCAATGAGACTTGCTATTATCTCAACAATTTTTTTAATTTTTTATTTTTATTTTTTTATATATAGATATTTAATCAGGGTCGCAGTGGTGTAATATATTGCATTGTTTTAGTGCGATTTTTGCTAGGTGCATATATATAAGAAATACAGTTTTAAACATCTAATATCATAGTAATTTTTTAAAAGACTCGAAGTTTTGGAAGTCAAATTTACACACATGCAGTGTAATGTTATTTATTTTCTAAAATGATACTATTACTGTCTGTATTATTGTATTATATTGATAGTATTTTCAAGCCCTCCTTCTTTCTCTGCAGCTCTTTCATCTTTTTATCATCTCCCTTCTCCATCCCCTTCCTCAGCGTTCCTTCCTCTCCTCTTCATGTCACTATCGTCTCTTATCCTATCTATCCATACCTCTAACCCACATTGATCCGTTGATAGAGAGAAATACAGATAGATAATTGAATAAGAGAAAGAAATGGCCTGAGATGACAAACAGTTAATGTGTGACACACATAGGTAGGTAAGTAGTTACTCGCGTATTCAGATTATATATGAAGAATAAGAAATATAATTTTTCACATCTAATCTCATAATGATTTTTAGAAAGACTTGAAGTTGAAGGGTAGTGTAATGTTGTTTTTTTCATTTTTTTAATATATTATAAAGCGACTCTGTTTTTTTCTTTCTGCCAACATTTTAATTTAGAAGACACTGACTAAACTTAAGCAGGTCTACAGAGTGGTGTTGAAACAATTTTTTCTGGCAACATTTTAATTTAGGAGACACTAACTAAATTTAAGGAGGTCTACAGAGTGGTGTTGAAACAATTTTTTCTGGCAACATTTTAATTTAGGAGAAACTAACTAAACTTAAGCAGGTCTACAGAGTTGTGTTGAAACAATTTTTTCTGGCAACATTTTAATTTAGGAGACACTAACTAAACTTAAGCAGGTCTACAGAGTAGTGTTGAAACAATTTTTTCTGGCAACATTTTAATCTAGGAGACACTAACTAAACTTAAGTAGGTCTACAGAGTAGTGTTGAAACAATTTTTTCTGGCAAAATTTTAATTTAGGAGACACTAACTTAACCTAAGCAGGTCTACAGAGTAGTGTTGAAACAATTTTTTCTGGCAACATTTTAATCTAGGAGACAGTAACTAAACTTAAGTAGGTCTACAGAGTGGTGTTGAAACAATTTTTTCTGGCAACATTTTAATTTAGGAGACACTAACTAAACTTAAGCAGGTCTACAGAGTAGTGTTGAAACAATTTTTTCTGGCAACATTTTAATCTAGGAGACACTTACTAAACTTAAGTAGGTCTACAGAGTTGTGTTGAAACAATTTTTTCTGGCAACATTTTAATTTAGGAGACACTAACTAAACTTAAGCAGGTATACAGAGTTGTATTGAAACAATTTTTTCTGGCAACATTTTAATCTAGGAGACAGTAACTAAACTTAAGTAGGTCTACAGAGTGGTGTTGAAACAATTTTTTCTGGCAACATTTTAATTTAGGAGACACTAACTAAACTTAAGCAGGTCTACAGAGTAGTGTTGAAACAATTTTTTCTGGCAACATTTTAATCTAGGAGACACTAACTAAACTTTAGTAGGTCTACAGAGTGGTGTTGAAACAATTTTTTCTGGCAACATTTTAATTTAGGAGACACTAACTAAACTTAAGCAGGTCTACAGAGTAGTGTTGAAACAATTTTTTCTGGCAACATTTTAATTTAGGAGACACTAACTAAACTTCAGAAGGTCTACAGAGTGGTGTTGAAACAATTTTGTCTGGGCTACTAAGGAGGCTCGCCACTTTCTCCTTTAATCAGGCTGGGGTTCAGATGTACAGGGTGGGCAAAAATAAGGGTCCTATTTTTAAAAATTCATAACTTTTTTATTTATTGATTTTTTATATTTTTTTTTTTAGAATAAGTAAAGGACCCCTTCCGAAGCAAGCATGGGCCGTATTAGCCCTAAGGAACGTACCCTCATTTAGAAAACATTATGTTTGCTTAAAAAACTCAAAACAGTGTAAAAACAATACTTTAGTTTTTGTAAGTTTTAAGAATTGTTTTTCGGCTAAAATTTGTTTTGTTTATTTCAAAAAATCTCGCAAGGGTCAGTCTACACACACATAAAGTTTGGTGAGTTTAACTTTTATTTTGTGGAAGTTATTCAAATTCAAGTTATTCAAATTTAAAGATAGGACCCTTATTTTGGCCCACCCTGTACATATCACCTTGATGTAAGTGTGGTATCAGTGACACCACAGCGTCCCTGATGTTCTAATCTCTCTATGTGTGACTCGTAAATGAATGTAAGAGTTCAGATTAAACTCGTTCCATGGAAATCTGTCAAAAAACAAATCAAGAATCAATAGAAGTTCTATATATGTTGCATCATGGAGGAGGAAAAGATGCGATTAAACCGGTTGTTTTGCATTATCAGAAATCAATAGAAATGTTTACATTAATGACTGATATGCAAATGTGGTCGACTTTCGAGATAGAGGTTGCATCGATTTATGACTTTGTTTAGATATTCTCGAAGATGTTTATATACTAGCTTCATCAAAGACAAGAAGACCTCGCAGCGAAAGTTGGTGAAAAATGAACAGTTTTATTTTCCTTTTTGTTTCTTATGGAGTTTCAGGGAGAGCAAAATTGTTAAGTGGATAACGATATGGACTCACGACCTCGGTGAACCACTTTCAGTTAAGGATGTTTGTAACCTTCAGGTGGCCCCTCCTTTGATAATGCCAACAGCAGAATCAAGCCGGTCAACAAAGTTATACCATGCTGATTCATACGGATGGGAGGACGCTGACACATCATTCTAAAAACTACCATCGTCAAAATGGTATCTGCAGTTGGTTAACAGTGGCTGCAGAGTAGCAGGGAGCAAGTCAGTTATCGTGATCATTGCTTCTGTACTGTGCGAGATGTTCATCATCATAATCATATTCAGTTTATTGTCTGTTTTACGTGCTGGCATGTGTTGAACTATAGTGTCTGAAAAAAACACATGGTGGATAGTGTTGGAGGCCTCTCGCCTGTACTTTCCCAAGAAAACCATGAAATGCTATGCTAACTGGTTGTCCTAGACGCGACCTGATCTAAACTTTTTAAGTATGTCTCACTATTGTATTATAGCTTACCAATAAATCCTTTACACTCTGTGTTGCCGTCTTCGTTGACACTGTTTTCGTCGCCGTCGCCGTCGCCGTCACTATCGTTATCGTGAATCCAGGTTCTTTTTCGTTTGTTCACACTAAACCACGTGGACGCCAATATTCAGTTTTAACAAGATTTATTTAAAAGGGCAGTAACAGAAACAGGTTGTCATCGTATGCATGAGAGAGAGAGAGAGAGAGAGAGGAAGAGAGAGAGAGAGAGATAGAAAGAGATGGATATATAGTATATCTCGCTATACTTAGCCATTTTTGCGATGTTATCCCAATGGAGAAAGCATACAAATGTGTCCTTGCTCTTTGAAATCTCGCAGGCTAAGAGCGAGCGAGCGAGAGAGAGAGAGAGAGAGAGAGAGAAAGAGAGAGAACTTTACCCGGAAATCATGTGGTTTGAAACTTCCACCTGGTGTCACTCTTTAGACTTTACATGTTTTCCAACCCCAAGATTATTATATTTATTAGTAATCAGTTAAACACATATCAAACCAGGCACGTAGCCAGACTTCTAACTTAGGGGGGGGGGGAGACATTTTTAGGAAGGGGGGCAAGGCATTTTTAGGATGGGCAAGGAATTTTTAGGGGGGCAAAACTAATATTGATATTCTAATATGGGTGACGTTTTGGTTCAGTGTGTATGTGTACTGATATATCAATATAAATAAGTAGATACAAAATTTCAATTTCTTTTATATAATCTAAATATATTGTTGTGTATTTCGGTAGGTACATGTAAATAACAACATCAGCATAGTAAAGCACATAATACATAGTAAACACAGTAATAATAACATAAGGTTCGTAAAATAAGGTAGCTACTTGCTAGCTCTACGGAATTCTATTATAATCTTCTATTTGTACGTGGGGTTTATACCCTACCAATGCTGTTTTTCTTTCAACTTAATCTCGGGTGAAATCTGAGATTTTTTTCTATGTTAATTTCAAAAATGTTGAATGTAACATTCACAATTTTTGAAATTAATAGTTACAACTGACAACAAAAAGAAAAAAACGTATTTGAGATTGGTGATAAAATACAAAAATAATTTTTTAAACTAATTCCCACTTTCATTTGAAAATAATTTAGGTTGCTAGTATTCATTTCTATCTTTTGAATGAAGACAACACTTTCTTTTATAAATTAAAAAAATATCTTTAAAAGAAGCTGGCAGAACAACAACGTGAATTCATTTTGTGTTATTATTCCATCATTTGAATTATAATCATGAAATTGATAATTTATGATATTAAATAGTGTGAATTAACAATATTTAAAAGTATATATTTGGTAAGTTGACAGAAAAAGACAGATACACTGACAATCTCTTTCACCAAGCAGGAAACAGGTGAAAAGCATCGAGGCTTTGTTTCCCTCACCACTATATCTGAAACTAGCGAAGTTATGTTTGAGTTTGAGAACACGTACATTTTTCTTTTTTTTCTTTTTACAAGGTAACATAAATTTAAATCATATTTAGATGTTATTATGGTCAATAGATTTATTTTAACTGGTAGTTTAAAATCCGTAAATATTTAGTATGGTATCATTAGTACCAGGAATGGAAAATTAAGTTTTAAACAAAATAAAATCCAAAGAAGCGTTTTTGAAATCGGAAATTATGTTAAAAATTGGTGGGAGGTCCTCTCTTGGTGGGTGGCCCAGGGCCCCAGCCCCGTGACCCCTTAATCCGGCCCTGCTGTAAAATATATTACACAAAAGTAAATACTGGTTCATAATGAAGAAGTATAGTTGACTAGGAAATATAAGAGTATTTATATTTATAATATTTTTTAGATCACAAATTTCAGGGGGTGCAAATGTAATTGCTTCCCCCCCCTAGCACCCCCCTGGCTACGTGGAGGTATCAAACACAGGGAAAAATGTTTGTTTTTTTTGAGTGACAGGGACCTAATTTTTATATAATTTCTGTTATTAATTTCTACGCAGCATAAGAGTTGGAGAATGTAAAAAAATGTCCTATAAATCAATGTCGTAAATTTATTTTAACACGGCTTCTAGTATGTAATATCACTTGCTGGTTTATCTATTCCTGGTTGGTATTCTAGCAGTTTGCTACCACGTGACCTTTGTTGTTTTCTTGTACAGAGGAATGGCACTAAGACTAGAGAGTTTGTGCATACATACTTCGTTCCTCTCTCTTCCTCTTTCCTGTTTCTCTTGCAGCTCATTTGATAAAAAAGAGAATGTCATGGTTTATATATCTCGATTCTACATCCCTCCTCACTTCTTTTTTAATAAGAAAGTTAGTTCCTTTTTTCCGTTACAAGTGGGAAGGTTGCCATGGTGAAGTGGATATCGATGCGGACTGACAACTCTACATGGTGTGTTCAAATCCTGTCGGATCCATAGCAGTACTTTCACTACGGATGTTGGCAACCTGTGAGTACCTGATTCTAAAAGAAAACGGAATCAGGGAAACCAATGCCAACAACAGTATCATGCAAGTTAAAAAGAGTTAAAGCATGCTGATTCGTACGAAAGAAGAAAAAAAAGCTCTCTTCTATTCTGGCACAAGGCATTCAGTCCAGAGCACCCTCGTCCTCACTCTCCCTATCTAACAAATACAGTTGCCCAAACAACTTTTATATTTAATATTTTTGTTTTTAATTTGCTACTTTCTGTTCATCATCAGATAGAGATTGTCACCATAATCGGTCTAATTCTTAAACTGCGATTAAACTCATAGTTAGTAAGGTTACATCATAGCATTACCGAGTTTAGTTATTTTCACAAGGTTTCAGCTGATGTAACCTCCTACCTTTTTCTGATACAACTTTAAAAAATTGGGGATATTTATTAGATTTAAAAAAATGTAATGTAACGTCAAGAGAATTAAAGGGATGTTTCAGCCAAAAGCAACTCCTAGTTAAGGATGTATATATATATATATATATATATATATATATATATATATATATATATATATATATATATATATATATATATATAATTACATAAACAATATTACAGTCTTACGTCAATCAACCAACGTTACTACTAGGTAGCATCCAAACTTTGGTTGCTAAAATAAGACTGTAATATTGTTTATGTAATTTTATAAATGGTCTAATTGGTATTAAACTTTTTTTAAATATTGGTTTCATGTTAATTTTATTAACATATTTGAACTTGATCATATATATATATATATATATATATATATATATTGCCAGTCCTTCCTCCTTCTGCTCGTTTCATAACTCACCCTCTTCAATAAAAAAAGTACAGTTTTTATATTAAAAACACTACAACCTATGCAAAATGACTGTCAGTCAGCGCCATCTAGCTTTAGATACTCTAAACAACCGATCTATGAAGGGGAGATAACTCAGTTTACAGTTATTAACTGTTAATGCCATCTTAATTAACAACTATATATATGCATATATTTCAATAGATTTTTATATGGTCATTGATTTTTATACAATCATTGGAATGCAGCAACAAAGTATATATATATATATATATATATATATATATATATATATATATATATATATATATATATATATATGGGGTAAGGTACACGATCGTTCATGAAAAATGAAGTGTCGTGATGGACAAAATGTGTGAAAAGATGACAGACGGAAAACAAGTCAAAGTGCAGGAGAAACAAAAACAAGAGATTTTTTTTGACCTGTTTCGTTCGTGGGGAACGTCTTCAGAAAATGAAGAATACAGAAAATTATTTTATTTTATATTGAAGGCACACATATGGGATGAGGGGGAAAAATGATCTGCTTGGATCATGTGAGGAGACATTAAGTGATGTTGGGACATGATAAGTAGGTGATACATTTTTCAAAGGCGGTGGGGGGAGGAAGGCGGCAGAGAAACTAGCTACGGTGAACAGAAAGGGTGGGGATGAAATTGACACATTTGAAAAGTTAGCACCTAAAGATTAATAAGAAATAAACAGGGATGGGTCAAGCTAATTTGTCAACAATAGGTTTTTAAAGAGCAATTCATGAAAATGAAAAGCTGAGGTGGGAAAAATGTGTGAAAAAAGAAGATAAAAAGGAAAGACAAGGTAAAGGTTAGGAGAAAAAACAAAAATATAAATGGGTTTTAAAATAGAAAAATAAGAGAGATGTATTAAAAAAGGTTAGATTGTAAATGAGAACTTGCAATAATCACAAAAATATATAAAAATATATAAACACACACACACGCAAATATGTAAATGTAAACATATACACACATATGTGTGTATATATCCATACACATACATACAAAACAACATTTTCCAAAATGTATATGCATATATATATATATATATATATATATATATATATATATATATATATATATATATAAATATAGATACTTAGGGGCGCAGTGGTGTAATATATTGCATTGTTTTAGTGCAGCTTTAGCTAAGTGTCTGCTTAGGGCATAGGATCCGTGTCTTAAGTTGAAGTTTGAAGGTGATGAAAGGAGGATAGTCGCGCTTTCTATGCATTTGCGACGTGAGAGAGAGTATTCGTTCTTGAGAAAAGAACAGTCTGAAAGGTTTAAATTGTGGGAGAGAGTGTTCCTATGTATCACTAGAGCATTAGTGGAAATGTCATGCTTGAGGTCCCGCTTGTGTTCGTAAATGCAAGATCTCAGGTTTCTGGATGTTTCCCCAATGTAGAACATCGGACATACGGCGCATTTATCTTGTACATGCTAGCAGAGTGAGAGGTGTCTTTGGGGGGTGGTTGGGAACGGAGTTTCGTATTAAGTAGGTCTTTGATAGTTTTTGAGGTGGATGTTACTACTTTTATCATGTCCCAACATCACTTAATGTCTCCTCAGATTATCCAAGCAGATCATTTTCCCCCTCATCCGATGTGTGTGCCTTCAATATAAAATAAAATTATTTTCTGTATTCTTCATTTTCTGAAGACGTTCCCCACGAACGAAACCGGTCAAAAAAATCTTTTGTTTTTGTTTTTCTCCTGCACTTTGACTTGTTTTCCGTCTGTCATCTTTTCACACACACACACACACACACACACACACACACACACACACACATATATGTATATATATATATATATATATATATATATATATATATATATACATATATATATATATATATATATATATACATTAGTTTAGTTGAATAAAACATAGTTTTGTTTTATAATTGTCATTGTCTCCTGCTTTATGACTGTAACCGGCCTCACGATAAAAGAACCACAAGAACATTATTCGCTATTTACCCTAAAGATGGACTATATAACATAGTACTCATTGAAGAAATATGTAACTCATATGAATGTTCTTTTGAGGGTATTGTATAATTTTTTGATGCTTTAGATTAATGAAATATCATGGGTATTCATGAGAATGTCATTTTTTTGCTTTTGTAGGCTATGTGGTGTTGGCGTTTTTATGAATTTCTTGATTTTTTTTTTGAGGATTGTTTACAAAAGAAAATGGTTGGCAGCACTTCATAAAAGATTGACAAAAACAAAACATCCGAACAATACTTTTTCTATCACAAAATTAGATAATTCATGTCAAATTTAATATACATTAAAACTGATTTATCACTTTGTTATGATTATATACTTTTAATTCTATTCTTTTACATCTTTATATTACGTATATGATTATATTAGAATTGATGTTGGTATTGCATTTTTTGTGATTTTTCCTTTCCATTTTTCTGTCGATCAATCAAAAGTAATTCATCAAAATTAAATTCAAAATCGACACCATCAACAAAAGTATATATATATATATATATATATATATATATATATATATATATATATGGGTAAAATCAGATAACGGAAAAACAAACATACAAGTAGATAACAAAAAAATGAGTAATATAAATAAATGTGTGACTTACGGTTTAGGATATCAGAAACAAGTAAATCATATGATGTTGTGATAGTTTTCTGTTAAATATGATAAAAACTGCTTTGTTTGAAGTGTCATGTATATATATATATATATACCAACATTATATATATACCAACATTACACTAATATTCTAAACACCAATCATATATTTAACATAATATTAAAATAAAACTTAACTTAATTTATATTCCCTGTGAAACTGTTTTTGCTGCGGTCTATATCTGGCAGCCATTTTGTTTTGTATTATTCTCTACACAGTCGGAGAAGAATAAAATATTATTCTTCTTCTGGTCTAATTATTTTTGAAAAAGGGATGTCTTTTCCCGAAATATCAAATAGTGATTTTTAATCACCCGGACAGCTAAAACACTCTTGCTGTTATGTAAGGAAAAAAAAAAAAAAAGGAAAAAAAAAGGAAAAATAAATAGTAAGTCTTATATCGTATTCGATTTATTTTTATTGTTTTTGTTCCTTTCCTTTCAACTTGCATCTTACCCGGAATTGCATTGCCCACAGCCTTTCAAAAACTTACTACTAATATATATATATATATATATATATATATATATATATTATATAAGTAAGTAAAGTTAATTTATATACCAAAGACCAAGATATTTTTCTTTTTCTTAAAAAACATTTTTCAAAAGATGAATATTTGAAATAAAAGATTCGACCGGAAAAGATTATTTAAATTAAAAGAAAGAATATATTAGGCAAGTATCACATTACTTTAACACGATGATTTGGAGTGTGTTAGAGTGATGAAATACAACATTGTTCGTAGCGGTAATTTAACCATAAAAATATGTTAATTATCACGTTTTGCATTCAAACTCTTCATATATTATTATTACTAGCAAATATATGCTCCCTCCGGTCGCATATTTTTGCTAGACTGCCGCTTCAGAAATGAACGCTCACGTGTAAACCGATGGAGCCTCAGTCATATTTCTTGGGTGGTTAGACGTTGATATTGTTTGTTTATGACCAAGAATATTTTTAGATGAAAATAAAGAATACAAAAATTTCGACCGTACCCCGATTTTTGTATTACCCTTCCCCATAAATAGAAATATTTTTAGTTTAAAAAAAAAAGAAAAAAAGTTTTTGTACACCTCCCCCTCAAATTTTTTATTTACATAGGAATATTTTTAGTTAAGAAAAGAAAAAAAAAAATTTTTTTTGACCTCCTCTACCAAATTTTTTTTATCCTCCCCCATACATATTAGCATTTTTAATGAAAAAGGAATAAACAAAAGAAAAATAGTAAAAAAATCAAATACAGCGAACACGATTAGTTAGTTAAATGCTCTCGAGAAGAAGTTTACCTAAATTAAATTCATTGCAATGTGTGTGTGTTTTTTAAGTAGTCATTTTTAAATCAATTTTTTATTTTAATTAAACAATTTGATTCAATAAAATTGTTAAAATCAACAATTTAAAAAACTAAATACAGCGAACAGTATTTTTCGAATCGGAAGAAAGGTATACCTGAAATAAAACAATAAAAAAAATCCGTACTTTTTTACTGTAGGACTCGTGCTAACTTTGACCATGACCCAAACCCTAACACTAACCCTAACCCCTACTGTGACCCTGACCCTAACGACGGAGTCAAAGTTAATGCGGGTCCTATAGTGTAAAAGCACCAAAAAATCAAATACAGTGAACACGATTAGTTATGTAAATGGTCTCGGAAAGAAAGTTTACCTGAATTAAATTCGTTAGAATGTGTGTGTGTGTATGTTTGTTTAATGACCTTTTTTTAATTAAACAATTTGATTCTAAAATCAGTTGTATAGTTTTCCAGTACAATGTGTTAGTTTCTTTGTTGACAGAAAAAAATCACATCTTTTATTTTAATAAATAAAACATGGAATAATAAAAACAGTTTGTAAATAAAAGCTTAAAAGCGTAAGTTAAAGTAACACGGTAAATTTTGTTAACATTATAAATTACGCGCTTGTCTTGCGATTTGACGGAGGGAGGTAACCGTATCAATGGATTAATGCTCGCTGTTCAATCAGTTGGACGTAGATAGAATAACTACGTAACTCATTTCATATATATATATATATATATATATATATATATATATATATTTATATATATATATATATATATATATATATATATAAATAATAAAAGAAATAATTATAATTTATAAGTAAGATTATTACCGAGCAAAATAGCATAAATACATGTGGAAATCTGAAGAAAACAATCATGAGTGTATATTTGCGAATACTAATTTATTAGAAGTTGAAAAGCAATTGATTATCTAAATTGAGGAATGTGTATAGTGTTTACAGCGGTTTTTGTAGTAGTATATAATGAAGGTAGCTGACTTAGTAAATAGTCATACTACTCTGATGGAGTTTCGGCTTACGACAGACAGACAGACAGAAAGACAGACAGATACATAAACTCCATTATTAATAGATTTTCATTTTTCATCTTCTTGTCTACTGCTTGTAATTAGACATTTCGTAAATGATTTCCAACTTTTGCTGTCTGTTGCTATTTTGCTTGTGCCGCTCGCCAAGATCAGGTTGTCATCGACTGATACCCTCCATGTCTTAAGCGGCCTATCACGTGGCTTTGGACCATCGACGTCAATATGGGACACACTTTCGAGCATTTCGGATGACTGACGGCGGTCGACGTGGTCATAACAGTTGAGACGTCGTGTGCGACATACTTTCTCATGGAGGCTGGTAGAGCGAGACCGGCAATTATCTTCATACGATGCGTTTCATCGTTAACCATGTTTCGCAGCCATACAAGATTACAGGTCAGACGTGTGTGTCGTATGCAGCCACTCGTACATACGATGGGATCTATGCATTTTAAAAATTGTTGAGAGCTGCCTGAAGACTCTCCATATTGCAGATAGACGTCGTCTTATTGCTGTATCTGTTCGCTCACTGAAATCAATTGTGTTACCTAGGTAGGTGAATTTATTGACTCTTTGAACACCCACAAACACCAAGAGAGGCGGATTTCAACAGTTGCTGCAAATGAAACTAGCTGTATTTGCTACACATAGCACCGTCAGGTTGGTGCACTTTTTGAAACACCACTTATTGCATGTTTTACATTTGATGGAGTTCGAGCCAGTTCCAAGCTTACAGATGTTGCATGGCTATTTGCCTTTTAGAACAGATATCATCTTTTTAGCGTCAGATATCATATGCTTCGTTACTGTCATATTAATCCTGAAGCACTGAGCTCTACCTGTTAAATGCTGTACTTACTTCCGTTACACTGGGTGCACTCGTAACAATATTATCTGCATACTAAAGTGTGTTCAGTACTGATCCTTGGTGCACTCCTACATCTTGAGGTTAATATATATTAATTAACATAATAAATCAGGAAGCTCAATGAAAATGTTTACTATTACAAACATAGTTTACAAATACGAAGGCTCAAATATATAAGAAAAAAGAGTTATCAATAAACCAGTTTCACAAGTATAAAATAATAATTTTCTCTGATGGATATGTAGATTATATATATTTATATATACATATAATTATTTCTAATAAATACATATTTTTATATTTGTAATATTTACAAACATAGAAAGAGAGATAGATAGATAGATAGATAGATAGATAGATAGATAGATAGATTTATGTTTATATTTATACTTATATATATATATATATATAAGTTTTTATATATGTTGACTTGACTTGACTTGACTTGGTCCCTTAACCCCCTCCTGGGTCGTAGGGGCGCTGCACCAATGAACTCCACACCAGCTGTCTCCACTTCTGACGGTCATGGGCAATGGACTGGGTTGTAGCGAAGTTGTAGCCCGTCCACTCTTTGATGGGTTCCGTCCATCTTTTGTGTTATCTACCTCTCCTTCTCTTGCCTTGCACTGCACCCTGCAGGATCGTTTTGGAGAGACCACTGCCCCTTGTCACGTGACCATACCATCCAAGCTTTCTTTTTCTTACAGTTGTCAGCAAATCTTCGTAGTTGTTCAGACTTTATATATGTATGTTTTGATTAATATAGATGTATAATATATTTTGTAAAATATTTAAATATTTCTATTTAATTCTTTTTCTATTTTTCTAACTTTTTATTTTTTCAATTTTTTCTTATTATTTATTAATTTTATTTTTCTTATTATTTTTTCTTTTTATGGTATGTTTTTTCTTAGAATTATAATTATAATTGTAATATTTAGTTCGTTGTATATTTGTATGTTCTATATCATAGATTTTTCATCTTCAAATTACTTAAATTTTCCTTGCTTTAACCTCTACTTTATTGGATTTATGATTTATTATTTTCATTTTTTTTCTATTTTTATCATTTTTATTATTTTCATTTTTCAACTTCGTTCATTCTGTATTTGAATATTTTAAATTTGCGGTATCCTAAATATTTTCATTACTATTATTATTGCTATTATTATTATTATTATTATTATTATTATTATTATTATTATTGATCTTACAAATTGAGTACTGTCAAATTGCATGATAAGAGGTTCTGTTTTCCCATATTGGCTGGATACATGGTCTTTTAAGTAATACTAAAATTAGATGTTTTTCATACTTGACTTCTGTATGTGATATTATAAGGGACGATTATGAAGAGACCCTTTTGGAATCATCAAAAGTATAATTTCAAAGTAAAATTTTCAAAATCGTACGTCAAATATTCGTTGTGTTTGAATTCTTGGAACGGCTATAAATAATGTTCTAATTTTGTTTATCTCAATTTACCTTATATATATATATATATATATATATATATATATATATATATATATATATATATATTATTATTATTATTATTATTATTATTGTTATTATTATTATCAATATTATTATTATTATTATTATTATAAATTATTTGATTAATGTAATGCCAAAGAAACACAAACCATATGTCTTAGACGGATAATATAATGTCTGTTTATACATGCAAAAAAGTCTCCCAGAGGGCGAGATGGATATTAAATTTGAATATATTTGCTTTTGTATGAGCACCAAAACTTCAATTGCTCATATAAATCAGATGAATATAAATAAATTACACGGGGGAAGACATTTGCAAGTATAAAATCGACTTCTAACCATTCATTTTGAATACACACACAAGATTTGTAAATTTCATTGATTCTTTATAATGTAAACTATTAGTTTTAATCTTCACTTATACAATTTCATGTTCTTTGATATGTAAAGATAAGTAGTCGATAATTCACTTTTTCCGTTATTTAGCAGCACAAATTTATATATATATATATATATATATATATATATATATATATATATATATATATATATATATATATAGCTAAGAGCATGAAAAAGATAAAATAAAGATTATATATTTAAATTTAATTAATACTTATCTTGAATAATCAAAGCTCAATATATGAGATAGAGCAATATTATAGTTAGATGAGTGATGAAAAATAAAGATTGCACAAATAGCAAAAACTATTAAATCATCAATTGTTCAAACAAGGAGGATAAACAAGTTATTTTAATTTCCTTAACCCATGGATTTTCAAAAATGAGCCCTAATCATCAGAGGAAAATTTTGCAGATAAGTCAGTAATGGTAACTAAGATGCTTCTTGCTTTATATGTTATTGTACTTTTGTACATTTTCAAATGTTAGCATCTCAGTTATGATTACTGACTTATCTGCAAAATTTTCTATATATAACAACTAGAAGAATACCTGTCCCAGGACGGGTAAAATTAAATTCCTAAACAGAACAGTTTTTCACCTATTTTTATGTTCTTTATGAAGATTAAAATTCAGATACAATGCTTGTATATAAAATAATTTACATATAGAACATAATCCCGAACTTATATCCATTGATTTTCCAAATAGCCTGTATAAAATAATATATGACTAGCAGGACCCGTGGAAATTCCACAGTTGTATCCTCCATCAGTTGTATATTATTGCGATGCATGCTATAGAGATCCAACGTGAACACAACCCCCACGATAATATTGTACCACTTTTGTTTAAACTGAAACTTACTTATCTAAGTACTCTAGTTAATGTCGTTTCAGAATATATGTAGTTGGGAGAGTTTACCTCCAAAACCCTTGTAGGAGTTTATGACATATTTCCATTTTATGAACGTATATTATTGTACCATCTTTGGTCAGCACAGATACTACATATTGATCCTTGCATGAAGGTCAAGAAAGTGTATTTTAGGTTTTAGGTCTAGTTTAAGATGAAATTTTAAAAAAAATACTCTTTTCGCATTGCATCTTCGACTAGGCGATCCGATCTTTTAATAGGGGTGGAGGGTGATAGCTTCCGTACGTGAAATTCCTTAGCATATTATTATCTAGATTGCATCAATTGAAACTTCGGCATTTTTCATTCACCAAAGATATTTCAGCACACCTGTATCTTTCGTTTCACACGTGCTGGTGTCAGGCGAGCGAACATTCCTTCAGTGTTTTACGATGTGAAGACATCTCTCGCCTAGCGTGTTGTCACCCTGTTTACAATACAAAACAATGACAATTTCTTTGTTGTTATTAATTCTGAATTAATTTTTCCACCTTTTAAGCAATTCCCGTCATTTCCTTTAACAATTCTTTTTTCACCCTCTTCACAAATCAAGGTCATTTGTTGGGTCGGTGAAAGGTTCGATTTTTCCTACACGTGGAGAGATAGATTACGTGATCTCCCATTGTATCTGGCAGTGTATTTAAGCAGAGTTAGCGTCTCTTCTTTCTTCATTCATATATATATTATATATATATATATATATAGTCATCCACATACAGACTGTTTCGCTGTATCACAGCTCTTCAGTACCTCAAGCCGGGATTGAAACTCAACCGTCGAGCTACGCTATCATACGACACTGACTGAATGTAAGTAATATCTCAATGTAAACATTGCAAGTGCTGAGCTCGAATTAGTTTTACCTAATGAGCTATGCCTTATATTGATTAGGTTCAAATATATTGATAAAGTAAACCAATATTTTTTTGTTAAAGTGCTAAAAACAAAGTAGAGCTTTATAAAAAAAATAACTTATTAGAACAGCCTATGCGAGTTAACCAGCGTTTCGATATTGATATGTCTCATCGGGGCTGTAAGATCAACAAAATAAAAAATTTTCCAAAAGAAAACAGACAGAATAAGATTGGCCAACCAGAAAAATAAATAAATAAAAATAAAGAATAAAGAATTTAAAAATTAACTTTTTACAAGGTTGTAGATATAGGGTGTTTGAGGTAAAACTTCTAAACATGTGATTATCCCCGATTAACAGACATCAATCTCTACTTGTAGTACTTACACATTGGAAGGGCCGAGACGTCACTTATATACATGCATAAAATATACATATCACATTGTAAGCTGAAAACTTTCCTATCTTCACTCTACCTTCACACACTCGAATCAATAGAAAGGTCGACCTATATTCACACACACACACACACACACACACGCGCGCGCTCTCGTCGGTCAGACATGGATAGACAACCCACCACCTACATATACATCTCACTATATATTAAATGTTTAAAAACACAGATTATAGGGACAACATTTCCAATAGTACACACACATTAACTCAATTACATATCCAAATATACCTCTGAATTAATAAAATTATATGTTGGTTTAAGGAAAAATCTATCCCGAATTGTACAGTCATTAAAACCATTTAATTTTTTATTATATTTAACTGGAGTTTTATATGTCCACCATCGTTAGGTCATTTTATGTCAAAATCGTAAACGTTTGTTTTTTTTTGTTTATGATTGATTTGTAGATTTATTTGAATTTTAAGGGATGTTTTGTTACATACAGCACCTGGTCTTCTCAAATGGTCACCCCTTTATTATTGGCCGGGTTTAAATTTTTAATTTCCTCAATCTAAAAGTATATCTTCCTTCACTGACTGAGGACAGAAAAGATGGTGTGAAGTACTAGAACAGATACTGCACTTTGTTGTTCCTTTTCCCTATTTCTGTTGACCGATTCTTGTAAAACTGAAATTTACCGCTCTCTCAAATACAAGGCTGAGATTTCTTCAAAATCACCAACGTTTAATCTCAGACACTTTCTTCCGATTTTCCAATGCTTTCAATCCACAACAGTCACAAAAACGGTCAATTCATTAGCATAAAAATATTTTTATATAAAATATGTCACAGGCTTAAAATTTGGTCATGAAGAAAGCCGATCATCACTGTCTAATTATATTTTAGTTTGCCCCAATCATTGAAACAAATATCTGTCATCAAAACAGCAAAACAGGAGCAACCTCTCATTGTATGGGATAAAAAAAATAATACCTTATTTTATTTATTATTAACAAATGATATTTACACAATATATCTCACATCACTTTCCATTCCTTCACTACATCGCAGTTTTCAAATCGTACATATATAATTTTATATCATATATTTTTGCCTAAATTACAGTATTTTGGAAAAATATTATTTTAACTATTTTTATATGCAAAATAAAGTTATAAAATAGTAAGAAAACAAATAAATGTGAAAAAAAACAACATATATATACATTTCTGCTTTACAGCAGAATGAAGTCCTAATTCTGATGAGAATTTTTTTTTTTAATAACTAATTAAATATATGTATGTGGGGAGGTTAATAAGTGTGGGTATTGTATAATGATTTAAAATACACGTAAAATGCATGTAAATATACGTTAATAATTAAATAGATATTTATTTCTTCTTTTCAGATTTTCACCTAGTTAAGTGGATAACGACACGGACTGATGACTGTGTGCCAAGTTCGAATCCAGTCGGTTCCATAACACGACTTTCACTATGTTGAGAACATTTATGTGGTCTGTCTTGTAAGTATCTGATTCTGGAAAGAATTGGAAAAATCAATGTCAACAACAAAATCGAACAGGTCAAACAAAGCGTACCATGCTGATTCATATGGATTTACGTTATTAGCTGTCTTGAATGGTTCTGGAATATATCAAGCACGACAATGTGGTCTTCAACAGAGATTGTGTATAATTGGCTCACAATAAAGTACCACCATTTGCATAGAAATTAGTGCCTCCATTGTAATTAAAATTCTAGTAATGGTGTCACTTATGGTGACAAACCATCTTCTCCAAACTCTCAATTATTGAACAAATCATAACTCTTGTTAGATGATGATGATTATGATGATAATAATGATATGGAGCATGAAGAAAGTCAGTATAATACCAATAATCGTAAGACCACTAGGAACAGTCCCCAAAAAACTGGAGAAAAGACTGGATGAAATTGGAATCAAAGGGATCACTGAGACCATACAAAGGACGGCAATGATCAAAACAGCTGCAATCTTAAGGAAAATCCTTGAATTCGGAAACTAATCTGCATAAGTTACGAATGGTAACCAGTCACATGGAAGTACAAGAAGAAAACCAGCCACAGGAAAAACATCACCGCATAAACAGAAACTGCAAGAAACATTATAAGCTCCCCCCCCCAAAAAAAAAAATGGCGCTGGCCTAGGCTGACACCACGCAAAATATTTGTAGAGCGCCAAGGAGGATGAGAAGACCGAGGAGGGACAGCACAAACCAGACCTCCATAGGAAGAGTGTGGAGAAGGCTGGGACTTTGGGGAGGCTTATTGTCAAAGAGAAGAGGGAGAGATAGGAGAGTGGAAGAGTGAGGAGAGGGGGGGTATAGATAGATAGAGAGGGGAAATAGAGAGAGAAAAAGAGAAGTTAAAACTTCTCTTTTTCTCTCTCTATTTCCCCTCTCTATCTATCTATACCCCCTCTCCCCACTCAGAAAGATGTTACACACACTTTTCAACTCTTCAATCTATTTGTCTATGCACCCGTGCAATGCCGGGTAGCCATGCTAGTATCTATATATATATATATAAAATAAAGTCAGTCTCTCTCTTTATTTTTGTCGTTGATAACTTTCTTCTTACAGAATCAATATTCGATTCTGTTTCGTCAATTCGTTTGGTGGATCTTCGCAGAATGCTGTTAACAATAATAAAAAATATAATTATATTTAATTCCTTCTAGAAAATACCGTTAGCAGATTGGAATTATTATCATACGGACGCCATCTTCAGGAAAAAAAGACACTCTGTATCCATCAATACAAAGTACTTTTCCTTTACATGGAACACAAAACGTAATATTTTGTGAAAAAAGCGACATAGTTTAAAAACAAAAAAACAAACACAAATTGCAAGTAAAAGACTACCTGACAATGACGGATAGGTGCAGTTCGCTTTTAATCAAAATCAAAGTGTATCAATGCAAAGAAGAATTGTTTAAGTTAGTATTACTTGGATGATACTGCTCTCATCTGAGATGGTATTCTCACAACGTTTTGTCCGATGTAACCTCCGAACCTTCTTCAGATACATCTTGTTTTATTTGAGAATCTTTATGTCGAACTCGGGAATCTGTATGGAATTTTAAACCGAACACTTTATTTAATCTACGGAAGGAAGATTGCTTTCGTTCTGTCAGACATGACCAGGTAGAAGTCTTAATTATCTTCTTAGTATCGCCTGGACTAAAGATTGAACCTTCAAACTCAAGAAGAATGTCACTTAGAACTGATTAACACTTAGCACTATTATCCGTTGTGCCACTAGTTCTTGTGATGAGTTCTAAGTCTTCTGGAGGCTGAAGATTCAATCCTCAGAGGGGCAATTCTAAAAATACAATTATGAATTACTTAAGACTTCTACCCGGTCATGGCTGACGGAACGAGAACAATCTACCCATGTGTATTAAATAAAGAATTCTGTTCGAAATTCCATACAGATTGCCTTGTTCGACGAGATGCACCTGAAAGTGTTTGGAGGTTATATCGACCAAAACATTGTGAGACTAAAATCCAAGATGAGAACAGTAGTCCGAATAATCAAAATAATACAAATTATTAATCCCCATCTAAAAAATTCCGAAACTTTAAGTTAGTTTTTCCTTTTCAAAATATCTAGAGAGAAATAATAATTGATGGTAACTGTTCCGGTTTTTTTTGCCCAAGAAATCTTTAAATCTAACAATCTTTAAAAAAAATTCTGTCTGAAGCACCCGCTCTAAATTTTTTGAGCAAGTCACTGAAAAGTTACAAGATCCAATTATATTGAAAACAATTTAAATGTCAATTTTTATTTGTTTAAATATTTCATGCTTATTCTATATTCAACTAGCAGGAAGATCCAGCATTGCTCGGGATTTAATGAGGAGCATTTTCTCACTATGCTCATAACACCATATTACCTTTTGTCGTTGGTTTACTGAGACTCCTCACTCCACCTCGCCCCCTTCCGTCGAAAGAAACTGAAATTTGGGAAAACTCTCTGAATTAGTGTCATATAAATATGGTTCAAATCTCATTAAAATTGTATGTACATATTTTAAGGTGGTTCTGCCTCCATAGCTCACTTAGCGGAGGCACATAGAGATTCGGCACAGTGAGGGACATGTAAAAATTCGGGACCACTTCCATTGTCTTCTCTAGAGAATTTTATACATATGATTCAAATTTCATCAAAAAAGGATATGTTTGAAGTTTTAAGGCAGAACCTGCCTACATAGCTCCTTTGGAGGGCGGTGGGGGGGGGGGGCAAAGAGTTTCAGACCAACTGCCTTCACAGGAAAACTTTACATATAAATACACTTTTTGTTTTTATGTAGATTCTCTAACCTTTTTTCTATAGAAACACAACAAACAAACATTGACATTTATATTTTGCTGCATTATTAAGTGTCCATGTTTCACTAACATGTGTCATAACCGGCATGATGTATTCTTTGAACACTTTCTGTTTAATGTTCATAGTGGACTTTCTACTCTTCATGATGCGGTCTACTTCGGAAAAGGTTGTCCATCCAAGCGCAATTCGCCGCTTCATCATTGGTTTAATGCCCGTTTTAGATGCTGCCATATATAATAAGAGTGGCACAATGCCAAATGGTATGCAATATGCTCAGCATTAGTCTACATGAAAGAAAAAGAAACACCTGGATCAAACAGCAAACTGGAGTAAACGACATCATCACCACATACGAACAGCTAAACATAGATGGGCAGGTTACATTTCGAGATCTACAGAAAACAGGAGGACATCTATAAGCTGCAGAATAGACCCCGAGGCAATGGAAGAAACCAAAAGAAAGGCTAAAAACCCGGTGGAAAGACGACCTTAAAAGCCAACTGGGTTCTATGTGGCCACGCCTAGCCAAGGACAAGACACCGTGGCAGGAAATCAGGGAGGGGATTCCTCCTCCAGGAGTGATCAAAAACCCTGATGATGATGATGATGATGATGATGATGATGATGATGATGATGATGATGAAGAAGAAGGGGAGAGGAGGAGGAAGAATAACTTGTGGGTTAATATTTTGTAGGCATATTTTTGTATTTGAATGTGCATTTGTATAACTACAATTGATTAAAAAATATAAGATTTAAGTCCTCTAAACCAAATCGGTTCGTAGAGTTATTCATCAACTTTTATCTGATTATATAACTTTCTAACAACTGATAATTAATAGTATAATATATACTCTTTTATTTTATTCATATCAAATTTATATCTATATATCTATATATTTATGCATCTCGTCTGTCTATCTGCTTTTCACACTTTCCCGATCAAAGGCAGCCCTAAAACGCATACCAATTAAAATCATGTTCCCCGCTGTAGCATTGATGGGTTTTAATCTACACACTGGACCCTGATTTTAGGAATCATCAAGAGTGAGAAAAATAGTTTCCTCTATTAAACTCTACATAAAAATGCAATTATTGTCGTTTCTTTACATTTATTTAATTTAACACCTATTTGATTTCTCATATTAAAATTTGTAAGTTTATTTTATGATGCTATTTCATAATGAACTAATTAAAAAAAAACTAAAATTAAGCGCAGGTGTTTGTATAAAAAACTAGAATTAAGCGCAGGTGTTTGTTTTGTTTTTTTGATTTTTGTGCGTTTATGAAAGAAAGACTTTGTAATTACTTATGCTCTGATTGTATAGCTATGAGGAAACAGCTGTTATATTGGAATTAAAACCCATTTTACTTGATACGAAACCTTGTTTTTGTTGGAAACTATTTCAATTTATTATTGCTTTGGAATTACATATTAGAACACTAGGATCGTCTTATATCCATTGAGCTTAAACACTTGAGTTTGACTACACAGCCAAAATATAGACATTATATATATATATATATATATATATATATATATATATATATATATATATATATATATATATATATATGCATGTTCCTTCCAGTAGTAAAACGCTTTGACGACGGTTGACTTTACATAGGAGTAATCTCTCGTTGATTTGCCAGATTGTTGATAACGGCTGTGTGGGCTAAGACGTCAGAATTTGAGTTTGAAACATGACTCGTGTTCTAGGGTTCGAGTCCGGTGACCGGTATGAATAAGCTTCTCTACACTGACGATTTCCATAAAGATGAAACATATACGTATGTAGATAAAAACAAATATTTATAATTATTTATCGCCCCCAAATCTAGGATGGGCTCTGTCGTGAGTAGTATTAACACAGCAGTTATTGTGGCTTCAATGCATGCTCCTTTCAGTAGAAGAACACTTTGAAGACGGCTACATAAATTTTATTGAATACACCTTGCATTGAAGAACTGATAATTAAATAGATTTGTCATTTTTACGTTTATTATTTCTCTTTTTGCATTTATATATATATATATATATATATATATATATATATATATATATATATACATATATATATATATGATTTTACTTGAGGTACACATATATAATATTATATGGTGATATAATATATTGTATAGATATTTTAGTATTTACCTCAACAGTGCTCAATATGTGAGGAGAGCTTAGTATAATATATATATATATATATATATATATATATATATATATATATATATATATATATATGGATCTTACTATTTCATATATATTCTTCCAAGTGAATGAATATGAAAGCTTTTTTTATTTACCACACTTGGTTGCTCTTATTTAAATCAATAATACAACATAGTATTTTGAAATACTGTATATATATATATATATATATATATATATATATATATATATATATCAGAGACGAAACCTCCAATTGCAACTAATTTGCATAACTATTTTTGAATAGCTTATAATAATTCAATATTTGACGGCATTCATTTGTAATTTTAAAGTCCTATTTTCTTATATATATATGCAATAGTTTTGTCGATAGTAATAGTAATTAATTAAAGTGATTTAATTAAAAAAAAAATTACAAAAGACGTTCTTAAAACATTACGTCATTAAATTGCAAGGACGATAATTTAAATTAAACTGATATATCTTAGCATATTAAAAGAAAGATATACTGAGAAGGCATGACAGTTAATAAAGAGAGTGGCAAGGTGACGTTTCTCTCTTTCTTCCTTTCTCTCTCCCCCCTCTCTCTCCCCCCTCTCTCTCTCTCTTTTTTACTACACCCTTTTTATTTATTTTTTAATTCAATGATTGTCTTAATTTTAACATAACAACTATTTCACTCCGGCCTTTTCTTTTGTGGAACTGACTTCATTTTCAAAAAGTTACCATCTGTTTCTAATTTGTAAAAAGGACCTTCTACAGCACACATGCACAGAGAATTGATTCCTATTAGGTTTTTAGAAATATAATGGCTGATTTCAGAAACATACATTTATTAATGAAAATGTTTTCACCTTTCCAATACTCTATAAATGACGTGAAACTGTTGCAGTACTGACAGAAAGTGTCTTAGACATTTTTTTGACACTTTGACATGGATTTTGCTCAACAAATGCTTGCAATTGTTCATTGTCAAAATTAAACGGCCTTCCTCTACCTTCTTCATCTTCAAGGCTCTCATCTCTGCTACGGAATTTCTGGAACCAGCTTGGTACTGTCCGATCACTTGTGAATCTATCTCCCCATGCTCTATTGATATTGGCAGAGTTTCGGAGGCATTGTACCCAAGTTAGAACTCATGCAACATAAAAATGCGATGGTAATGTTTTGGCATGTTCATCATTAAGAGTATTCTATGCTTCAAAAATACTTTCTATCTGAAAAAAAGTTACAAATTATTATTGAGGACACATTAATGATTATATATGTAAAAAAATACCAGAAATAAACTACAAATTCTGTGTTAAAATGACTTTTTAAAACCCGACGCTTCAGGCGGTTATTATTTTTGTAACGATCTAATACTTTAATTTTATTTTATTTCTTTACGTCTTATTTATAAGATAAAATAAATTTGTATTTAAATTATAAAAATCTTTAGGTTTATCTATTATGATGAATAAATGCGAAAGATTTTGTCTTGCGTTTACCAAAAACTAATGAACGAAATGTTTATTATTCAAAAATTTTATTTCAAGTAGCGAACTTTGCGAAGTGATAGTGACCAGCAAACCATATGTAGTATATTATAAAATAATATATTAAGAATATATATTTTTTCTTTCACTATTTACTCCAACAGTGCATGAATAGAGCTTAGTAGTCATATACATAATATACTTATGGCACGTAAGCTACATGGAAACGTTTGTGTTTCATTCACAAATTAAGTATTCAGATTAAATTCTGCAAAGCTCATTTGCCATAAGAATATTTTTATACTACTATATACATAGACATGGTTTGGCAATGTGCTGTGGAACGTCGCCGACACTGTTGCGAAGCCCACTTTTCAATTAGAAGTCGTCGGGAACGGACCGAGAGGCAAGCCGATGATGAGATGGACAAACGCCTCCATAAAATCGGCCTTCACTCGGACGAAGCTTGTGAACGTGCCAAGTGGAGACAAAAATCTATTATTGCGAACCCCGTCGTAGCTTGAGACTAACGCAAAAGCAAAAGAAAATATATACAGACATGAAAAAAGTAAATAGACGATCTTATTATCATTAATAATAAAGACTGCTGTCGGAGGATCCTGATGAACTAAGGCAAGATAATATTGATTATTTTCGCTCACTGATGAACTTGACAATCACTCGGTTAACAGTGGATAGTGAAACCCCGAGGTTTTCAACGATTTTACACTGATTAAGTCTACTTTCAGATTGATCTATACTATTGCTCCTCTGCGACTCTGAGAATTCTAATGTTTCTTTGCTTAAATCGATATGTCAAAATATCAATTAGTGTACAATATCGATGTTTCAAACATTTATTGCTGCTTTGTAGGCTCCGACTTCTGGTGATTGGTGCAGAAAGTAGAAACTTTAAACATGTACGAATTATTTGTGTGTGTTGTATATTTACGTCTTATATGTCTGTATATATATATATATATATATATATATATATAAAAAAAACTAATATTTATTTATAAAAATATTATTGTTTATATATATATATATATATATATATATATATATATATATATATATAATGCTAGTGGGGGAGAACCCCAGCAGAGTGCTCGATTATACAGAGAAATCAAAAATAAGTGCATAATATTTTTTATATGTATTACAGAAGATCAGAACAACACAGGTACCGTCGGTTTCAAATTCTAACAAAAGGGACCTATAACTATGTCTGTCTCCCCAGGGAGACATACATAAACAGTGTCTGAAGAGAGTCCAATAAAGAGGACTATTATAGGTCTCCTTTGTTAGGATTTGAAACCGACAGTATCGATTTTGTTCTGATCTTGTGTAATATATGTATATATACTAGCGGAACCCGTCGCCCGGCGTTACACGGGAGAAAGTACTCCCTATTGCATGACGTCGAATAAAACAGAAACGGCCTATTGTTGTTTCTTCCCCCCCTACTGTGTTGGCGAATGCTATAAAGTAAAAAAAATAAGAAAAAAATGGTAGAGTAGAATGGGATCGAACGCTGAAACTGGCGGGCTTCCTAACGACCATGCCACCGTTTCGAGTTAAAAATTCATGTGAAAATAGGTCAATTAAGCTAAGATTGATATAGGCATGCGTGTTATGTTAAGATTCAGCAATGACAACGTTTATGTCATTTGTAGATGATGAAAATGACTGGATTTGGGCAAGTTTTCTATAATATGCATGTTAAAGGTGTATGATTTTGAAAATGTAAATGTATCGGGGTCTACCAGTATCTTGGTGCTTATTGAATTAAATAGGAAGTCGATTCGATCAAGAAATTGTAGCCGCCATGTTGAATGAATAAATGTTGTTGGAAATGTGTTCGTTAATTTCATTCGCTTAATTCCGGAATGAATATAAATGTAGAAGTCATAGGTAGAATTAGAAATAATTTAATCTGATATTCACGAAAAATCGGAGTGTACGGGAGCGGTCATTAAGTCTTTGCGTATTGCTTTATATTATGTAGTAAATTAATACCAGGCAAATAATAAATAAGAACTGGGTGTTTTGTGAAAAGTAAACTGTGCTTATTAGTTCCCGGGTCGGTGAGTCGAGTGACAGTACAGAATTGTTAGGAGGAAAAGTTTTTGCTACCACCTATATGGAGTTGGTTTTTCAGAGAGACGTGGATGGTGGGACAAATGTAATATTTAGTGTTATGTAGAAGAAAGTAATCGCAAATTTACTAAAACACGCTCGAGTGAATAAGTGTAGTATAGTGGTGAGTTTAGTAGCCTGTGATGCATGTGGTTATTTTCTCATACTCCGAGAAGGTACAGGGGAAAAAACGTCTCTTCTTTATATATTATATATATATATATATATATATATATATATATATATATATATAGAGAGAGAGAGAGAGAGAGAGAGAGAGAGAAAGAAAGAGAGAGAGAGAGAGGGAGGGAAAAGATAGATAGATAGATAGATAGATAGATAGATAGATAGATAGATAGGTATGAATAAATCCCGAATTTTGCTTCTGACTTCAGTTATTCACTCTCTGATTTGATAATGATTGCTTTTTCAGTTCCTCGACTGATTGAACTTTCATACTCCTATAAACACAAGCAAGATCCTAAGTATGTAACATCGTGGCCACTAGCATGTAGCCCACAAGACAACCGTGTTCTCTCTCTGTTTCTCTCTTTCGTTTTCTCTTTCTATCTCTTTCTCTCTCTCTCTTTCTCTCTCTCTCTATCTATTTTTCTTTGATTCTCTCTGCCTTTCTCTCACTCTTTATATGCTATCTCCTCACTCTTTCATTCTATTGTGAAAGCCTTCAATAAACCCAGTATGATAAGAAAAAGAAAACAAGTATTTACTAAGAAGTTCTCTAAATAAATAAGTATACATATGAATATAGATAAGTAAATTGCTACGTAACAAGATTTTACAAATTCACCGTGGAAAGATCAAAGGCTTCATCACTTAGAGAAACTTCCAGAACTGGCTTGGAATATATGATAAAAAGTCAAAGAATCACTCTGAATTGTTATCTTATACATAAAATAAAGTTAAATTGCCCCTATTTTATTGACCGGTATACCTTCCTAAACAAAAGGTACATGAAAATATTATTTCGTTATTCATTGTACCAATAAATTTATCAGTGTCACGAAAAAAATATTTTCGATACAGTTAATCGATTTCAATATTTTGTTTAGAACCAATACCTTAGCTTTTTTGTCTTTATTCGAGAAAGTGGGGATTTTTTAGCATCTCATTAACATATATTACGCCCGCTACCAAATACACAGGATAATTTTATTCAGCAACTAGCGGGTACCCGTCGCCTGGCGTTGCCCAGGAGAAATGTAAAAGAATCAAATAAAATATGTAAACAATCGAACGAACGCAAATAGGTCACAACGGATAATTTTAATGTGAATAAACAATTGTCACTTTTGAATTGTGGAAAATCTATGAACCCAAAAAATAATAACCTCGAAGTGTAACAAAAATAGAAATTGCCACAGTGTAGAAGGATATCTCCTTCAATGACCGATTATGAAAAAGTGTACTTCTGTCGGGCTGGGATATTTGCTCGATTTTTTTTTCTATTCTCTCCTCGGTCATTGAAAGCAAATCGTTGGAGACTGTGCCAATTGTTATTTATGTTGTTACTTTAGAATATTTAATAAACGTTGGTGCATTTAGGTTCTTCTACAGAATTTGAACCGAACCGAACCAAACAGAGTTTTGCCAAACTAAACTTAAAACTTGGATGAAGGTTATTTTAGTGTTAAAAAAAACAAAAAAAAAAAACAGTCTGGTTTAAATTCTGTAGAAGTAGCAAGACGTTCTTTTGTAAATAGATAAAACGTAGAATTATTTTTATATTTTTATTCTTAAGCCTTGATTTTGTTTAGTTTTTAAGCGAAACGTTATCGTTATTTTTTTGTTTCATATAATTTATTTACTAAAAATAAAATTGATATTAAAATTAATTAATCTGTAAAATAAACCTACCTAGTAATTATTACGGGAGCGAGAATTAAAACAAAACAAATTTATGTGTTTAATTATTGGAAAGAAAGATAATACTTATCTGGTTTCTTATCGAAGGTTTATATTTTGTTTAAAAGGTGGCGTAATGTTATGGCGAACGATTTAGTGTGTAATGTCTTTGTAAGATTTGCTGTGATTGGATGTTTTACAAATTCTGAAACTGTGCAACTTGATTAAAGTTTCTTGTGAAGTAATTGCCAAACGGTGTGTGAGGAGGGTAAGAGTAATTAATACATAGAGAGGAATTAGCGTGCTACCCTCTCTTTGGTTCAATTAGTTGGGAGAGACTTACAGTGAGGAATAAAAATAGTTTTATGTTTAACTTATTAAAATAATTTATATTATCTGGAAACACGGTCCAAGAAATTAGGCGACTGAAGCGATGTGTTTCGATGTGTTTGATACATTAGTTTTATAGTCTAGTCTTACTTGGTTGGGAGGGGAAGATCAACTCCATTTTATATATATATCAAGGGAGGCGCGAGAGTACTCTATCCCTTAATCTAGAATAGCCTATGCTGGAAATCTCATTTCTTTGATCAATCATAACTCAAAAACCAATAAACCAAATTAGTTAAAACTTTGCACAACATTTTTATTTGATAGGTTGTATAAGTGTGTAGAGTTTCAGCATCATTAGTCAAGGCAACCCAGAGATCCAGAAAGTTCAATCATGAAATCATGTTATCTGTGTGTACGTACGTACGTACGTACGTACGCATGTGCCACCCTCTATCTCATCAACTATTTGATGGATTCAGCTGATTTTTGGCAGAGATAGAGGTTCTAGGGTCTAGTTGATGGCATTTTAATTTCAGTTTACCATATACCTTAGTTTTCCAGAAAATTCAAAAAAACATTTAAATTACCATTGTTTTTAGGCATAGCCTTTACAAAAGTAGTGACATTCCGTGAAAAATGCCAGTATACTGAAATCATATGCCCTTAATAGAGTTAAGATGAAAATTCATATACACTAAATGCACAAAAGCAAGGAAATTCCCAAATTTTTACACTTTTATTGTCATTAAGGGTATGACTACATATCCACCAAACCATTTCATTATCACATCACTACAGTATAAATCTCTATGCATGAGTGGATGAAGTGTGTGAGATGTACTGAAGAAAAATTCCTACCAGTAAAATACATAGCCCTGTTGTGCTCGCATACCCTTAATGACAACAAAAGTGTAAACATTTGGGAATTTCCTTGCTTTTGTACATTTAGTGTATATGAATTTTCATCTTAACCCTATTAAGGGCATATGATTTCAGTATACTGGCATTTTTCATGAAATATATAGATATACTGCTTTTATGCTTCACCAGTTTCTAAGATTACGGGTGCACATTGTTGTAACACTCTTTCACATTTTCTAATAGTAACACATATCACATACGAATTGTTTTAAACAGTTGACAGCTAATTATTTATCTTACTGCACACAACGATTGTTTATTAGTAATATTTCTCTTGTTATTTACCTTCATGACAATTTACGGCACACAATTTTAGATATGATCAACAGATAAAAAATATTACTGTTTTGTTCCCGTTAGATACTTCCATACTTTACATTTCAACGTTTTAGAAAGACTTCAGTATTTGGTAGCAGTACATGGATACGCTTCGTTTAATATCCATTCACAGTTAATTACAATTTGAGTAAGGTTTTCATAAACAAGGTCATTTGAGGTCGTATTAACTATTACAGATTTGCCTTCATGTATTCACAGTGTATATCACGAGATAATTACTTCCTATTTTGTCGATAATAGAACTTTCTTCACTAATAAGTATATACACACAAAAAAGTCAGTCAAAAGCTGATTTGAAAGAAAATCGTAAGTCTTACGTTTTGCTGTTGTTGATTTTTTCCTATTATGTTAAAAAAATGCTTCATTGTCACTGTTGATCATAAGGACGTCAGGATTTCATATTATTTTTTTCTTTAATCAGATACTTCTGATTTCTTCGTTACAACCAGAAAATGTATTGATAATATTCAATACATTATTCAATATATTAATATTAATTCAATCAAATAAAAATCAATTTATTAAAGTCTGCAATTATGTAGTTAATTTACGATTATTGGCTTTGTATTTTAAAATTCACATTGCAATTTAAGATGTTTGTTTTCTTAATGATTTCATTTTATATCGTATTTCTATTTTTTTTCGTATATATACCCTTTTAATATTCGGATCTATAGAAATACGTCTTTTTACATATAAGTTGGGTGATGAAAGCAAACACAATCCATAAAATTAAATAAGAAATGGCGCTTAAATCATTTTATTTTCATTGCTCACACATAGTTCTCTATCTTCGACCCCGGCAACAATGATTGCTTTCTTATTATATTTGCGACAGTAATGTATTCCTTCTTTAGGAGTTAAGCCTGTTGTGCTTCCATTGTATATTATATAGTGTATCATTTTAAGTGTTTTGTATCCTAATTTTACGTTTATCTTTGGCATCATCATCATCGTCATCATCATCGGTTAAAGTTCTGTTTTACATGCTGCCATGCGTTGGACGGCTTTAGAAATTAACGTCCAAACTCACATATCGCTGGTCAGGTCTTTATTTATCCCTCTTTCTCTCAAGTCAATACTTATCACTTCCTCCCAAGTTTTTTTTTGCCTTCCCCTGTGAAATGAACCTGCTACCTTAACTGTTCTACATCTACTGACCTACAAATTCTTATCTATTCTTTCAATGTCGCCACACCATCAAAGTATCCTGCGCTGTCCACATCTCCCTATAATGCCCATATTAAATCTTCCTCTGAGGTCATCAGAACTAAGCCTTTCATTAAGACTCACATTACACATCCATCATATAATTCTCATATCATGTCTATCCATGCAAGACAAATCCTCAACCATCACTGGCAAGGTTTCACTTCCATATATCATCGCACTGTGTACATATGTTTGATAGACTCTCCCATTGATCAACAGTAGTAACGCTCTGCTAGTTAGTAAAAGCAGAAGTTCCCTGAACTTACTCCATCCACCCCTAACTCTTGCAATCACACTAGCACATGCTCCACCCTGTGTTCCAATGGTGTCACCAAGGTTTCAAAACTCCTCACCAATCTCAATAACTTTGCCATCCACATATACTTTCTGAAGATTTGAGTCCTCAACCATTTCCATTGTTTTACACTTCTTTTACATAAACTTATTATTATCTCTCAATTTACATGTAAATCCAGTGCATTTCTTGTGTACCCAATACGTACAAGCATCACAAAAGACTGAATTGCACCCGAATCTGAGCAGGAGAACTTTATTCATTTTGGGAGCTTTCCAGCTCTACAACTGTTCATCAATTTGGTCTTTGTAACATTCACTCTCAGACCTTTACTTTCCATAACATTCCTCTAAGTTTTTAAATTAACAAGTAGGTTTCCGATTGTTTCGTAGGCAAATATTAAAAAATTCTCTTCCGGACAACCCATACAAAACTCCTTGAACAATGCCTCTAAGACACAAATGAAAAGTACAAAACCCTGATGTACTCCTACATTAAAGCTGTTACTAAATGTGCTGTTAATTCTTAAACAACTTTCAGTATTTCTAGGCATTGCTTGAACAATCTTCACCAACAACTCATTTGCCCTTAGTTCATGCAAAGCCCACCAGATAACCTTTCGCCACATTCTGTCAAAAGCTTTCTTGAGATCCACAAATGTAAAATACAAGTTCTTCTTCTTATTAAGGTATATCTCTTGCATTTTTCTCAGAATAAATATAGCACCAGATGTACTTTGCTGAAGCATAAACCATTTTTACATCTCTGCTTAACTGACTTCCTATTTGCTGCTCAATTATTCTCTTAAACACTTTCAAGACCTGATACATCAACTTTAAACCTCTGAAATTGGCCCTATCAAGTGATTCCCCTTTACCCTTGTAACAATTCACAATTGTATTAAGTTTCCAGTTGTTTGGAATAAATTCTTCTTTTATGATCTGATTTGTCAAGTCTGTGATCATATTAGTGCCTGTTTCACTCGCAGCTTTCAACATTTCGCCAACAGTGCCTGAGGGTCATGCAGCCTTACCCTTCTTCATTTTACTCACAGCTTCTGTACCATTTCTTTCTCAATTCTTATAGCTGGACCGGATACTGCTTCTGCAACTTCTAGATTTCCACAGATTCATGGAAACTCAGTACTTAACTATTTTTAATAGTGTCATTTCCGAGGATCTATCGTCATTCATTTTCTCCAACAATATCCCTATTTGTTTTTGCCATCTGCTTAGCTATCCTGAACACTTCATTCTTTGGGTCATTCTTTTGTAGTGTATCTAGAAACCTGGTTTTCTCAACCTCATTTTTGGCTTTGTATATTGTTATTCTTGCTTTCTTTTTTACCTCTAGATACACATCATTATTCGCTAAACCTTTTATTCACTGACTTCTTCGTTTTCGCTTTTCTTTGATACACTTTGCAACTTCCTCATTCCAGCATCATGTCACTCTTTGCCTTGGAGGCCCTTCTGTTCACCCATAAGTCTGGTCTGTTACATCCAACAGTGTATTCTTTAGCATCGTCCATTGTTCTTCCACACATCCTGTAGTAGATCTGATAGCCAAACGCTTCATTAGTTGATATCTAAATGCACGTTCCACATGTTCTTCAACCTGTTTCTTTGAGAATCAATGAGTATGTATGTAAATCCGACTATTTTTTCACTGTTGGCCGTATTACCTTTGTCCAACACTCGTATATGTTATCCACGATAAGACAACACACAAAATGGCTGCCATCTGTGCAAGAAAGAGATACCCGAACACATGCATTGCTAAAAACGTAACACTATGGATATAAAATATTCGTTAGCTTTTCAATGTTATGCACAACACTGCCGTTTTTGAGTGACACTCGAGTTTGCATAATTAATAATCCTGTATAGCTCTTATATTTCTATTTGTAAATTTTCTGTTCTTAGCCATGTTTACTTAATAATGGCATTACCTAATATATAATGGTATTTGCATAACATATTGTCCAAAATAAATCCTTGTGTATGCACAAAAGTAAAAGAGTAAAGTTTTTTGTTGCAGATGGCCCAAGTAACCAATAACTTTCTCCATTACTCTTAAAAACAAGCCCAGTCTAATAATAATATCTACAAAAATTTATAATTGAAAATCATACTATTATAGGTATCGCTGTCCCAAAATAACTTACAATTTTCTCCATCTCTTCTAAACACAACCCCAGTCTAATAATAATTCCTACAAGCGTTTATAATTTAAAATCATATTTTTATAGGTATCGCTGGCCAAAAATAACTTTTCTCCATCTCTTTTAAACACAAGCCCAGTTTAATAATAATTCTTAAAAGAATTTATAATCTAAAATCATACTTTTATACGTATGGCTGACAAAAATTACCTACAACTGTTCTCCATCTCTCCTAAACACAAACGCAATCTATTAATAGTCCCTACAGGCATTTATAATTTAAAATCACACTTTTATATGAATAACATATAACTTTTCTTCGTCTATCCTATTTCATTTGTCACGTTTAAATTAAAAAGTAAAATGAATATAAATGGACCAGTGGCACAACGGATAATGGTGTCGATTACCAAGCAATTCAAAGTTACACTCTTCTGGAGGTTGAAGGTTCACGCCTTACTACAGATGATAATAACTAAGAATAACATAATACTTAATTTATTAACACCTCTACCCAGCCATGGCTGACGGGATGAGAACAATCTACCCTTGCAGAGTAAATAATTCAGTTCGAAATTCTGAAAAGTTCCCTCAATTCGACATGAAGATTTCCAAATTCGAAAAAGACGCACCTGAAAAAAGGTTAGGGGTTACAGCGGCCGAAACGTTGTAAAAATACTAACCAAGATGAGAATATTGATCCGAATGATCAAAATCATACGAAAGCATCTCTTTATGATAAACTATCAGACAAGATCTTTTGTGTGTATTTCTCGCCTATACGTGTACACATAGAATTATTTCTTTATTTGCTATTAGTTGAATGTTTTTTTTATACTAATGAGTCAACACTTATCAAGACACAGAGGCCACTCAAGGAGATGGGTTAATGAGATTGCCAGTTGGATGATGGACAATCCCATGAGAGGATTGGAGACGATGTAATGACTAAACAGGTCAGCCATCTCTCAGTTATCTATGTATTTCTCTCATCCTCTGTTCCATGATGATTCAACCACTCTAATATTTTTTTATTTCTATATATAATAGAATAATATATCTGAAAGCATTAACCCTTAAATGCTTTTGTTTTTATATTGGTTTGACATCGAAGATACTGATTACCTATTTAGCGGGTGTGCTGATGCAACATCATACTAATACCTACTCACACTTGCCAACAGGCTCGTTGCAGATGTGAAACAAGTTGCAGTTTGACACATTTTCGTTGAATATTATATCAAATTGGCATTTTGTTAGAATGTGTTATACTTGAAACAGAAAGCATTTAAGGGTTAAGAAAGGTATGATTCTTTTTCAGTGTTGCTTCTAAATTGCTTTATTTTGCCATCTAATTTACGTAGTGTGTTCCTATGTATTTTCACTTTTGATGATCAATTTAAATTGCATAATTATATTTCGTCTATTATCTCAAAGGTAAATGGAATGACAATATCATTGACCCTTCTCCTTGAGTTCGCTCTGGGCCTTGATAGGTGGTGAATCATTGGTATAAAAGTAGTTTGACTAATAGTAAATAAAAATGTAAAAGGACAGGATTAGATTACTTAGAAGAATGGGTCGACAAGTATTTGTTGAGATTGGAGTTGAAGACTACCATTTTGTAGTCAGCAAAGCAGCAGTCATGTGATATTGTATTTCATAGATGGGAAGTTCTTATAAAAAAAAGCTTTGCATGTGGAAGTTCTGTTTGATTTTTGGTTCACGAAGGAAGTACAAAATAAAATAAGGGAAAAATAAAACGGATTCTTAAAAAATTACTATTTAAAAATAAATTGTAAACATGACTATATTTTGAATTATCTTTCTCTAAGCCCTGCACCCGAAAAGTAACATTGAGCCTGGCCAGTACTAAATGAGTGACCATTTGGGAATATCAGATACTGTATTTTGGAGGTCTCTCTGGTTATTCCGGTATTGTTTCCAGTCGTTCTGGATTTCTAGTTGCCACTAGACTAAAGGAAAGCAGATTCCGGAGAGGTGTGCTGGAGATTGTGTAACCCTTGCTTCACAATAGTCTCCCCGTGCACGCACCTTTACAGAAGGTATCTATTGTTTCTGGAGACTGAATGATTCTTCACCCGGGCAACACCGGTTAGTTTTTAATAAATGTTATTTTCCTTGTTAAATTAGGCATGGTATTTAGAAAGTCTTGTGGTCCACAGTTTATCTATGCCATTGTATAGATATAACATGTGTATATGTTCATATATAACGTTTTGGTCATCCACATTCATAGAACGGTCTACCTGAAACTAAACTACTTGAGAATTTGAATGGTTTTGGACTCTAGCTACATAGCAAGACACCCGATTGTAAATGCATCGGTTCATTGTTTAAAAATGAAGCACTGGCTATTCTCATTGTCGACGAATTGTAAAGCTGTGTCCATACCAGAAACTACTCAAAGCCTGAACAGCCTCTAGCCCCTCTTCAAAGCAGATGGATATCTACGTTGACCTTAACCCTCATTACGCAAGCACGACCTCCTGCTGATTTTCTTTCATGTCCAGCTTCTGCCGACTTGCCATTTATGTAGGAAAGATGGGCTTGACATATCGCATCTGTGCAAGACATATGCATTTAACTGTCAACTGCAACTAGATTTTTATCCTGCTCATATTTTCAAACAGTCGTTCATAAATGGCCGACTCCTATGAAAACATAGAAAAATAATATAGGGTGTATTTTTTACAGACTTTAAGTTGAAATAAAAACAATAATAAAAATTGTGACATCATCACCGGAGCAAACATAAACTAGAAATAAATCTGAAACAATATTAAGGTTAGCAGAGTAGATTTTATAGATTTTAACATAAAATAAATTAAAATATAAAAAAAAAACTATGAAACCTACGAAATAATCAGGGTAGATTTTTATAGATTCTAAGGTGAAATAACAAAAAAAACAACATACACTATGTACCCTGTGACATCATCATCAGAGCAAGCACAAACCAGAAAATAAATTACATCATTATTAGGTTTGGTAAAGTAGATTTTAGTGTCAAATAAAAACATTAAAAACTACACATACTTTGACAGGACAAAGCTCATCATCACTATGCTAGGATCGAAGAACTTTTCTCAAGTAAAATTTAACGCAAACCCAATACAAGGATAGAATTACTTTTATAGCGTTACAATAATAATCTGGGGGGTCTGCGTTCGCACTGGACATTCACAAACCAGCAAATACATTGTTTTACTTAATTTCATTTATAACTTGAAAATTGAAAATTATAGAAAATAGGGATAAAAATAGTAATGTGGGGTTCAGGGCTGGGATCAATTACTGAGCCACAGTATGTGTAAGATGTAAGTTTGTATGTACCGTCAGAAGTTGAATGATGTCATAAAATAATTGATTTAAAAATATCAATCAAATGACAATAGCGTCTATGTCTTACTCTGTCTAATTTTTGTTTTTAATTCAATATATTGACAAAAGATTAGCACAGGGCTAGAACCATGTAAAAGCGAGTTATAAAAAAGGAGAGGAGGTAATAATCCAAAGATGTTGGCTATGATGCATCCAGCACTGCCTTGAAGTGTTTGGAAATCTGTACGCTGAACACGGCTTCCGGCAGCTTGTTCCAAGGCCTAGCGACCAAACCGAAAAAGAAACCTTCCAACGATTCAGTCGAACATGTCTCAGGTACAGCCTCTCTGAGTGCCTACAAAGCCATTTCTGCAAAGCGGTCGTGAAGAAGAGATCATGTGGTATATTATAGTTCTCACACATGATGTTAAAGGCGATGATGAGATCACCACACAGCTGCCTATGCTCTAATGAGTAAAGGCTTCTAAGTGCCGTTTGTACAAATTTGTATAGAGTCCGTGGAGCATCCACATCGCCAGATTCTGATATCGCTCCAGGTGCTGGATATTCCGAATACATAGATAGGGTGATGAAACATAGATGCCATATTTCAAAATGGGTCGCATCAGAGACATGCACATATTGTCATATAGAAATGTTCTCTTAATTGATCTTAAACTTAGCTGTTACAGAAGTAGTAGGCTGCAAAACTTGTCTTAGGTAAGAAAATAATATCAGTGTGTTACCTTTAACTTCAAATGTTTCTTCCTTCTTCTTCTTCGTCTTCTTCTTCGTCTTCTTCTTCGTCTTCTTCTTCGTCTTCTTTTTCTGTAACGAGATAACTAGTGTGATTGAAAAAGCAGGTTAGTAAATAGGAATTATGATCTAGATGGTAATGAGACGTAGGTTAGGAGCGGTATGTGAGTAGAGGTTCCGTTTGATGCAACTGTGATTGCTTTGATAATTTCAAGGTTGAGAGGAAAATTAAATATAAACATTTTATTGTTTGCCCTCTGATGTATGTTGATTGAGGAATTTATGAAAGAAAACTTTTTGCAGAATTACGCCACTATAGAGCAGAGGCCGGCAACTTTTTCAGAGTGAGGGCCAGATGAGACTTTTATTTACATGAATAAATTGTAGAAAAATTGCATTGAACACTCTACAAATCTGATACTTTTTCTCAAGAGAATTCTGTATGTGATATTATGAAAGGCGCCGACAAAGCGCCATTTTGGAATCATAAAAAATAATGACAGGGATAGTAGCAAGTTGATCCAGCATTCGTTTTGACATACCTCCCATAGGTTCTCTGATTCATGCCCTTTCCTCGTCTCTCGTTTCCTCTTTGCCTCTTTTTTTCCTCTTTTTCTATTTTTATCTCAGGCCAAGGATATGAAATTAATAGTTAAAGAAAAATGAAATATACATGCATCATCACTCGCTGATATTTATACATTTTTATCCCACTGTAAATCTTAATTGAAACCTACTTTTACGTCTATGTCACAAAATGATATGAGTTTTACTGGGAGGTCCACGGGCCAGATTGCAATAATAAAGCATAACAGGGTGGTGGGCCGGATGCTAAGCCTTCGCAGGCCGGATGTGGCCCGCGGGCCGGAGGTTGCCTGCCCCTGCTATAGAGAGTCAATCAGGAAAACCAAGACAGCAAGATTTACTGTTGGAGTAAGCAGACATTCCACCTTTTTCTCCCTCCAGAGGGAGCTGGGGAGTTGATTGTATATGTAAAGCTGAGTGTGCTAAGAGGATGTAAGAATTCTACCACAAATAAAGTGTAAGCAATGAAAAACCTTTCTTGTTTCGATTTTTCATTTTTCCTGCAACAGTTTTCACATTTTGGGATCAAAACGGGGCATAACAATACACTTCTTCTTCTTTTTCTACTTCATCTTCTTCTTTTTTCTTCTTCTTCCCTTCTTCTTCTTTTTCTACTTTTTCTACTTCATCTTCTTCTTTTTCTACTTCATCTTCTTCTTTTTTCTTCTTCTTCCCCTTCTTCCCCTTCTTCTTCTTCTTTTTCTACTTTCCCTTCTTCTTCTTTTACTTTTTTCTTCTTCTTCATCTTCTCCTGTTCTCCTTCTTTTTCTTCTTTTTCTCTTACTTCTTCTCCTTTTCTTTTCTTATATATATACGAGATGTAAGTTTGTGTGTATCATCAAAGGTTGAATGGCGTCATAATACTTTAATGCACTTATAATTATAATGGATGTCCTACTATGTCTGTTAGTCTACAGTTGTTTTCTGTTCTTTTGAAATTTAAGAGCATTAAAAATATAATTTTGATTTTATCGTATAAAAAGAAAGGTTTTAATTTTATCAATAGAATAAACAAGAAAGAGATAACGAGGTAGTCATTAAAAATTAATCAATATTAAATGGATAGAAGTAAGTTCAGGGAACTTCTGCCATTACTAACCAACAGAGCATTACCACTATTGACCAAGGGAAGAGTTGATCAGAAATGTGTACACAGTGTGATTATGTATGGAAGTGAAACCTGGCCTGTGATCGTTGAGGACATGCGTTGCATGGAGAGAAGTGATATGAGAATTATACTATGGATGTGTAATGTGAGTCTTAAAGATAGGCTAAGTTCTAATGACCTAAGAGGAAGATTAAATCTGGACAGTATAAAGAGATGTGTGCAGAACAGAAGACTTCGATAGTATAGCAACACTGAAAGAATAGATAAGAGGTCTTCGGTTTGTAAATGTACAACAGTTGAGGTAGCAGGTTCAGTTCAAGGAACACATGGAAGGAAGTCATAAGAATGGACCTGAGGGAAAAAGGGATAAATAAAGAGATAGATTCGTTTGAAAGTCATTTATTAAAAGACATCCAACGCATGCCAGCATGTTAAAACGGACATTAAACTGGTGATGATGATGACGACGACGACGACGATGATGATGATGATGATGCATCATCATCATCATCATCATGCCTTTCATAATAAGAAAGAAACGGATTTTTATTCAGTATTATCAGAAGTATTACTAGATATTTATAATAAAAAGTAGGGATATTCAAAGTGATTGAAGATAATAATTATATATTTCATAAAAACATTTTTGTAAGATATATATTTTTTTCTTTATTTTTCTCTCTCCGTGTACGACAGGTATTTATTTCGCTAGTGTTGGTTATTTGCCTAAAAGTTAGCTCAGAAAGAAAAAAAACTGCTTGGGGCATTAATTCTGATACGCCAAGTTTTTAAATTAACTATCTAAAAATTTAAAATATATTTATTTATATATGTAATTACAAAAGATTAAGACAACATCGGTATCGTCGGTTTCAAATCCAAACTATGGATGCCCTCCTGTGCCGGACTTTCTTCCACCTTTGTTTATGTCTCTGGGACAAGAAAGGAAAGTTTTTTTTCGTTGTGGTAGAAGACGAGTTTGTGCTGTGAATTTATTCCAAGAAAGAACCAGATATTAGAGCTCAGTCGAGCACCTTATATGGACATAACGACAGATTAGAGAGAGACTTCAAACGTCTTTTCTGTGTGAAACGGATTGCAAGGAACACAAGAGATCAGCTCCCAGTATATTTTCGAGTCGATTTCTAACTCTGTGAGCGGCGCCTCCCCAGACGTGGCAGTAAATTGGCTCGATTTTTTAATATTATATTTTACAGTTTTTGCATCTGACATTATTTTTTTATCCTTCTCTTTTTTAGTGTAACAATTGTTCCTACAAGTTGTTTTTAGATGTGGCAATGAGAATAGCAACACATAATTTGTGCGATTAGTGTCAAAATATTTTCTTATCCGTCTCATAAGAATATCCTGTATCACTGCATAACAGACTTAGAGATTCTGGGCCCCCTTTGTCCCAATTGCAATCCACTCTGGATTCCACTGCCTAAAGCCGTAGATGATAGGGCTCAACATGAGGTAAAGGTCTGCTTTAACCGTGGAGTGCCACTATCATTTTGGGCAAGCAGTTAGAGGATTTGAAGCTTTCAAGACCCATAGTATGGTACTTGGATCATAGTTCGTTTAAAATATAAACAAAACAGAAAAGAATAATGTTTGGAATTTCATGGACATTTTTGAATGAGGTCATCAAGAATTTGTTAATGTCAGTTATTAATAAAAGTGACAGAAAAGATAGTGATCAGGGCCCAGTTGTTTTGGTTCTGGTTCTGGTGTGGCACACACCCTGGGTGAGTTCAGCCGTCTTCCTCTGAAAAAGGAAGTTTCTAAGGTATATAAAATTCATAAACGCCTCCCCAGTCGTATGTGTATAATCTCAGGCGAGATAACTTATCTAGGCCTTACTTCTCCATATTGTATGAAGTATCCCTGAAGTTATGTCATGGAAACATTGATAACTCCAGAATTATTTATATGATCAGGCTGAAATTTTGCATGGTGGTGACTGTTATCAAAGAGCATCAGATCCATGAATCAAAAATCAAAGAGTCAGAAGTTGAAATTCCATCAAGATTTCCAACTTAATCGAACTTTCAATGTCAAGGTCAAAGATCTAGGTTATATAAGATGCATAACTTTATTTGGCTACAATATAGGCCAAGTAGTGAGTCTCTATGATTAACATTAGTTATCGCCAAAAGTGTGACTTTGAACTTTTCTTTGATCTTTGACCTAAATATACCTAAATTAAAGTTTTGAGTTAGACAATGATCAATATTTTAGCCGAGTTTGATGACAATTTGTCGAGCGATGTGGACGCAAGGCTGTACACAAATAAACTCTACCGAAAACATAACCTCTTTGATAGAGGTAACAATTACCATTGTAGGTGTTGTGAGTACCTTTCTGCTAAACATGGAACTCTTTTTGAAAAAAGACTTCAGCAAGATATTGATTAAACATTGATTTAATTTAGATATTCCAGGTGTTTTCGTTTTTTTTTTACGAATTTGATGATCGTATGCAGTGTCGGATTCATCTATAAGCTTGGCAGGTTGAAGCCTATCCCCTCAAAACCTAGGGCAAGGGTGTATCTAGCCATGGTGTATCACCTTTTTTGACACTGTCATATGCCTTTCTTCCACATACTGCCACGGAATAATATTGACTTAAGCGAATAACTCAATATAAGGATTAGTTTTGTTCTTCCAAGAAAGCAGCAAGATAGATAAATTGAAGACATAGCCGAAGATATTTTTAAAGAATATTAGAGAACCCGTAACTCGTTGTGTCAACATTAATACATTGTACATTGGTGTATATATGTAGTCCCATGAACCGACTGTAAAGGTAAATAGGTAGATATTTTTAAAGTACATTTGTTTATTGGTACTTTATGGAACATGTATTAGATTTGAAGAAATTTTATAAACATCATCATCATCATCATATTATGTTTAACGTCCGTTTTACATGCTGCCATGTGTTGGACAGCTTTTAGAAAATTCACTTCAATACTTATCTCTGGTAAGGTTGATGTAGAAGTCATTTCCTCAACTGAGGCAAGATTTTTATAGGCTGGATGCTCTTCCTGGCATGATGAGGACCAGTATTTTTATCTAGAAACCATCTCTAGATAACTGTCCACCAAGGCTAAACAGCGCATCACCTGCTTTTACAAAACATTTATTTACAATATTTTTGCACGCTTCCAATTATTAACAAAAGATGAAATATTTTGATGTTTTTGGCCTTAGATTAATCTATATCATACTCATAGTTGTTGTTGTTCTTCTACTTTTTCTTCTTCTTTTATATCAGCAACCGAGTTACAGATGACAGGCTGGTTATGCGGCTGCTGATTTCAAACAAAGTCCGCAGACTTCTAGTATTATACTAGGGGTACAATAGACGATCCTTGCCACTTTGAGTTATGGCTCGTCTATATAAAGAAGTTCTATGCATCCGTTTCTCTCTTATGTGATATATGACATTATAATTTTGTGACGTCCTCTAATGTGTCTGGTTATCACCTATCTTTGTTTTAATAGATGACGTCATCTTTTAGTGATGTCATCATTTTGTGATTCTCAAGGTGACAAACAAAAAATATAACAAGATAAACAACATAACAAACAAGCAAGATCCACAGAGTTTGAGTAGTATACCACGGGTATAGAAGTTCGTTTCGTAAACGACCCATGATCCTTTGATATCTCTCTCTCTCTCTCTGTTTTGATGAATCATTTTGTGACGTCATCAATTTCATACGGTTATCTCCTGTTTTAATGGATGATGTCATTCTTTAGTGACATCATCCACTGTGTACCGTTATTCTCACATGTTTTAATAGATGACATCATAAAGCATTGACATCATTCAGTATGCACGAAAGGAAGAGAACAAGATAACATCATCAGAGTTATGGTCTAGTTGTAAGTTACACACACACACACATATATATATATATATATATATATATATATATATATATAGAGAGAGAGAGAGAGAGAGAGAGAGAGAGAGCGAGCGAAAGAGCTTAAAAGAGTGGAGCGGATTCCTGGAGCGCACTCCTTTTTACTGCAAGCAAGGAGCAGTAAATAGGGACGTATTTGTAAATAATGTCGGAAATCAACAGGTTATTTTAGGGTGCAGATAGAGTGAGGAAAGGAGCGGTTCTGGGAATCACTCTCAAACTAGCAGGGACAGGTAAAACCCAGTATATATATATATATATATATATATATATATATATATATATATATATATATATAATTATAAATATTTGTTTATCTACATACGTATACTTTTCATCCTTCTGGAATCGTCAGTGTAGAGATAATTATTCAAGGCGGTCGCATGATACAGAACCCCGGAACACGAGTCATATTTTCAATTCAAATTCTGATGCCTTAACCCACGCGGCCACCGTGAACAACTACATAAATAGATGAGAGTTTAAAACCTATTATACAGAGCTGGCGCAATTGGCAGCCGACGTCAACCGTGTCTAACTTATGAGGGAACATGAATTAAAGGTATGATTTTGACGGCTGTAGTAATACTACGAACTAGAGTGCCCAGACTGAATTGGGGACGAAAAATAATTATAAACATTTATTTATCTACATACGTATACGTTTCATCATTCCGGAATCGTCAGTGTAGATATAATTATTCAAACCGGTTTCAGGATTTGAATCCCCGAAACACATGTCATGTTTTTAACTCAAATACCGATGCCTTAATATATATATATATATATATATATATATATATGGAGAGAGAGAGAGAGAGAGAGAGATTGAGAGAGAGCAGAAAACTTACAATTTTATTTTTCTAAAAATTCCTTCAGATTCTACAAAATCTTGACAAAGCTTTTTCTTTATATACTTCTTTATATGCTAATGAGTCATTACTTACCAAATCCAAAAGCAATTCGAGGATAAGAGTTAGTAAGATTGCAAGGTGGATGATGAACAATACGATGAGAGAATTGAAAACGACAGAGGAGATGAACAAAGAAGACAGCTCGACATTGGATTCAAAGACAGACATGTTGTAACCCACAGAGAAGCGCCCTCGCAGGAATGTGTTCTTTATAAAGTTTAGCTACTGCAAAACTATTAATATTATGTTTTGAATCACTGCAATAATTAGCATTACGCTCTTCTGTTCTTTAAAGGAGGAAGTGTGAATTATGGAAATGTGAAGATCTATCATCATCACCACCATCATGAAATTCACTGGATTTTTAAAAAAATGATCTTCCATCTTTCTCCTTTTGTGAGTGTAGAGATTCGAAAGACCACACAAGATAAATAGCCTAGGGCCTTGCTTTATCTGAATTTGGTCCTGGTGGTATGAACCCTAATCCCCTTCTCCAGTAATGGGCAAAATAATTGTTTATCTTTAATAAAAAGTAAATTAGTGTGAATCATCATCATTATCACCATCATCATCATCATTGGTTTAATGCCCGTTTTCCATGCTGGCATGTGTTGGACAGCTTTTAAAAATTGACTTGTGAACTCGCCTATCACTGCCCAGGTCTTTATTTATCCCTTTTTATCTCAGATCCATTCTTATGACTTCCTTCCATGTTTTCCTTGGCCTTACCCTGTGAATTGAACCTGCTACCTCAATTGTTCTGCATCTACTAACCCAATAACTCTCATCCATTTTTTCAACATGGTCATACCATCGAAGTATCCTGTTCTGCACATTACACATCCATCATATAATTCTCATATCATTTCTCTCCCTGTAACGCATGTCTTCAACTTTCATTGGCCAGGTTTCACTTCCATATATAATTACACTGTGTACACATGCCTGATAGACTCTTTCCTTGGTCGACAGACGTAATGCTATTTCAGCATGCTACAACGTTTTCTGTTGTTGCCATTGATTTCACTGATTCTTTTATGAATCAGTTACTCACAAGAGGAACCATGTGAAGGTGTCCAATATCAATGTGACAATGGTGCTATAGAACCGGCTGGATTTGAACTTGCCACACCCTAGTGGTCAGTCCATATAGGGGGTAAATGTTCAGTGAGTGTAAAGCCCATTCAGGATCGCACCTCCTACTGATAAGACGATCAGCAAACTTTCAGCCATTCAAACAAGTAATTTGCAGTGTTGGGGAGTTACACCGTCTTGTCGAAACTGCAGTTTATCACTCACATTACTTCACTGACCCAAGGCTGCCCAAAACTTATTAACGACAATGTGTAACATTTTTGGAGGTTACCTTGTAGTAATCTATATAATTACAAAAATAGTAAAAATAAAATCTATTTTCTTTCATTAACTGTGTAATTTTAATGTAAGGTATATGTGATGTGGAATTAAATGAAGGGTATTTTAGCCCTTACCCCTAACTTCAGCCTCAAGCCCAAACTTAGTGTAGACACGTCCTACTAACGGACGTCCCCTAAAGAGATGGTACTAGATGACAACAACCTACATCTATTAGACTTTTTCTGCTACCTTGGAGATATGTTGAGTGCAGGTGGTGGATGTGAACTCAGTACAACCACAAGGGTAAATGCAGCATGGGCGAAATTTCGTGAGCTGTTCCCTCTGATAGCATCCAGGATAAGTTGTATAGCAACAGTGTCAGGAGTATCATGTTATATGGCAGTCAATCGGTCGGCTGTAACACAATGACAGATCCATGATTACATGAATCTGCAATGTAAAATCTGACAAAACCCAATACATTAGGGCGGAGGATTTTGTGAAATACTTTGCCTGCCATGTATAGAGGTTATCCAAAGGACTAATCGGTTATGCTGGTATGATCATGTGAAGCGTTCATCTTCTTGAATAAACCGTTGCAGAAGCATGGATGTCTATAATCGCAGGAAGATTGGCCAGCCAAGGAAAAAATTGGAAGCTAGTGATTGGGCAAGACCATAGAAAGTGGAATTTGAACACAGTTAACATGCTGAACCGTGAATACTGGAGAGGGAGCTTGCTAAATATAAAAAAATGTCTGATCCCTGGAAAGGAGAAAAGTGATGTTAAATCGATAGAAGCAAGAAAGAAGAAGAGATTAACTAATTACTATATGCAAAATAAGTGTTTTCAAATCAATCTCTTGCATTATTTGCAGATTTTACCAAATTGACGTGAAGGCCCAATATTTGCAAAAACATGAACAATATTTGTAAGAATCTGAACCATATATGCAAGAAACTGTAAGAATTCAATCTTACTACATCTTATCATGCAATCTGCTTTGACATGCAATGATTTGACTGGAAAATAATTCCAGTTATAAAGAAAATAACAGGTTTTATTTATTTCCTTATTTCCTTAATTGGTGTATTCTCTGCCAAATCATAAATGACATGTAATCACACACTTTGGATTTTAATGAACATTGGCATGTAAGGTGAGGTTTTACTCAAGATTTCCAACTAATTATTTACCCATGAGCAGTAAAAACACAAAACTGTTGTTGCATAATCATAGGGGAGTCATCAAAATTACCCTATGTAATCATGTGGTTCTTTAAAGTCAGCTACTCATTAATATTTTAATCAATTTAAAACCTTGTTGCTAGCCCATATCTTGCGCGTGTGCATTGTCATCTTCCTCCAAGAACCGAAGCTATTCTGTTAGCTGAAATCAAAAGCCTCCTGACATGCTTTCTTAATATAATCGTTCAATTAATTCAATAACTTATTTGAAGAATAATATTTTTCTTCAACTCGCGATCGTCTTGTAGTTTAAAAGTCAAAATGGAGTGGCAGAAAAAGAGATAGAGAGAGTTATTTATCTTTTAAGTGCATAGTTTAATTATTAACGTTTTGTTCGACCATTACAAAAATGCACCTCATTTCCACTGAGGCTCCAACCAAGAGTCACGGTTTACTCTATTGGTCATGTCTGATATCTTGTTTGCTTCATCGGCTCTGATTCTTACACACTCAGCAGGGTTTATTTCTTGACCCCTTGTCTGAAATGTTTCCTATTTGCAAACATCTATCTCAACAATAAGTAATAGCTAATAGATACTAGTAGATGTGCCACTATCAATATTTAACACTGTAACTGTTACATATGATAGACCTGGAACCCGGCGCGCAGTTTTTGAGGAAAATAGAATTCTACTTGTAGTTAAACATGGGGCCTCTCACTAATCTTAACTTTTCAAATTGCAATCCTTTTTTAAAGACTTCTTAAAGTTAATTATAATATTTTTTTAGTGTTGTGTATTTTCTATCAAAGGATGATTCCATTTTAATTAGTAGCCAAGTTATGGATTTTCAAAATCAAATGTTTTCACAAAAATGTCAAAATCCGTGCAGGTCATAGCTTCATCCTAAATTAAAGTTTTAAAACGAATTTCATTTGTGGAAGCCTGAGCAAAAACTCACCTTACATGCCAATTTTTATTAAAGGGGGCGTGCACACATTGAACATTTTTTATTACTTGTCAGGAAATAGTTGAGCCAGCAAAAATGTCATTATTTCTTTTCCATTATTGTTAATGCATGCCAAATTTTAAAACCATCGTACTTTTATTGTTGCCATAGAAATGCAGAACAATCAATTAGAAAAGAAACCATTTTTTTCAATATATGTATACTCCGTGTATTTTATATCTATTTTTCATGAATAATGATGTAGAGAAATTATATAAGAATGATACAATGGGTGTGTCTTAAAGTCTAAAAGACAGGCTTATTTCTGATGACCTCAGAGAAAGATTAAATCTAGAAAGTATAGGGAGATGTGTATGCAGAACAGGAGACTTCAGTTGTATGGCCACGTTGAAAGAATGGATGAGTGTTTATGTGTAAGTAGATTAAAACAGTTAAATTAGCAGGACCAGTTCGCAAAGGAAGGCCAAAGAAACGGATAAATAAAGATCTGACCAGAGATAGGGTTGTTTTGAAATTAATTTCCTAAAGCCGTCCAACACATGCCAGCATGTAAAATGGACGTTAAACTGAATATGATGATGATGATGATGATGACAGTCTGTGTGAAAATAATAATAAAAATAAATGGAGCACCGTTTTGTATTTAAAAGTCTTCAGTTCTTAGCTGAGAAACCCCAAAGACGCAAATCCAGAACATAATATCGAAGGGGGGGGGGGGGGTAAAGGTAAAAGTAAGTTCTTATAAATTAACATGGTAGGAGTATTTTTGGTTTGATTCTGTTGCCGGCATTGGTTTTACAGATTTTTCTAGAATTAGCTACTTACAGGAAAAATTAGGTGAAGATTTCTAACATCTAGAAGTCAAAGCTGTTTGAAGTAGCAGCGACAGTGAATATTGTCATTACGTAGTGACTCTTGATTGGATAACATCTCCAATAAGTGGTTTCTTTCAATCAATTAAAATGCAGAAAATATTCAGTCCCCAAAATCCACGAGTAATATATAAACCCAAACACACAGCTTTCTTTTTCTTTATTCTGGTATTTTTCCACATACCCTATGCAGGTGGGTACGTCTGTAAAAGTAAACCTCAGACTCTGGCTGAAGGGCCTTGACAGATGCAACGAGCAGACTACTAAGCACAGCGCCAGCAATATACACTGTTAACCAAACACTCTCTCACACAAGATAGCATATATGTTTCCTCACAAACAAAACAGGCATGCTAATTAACACACACATACACACACATCTACATGCGTATTCCATTTCCATACATGTAAATGCACTCAGCACAAGCAGAAACAGACATGTATACTCAATTTCATGAAAAACAACTCTTCTACTTCGGAACCTTCTTTAGACACTTTGAACTCTCAGTTCTTTACAGACTCTTTATCTTTCGTTGTCTTGAGTTGGCAATAAAAATTAATTATTTTGTATGGATTGGCTTTGTCATCTTCACTTTTGATATTGCCTTTCCCCCTAAAAAGTGATGCTATGGAACCAACTATATTCGAACTCTGTACACCCAAGACGTCAGAATGTGTCATTATCCACTTCACCATCGTCACCTCCCAAGATTGTAAATCCAAGTGTCAAAAACTGGCAATCACAGATCACGAGTGTAACCACAATTCACAATGACACCTCAATCGTTTCCACCCCATTCTCAAACGGTAACACACTAAAAAAGGCGGTTTTATTGATTGTTTTTTATCGACAGAGTTGATTTCTTATGGTTAAGAGCACAGTGTAGTATTAGTGCTTATACTACACTTTATCTTTTCTGTCCTCGGTTAGTGAAGGAGAAATCAATCTATACTGGGGTAATTTTTAGTTTTGCCTCAATTCATTGTCCTCTTTTTGGGGAAGCCAGATTTTCTCCACATTAAAAACTGACTTTGTGTCTAACTCTGCCCGCATGGAGAGGCAATTAAATAAGGACAGGCTTGAGTGCGAATTTGCATATTTCAACGTCTATAAAAATTCACATAATCACGTTGACACACCAGTTCCCATTAGCTCACCGAAGTTAAGCACCGTTTTGCATCATCAGTACCAGATAGGTGACCATTTGGGAATATCAGGCGCTGTATGTTGAAGGGCGAATAAGCTCTACACTTAGCTATGCACAAATAACAGTGCCTAGCGTGGCGACTATGGTACAACCCCTGTATGACAGACACTAATAAGGTGAAAGAAAACCAGGGAGAGATTCTTCCTCAAGGAGTGATCAAAAACCATGATGATGATGAGGAGGATGAGGATGAGGATGAGGATGAGGATGATGATGATGATGATGATGATGATATCTCCTCTTGTCCGCGATATTTTCCTTTTTCTTTGGACCGTACACAGTACACAAAGTCTTTGTCACAATAAAATATTTTCTTCACCACACAATTGCAATTATCTTCCAAACAACTGGACCTTTTGTAAATTCAGTGCAGCAGGTCAAGGGTTTCAAACATTGCAAGCTGCGTTTCCCAGAAGTGTCTTGACCTAGCTTCCTTCATCACGAATGTCAGCAGGGTCATGAACAGCTGTGAGACCTGCCCGATGATCAAACCTCAGTTCTATAAATGCCATTCGAGGTCGAATTTTCTAAAGGTCTAGTTGTTTTGACAATTTCTGCACTTACACAACTCTATAAAACCGAGCAAGGGAGATAACTGCTATTGGCTTCCCAAAACAAAATTTGGTAAACAAATATGCCAAGTAAACAGACTTATTATTTTACACACATGTTTTATGGTGTGTACAGACACATCGATGTAAGTTAAATGATTATGCAGAACAAAAGGGAGTCACTCTTTCTCTAAATGTTCACTGAGACGATAAGAAATAGAATAGAGTAAGTGGAGACGAGAAAAATACATAGAAATAAGAGAGATGGATGATTTGTTCAGTTAATTATAAACTATGGCTAATTTAAACAAGTAAAACAATTTATTTAAAACATAACTCAATCCCAAAACTAAACTATATGAAGGGCCTTATAAAAAAGGGCAGCAAAAAGGAGTGCGCTGCAATCAAGGAGCAGAGGGCTAATTTTTTATCCAGCAGCAGGGAGGCAAGAAAATAGGGAGTTATTTGAATATCATGTTAGAAATGTGTTGAATTTTTCAACAGGTTATTTTAAAGTGCAAATTTAGAAGGAATGGGAGCCGCTCCACAACTAATGGAGCGAGTAAAGCCCTGGGTATATTTTAGAATGTATTTTGTGTTATTAAAGTATACAGGATAGAAGTTTTATGGTAAAAAACGTTTATTAACACAGGTTTCATATAATAATAGAAATCCGAATCGAATAGTATTGGGTTTTATTTTTTCAAATTTTACTTTGTTAAGACTAAAAAAGTGTAAGTTGTAATATTCCATGAAAGGACTACATGAAGGTTGTCAATATCCATCTTGAAAGTGGTGCTATGGATCCAATAGGACTTGAACAGGGCACCCCTGTCAGTATGATCCAGTATCTACTCTACTCCATTGTAAATATTGAACATTACTTATCTTATGAATACTTGTCTCCCCACGAATGCAGAGTAAGATACAAGGTCGAGTTGATAATGTGGGGGAAATCCAGCTCCTCAATAAAGAACATTCTGGATTTAGACAAGAATTAAAATTGCCTCTGTCGAAAAGGATATCCTCTCTACTGACCAAAATATGCTGAATCCATACATTTCTTCCATTATTTTAGATTAATAGTACTGGATTTTAGTTGGAAGAATATTCAAGTCTTGACTAGTCAATAGATTGATTATTACGTTTCCTGTGAGAGTAATCATTATTTACTATCATCTTTGAGAGCTTAGCTCATGAAGATTAATGAAGGGCGTCGTCCTTTACTTAACAGATTTGACATTCTGATTAGTTCAAGGGATCTATAAATGTGATATTCAATGTTTAATATTCTGACCTAACATGAGGTTAATCTGCCATAAACTAATCAGGTAAAATGATGAAAGCCTGTAATACCAAGTGAAAGAATGTCAGAACCAGAATTAGTTCAAATACTTAAGAACATACTTAGAACACATTTTTCAGTCTAAGTGAGATTTCTCCAGCTCTCTTACACATTAGCCTAGTTTAGGTCTGATTTCTCCAGCTCTCTTACACATTAGCTCAGTTTAGGTCTGATTTCTTCAGCTCTCTTACACATTAGCTCAGTTTAAGTCTGATTTCTCCAGCTCTCTTACACATTAGCTCAGTTTAGGTCTGATTTCTTCAGCTCTCTTAAATATAAGATCAGTTTAGGTCTGATTTCTCCAGCTCTCTTACAAATTAGCTCAATTTAAGTCTGATTTCTCCAGCTCTCTTACACATTAGCTCAGTTTAGGTCTAATTTCTCCAACTATCTTACACATTATCTCAGTTTAGGTCTAATTTCTCCAACTCTCTTACACATTAGCTCAGTTTAGGTCTGATTTCTCCAGCTCTCTTACACATTAGCTCAGTTTAAGTCTGATTTCTCCAACTCTCTTACACATTAGCTCAGTTTAAGTCTGATTTCTCCAGCTCTCTTACACATTAGCTCAGTTTAGGTCTGATTTCTTCAGCTCTCTTAAATATTAGATCAGTTTAGGTCTGATTTCTCCAGCTCTCTTACACGTGAGCTCAGTTTAAGTCTGATTTCTCCAGCTCTCTTACACATTAGCTCAGTTTAAGTCTGATTTCTCCAGCTCTCTTACACATTAGCCTAGTTTAGGTCTGATTTCTCCAGCTCTCTTACACATTAGCTCAGTTTAGGTCTGATTTCTCCAGCTCTCTTACACATTAGCTCAGTTTAGGTCTGATTTCTTCAGCTCTCTTAAATATTAGATCAGTTTAGGTCTGATTTCTCCAACTCTCTTACACATTAGCTCAGTTTAGGTCTGATGTCTCCAACTCTCTTACACATTAGCTCAGTTTAAGTCTGATTTCTCCAACTCTCTTACACATTAGCTCAGTTTAGGTCTGATTTCTCCAGCTCTCTTACACATTAGCTCAGTTTAGGTCTGATTTCTCCAACTCTCTTACACATTAGCCTAGTTTAGGTCTGATTTCTCCAGCTCTCTTACACATTAGCTCAGGTTAGGTCTGATTTCTTCAGCTCTCTTACACATTAGCTCAGTTTAAGTCTGATTTCTCCAGCTCTCTTACACATTAGCTCAGTTTAGGTCTGATTTCTTCAGCTCTCTTAAATATAAGATCAGTTTAGGTCTGATTTCTCCAGCTCTCTTACACATTAGCTCAGTTTAAGTCTGATTTCTTCAGCTCTCTTAAATATAAGATCAGTTTAGGTCTGATTTCTCCAGCTCTCTTACACATTAGCTCAGTTTAAGTCTGATTTCTCCAACTCTCTTACACATTAGCTCAGTTTAAGTCTGATTTCTCCAGCTCTCTTACACATTAGCTCAGTTTAGGTCTGATTTCTTCAGCTCTCTTAAATATTAGATCAGTTTAGGTCTGATTTCTCCAGCTCTCTTACACGTGAGCTCAGTTTAAGTCTGATTTCTCCAACTCTCTTACACATTAGCCTAGTTTAAGTCTGATTTCTCCAGCTCTCTTACACATTAGCTCAGTTTAAGTCTGATTTCTCTAACTCTCTTACACATTAGCTCAGTTTAGGTCTGATTTCCCCAACTCTCTTACACATTAGCTCAGTTTAGGTCTGATGTCTCCAACTCTCTTACACATTAGCTCAGTTTAAGTCTGATTTCTCCAACTCTCTTACACATTAGCTCAGTTTAGGTCTGATTTCTCCAACTCTCTTACACATTAGCTCAGTTTAGGTCTGATTTCTCCAACTCTCTTACACATTAGCTCAGTTTAGGTCTGATTTCTCCAACTCTCTTACACATTAGCTCAGTTTAGGTCTGATTTCTCCAGCTCTCTTACACATTAGCTCAGTTTAAGTCTGATTTCTCCAGCTCTCTTACACATTAGCTCAGTTTAAGTCTGATTTCTCCAGCTCTCTTACACATTAGCTTAGGCAAAGTTTGATTTCTCCAGCTCTCTTACACATAAGCTCAGTCGAAGTTTGATTTCTCCAGCTCTCTTACACATAAGCTCAGTCTAGGTTTGATTTCGCCAGCTCTCTTATACATTAGCTCAGTCTAGGTTTGATTTCGCCAGCTCTCTTACACATTAGCTCAGTCTAGGTTTGATTTCGCCAGCTCTCTTACACATTAGCTCAGTCTAAGTTTGATTTCGCAAGCTCTCTTAAAAATGAGCTTAGTCTCATTTTGTATTTCTCAAGCTCTCTTAAACATTAGCTCAGTCTAAGTTTCTATTTTTTCTATTTATTTATAATTTACATTGATTAAAATATAAATATTTTATTTCTTCTACATTTCAAACTTTTAACCTCTGCATGAATACAATTTTATCCATAAATTTCCTAAAACAAATTAGTATTACCAACATAATTTCTTTTCAAACAAATGTATTTGGGATAACACAATTTGCAATCCATTATTTATGGATAAATCCTATTTTAATAACGTAAATTAATTACAGTGAAATGGCGACTTTTAATACTAATTTATTTTCTGAAATTTGCAGATACAATTGTATTCATGCAGAGGTTGTTTTTCTGCCATACGAACTTAGGCTTAGGTTGTTTATAAAAGTTTAGTCATTTTCTTTTCTATTTCAATCGGGCAACGCCGGGACCCGGATCCTGCTAGTGATTGAATAAATATTTTATCTTAAAAACTCTTTTTTTAAACTTATGTTAACCCTAAACAAAGTATATTGTCACTGAAGCATAAGGGGCTCATGTGATACGGGTAATATTCATAGGGGGCAATCTGAGTGGGACGATTAGCAGCAAGATGTTTGTTCAAATTACATTTAAATTTCTGTTGTCTTGAGTGAGTGACGTAAAAGAAAAGAAAGTAGTCGCTGTAGCAAGTTTATAACAGATTTACAGAATGAATACTCGTATTCCACGAATGTTATCTGTTTTAAGTGAGAATTTGCATGTTACAATGTGATGTTTTTAACCTATATAAGAATCGGTACTTTATGAAGTTGGGAAATGTAAAATAAGTTGTTAAATGTAGCTTTCCTTGGCTTGGCGTCAAAAGATTGCTACATAATTTATCTGAGGCAGGATTTATTTGTAAGAATGAAAATAAAAAAAGTAAATAAATTACATACGTTTATGTTTGAAAAATGCAAACGGACATTGGTGAGTATTTGTGTCATCCAACCTGCTTCTATACCTGATAGAGATAGATAATTCATCCGATCAGCCTATTTGTCTCAATTGTTGCCCCTTCTTGCCTTGATGCCCTAAAATCATGTTTATTTTGCTTAATGGTTAATCTAGCCCTGGGATAGACCAACTTTCATAAACTCACAACTGAACCAATAATGCACTTTGGTATATTGGTTATGTAAAATTATCACATCCGGCAAAAAGTGTCACTTTTAGTAATTAGTCAAATAGGTCATCATATGCATCATTCTCCATACAGATTTTATTGGGAATCCAATAAAATAATTTTCGCCTAGAAATCGAAAAAACAGACAAAATATACAACAAATAACATTTACCAAATGCAATAACATTTAATTTTCTACTGACCTGCATAGTTTTTACAGTTATGAAACTTTTTGTGTTTTCTATTTCAGAATAATTTTCAAGCCTCAAATGTATTAAAAAATGGCTGGACACATGCGGCAATAAGCTTCGAGATACTGCAACTTGTATTTAATGAAGAAAACGTCAAAAAGGTTTCGGTAAGTTAAAAATATACAGATCGGTCGAAAATTAAATTTTTATGCGTTTAGTGACAGTTATTAGTTGTAATTTTTTTTTTAATTTCACATTTCTCGGTTGTTAACTGTAATGCATAGAAGCTAAAATCAAGAACTGATGGTGACCATCTTTGATTGTTACTCCGTCAAAAGACAGATATCAACTAAATCTTATATTAAAATAAAAAGACTTTAAAACAGTTTCAGAACTTTAAAACTATGCAGATCAGTAAATTTCCTTGCAGGTAGAAGTCTTAAGTCATTTTTAGAACTGATTATTACTTAGCATTTATGTGCATTGTGCCACAGGTCCTTAAGACTTTTATAGGTGCTTAAGCATTCTATCCAGTCATGACTGACGGAATGAGAGCAAACTATCTACCCCCGTGAATTAAATAATGGGTTCTATTTGAAATTGCGTACAGATTCCTGAGTTCGATATAAAGAGTCCATGGGTTCAATGAGATGCACCTAAAGAAGGTCAGAGGTCACATCGACCGAAATGTTGTGAGAATAACGTCAAAGGTAAGCACATGAGTCTAAATAATCCAAATAATACAAAGTATAATTTGCCTATTTTCGCTTCATTAGCTGTTTACTATACTGCATGAATGCTTAATTTTCAATACAAATAGAGACCAGGAAAGTATTAAAAAATCTTTTAAAGATACCCTACCATGTTTTCACATTATTCATTCATTTTATATTATTGGTTTTATATGAAGATTGACAGTATTTAAAGAGAAACACATTGGTGATCCAAAATGCATTGATATGTCATAAATAGAAACAAAATTGACAAACTGCCCCGGGAAGAGTAGGCATTTCCATAGGGAGTACTATGGCAAAATGGAGTATTGCTATTTTGAGTAGTGCAGTTGCAGTTGCAGGTGCAGTAATGGTGAACCATGCCCTGTTCTGGGACCATCTCGCAGCCTGAACGCAGTACTAACTTATCTGACAATAAATTAATTTCTGACCTTTTATTTGCTTTGCTATATGACTATACTAGAAGAATGCTCGTCCCAGAACAGAACAGTTTTGCACTACTTTATATCCCCTAACAAAGCTTAAAATCAAAATACAATGTTACTAAACCTTATGTCTAGAATCCTTATTCGAATTTTGATCAAAATTCATAACATGATTTTGATTTTAAAAATGGTCTAAAATTTAAGGCTTAAGCTTAAGTGGTCTTAAAAAGAAATTGAAATTCAGGGAATCTTACTTAATTCGTGTCTAATGACTATGGTTTAAGTTCAATACAAATCTGATATATTTAAATTTTCAAATGGGAGTTTGATGCCATATTATGGCCCCTAAAACCCTTTTAAATACTTCAAATGAACTGAAATTTCGAAAATTTTTATTAATTAATGTTTAATACCAATTGTTAAAATTTCACAAATATCAGTAATATCTAAATACTCACAAAGGGCTTCGACCCCCTTTTTGCTCCTTTGCATAAAAATAAATAAAATTAAATATAGCCCACATTAAGATCATTTAGGCCTAGCAGAGATGTTCCAAAATTCATAATGATGGCGTAATTTACTTAGGAGTGAATCCTGTACATATAACTATATAAACATATGCACATACCTAACTTTATATAAATAGAGATATACAGAGAGGAAATCCCCAAACCGAACCCTATTCTAAATCTAATAAGTATTAGTTGAACGATTCTGGTGTTATGGTATAAGCTATAGATACTTACATAAAAGATCTTCTCTTTATTCCATGTTAGTTGATATGATCGCCTTAGCTGAGCCGAATTATAACTCTTTTTATTAGTTTTCTATTAAATCATTTCTGTGAATATGAGATAGAATGAAGAATCAGTTTTCTTCTTTAGTCCAAGAGTTTGATTGTGCAGAGCTTGCATGTCTACTGAAATCGATGCAGCAGGCAAACTACTTTCTCTATTTGACTGATGATTGCTCCAGTTCATCTTTAAATCCATCCAGCCGAATACTAAATCCCTTTGACTGATCTTCCTTAATCTCAGAATATCCAAATCTGCCCACATAGTAAGCTGAAAAGACATTTTCTACGTATTCAAGGCCAAAGCCGTCTTGTTCACATATCTCTATTTATATAAAGTTAGTTATGTGTGTATGTTTATATATTTCGATGTATATGATTCAGTCCTAAACCAAAAAATCGACCATTATGAATTTTAGAACATAGATATTAGGAGTAAGGGTGGGTAATGTGGGCTATATTTAGTTTAGCTTCAAGAAGTCAAAGAGGGAGTGGAACTTTTTGTAATGCACATTTTATACTTGATTTTATTAATTTCAAGTAAAAGACTACACATCATTCCTTATCTCTATATTAATAAAATTGTGTGCCCATTCTTCATGTGTCTGCGTGTGTGTGTTTCTTGCGACTACAGGACTTATACATTTATATATTTTATCTACTAGAAGAAAAACTACTCGCCATCCGGTGCCTATTAATATTCTTTTTAAATGTTTAACATACATTACATGTATTTAATATAAATCAATATATTTAACATAAATTTAAATTAGGAGAGTAGAAAGTAAACCTTGGATTTACTTTCCTCAACCTCGCAACTCTCGCTTCCCTTATTTTGTCCTTTAGTCCTCGCATTTCATGAGCAATGTTTCTAACAAAGAAGGAATAATTTCTGTTTTCTGGGTCGGAAACTATTCATCTAACACTTTTAGACGTTGAAGTAGTTTTTTTTAGCTCCTTACATCAAGTGGCTTCATGCCTTGTCTGGAGCGACTTCCAAGTTATCCAGTCGCGAAATGTGTCCATATTCAATGTTAATGATAAATAAATCAATCAAACTGGATAACTTTGCCGGCCCCTTCAATTTCACGTATTTGGACTGCTGTTTGTGTCTTGGAGTAATGTCCTTCCTGATTATGCTTCTCAACTTGTATGACCTGGATGGACTGTATGGATTCAACAAAAAGTATGTTTTTGGATTGATATGTTTGATGTTATGTATTTTTATGTATTTGTGTATATAATCTTATATATTTTCAAAGCGTAATTTTATTACCTGTAGTAGTATAACTGCGGTAATGGTCCCCTGAAGAGAAGAATTATCTTTGAAAACTCATGAGCTAAGGACTTAAGGATGCTTTGCATGAACTTTGAATTCTAATAAAATTTGATTGACACCTTATTTTATTACTTCATTTTATATTATAATATTAATGCTCTATCCAGTATATTGAGCTTCAGTTTTTTATCCGGATGTTTCACTAATTATAAGATATTAGTTGACGCTTATATCTTTTGTTGGATTGCTTCATATATATATATATATATATATATATATATATATATATATATATAGAGAGAGAGAGAGAGAGAGAGAGAGAGAGAGAGAGAGAGAGAGAGAAAAGAGGGTAGTACAGTATTAGTGCAGTTCCAACGAGAGAAACGTATATATGTAAAGGAGTAAGGCTACCAACATTTGTAACATGCTATTTTCAACATTTATTTATTATTTTGTTATTTTATCATTTTATATAACGCGTTTCAAGCGGTAGTCCGCTATCATCAGATATGTAAATCCATTTGAAGAAATGTCTTTCGATTTGAAAAAGTGTTGTTTCATTTGCGGAAATATGTTATTGTAAATATTGTAAATATTGAAATAACACATTTCTTCAAATGAAAAAACACTCTTTCAAATCGAAAGACATTTCTTCAAATGGATTTACATATCTGATGATAGCGGACCACCGCTTGGAACGCGTTATATAAAATGATAAAATGATAAAAAAACAAAATAATAAATAAATGTTGAAAAAAAAGTTTTACAAATGTTGGTGACCTTCCTCATATATATATATATATATATATATATATATATATATATATATATATATATAATTATTCTATTTAAATACTATACATTACTGTGTCCGTTGAGGATACTCTGGGTTCATCTGTTTGGTCATCCTGGATCTAATAATAGCTCTTGTAAAACTTATCATTAAGTACTTTGATAGTGTTTTTATTTTTTTACTAAGTTGTGATACATGCTATATATAGTAAAGCTTATGAACGCTGTGAGTGGACAAGGAGGATTAATATTTATTTGAAATTTATGTCAAGGAATTGAACAACAAAGGAGGAGGAGGAGGAGGAGGAGGGGAAGAAAAAAGGACTAAAAGTATATATATGTATACATATATATTATTTAAAAAGAAATTTAATGGATTCATCTACACACTTTAAAATGCAGCAACATTTTTGTAAGTAACGGATAAATTTTATTAGACAGACGAACAACACAGGTAAGGAGGACATTTTTCTTTTTTTAATAACTAATATAAGTTAGCAAAACATTTATACGGAACAAAACTTAGGTTTAGTATATGGAACGTTTATGTCTTTGTCTTTTAAGGGAAGTGGGGTCTGATCAACTCTGCTTGGAAGCCATGAAATTAAATACTGTCTTGTTTTTAAATTTCCGAAACAGTTTTTCATGGTAAACAACTGATGATCCCTTAAATAATGTTAGAAGCAAACTAATATAATAACTGAAAAGGTCAAATTGACTTACATGAGTGATATTCCACTGAATGACTTGGGACTTAAGGTTTTTTTTGTTTTTTTTAATATAGTTTTAATGGTTGAGAAACTTCCAAGACTATATATATATATATTTATATATATATATATATATATATTTATATATATTTATATATATATATATATATATATATATATATATATATATATATATAAGTAGGTTGAATTCATTTACATTCCAAAAGCCAAGATATTTTTAATTTTCTTGAAAAGCATTTTTCGAAACAAACACATTTCAGTGAAAATTATTTTACGAATTGTTTCGCTTAAAGTAAACCAAACAGCATTATTATGTCAATATTGGATCTGTTTACCTGAAGCTAGTCAGAAAAAGTATATGAAAAGTTCTCAATTTCAAAAAATTACGGTCAGAAGAAAACTTTGAACTCATGTGCAACTCTCAAAGTTTTTTTCCTGAACGGTTTTTTCATGTCAAAATACGTTGTAATTTTTTCAAATTGAAACATTTTCATGTATTTCTTGCCTTTTGGAATATAAATGAACTTTCCTTACTTATATATGCTCTGTTGTTACTGGTTGACATTCATCGAGCTTAAACTGGAAGAGGTTGGTAAACATAAAGTATGTAAAGTATATGCAAAAACATATATATTCACAATAATATATATATATATATATAACGATATTTATAAATAAATATTAAATTATTTATTATCTACAGACGTTAGTGTTTCAAGCTTATTGCTTTCATCAGTGTAGTAAGTGACACTTTCAGGCGGTCAGAAGATGTGAACCAAGTTCACAGAGTCAGCCAAGACTCTATAAGCAGTCGCCCTATCTTCACCGCCACTGGGAACTGTCACGTGATTAAGGGAAATTAAGATCTATATGTGCCTAGAAGCGGGCAGCAAACAGAAGACTTATCGAGAGGGTTCAACTAACGAATTCGGAACTTTGCTTTAAAGCTAAGTGATAGTCTATTTTTAACATCCTCAGGATTGCTCAACTTTAATTTCTTAAAATAGCTTTATAACAATATTTATATATATATATATATATATATATATATATAAGGTGAACAAAATACCATGTGCATCCTAAAACACAGTAACCAAAATCTTGCCTCCAGATGTTTATGTCTTTGATCGCTTTGGACAGATTTCGTCTGCTGCAGTCCACTCAGCTAACTGCTGATTTGACTCCAGAATGAAGTAATGGATCTATATTTCGTCTAGTGTCACATATTGGCACAACAACTCATTTTTGTTGCATTCAACCAATTGCAAACATCTCTTAATGGTCAAAGCATTGTTGTTTTTGATTAACTGTGAGCAAACGCAGCCACTAATTTGAACACAGTTTTTTCATTGACAAATATTCATGCAAAATGGTGAATACACTGTATGACCTAAGCATTCAACATCATTTGTGTCTGTACAACCGTGTTTAAAGTCAGCATGCCACCTTTTAACTACTTTTTCCGACAGATCAGCATCCAAATAACACTTATCAAGCCATTACTTTACTTGAACAGTATTTTTCCCATCAGAAAGCAATGCTTTATCAACACACGAAATTTAGACAATCCACCGCATTGAAAATTTGCAACTATTGGTTCACTTAAATAATTGTAATTTGTAAACTAATTATCCAATTGGGTTCAGATTTTGACACGTGCCATATGACGGTCAGTATTTCATAAAAATCCAATGGAATTTTTATTATTGGCGCTATGTGTTAGTTAAAGCAAATACCAGGAATAAAAATTAAAAAATATTAAGAACTTTAAGCATGAAAACTCTTACCAAAATGACTCGATTTCACAATATTCCTTGGTCTTTTAACTGGGCGTCAAGTGTAGTATCTGTTCTGGCGCTACACTTCATTTTTTCTGTGCTCGATCCGTGGAGGAGAACTCCTTCTAGGCTGTGGATATTTTTATTTTCTGTCCCAATAAAGAGTGGCCATTTTTGACTAGCTTGGATTTTTCCCACATTATAAAACGATTTTGGAAGGCAAGTTAAAAAATGCATAAAAAACAACGTTCTTTTTTTTGGATCATTTTTAGCTAGAAGCAAAGGGTAATTTATATTCTGATATCATACTTCATCTTTTATATTCTCGGTCAGTGAAGGATAAATCCTTTTTGACTTAGGCAATTTTTATGTTTGTCCCAACTTAGAGTACCCCTTTTTGGGAAGCTGGATTTTCCCCACATTAAAAACCGACCTTCTATTTAACTTTGCCCTCGTGGGGAGGCAAGTAAATAGGAACTCTGTGTTGATATACGGTAAAACAAACAAACAGACAAACAAAGGAATAAATAACTGAGAATGGAATTGGTAAATAAAAATTAACAGCGCTCGATTCATTTTTGGTTGTGTACAGAATAGACATTAAGCAATAGTACCACCCAAAGAAGGGGCGTGATGTTTATTTTTATATCCCTCCCCTCTTTTAGACATCATTGGATTAAGCCAGTGTACGGACGACTTGTCAACTACACGCCATTCTGAACAGACGCTGTTGTAGTAGTCGACATTGGTTGTTCGGTTGAATAACCCGATTCAGTCAAAGTTTATTTTGGTATTCTTGAGCTGACAGGAGGAGTAGAACCCGTTGATCATTTCAGAATTGTTAGAAATAGATGGCGAGTTGTCCGTCAGAATGTTTAGAAAATTGCATGGAGTTGATGGCTGTCTTGAAGAATGTTTCTTGATCAGTAGCAGGTGACCAGGGGAGGTGCTTTCTCTTATGCCTTTACTGTCCTCCATTAGACGTTTGTACTAGAAAGGGGCAGCGTTTGACTTCCTTTATCACTGTTGCTGGACGAGACCTTCCAACTTGTGGGGAACAACATCACCCAGTCGAAGTTTTGGCAACTTCTTATTTTTATAAATCCGCCCAATGGTTTCAGTAAAAAAATAACTTTTCAAGATATTGGGAACTGATTCAAAGTGGAGACAGAAAAACTGAAAAACTCACTTGAAATAAATATGAAGAATGTATATAAAAATAATGTTTAGCAAATAATGATTTTATTTCTGTTGATTAATCACTTATTATACTAAATCTGAGTTAATCATCGTTTGTTTTCCTACGGCTTTTTTTCTATATATTTTAATCACAAAAAATACATGTTAAGATATTCCTTTGTTTAGTGATTGATATATGTTTGAAAAAAATAACATGTTCTAATTAACCATATATTTTAATTTACTGACAAAGTCACCAATCTCTTACTAAGTTTCTGTCTATTGTCCTCACTCTCACTCACTCTGTTTTGTTTAACCACCGCACTTATATGTCAATTAACATTAGTTAACTGAAATATAAGTGCGGTGGTCAAATAATTAAATACATCCCAATGAAGAAGAAAGTGTTATTCATATTAGCATGTTGATTGTCTAGTGCTGAAAAATCAAAGAGAGGAGAAACACACAGTCAGAGATGTTACATCAATTCTTCGAGGGGAGGTCTAAATGTCTCGCAACTTACAACCAAATAAATGTACATGGGTTCATAACCGGGGAACCTGCAATCAATGTTTTGCAACAGTATGAAAAAATCATCAATTTAAAGAAAGGGCCTTTTGTTGAGATGTTGGCGTTGCCTTCACTTCAGCCAGCGGTGTGCCACCCACCACCACCTCTCGAGCTATGGATATTTGGTCCTTAGTTTATCGGCGATCTTATGTCATCTCTACCTGTCTGTTCTCTCCAAAACTTCCAACCGACTGCACACCTTTCTCTTCACTCCCCCTTCTAGTACACAGAAGGTCGAGGTGATATTCGAGTACACTAGCTGACCCGTCTGAACCTTATTTCCTGTTATCTTCAACTAATAACAATTATACTCCCCTACTATATAACAGAGAGACGGGACTCTCATATTATAAGCGCATATCCTAATTATTTTACGTTATTAGACCATCTTAAATTACGTCTGTTTTCAGATAGACTGGCGATTTCAAATTCTACTCTTTCAATTGCTCGTCTGACGTAATATCTTGCCAAATCTCTAAACTTAACAATTCTTATGAATCTGAAGTTCACTTGCCTCTTTGTCTATAACACATCCCATTTAAGATGTCACGTGCACAAAAATATATTTAACTAATATATATATATATATATATATATATATATATATATATATATATATATTCAATGAAATTTTTCAATTCAATATATATATTCAATGAAATTTTTCAATTCAATATATTTTGCAAAATATAAAACAACATGTGTCAGTTGCAATGTAGGGAAAGGGTGGTATACATTTACACAGAAGAAGATGCAGTAGCCCTGTTCAATTTCGCCTTGAATTGCTTCATTGTTGGCGCATTTACTATTAAGTCCATTCCAAGGTCCAGGGATTCTGATTGAGAAAGCAGCCCTCCTCCAGTTCAATAAAAATCCGCAGTGAAGCAGTTTCTGGTAATGTCCGCGTAGACCTCTTTCTGGTGCAGGAGTGAATAATAGGTCCTGATAGAGATTATCATGGCCATTGAGGAGATTGTAGACCAAGATGAAATATATATACTAGCTTATGTATCCACGTGTACTGAAAATATTCTTTTGAATTTTGAATAATTTTGTATATACGATCATCATCATCATCATCATCATCATCATCATCATCATCATCATCATCAGTTAAACGCTTTTTTTGCATGCTTGCATGTGTTGGACAAAAGTATGCATTAAATGCATTTCGTTTTCAATTACATCAAAACTTTCAGTACAATAATACGTGAGGTTGGAGATAAGAGGTTAAAGACTGCGCTTGTGGTACGGACTCGAGAGTGCTAACAGTCTAATGTTTAGGTACGCATTATTTACCTTGCACTTATAACGCATTCCATGCTACTGCACATGATACATTAAGTTTCCTAATTCTATAATGTATGTTTTGGGTATTTACCAACTTTAGCAGACTTATTGACTGATATATTACAGTCTGCACATAGTCGTATAGTATTATGTAGTTTAAGTTTTCGTGTTTTTCAGAACGAATATTTTCTACGTCAAGTTTCTGGGTAATTTTGTAGTGCATAGCATAAGGAATTGGTCTAGCTTTAGAATGTAGTGGATCCGGGCATGGACAACTTCTTTTTTGAGAAATGGAATTTAAATGCCTATAGGAGAGAGTTTAAATGCCTACTTGACACCATCCTCGAGTGTCTTCGGTCTCTCTGTACAGGGGTTTGTCAGGACAATCTGACATGAAGATACTTCACCCCACAAGTAAACCCTCACCAAATATTTAAAATAACATAGTATTCGAATCTTAAATTAGATCCCCCCGACAGGGCTATACACTGGTTCATAGGAGAAATGGGGCCCCTACTGGTGATGTTACCTCAAGTAACAGTACTAAGCTGGATACTCTACCAGACCAGATGAATTCTTGTCCTTGAATCTGGCAAGACCAAGAAAAGACCACAATGAATATAAACTATAACACATTTAAGTGGTCAATTGGGGAGAATAAAATGAATTTTCTTCACTTCTTTACTAACTCAACGTTTGACAGGCAAAGGAGACCTTTAATGGAATATTTGAATATCTATGTATATGTATCTCATATAGAGATCAAGTGTTGGCACCAGGAAGGGTCATCTTTATTTCTGAGAACTTTAACTGAAATAAAATAAAACAAAAAAGAGAGGAATAAAATCAAATAAAATGAAAAAAAAAATTGCATTGTATTCTCGGCGATCGAGTGATTCCATCCTTTAAAAAGTGGGTGGGTGGTGATAACGTACGTAAGAACATGAAATCCCCAATATGATACAGGTTTCTTAAGAAGAAGATCAAGAAAATAATACATTAATAATGATGATAATAAAATCAGTAACCATACAAATTGTGATAACAATCGACCATACAGTGCATTAATATAGTCATCAAGTTAAAAAAGAGCTAAAATGCGAAAACAACTACCAAATCCAATGAAATTAAAATTTTATCTAGGATATAATATTATTGGTAAGCATGACAGGTGGAAGATAATATTTCTAAGTTCCCACATGTTATGATATAAGGATTAGTGTATCAATGATACACAAACACTGAAAATACAGTTGACAAGAAAAATATTAAAGACCCAGAAACCATAATACTATTTTATACACAAAATATAGAACATATATATTATGTGAATGTCCCAATACAAGTTAAATGCGTATAGTGTCACATAATACTCATAGTTCATGATAGAGTGTTATCCTCTCTTTTGTTGTTTAATATCCAATTTTTTGCCAGTTTTACTCTCGAGCCTTGTGCATGTGCTTTCTGTCATAATTCGTAACCTGCAATTTTAAACTCAATCTTTTATTTAATTCACTGGATTTCGAATTGTTCATTCTGTGCTTTATACTTTTGAGGTGTATTGCATAAGTTAATTGTTTCTTAAGTTCCATCAATAACAACATCTAGGTATAATTTATTGTAGAATATCTCTTAGCCAAGACTGTTATTAACTAGATCATGTCTTTCATTAGACCCATTAAAACAATTTAAGGTAATTTTCTGAGATTTATATACCTAAAGTCGCTAGTATAAGTATATTGCATGTTCTATACTTATACTGTAACTAATTAGTTGATGTGTTTATCTTTATCATTTCAAATTATGGGATCGTCTAACATTTTCTTATGTTGTTTTCATCTCTATACTTGTGTAACTACATACCATCCTTTTGCAAACGGGCTGTGGAAAGATTTCACCGGCAGTCAAGTTTCACTCACAGCTCAATCAGACAATACTAAATGTAGCAAACATTTACCAATAGTTTTTCTTGAACTTCAGTTAACATTTAAAGAAGACCTAAAAAGCACTGCAGCAGAAATAGTTCATGTTACAGCATTACGCCTAGACAAGCTCTATGAAAACAGAAAACTATGCTTCACGTTTGAAACGATCCATGTCATAACTGTTTTTCACGAATTCATTTGCGTGACACTTATTTATCTCTGAATATAATATGAATTCCAGCAAATACGTTTTGTTTATGTAACACGTTAAAAAATCGCTGCCGCTATGATAAAAAAACTGTATGAAGTTTGAACAAAAATAATATATTTTTATATGAAAAAATGATAACACAGGCTGTTTAAAAGTTTGAAGAAATAATTAAAGTAATAAAAAAAGAAACGCCCATAAATGTACCGACAGAACTTTTGCTAGAAAAATGATACAGAAACAATAAAAACTAAAGCCATATATATATATATATATATATATATATATATATATATTTATGGTTTATTGTAACTTATTTTACTCGACCCAATATTTCAATAAAAATAAACATTTTATTTCGATATAATATATCGATCCAGTGGGGAGGGCTACTGTGCGACCACTAAGATAGATTGACAACAAAACAAAATGGAGTTGCAAAATCCGCTCGAAATTCAAATAAAATAAAATAGAATATATATGATTCATCCAATGAGAAGAGTTCAAAATATTCCCAACAAAAGCACAAAAATGTGTTAAATATTCGGCTCCAAGCAGTTAAGAGCTTTCTCACATTTATATAAATAAGAGATATATCTTTAGTCCATTTTCTCAGAAATTCGTTACCACAATAATCATACGATGATGTTCAACAGTTTGAACAACACATGCACTCCTTGCATCAAATACTCATCCTTGAAACAACTCGGGGGAAAAACATACACATACGCAATCTTCAAAGAAAACTGTGTAAAAAATATAATTTACATGACTGAAATTGACCTAGACAAAAAAGGTTAATTCAATTTTGAATAAAGATAGGGGGGCCTTAAAAGCTTGTGATTTTCTAAGACCTTTAACAAATGGATTAAAATTAGAGGTTCAATATTCCCAGTGTGTGGTTGACAGGTTTATGTTCCATCTGCAGCCTCTTAAAAAAAATCAAGAGATCTTTTTAGTTTTACTATAAGGGTCGCTCAACGATAAGGCTTAAGGGGACAGATATGATTGCCAGCCGAAAGATGAGGAACACTATGGGAGTGCTAACATTGATTAATGTTATGAACTGTGTTCGATTATTTTGGGGTGGACCATGACAAGAATTTGTTGACATTAGATTTGAAGACGATCAAGTTGTAATCAGCAGGGAAGCAGTCCTGCAGCAATGTGTTACACGGGTGGGAAGTCCTAGCAAAGAAGCTCTGCCCATGGAAATTCCGCCTGACTCTAGGCACATGAAAGGGGAAAGGAAAGTCTTTTTCGATGTGGTAGTAGACGAGCTTTTGCTGTGAATGTCTTACAAGGATGAGTCAGAAACTTGGAACTAAGTCGAGCACCTTCCATGGAAATAATGAGAGTAGCGAGAGACTAGCAACGTTGATCTGCAATGTTTAAAATCAATTGAAAACATAAACCTACGGTGAAAACTGCAAAAATACAGTTGTTTATTTCAATGGAAATCACTACAGACAAGGCATGAATCCACTTGATGTAAGGAGCTAAAAAAGAAAATACTACTTCAAGGTCAAAAACTAAGCAACGATAAGTGTTAGATGGATAGATTCCGACCCAGAAAACAGCAATTCTTCCCCCTTTGTCAGAAACATCGTTCATGGAATGTGAGGACTAAAGAACAAAATAAAGGAAGCAAGATTTTACGAGGCTGATGAAAGTAAACCCAAGGTTTACTTTCTACTCCCATAACATGATTAAAGTTATGTACCATCTTTCGGAACTTTTTAGATGAGGATTGATAATTTGTATTATTTGGATTATTCGGACTACTATTCTCATCTTTGATGTTTCGCCCGATGTAACCTCCGACCTTCTTCAGGTGCATTTTGTCGAACTCGGAATCTGTGGCATAATAGATATAAGTGTTAAGTTATAATCAGTTCTAAGTGGCAGTCTTCTGGAGGATGAATGTTAAATCCTCGGTACGGCGATACTAAGAATACAATTACGAATTACTTAAGAGTTCTACCCGGTAATGGCTGGTGGAATGAGAACAAGTTGCCGCAGTAGATTAAATGAAGGGTTCCATCCAAAATTCTGTACGTAGATTCCAGACTTTGACATGGAAATTTCCAAGTTCGACAAGCTACACCTGAAAAAGGTTGGAGGTTACATCGGCCGAAACGTTGTAAGAATAACATCCAAGATGAGAACAGTAGTCCGAATAATCTAAATAACATTATGTGGGTTAGAAACATTGGTACTTCTATCGATCCGGACCCAATCTCCATGAACTTCGTGTCGGCAACGTTTGGGCATGATACGTAAACACCCAAGAGATGATGAACCAGCCGAATAGTAGCAGAGAGATACCGAGCGATTAGCCAATCAGCTGTCAGCAACCAGACGACAATTTTTCTAATCAGTATTGAAATTTATTAAAGCCAGAAGCAATTGATCAAAGCCAGTGCATGTTTATTTACTGTTAAATTTAAAAAAAAAAAAGAAAGAAAAACAACTGAATTACGAAGAGCTGTGTAGCAGAGTTGAATCTTGCAAAGGAGTCATTTCTTTCTGCCAGGAAAAAAAGCTGTTAGCAAAAAGAAAAAATGTCCAAAATGCTATTACATGTGCCGCTTGATAGAAAGTAAAGGTATCATTATTATTATTATTATTATTATTATTATTATTATTATTATTATTATTATTTATTAATAGTTGTTTAGCATTGTTTTGTTACAAAAATAAAAATTTATTCATTAACAGTAATTTATCTATGTTTTTTTTGTTTATTTTGTTTTTTTGCAATTTTTCTTGAAAATAAAAATGAAAAAAATATGACGCAGCAACGTATCGACTGCCACCATTCGGCTCGTCATCTTTCGGGTGTTTATGTAGCATGCCCGAACGCTGCCGACACGAAATTCACAGAGATTGAATCAGGATCGATAGAAGTATCGAAAATTGATCTAAATTTGCTCCCAACCTTAGAATCCACAGTATTTTGTATAATGTAGCATAGCTATAGTTTGAATCACATTAAGATCAAAGGTTAAAACGCTTCAATTCTCCTCTCTGCACACCAAAAAGGGTGACCAAAACAATCCCACCTGTAGAATCGTTAATAAAATTTACAAACCTTTCTGCAATCCAACCATATTTGGTACAAATAAATGTAAAAGAAAAAAATCTACTTGATGACAGCTTCCGGTGTTGAAATCATAAATTGACACACGGTGTTTATCAAAAAACAGTCCCTCATCATTTTTGATCGCTTAGATTTTGAAAGAATTTTAAAAATTTTTGAACAGTTTTGCTATCAGGTTTTAAGTGCATTAAACATTGAGCACTTAAGTAATTTTCCCTGTCAAATAAAATGTAATAAAGTTCAATGTTTCCAAATACTTATATATGATATAGACATACCCACTTACTTTTTTATTTCAGAGAATTAAAATACTGATAGAATTTATGGATGAACAATTGACATTAATAAGTAATCTATCGTAGAATAAATGGAAAAATAAAATAAACGAAAATGGTCCAATTATTTATTTAAATAAAGTATGTCATATTAAACTGATAAAAAAGTGGTTTCTAAGTTGCAAGACAGTATTCTGTCAACGAAGATGAAAGTAAGATGAAAAATTGAAAATACCACTTGATATTTAATAAGCATTTATTAGTCAGAAGTCAGTATATAAGAAAATAGGGGAATCTTTAACAATAGCCCTCAAACTCGCGAGTCGGGTTGAAAAAAACGTTGTAGAACGTGGTCAAAAACATGAATATGCAACAAATAAATGCGACGTACGTCGAGACTGGAGATTTTCCTAGTTAGCTATTCCATTTGTTTGTATTTTTACGTACGATAAATGGGTTTTTATTAGACATGAAAAAAAAAATTTTTTTATGTCTTCTTACTTCAAACAAGATGGCGTCACTAGTCTTGGTTCTCGTTGTCACGTATGTGTTTTTTTTTTTAACCGGGACTCATAATCAAAGCAGCGTTTTTTTGTTGTTTTTTGGGGGGGTTTGCATTTTTGAAATTTAATTTTATGAAACGAACATTTTAACGATCATTTTGGTCACCGAATGAGCGCGCATGTCGTTACGACATTGGGGTGGGTGGGGGAACATTTCCCCGTATTTCTTGTTACTACAAAGACGTGGGAAAATGGGCAAACACCAAAGGGAAGTTGAAGTCCATGTACGAGACCGTTAACGAAATGAGTGCCGACTACATGGCTGAATTTATGTGGTCGCAACGGTTCCGTGGCATAGACGTCAGACTATATCATTTTTGGCAGCAGGTGTGCACCATGTACACGGTGTGAGGAATAACGACATAAATAAAAAGAAACTGCTTTTATTACTTTTGTTTAAAATGTTGTTTTGCTTTGTTCTTTTGCTTGACTGAAATATGAAAACTTAGGTTTAGGGTTAGGGCTGGAGTTAGGGCTGCAGTTGGAGTTAGGGTTAGGGCTGGAGTTGGAGTTAGGGCTGGAGTTGGAGTTAGGGTTAGGGCTGGAGTTAAGGTTAGGGCTGGAGTTGGAGCTAGGGTTAGGATTAGGAATTTTTTAAAGAAACAACAGGAAAAAAAAACATTACAGTGTGACGAATGAAAATAATATGTAAGTAAAAGCACAATGACATGTAAATCAAAAGGAAATGATTTTATTCCTTTTGCTTAAATTGTAGTTTTGGCTGAAACATGAAAAGTTGCGCTTTGAATATGAGTCCCAGTAAAAAAAAAAATCAGCGAAAACGAGGCTGCAAATTTTGAACGACACGCCGCCATGTTTTAGGTCGAATTTCTATACGATAAAAATATCGATTTATAAATAATAGCACTTTTAACGCATTATAATCATTAATAACTGTCACATGTGTGTTGGAAATTCACTTTTATCGGCTTCGGTAACTTTTATTTGTTGTATATTTGTTTTTTCAGCGTTTTCGTTTGAGGGCTATTGTAAAAAATACCCGAAAAAAGTTTTATTTGTCACAAAAAACAAAAAAGAAATTCCAATTATAAAAAAGAGTTGGATGTTATTATGTGTTAATAATTTTAAGAAATGGTGAAAACAAATTATTAATTGTCCCCCCCCCCAAAAAAAATCACGTCCCATCTAAAATATAATGTATAACAGTTTTTTTGATAAACACCGGTTGTCTATTTCCGATTTCAAAACCGGATTCTGTCAGTCTATGCCTAAATTTTCCATCAAGTTTCAGTCATAAATATCTAACAGTCTTTGTTGTATCGCTTTCCAAATGTTCACCTCTGCATTGCAAACACCTGGATACAACGTACAAACTGTCAATAACTCCTCTCGTGGCATAGAATGAGTAGCTCTGTAGCCTTTAGCGTTCACGTTTAAGATTGTTCCATGGGCCATGAATTTGTGAACTCACCTGTACATGAGTTTATTGTCTACGTCATCAAAATCTTGTTTTGAAGCGAACTTGTACAAAGGCCATTGATTTTGTCTTTTCTTGAACTGTGCAAGGCAATTGTTAAACTACTCTACTTTAATCTTCCTTTCAATAATTATTGTTAGTAAACCTGAAATATTAAAACAATTGCTAGATTATTAAAGATTTTATGGACATTTTCATTAGTGACATTTTTTTACAAAATGTGAGGGGGGGGGGTCATAGTGTTCTTGCGTCCATATGGAATGCCTCAATAATTGTGCAGAACCTTTTGCTATAAAAGTGTGAAAGTTCGCCTTCAACTGAGTCTGTAAATCTAATAAAGGTTCTCACTATTGTCTCAGAAGAACATCACGTCCCACAGACAATTAAGTTAGTATCGTACATATCTAGCCGTAATTGTCCTAATGAATCCTACAGATTTAATTATGATTTAGGTTAATGAACTCACTTCAAGTAAGATTAATTGGAAACGCTACTAGTCATGGCAAATTAAGACATAAATACTTTGTTTATGCCTTTTCTCCTGAAGAAGCCATAATAAATATATGGTGAAATATCGATTTCTTCAGGCTAGGCTCTATGTTTAATTTTATTTGTTCCATCGAGATGTCTTCGTGTCATTCTGATTCGTCTTTTTAACTTTTCTTATATATTTATCGGATTTAACCAACGGCCCAACGACTGAAGTCAAGGAGAAGCTTCCTCATCCATGTCGAACCTCTCTCAGGAGAGAAGACTACAGCTGTGAACCAGACGGCCAGAGAATGCCCCCCTCTCACTGACATGGGACCCCCCCCCCTTCTGACACCCTCTCTCCTAGCTCAGAGGCATCCTGGATCCGGTGGAAAACACTCAACTGCCTGAAATGGGAATGGGGCGAGCAAACGTTACTATGAGCAAATGGAGCTACAAAACTGACCCAACCATCTTTGAATGTGGAGAGGAGGACCATACGATTACACACTGCCTTGTCTGCCTTCTACTGCCCAACCTGTGCAGCTTGAAAGATCTTGCAGAGTACAACAATAATGCAAAGGATTGTATAAAGAAGTGGGAAATTGTCATATGGCCACATGCTTCAAAGACGCACAAAGAAGGTATGAAAACAAGATATTTTAATCCATAAAAAGCAATTGTTGCAGATAATTGAGTAGCACTTAATAGCAATGATATTGGTTATCCTTATATTATGATTAGATAAACTGTGACCTGTTGGGCCAACGTTGGTACATTGTACATTATATTGATAAGAAAAATAGTTAAAGGTAAAACAGGTGCCACACTACCAATGTTTTAAACAACTGCAACAGAATCAATAGACAAAACAACCGCTTTTCTATACATTCAATTTGTCAAGGGATTTCAGAATTGACTTAATTGAAAACTCTACTAGTCGTGACAAATTAATACATAAATACTTTGTTATACCTTTTCTCCTGAAGAAGCCATAATGAAATATTAATCGAGGCTTTCTTTATTAAAAAAAATAAGAGTAAGTTCTTCTTGATACATTGCCATGTAGTTTCAAAATGTTTATACATGATATTTGAAAAATCGATGGTATAACTTCGGCATCATAATCATCAGGGTTTTTGATCAGTCGTGGAAGAGGAACACCTCCCTGGTGTTATTCCACATTGTTTTTTCCCTGCCTAGACGTGGCTATGTAGGACCCAGTTGACTGTAGAGGTCGTCTCTCCATCAGGATTTTGGTCTATGTCTTTCCTCATCTCTCTCTCTCTCTCGCTCTCTTTCTCTCTCACCTCCCCTCTCTCCCTTTATCTTCCTATGCTCTTTAAAGTAAGTTTAATTGTTAACTTAACACATGAACTTTCCTTTTAACTTAACACATGAGCAGATTTTTTTTCTATGTTCAAAAATACATTTTTCTATTTCTTGTTCTTTCCAGCCTTCTGAGCCAATACCAAAGTGTAGTCTGTTCTGGTCAGAAAAAGAGAAATCCCTATGACCGAAGCAGTTTTTATTTTTGTCCTAATAAGAATCACAGGTAAAATAAGCCTGGAGCCGATGTTGCCACATACACCAACAAAACCATGAAAAATTTCATGATGCAAAAATAAAAGCCGTCGAGCACAAAATGGAAGATCTGTGTATCATGATCGACGAGGGCTCTTTTGATAGCCAACGTGGGGGACACGGTTGGCATCCTGCGAATTCTTATTTTAGGTAACAGAATACAACAGGCCAAAAACAAGTAAACAAATATGATCAGCACGAAACAAAGACGGAAGAAATGGACTACACAGACATTAGCCTAGTAATGGAGTTCAATAATAATAACAATAACACACACTCAAAGAGGATCTTTTGAACATATAGAACATAATCTCGAAATTTTACCATCAATTTTCCAAACACCCTGTAAATATGCTTGTTTATTTTTCTTTCTTAGAAGTATAGGATGTCCCAAAACTAAAAAGAAAAGGACTTAAGATTTAGTTTCAAGTTTGCTCCAATATATTTGAGAAATATATGTATAACCGAAAAGTTCTATTGAAGACGTTTTTAAAAAAAAATCATGTATTAAACAGAAATTCATGGTTTTCAGAATTTTGCAACACATTCTCAAAATGTTTGCCTTCAGGGAAATGTCCACCTTAAGGGGTGAAACAGGAAATATGTATCTTACTAAATATTCAGTCTGGGTGAAATGTGAGGATGACAATTCCTTCACCTTTCTTTATTTATGACTTTACAAAATTAAATATTGACAGGACTAAATATTTATAACAAAAAATAGATTTAATATTAAATTTTGTTTTTTGAAACTCACTCAGACTCAGACACAGGACTCCTGCGTCCTGCGACATATAAGACAATCAAAGTAAACCCTCATTTTCGGTCTGAAGCCAGATTCGCAGCATCCCTCCAGCTTCTTCCCATTGCGATCAAACCTCTCTTGATTGTTTGCTTCGAGTTCATATTTGGTGTTCCTTTTATTCTTTGTCCATCAGGGTTCCACTGAAGCACTTGGTTTGCAAATCTCTCTGAGGACAATCTTAGGACATGTCCGAGCCAGCCTAGACGTCGTTTTCAGATTATTGACGATGCCACCTGTTGGTAAGTGCGGTCTCTGACTTCTTGGTTGGTAATTCTATTGCCCGCTTAATCCCTAGAATCTTTCTAAGACATGTTCTGTGTTGATTTCTGACTGAGGGTTAAATGTCTTGCCTTTAACACTCAGCCTCAAATCAACACAGAACAGCTTTTCTTCATATTACTATTCTTTTATAGCTACAGTAGGAGTAGGTTCATTAACCGTTGCATTACTTACCAACAGAGTGTTACCACTGTCGACCAAGGGAAGAGTCTATTAAGCATGTGTACGTAGTGGAACCTGGCCAGTGAGGGTTGAGGACATGTGTTGCATGGAAATAAAATATATGAGAATGATACTATGAATGTGTAACGTGAGTTTTAAAGACATGCTCCGATCTGAGGAGCTCAGAGGAAGATTAAAATTGGGCAGTATAGGATGATGTGTGCAGAACAAGAGGCTTCGATGGCATGGCTATGTTTAAAGAATGGATGAGATTTCCTGGGTTAGATGTAGAATAATTGAGGTAGCAGGTCCAGTTCACAGAGGAAAGCCAAGGAAAACATGGGAGGAAGTGATAAGGATGGTCTTGAGAGAAAGAGGGATACATAAAAGACTGACCAAAGATAGGTTAGTTTACAAGTCAATTTCTACAAGGCGTCCAAAAAATGCCAGCATGTAAAATAGATGTTACACCGATGATGATGATGATGATGATGATGATGATGATGATGATGATGATGATGATGATGATGATGATGATAGTTTCCATTTGCATAGCAATATAGAACAAGATCACCTTTGACCTTCACATCAATACTGGTGCTCTGAAAGAGAATGAAACATTTAAAATTATGAATGGATGCATAGCCCAATCGCAGAATTGTGCGAATCGATTGAACAAATTTTAGTATCATAATCATCATCATAGTTTCCTTCCACCGTGTTTTGTCCCTTGTTTGCCGTGGCCATCTAGGACTTAGTTGTCTGTCAAGATCGTCTCTCCACCGAGTTTTTGTCTTTTCTCTTGGTTTTTACCATTGCCCCGGAGCCATTCTGTTGCTGTAAATGTCCATCTGCTGTCTGTAGACTTCGAAAGGTGACCTGCCCATCTATGTTTGGCTATTCGTACGGTGGTGATGAAATCGTTTACTCCAGTTTGATCTCTGATCCAGGTGTTTTTTTTTCTTGCATGTGGACTGATGCCGAGCATATTGCATTTCATTTTGCATTGTGCCATTTTTAGCTTTTGCATTGGAATAAAACTACTGAATCTGAATTTCTTTTGCTTAAATTGTCAATTTTTGTTTTTGTCCCAATCCAGAGTGCCCCTTTTGGATTTTCTAACATTAAAAACAGACCTTGTGTCTTACTTTGCCCTCGTGGGGAGACAAGTAAATAGGAACCGTTTGCTATAAAACATCAATTTATATTAAAAAAAAACCTCTCCTTCGTTTATGGTAATCCTGTATAACTTCACGTTTTTTTATGCATATTGTTTATAATGTTCAAATCCAAACACACAGAGTGTCTGCAAAGATCCCTTGTTGACCTACAATAGGCCCATCGTATTTATATTTAAACAGTTTTCTCTCATTTGTAAAAAATAAAATTCAAAGTCTCTGATGTGATCGAGAAAACTAATTTTACATCACACATATGATTGCTTATGTGGCAGGAATAAGATATCCATATTACCTTTGTGCATGATTATTTAATAATTGGTCACTCAGAATATTTTGATAAACAAAGCTTGACCCCAAGGCCACTTGGAACCATGTGTAAGAAGCAGATATTTAGTTGGTTGTTCTAGTCAGGTGTCTAGACAGATATTAGACATAGTTGTAGCCAGGAAGATATTAACCAGAAATAATATTTATCCAAGAACGCTAGATTCAGTCAGATATTAAAAAAATTCATTATACTAAATGTTATTAAATCAACGTTTGTTTCACTAAGGCATTTTCATATATACTTTAATCACACAAAATACATGCTAAAATATAATTTAGTTCTGGGATTGAGTAATGTTTGATCATCTTTAATTGTCCAAATTAGCCATAATTTATGATTAACTGAAAAAGTCATCCAGCTCTCTCTTAGCTGTCTATGTATTTCTTTCACCCCTTTCACTCTATATTAATTCAACCACTCTCTAATATTTCGTATTGTATCTGTAAGCATTTAGATAAGCTGTGACTCTCTTTCTTCAGTGTGGCCATCTAATTCACATATTCGGCTCATTCTTTTGTTGGCTTTATAAATTGTTTACCGTCCTTGATCTCTTTGTTTCCCGTACCCTTCTGCATTGTTAACAAGAAGAATGAATCATTATTTACACACAGCAAGCTACTTTGTGATCGCACTCATCCACATATGCTAAAATCTATACTAGCAGATCTACAAATGCATTATTCAACAGTGTAAGAACTCCTAAATAATAATAATAATATAGAAGTAAAATTACTTGTTATTTTTAGTTATACCAATACGACACTTTAGAAATGCAGTCAAGGAGTAGGGGCTGACACTGTGAAGTGGTTCCTCCTGGATTCGATTGTAGAGCTAATGTGTATACAAATTAATTACTAGAAGAATGTCTTAACAGATATATCACAGTTTATGAATTTTTGAATGAAATTAAATAAAATAAATAGCGATAATTGTTGTGATCCAACGGGTTACGGATACATCTAGTATATATATATATATATATATATATATATATATATATATATATATATATATATATATATATATATGATTGATTTGTTGTTGTCTTCACTTCTTACATATGTATGATTGAGAGTTCTGATGATCAGACTAATATTACACAATCAACTCCAGACAATGAGAGGATCAGAGATGCTGACAATAAATGGAAGCCCATTATGCAACATAATTATGTGATTAAAATTTTTAAGTTTTTCAAATTTTTAAGTATATATATTTATATATTATATAATAATTTCTGTAGAATTATAGCTAATAGGTTTATTTTTGCTTACATACATACCTTAAAAGGTAAAAATGAACTTGAGAGAAAGAATGATAAATAAAGACCAGTGCAGAGATTGGTTACTTTGGAAGTCAATATCTTAAAGCTGTCCAACGCATGCAAGCATGTAAACCAGATGATGATGATGGTGGTGGTGGTGGTGATGGTGATGGTGATGATGATGATGATGATGATGATGATGATGATGATGATGATGATGATGATGATGATGTATCCGTCAGCTCACAATCATATCCCCGAGTTTCCTCACACACCTTCTTTATAAGATCTAGAAAGGCAACTGGTTACCATCCTTTAACTGTAACCGTTTGCATTTTTTTTGTGGGGGAGATTACCATTTTCTTGTGTAACCAGAATTCAGTTGGGGTTTGACATAATTTTGGTATCATTTTCTTACGAGGATTATAAGGCTGGCAGGTGTAACAAGCCAATCTTTGTTGCAACACCTGCTTACATTCCACCTCAATGTCGAAGGGCGAGAGCTGAATCCCCATCGGCTTTTGACTCTCTCTTGCTCAACCTACCAGATATAATTCACCTATCAATATTGTGATAAATTAGCAACATTCTATATTATTTTGCACAATATTGTCCATAGTAAATCTGACAACGGAACATATATGTCGTGCATTTTTCCCTTTATAACTTCAGCTCGGTATGTGAATTCTTTGGTTAACTTTTTTTAATCAACTTATAAAAAATCAGCAGTTTTCAACACCAAAATATTGTGATTAATTCTGTGTGAAGGATCTCCCAAATGGCTCCAAGCAGCAGAGAATGTTTGAATGTTGTATTTTACAAACAATCAGATCACTTCTTTTCAATATTAACATTCCCGCTTTAATTTCATAATCTTAAAGGGACCTTTTTGAGCCTATAAGCCCAACTTAATCTAACTCAACCAGTCTTTGAGATATTGTCGTCCTTTGAAGAATATTGTGTCTTAATGGTTCGATTTCCATTTCTGACTTTTCTTCTTTCAACATAATCTCTTTTTTTGTCCAAAACAAATGCCCTTTTTTGTCCTCTCATTCGCTGAGGTGAATATTAGTATTACAAGCAGCTAGCCACATACACAATCAGCAACAGCCCTCCTCCCCTTCCTGAAGTCCAACCCTTGCTCACTGTGGTAGGAGTGATTACAATGTGGTAGTGTCAGAGCTATGCCGCCTGGAACTGTGTTTTCTGATAGGACCACCCATGACAAGTGATATTAGGACCATAACCTGCCTAACAGGGCTCTGGTAAAAATCCATGTCCTATAGTCGCCTTTGCTTCCACACTCAAAAATGTAAAAATTCAGGATTAAAACTATTAAAATATTTTCTTTTTTTTATTTTAATTTCTTAAATGCTGATGGCACATTATTTTTCCATTCCTAATGTTATTATTCTATATTTTTGTATTTGCAAAGATTTTTGCTCATATCAACTTTACAGATAAAATTCTTTTGAGAAAATTTTGTTACAAAGACGTGAAACTTATCCAGTTTCTTGGTCTAAATAAGCATCCATTATCAATATAATCTCCAACTTTTATAATGATAACCAATGTGTAGTTATTTGTATATAAATAAATATGAATCCGTCGCTCTACTTAAATGTTAGCAAGTAAAAAACGTGCCTTTTTCTAGCCCATTTCAAGTGGTAAGAGGAAAAGAAAGCCAATAGCAAGTCAGACAACCTCGCCGCTTAAAATGAATTGTGAAAGAAATTCTCCACTCTAAATCAAAAGTCAACACAGGTCATCAGTAGTGGCGTGCAAAGGTCTGGTAATGAGCTGATGATTCCCTGATGATACCTGGGGCTAATTTCTTGATTGCATGCCCCAAAGACGCAAGCATAGGTCCAAGTACTGATGAATATTATGAGAAAGGATATAGTTTGAATATGATTGGATGCTCCCACCCAAATTTGTATGCCTTGTCGTCTCTCACTCTTCTACTCCCAACTAGTCATCATAAATAATAATAATAATAATAATAATAATAATAATAATAATAATAATTTATACATGAAACATTAATTTCCTACCATACTTCTACAATTTTATATGTATATTAGTGTGAACACTGGCGAAGCATGATTTTTTCCGTCATTTTTTTAAGAAAGGTGTACACCAGTAGATTATAGAAATACTATTGACAAATATAATTATTCATATTGTAAAATACCTATGTATAAGACTTCCATTACGCTCAACGTTTCTTTTTGGTACCATATATTTGCCATAACTATTCCTCACCTGATGCATGAATGTATAATTTTACACGATCCAATCTGTAAACCCTGAGAAATCGAATCTATGTTTTCAAAAAAGGCATATCAATGTTGTGCAGTTATCGAATGTGCATCTTGCAAAAGAGGTTGAGTTGACTGAGGATGGAGTCGCATCATCCTTATGCATACCAAAACTCTTATCATATAAATGTTGTCATTTTAAATTGCACTTAGAACAAGGTAATTAAAGTTAGATATGTGCCATAGTATACTAACACCCATGTACATATATATATATATATATATATATATATATATATATATATATATATATATGACAGCTGTGATTGTGACTTCAGTGCAATTTTCTGTTCAAAAGTTGAACTCTTTACGTCAGCTGCCTTTAACTAGGATTAATTTCTCAGTGATTTACCGAGTTATTGGCGACGGCCGTGTGGGTAAAGACGTTAGAATTTGAGTTTGAAATATAACTCGGGTTCCAGGATTTGATCTAGGCGATCTGTGTGAATAATTCTTCTCTACACTGACGATTCCAGTAAGAATGAAACGTATACGTATGTAAATAAAAATCAAATATTTATACTTGATTATTTGTCGCCTCCAAATATAGGCCAGGCTCTCTTTAAGTAGTATTAAAACAGCTGTCATTGTGGCCTCAGTGCAATATTCCTTTCAAAAGTTGAACTCTGTACGTCAGCTGCCTTTAAGTAGAATTAATTTCTCGCTGATATACCGAGTTATTGGCAACGGCCGAGTAGGCAAAGACGTTGAAATTTGAGTTTAAAGTATAATATATACGTATTCAGTTAAAAAACAAATATATATATATATATATATATATATATATATATACGAGCAGGATTTACCCGGTTTATTGCTTGTCGAAAGGTGCCCCAGAAGGAAAACATAATATTTGGAAGTAATAAAAACAACTGTTAGCACGCTGATTTTTTTCAACAAAAAAACTCTTGCCCATATGGAGATATATTGTTGGTCATAACGAATTTCTAATAGTCATGTTTACAATGTTTGCCCTGAACGAATATATAAAAATGACACTTGGAATATGAGTTCAAGTAATAAAAAAGGCGCCGTGATGTTTCTTAAAAAAATAGTAAATTTCTTTGAAGTTTTAAACTAAGACGTCATTCTCTACGATTATTCGATTTGTAGTTTTAAATATTACATTGGATGTCGTAACAAAGTAAAATATATTCATAAAGATTTAACGTACTGATACTGGCTATTCGTTATCCCTAATTAGCATAAGAGTAGGAAAGTGTGTATATATATATATATATATATATATATATATATATATATATATATATATATATAAAGCACAAGGTTAGAAGAAGCTTGGCTAGCCACTAACGAGGTTAATCTTATACTTAACAACATTTAATTTGATATCGATTCTATTTTGTTTCACGAACGCATTTTTACATAATTACTTATTAGGTTTTAAATTTCAATATATCGTCCTTTCCTGTATTTTTCTAATATCAAAGTTAGCAAAACAAAATACTAAGTTCACCTAAAAAATAATCGATATTAAATTAATATTTTTTACTTTGTTACTACATCTTACATTTTTTGCAGGGGTCGGTCGAAGGTTAATCGCTTTTACAACAAAGAAAGAGACACAAACAAAACTACGGCAATGGAAAATAAGAAGGGACAAACACAGGAGAACAGTGTAAAAAAAATAATGGTAGTTTTATTGCATGGAAAAGGTACAAGAATAACAAGAAAGGCGAGGGATACTGGAAGACGTCAGAGCAGGAAAGGCTGGGTGACATCTCTGGGAACTGGATAGCATTTACGTAAAACCCATCTACCACCCATTAAGCATTTAGGTAAAATGCTTTTCCGTATGAATAGTCGAATTCGTTCAAGTATCGCAACTAAAGTAAAAAAGATTTATTAAAAAGCGATACATTCCTTCCACTAGCAGGGCTTAGCTTTGTGGTAGAGCTTTTGGCTTTAGTCTCTGGAGTCCCTGTTTCAAATCTCGCTAGGTTCAACCACACTGATTAGTTGTAAGACGACGAAACACGTATATGTGGATAATTATATTTTTTAAATATATGTCACTCCCCATATGGGGGCATCACATTTGTGAATGGAATAAGTATTGCCATCTAGCATTTAAGTAAAATGCTTTTCCATATGAATAATTAGATTCGTTTGAGTATCACAACTAAAGTAAGCAAATAAATTATAGATTGTATTTGCACATATCTTCTCTCATATCAAGTGTACGATATAATTCCTTCGAGAAAACCTTGTTACGAAAATGCTAAATTTATATATATATATATATACAGTTTCTTGGTTTAAATATTCTAGTCTGAGAGTTTTTTACAGGACCCACATTCAAACAAACAGACAAACATCCTTTAAAAATAAAATCTATATAATAATACGCCAAGGCATTTCCTGTTCGTACGTACGTTATCACCTTTCACACACATTAAAGAATTAGATCGTCCTATCGTCAAAGATGATGCAATTGAAAGTTAACTAAGCTACAAAGATTTCGACTTTAACCGTTTTAAAATGAATTGTTCCAAAATCGAATTCTGTCGTCCTTCGACATAACCAGTTTTAGAAACCTACTCTTTTCATTCGTTTTATTTCAATGTAATGTGAATAAACATGAATTAAATTCGTTTTATTTATTTAGCTGACAACTACTTTTACTGTAAGAAGAAAGAGACCATTTATTTTAACATATTTACATGGTTGCAATCATCATATCTTATCATGCCAATACTGGATTATATCGTTATTCATCAAGGTTACCGTCCATCAAATCTTGGTCAGTATGAGTTGGTCCATCACTGAGTATGTGTTCTATTGTCTTGTTGCTGGTCCTCGCTTGTAGAGGTTGCTGGCTATCCTTTCAATTTTAGCTCTTTCAATGTGGTCGTTCTGTAATCATGCAGGGTCAAGGCTCTCTTTGGTCATGAAACTGCTTCTTTATTTCAATCTGCCTCTTGGTCTTCCATGGCCAGACAAGGGCTGTCTTCTATCGGTTTCCTGTTTATGTTTCACACATAGACATCCCTTCAAGTATGGGGAGGTGCCATGCCAGCCCATTGCAGATTTACTAATAGTTTTGTGCGAATGTAAGAATATTTTTTAACTGAAGTCTTACCAAATAGTATGCAATTACTTGAACGCACAAAGAAATGTTCTTCGTAGATATTTTGTTGAATCAAGGAAAGAACTAACACCACAGCTTTCACCACATTTGAATCCATCAAGCTGGTACTTTTAATATGAACTTGTAACTGGGCGGCGTCAGTTATGTGGTATACTTAAGCCATCAGAGAGTTTTGAATCTTTTAACATCTTACTGCCTTGTGGGTGGTAAGTAGCAAAGCTTCCCGTGCTGCCACTGTTAATCTTGACGGTTTCTTGAAGCCAAATGCAAACCGATTTCTACACAACACCCATTAAAAAGAAGCATAACTTCAAGTGAACTTGTACTTAAGTAAGCACGGTATTACTGAACGTATATTTAATATAATCAGATTCTTCTGAGATAAAGATCCGGGTCGTCTTCGATGGCTGTACATCTAAACAACATCACATCAATGCGGGTGTGCCCTAGGAGTCAACTCTTGAATTTTCAGTATTCCTGATTTTCATAAACGACCTACCTGATGCAATAGCGTCCGAGATGGGTATATTTTATGATAACACCATGCTCTATTCTCGACATGTGGGCAAATAAAAGACACGTATATCCAAGGCAATGGTTGGATCGTTAAAAAATTACCTCTGGGACCAAAAATGGATGGTAACATTTAATGTCACTGTTGCCACTGCTGCTGCTGCTGCTGCTGCTGCTGCTGCTGATGATGATGATGATGATGCAAAGCTCTTTTCTTTTAATAATTACAAAAAACCTTTTAAACCACCGATTTATATGGCTGATAGCACCCTACATACCAATATTCAATATACTATAGATCCATATAATTATTCATATGGTAAAGTATCTACCTATATGACTTCCATGAATTCCTTTTTTGGGGGGAGTAACATATATTTGCCCATAACTATTCCTCACCCCCTGCATAAATGTATAATTTGTAGCTATCAAATCCGTAAACGCTGGAAATTCTCAGAATCAAAGAGCAGTTTTTATCGATGCACAACGTGACTAAATGCCCAGCTTTCTGTACATCTGCTTAGAACGGACATTGCCACTATTTAAGATAACCAAATCCTCTCTCACTGATGCAATCACTTTCCTGCGTTTCAAAATTAATATTATATACTTGGCATCGAGGGCAAATCGAATCCATGTCTTCAAAGAAAGGCATATCAATGTTGTGCAGTTATCGAATGTTCATCTTGCGAAAGAGGCTGAGTTGACTGAGGATGGAGTCGCATCATCCTTATGCATGCCAAAACTCTTATCATATAAATACTGTCATCTTAAATTGCATCTAGAACAAAGGTAATTAAAGTAAGACACGTGCCATAATATACTCACATCTATGCACAGCCACACACATGCGCACACATGTATATTTGTCTGTGCATATATATTTGTATATGTATTTATATATATAAATATGTGTATATATACTATATATAAATATGTGTATATATATCAGATATATGTAGGTATGTATGTATATGTATATATATATATATATATATATATATATATATAACATGTAAAGTAAAATCAGTTACCCCAACACTTAAAAGTCACATATATATATATTTTAAATTAGTGATTTCTGCCGCATATTGGTCTATGTTGTTAGGAAACAAGATTTTAGTTAAGTTTGCGTCCTTGGATTTAATATTTAGTCCTGCTCAGTATTTAAAAAAAATCAGTCATGCATACAGGATGCTTGAAGAGTTACCATTTACACCGGAAAGACTTTCTTGTATATAATAAATACACACATATATATATGTATATACATGTGTATATCTGTATATATGCACATACACACATATATAAATATATATATATATATATATATATATATATTTTAATTCAACATTCAAAGTTCTTCAGATGTAGGATTATTTTATGACATAAAGTCAGCTATAGCTCTATAGTGCGTGACTAGAGCTATTTTACAAAGTTTTAATTATTTTACCCTGAGGAACGATGATGAAGAATAGATGTTCACAGGAAAAAAACGTGTTTAATCAAGGCAAACAATTGTTTCGGCTAAAACCAAGGATATCGTTTTCCAGAATTTTAAATTATTTCATAATATTAACAGATGTACGTTTTTAAGTACGTTTTAAAATACATAAAAACATGTTTCAAAAATACATTTAAAAACACATTTAAAAACTCCTTGGTTCGGCTATCGTCAGTGCTAAGTGCAAAAAGTACAACCAGTAAAAACAATGACAATACACATACACATTTTGATTTTTAACTATGTTTGCTTAAATATATATATATAATAATATATGAAAATATATATGGCAATCAAGCTACACAGGGGCTCCCGTGTTTCATCCCCGGGGGGAATCTTCAGGCTAAATGCATTAGCCTGAAGATTCCCCCCGGGGATGAAACGCGGGAGCCTCTGTGTAGCTTGATTGCCATATATATTTTCATTGCTTACTACCTAGCTCTACTTACGTATCGAGCACTGTTGAAGTAAATACTGAAAACTGATATATAAAAAATTATATCTCCTTGTAATATTTTATGTGGATACATGAAGTACTAATACCTATATAATATATATATATATATATATATATATATATATATATATATATATATATATATATATATATATATATATATATATATATATATATATATATATATGTATAAAATCTAATATATATGTGTATGTTATATATATGTATATATATATATATATATATATATATATATACATATATTCAGATATTAGTAAATAAGGTAATTATTTCATAGTAAATCCTAATATGATAAAAAATATGCTCAATATTGAGGATAGAGCATTTTTATAGTGAAGTGAAAGTGAAAATAAACAAATGTAAAGTTACATACTTTACAAGTTTAATAATTTCAAATAGTACAACAGCGAATAGTATAAGATACAGAAAAGTACTTTAAACCTAGGTTTTTTTTCACAGAAACAAATCCTCTCATCAGAAAAAAACAATTATTTAGCAATAAAGCTTTAGTTTCAATTATTAATTTGAAAAAGTTTATCAATCATGTAAAAAAATATGAAGTCAAGTGAAAATATAAGAAATATACATGAATAGAGGATAGAAAGTCTTTTGCAATAATAAATCCACGTTTTGAAGTGTCAAGAAGTATCATCCATTGGAATATTAAATTATAATTGTCCAAAATTAATATATTGGAATCCAAAAGACATCGATGAAACAGTCAAAATTCAATGGATGTAACCAACATGTCTGCCTCCAACATTTTCTTTAACAGTGTTATAAACATAATGAGATATGTGTAAAGTGAGAGAAAAGAGAGAAAAAATCAACATGCGTTGAAGATGTCAAAACTCTGAAATTTAAAATATATAAAATAAAAGATGTTGGAGGCAGAAAATCTTTACATATATTGAATTTTGACTGTTTTCTGATTTAGTAAAATAAGGCATGTTTATACACTTGAGTTATCGTTCTTCCTTAGCTAGTATTATGGTGAAAGAACATATACGACACTGACCTCCTGACTTAGAGGATAATATCATGATGAACGAACACTATCTCCTTCGCTCCAAAACGGAGGAGATAACTCCTGTGAGGACGTTATTATGACAACAGAACTGATACTACGCTACCAACTCCATTGAAAGATATAATTTATTATTTCATGTATATACACATATATTATTATAATATGATATGATATATTGTGTATAGACTTTCAGTATTTCTTTAAACATGAGTGGAGCTTAGTAGTAGAAATACGAAAATATATTTATGGCAATTAAGCTACACAAAAGTCTCTATTTTAATCTCCCTCCATGTTTCATCTGTCGATTCCCTGGAAGGATGGAACATGGACGTTGTGAGAATAAAATCCAAGATGAAAATTGGAGTCTGTATAATCCAAATAATGCAAATTATTAATCCTAATTTAGAAACATATAAGACGTCAGTCTCTCAGATACTTCATGAATAGGAATAGGTTCAAATTATTCTTGGTTATGGAGAAGAAAACCAAAAGAAATACATCTATTTTAACTTTTTATTCACACCTGCTGATTCGATTAGTCTACTTGCTTCTGGCCATACTCTGGCATCTACAGGTGTTCAATGTGCTTATATATATATATATATATATATATATATATATATATATATATATATATATATATATATATATATATATATACACAAGCAGTGCTATCCGGCGTTGCCCTAGGTACCAATTTCCGTTAAAATGCATAGGTTACAAAAAAGAATGTAAAATAAAACTAAACAATTTGCCGAGAGTAAAAATACTTATGCCAGGGTGATGATAAGTTTAACTTCTACCGCCCAACCCCTTCCCCAAAAATTGTTCGTGGGTGTCAGAAAATTCGAAGTACATGTTTTTGTTAAAAAATGCAATGTGACATCTTACAAAAAGCTGATTTGTTAACTTAAAAAAAAAACTTTGTTTAAGTTTTTTTTTGAATAAGTATTCTAAACAGACATTGTTGATTTACCTTTGCTTTTTAAATAAGTAATTTAAATAAAGTAATAATTTATCAATTTATATTATATTAGTTTTAAAAATCAGTTTTTATGAAATGTTCAAATTAATGGGCATTTTATTTTCGTTTTACGGAAAGCTAATTCATACACGTATTGTTTTTTTTATTAAGTTGTAACAGTTATATAAGTAAAATCTATTTTCTTTTTCACTTGCATGTAATCACTCGCATACTGATTAGTATGTGGTTCGGTATGATAACATAGACATGTTATCACTTACGTAGTGATACATTGGGTAATTAGAACACTTTGCACTGGCGCAACTTTTTTACATTTCCCTCTAAGGCCGTTTTGCACCTTTTACAAACGATCAGACTTCGAGCGGCGTGTTAACAAGGCATCATATTACCTATTCACCTTTTGTCCTGGCTTATGCGGGAGGCCAGGTAAAACTCCCATTCAGGATGTCAATTTGAGAAGATGTATAACTCACTGGACTCAATTCCATTTCTGTAGTACATACATGCCGATGAAACAGCCTGTCTTATATTCTTGTGTATCTTCCGGACCATATGCTTTGTTGAATAAAGTTTATATAATTGTAGAGAAGATATTTGCCCTTTTAACTGAAAAATTGGTGACGCTTTTTTCTTTCTTTTCAAACAAGACCACTCAGATGAATACAGATGCAGCGACACCACTACAAAATGATTATCTCCAACGAGCATCTTTCACCACTCAACCTTCTACAAAATCAATGTAACGTCTTACAAAATATTATCTTACAGGTTTTTTACTTTATTTATTTATATATTTCTCTTTTAAAATAAGTAGTAATGTAACGTTTATAGAAAGACGAAACGAAACATATTTTTATTAATGATGTAAGCAGCTTTTATTATTGATTATCGTCTTTATATTAACAATATTCCTAGCTTAAATAAGTATTTTTTTAGGAAACTGGATCGAAATACATTTTATTATTATAAAAAACATGGTGGAAGAAAAAATAATTAGCTAGTGATAATCAAATATCGATTTGTCAGATGCAATTCTATTGATGACAAACATAAATAAATAGATTAGTCTCACTTTATTATATATATATATATATATATATATATATATATATATATATATATATATATATATGTCATCAATTTTACTCTGACTGTGGATGTGTCTCATATAGCAATTCAATAAAATTCTTAAAAACGGGACTTCATACTGACTTCCATTTCCAAACTGATATTCCCAATGAGTCACTAATCTAATAATTAATCAGGGTAAACGTTGCTAAACTTCTCAAGTACTTTGTGTTTGCTGATGGTCATATGACCTTGAAATACCAGCTTTCCTAGGTGATACTAAGAAAACTGATATTTCAATATGATATAGACATGATGAAACACTAAGAACTTTAGAAGTTAAGCAACGTTAACCCTGATTAATCATTAGATTGGTGACTTGTTGGGCATACCAGTTCCTGTAAGTTTGGAAGTGGAAGTCAGTATGAAGTCCCTTTTTTAATACACATCTTTACACTCCGACTATGGATGAAATAGTAGAGTTAACAATACTCCTAAGCTTTGGTAGAGAAACTTTTCTATAAGAAGGAAACTTTCAACATAACAGAAACCTTTTTTCACTTATCCCAGCATTGTTTCCAACTGCACTTAAGCTCTTCTGGGTTAGGAAAGCTGCAGTTGGGGATTGTGCAACGCTTGTTTCGCTTTAAGCACTACAATCGCACAGTCAGCTTTTTGGTATCCATTGTCTCCTAAGACAGAAGAGGACTGACATATGTCTGGTAAAGGGATACACATATCTCCTAATACTGTCCAGATTTAATGAGATCTGAGCCTATTTTTAAGAATAGCATTACAAATCCATAGTATCATTGTCATATCATTTCTCTCGATGTAATGCATGTCCTCAACCCTCACTGGCCAGATTTTACTTCCATACATCATCACACTGCATATACATGCCTGATAGATTCTTTTCTTTGGTCGACAATGGTAACGCTCTGCTGGTTAGTAATAGCAGAAGTTTCCTGAACTTACTGAATCCACTCCTAATTCTTGCTAGTACACTAGCACCTGCTCCAATCTCTTTGTACTCTAATGGTATCACTAAGGTAACAAAATTTCTTAACAGCCTCAATAACTTTGCCATCGAAATATATTTTCTCCACATCTAAGTTCTCATTCGTCTTAAATGTAATTCTCGCTCTAAACTTGTAGCATTTATTTTAAAGTTCAGGTGATGCTTGCATAATACCCAAGCAATCCTCTCCAATATAACTACATTATCTAGAAGAAAAAAAACAATGAGAAAATGTATCTTGTATAACTATTTTTTTTATTATCAGATACAGAGCCATGAATTTTCGGGGATTTGAGGTGATCTGTCTGTTTGTCTGTTTTTGATAACAATCTTTATATTACTTAGCCATGTTTGCTGACCTATAAATACAAACAATACCATTCAGCAAAATCAACTATTTATCTTATTCACACTTTCAACCACCATAATACCACATTTACTCTATGGACTAAACTACTTAAAGTATATTCAATGGTTTGTTTATTTATTCATGTATTTCTTGTATCTCTTGGGCATCTCTTATTTTAAACAATAATTTCATTTCAACTAAAAACAAGAATAAAAACAAATATATAACACGGGCAGTATTCACCTAGCGTTGTCCGAGTGTTGATACATTGCGGGTCAAAAATAATTTCATGTTTACAATTTTTGCCTTGAAAGAAAAGTTAAAAATAAGATTTACAATACGAGGTCAAGTAATAAAAAAAAACTGTTAACGCGGTGGTGTTTTCTTAAAAACAATATTTTTTCTTACAAGTAGCTGTAAAACGTCAAACGACTTTAATTTATTTAAACGAATTCTTATTGGTATTTTTTAACCAATAAAATACTTATTTAAATGTTTAAACCTTTTTTTAGTACATTCTTCATTGAGAGATTCTGTGTTTAATTATTTTTTTTTATATAAAACAAAGAAAATCTATTTAAAAAATGAATTTCATTTCTTTACCCTCTAATATATTTCAGTTATTTTATGGACATAACCGATAATTGCTCCTAGTGACCCCAGTTGGGATCGAAGGAAAATTTCAATGGTGTTATAATATTATTTGAAAAATGTAACCTTTATTGGAACTTATTTAAATGTTCCAACTGTTAACATATCGATTTTTATAGCACACAAACAAACGTTGATACAGTAAAACTCCGATACTATGAACTTTTGATCTTTTCATAGCATAGGATTGCTCATAGCATAGGATAAATTAGATGACCTTGAAACAATTTCCTTCATTAAAAGATATAGAAAATGAGTATAGGTTTGGCCATCTATAGTAATATTTTATAAAGATAATTAAAGAAACTATATGTAAGCAAAATTGATTTATTAGGAAAATGACTATTGATCAACGTAAATAGACATTAAATGCCTAAATATTTTTAAAAATTGTCAATAGATACTGCACGTATATCACTGCACTAAAATTATTGAATATCCTCATTTGTTTCAAAATCATTCCCGTTCAATGCTTTCATTGAGTCTTTTATGTTTTTTCGAAATTTGGATATTTTGTTCAGTTCCATTTTCTTAATAAACATTTTTATTTGTAACTGTCTCTATATCGTAGTTATCAAAGCAACACTGTTCTTCCAAGAATGTTAGAAGTGATTCCGTATTTCTTTCTGCGACTTTAAAAAGGGTGTACGTTCGTTTGTATATCGACAAAAATATCTTTAAATATATTAATTTATAGAAATATATCGATGTGCATCAGGGTCGGTATTAAGCCCCATTCTCTTCATCATCGTCTTTGAATCTTTGTCTCTTGAATTGTGAACTAGATGCCCTTGGGAGCTCCTGTACGCGGACGATTCTGCAATTATCGACACTTCACTCAAAGCTCTAGTTGAGAATATCACCTCCTGGAAGAATAGTATGTAGGATAAGGGGCTCCGAGTCAATATGGCAAAGACGATGGTAATGTTTGCTAGTTCCAACCTGAACTCCATAAGAAGATCAGGAAAGTCTCGAATTGTAAACTGGATGCCCTTGGGAGCTTCTGTATGCAGACGACCCTGCAACTGTCGGCACTTCACTCAAAGCTCTAGTTGAGAAAATAACCTCCTGGAAGAATAGTATGGAGGATAACGGCCTTCGAGTCAATATGGCAAATACGAAGGTAATTATTGCTGGTCCCAACCTGAACTTCATAAGAAGATCAGGAAAGTTCCTTTGCACAGTCTTCCCGAGTGGTACATGGAGAAACTCCATCTTCTGCGCCATCTGTTCTTACTGGGTCCACAAAAGATGCAGTAGAATCAGTAACCTACTCCAACTGGATCAGAAATGCAGGTGTCCTTGCTGTGTGGGCACAGCTAGACCAATCGATGGTAGGCCAGTGGAAGAGGTAGCAGTTGAGGATAGTAAACTGTAGCTGAGTTCTGCTACCTGGGCGACTCCCTTTCAGCTGATGATGATTGTGAGACTGCTGTCATTACTTGATGCACATCTGCCTGGAAGGGCTTTAAAGAAATCCTACCCATCTTAGAAAATAATCATCTTTCTGTTTTGACTAGAGAACAAGTGTACATCAGCTGTGTGAGGAGTGTCATGCTTTATGGCTCTGAGACATGGGCTGCATCAGCGAACACTCTCAAGGGACTGAAGCACAACAAAAGAGCCATGCTTAGATGAATCTGCCATGTCATGCCAGAAGACGACACTCTCTTCGAGACTCTTCACTCTAGGCTTGGTATAAAAGAAATATCTGATGTCCTTAAGCTGGGTAGGATGAGATGGCTTAGCCATGTTGAGCAAAGCTCCAGCTGGATCTCCCGGGTCAGAGACATGGCCATCGCATCAAGTCGGCAGACTGGAAGACCAAAGCTCTCTTGGGATGAGCTGTGTAAACACGACCGTGCAGCCCTGGGGATTGCGAACTTTGATTCTCGCGACCGCCGAGCCTGGAGAGGAAAACTTCGATCAAGACTGACAGATAGACCCACCCTGACTAATAAAAAATCTGTTAAAAAATAAACCGGATGATGATGATGATGATGATGATGATGATGATGATGATGATGATATCAATTAACTTTATATTTTGCTTTTTTCAATTGATAAGCTTATTTCATAGCTTAGTATTTGATTTTTTTTATAGCTAGTAAGTTCATAGCCTATGGAGTTCATAACGCAGGAGTTTTACAGTACACACACACACATATATATGTATAACTATTATCAATATATAGATGAATTATTTCATCAGATTGACCCCAAAAATGTCTTTGTAACATCATTTTTATAATCATTTCTGAATTCATCCAGTTTATTCTTAACATGAAAAAGGTTTCAAACTCGACCAGGGAAGCATTTACGCTCTGACTTCAATTTCACTATTAAAGCTCAATTTCACTTAATTAAATGAAAATCATTATCGACTTGTTGCCTCAGTCAAAAATAATGTGACTCGCACATCACTTGACGTTTTCTTTCATTTCTATTCTTTCTCCTTCTTCTTTTGTACTCTGCTAAGTCAGCAGATTAAAGACACTAAATAATCTCAGTTCAGTTCAACCAAAACAGAATACAGGTAATTCGTTGGCTCGCCCTTTACTTACTAAGGTGAATTTGCTTATTGCACTATAATAACCAGTTGTTTTGTTGTGAGTTCGATCCTCACTAATTACCTATGATTTTGACATTTTTTTAATTTTCAAACTATACGCCAGGCAAAGATGGACACTTTTATGGTGGGGGTGAGTCAAGTCGGGCCATTTCCACTGATCGATATGGGTTCAGGATCATCACGTCCACCAGAGTTTAAACTGATAAGGAAGTTTGCTCTGAAAATGTATAATTTGGATTATTCGAATTACTATTCTCATCTTGATTGTTATATTCATAACGTTCTTTAATTTTTGATCAAAGTTGATTTGCAGATTGAGAATTGAAGAAACAGCTCTTTGTACAACGTGAAAAAATCACTCAAACTCATGTTACATATATAAGAAGGCAGCTGATTGATTGATAAAGATCACGTGTTTGGAGAGACGAAATGTTTAAAAGACTGTTCAGTAGGAGAGATTATGATGTCGGGCAGTGGTGGCTAACCTAGAAAGCATGAATTTGTTATTGTTTAAATAATTAAACAGGGGAATTATTGCACCACTTACTACGCCATTTTCAATATAGAGCAATAGAGTCTATGATATTTAAATTTTTACACTGTTGTGGGCTGCGGACGACATTTGACTTATTACAACAGTGCAAACAAGATAGAAAATTGACATGTTGCAATTCCTATATCTCTACAAATCCGCCATTCGCCTGTGCATGCAGTATTCTTGCCACATCTGTGTTGGTGAACCAACCACTAGCCTCTCTTTCAGGGTGCAAAAAGGGATTTATAATCTAATAGGTCCTGCACTGTCTGCCAAGCTCTAACCTCTGTCAAATCGCTGCAGTTTTGCATCTTTATGCTTGTTTTACAAATACTTCCATGGAATCTTCTCTGATGAACTTACTGCATTTGTATCCCTTCAACTAAAATACCCCCGACCCACCTAACTAACAGCAAAATTCCACCCCTTTACTGGAGATGTTCCTAGATGCCGGAAGATTTTCTACTCTGATAGCTTCTTTCCTTGGATAGCTTGCCTTTGGAATTCCCTTCCTGCTCTCTATTTCCTCGACCATACTAACATGTAGACATTTTAATTTAATGTGAACAAACATCTTGCTGGTCAACTCTCCACCCAGGTTCCCCCCATATAAATTTCATCATCCCTATCGCAGTAGTCTCTTATGCTTCAGTGGCAATATGCCTTGTTTGGGATGACGAAAAGAAAGAAAAAAAAATAGAAAAGAAACGTTGATCGAAGGTTCCTAGTAGGGATCGAAACCGATTTTATAGAACAGATTAAAACAAGTTTCCATATGATGACCACTAAAAACCGAAACCGATTTTTACGCTTTCTGTGAAGCATTTCTTTATTCTTTTCCTTTGTAGAAATATTATCGTTGTAACGAGTCATTTAGCTTTTAGATTGATGAGTGCTGTCTGTTTTATTGAAACAGATTGCAACCAATCAATTTCCTTTTTTATGTACTAACGAGTGAGTCACGACTTATCAATGCCCCAAAACCACTCGAGGATAAGGGTTAATGAGTTTGTCAGGTGGATGGTGAGACAGCATCATGAGGATTGGTAACAATGGTTGAAACTGGGCAGAATCTGATTATCTAAGAGGACGGCTTAACAAGAACTGGTTAATCTTAGACTAGAAAACGACTATGTTGTAGTCAGCTGGGAAGCAGCTCCGAGTTTTGTGTTCCACAGACGAGTAGTTCTTGGTTAGAAACTTTGCCCATAGAAATTCCGTTTAGTTTTAAGTACAGAGAGGAAGAAAAGGAAATGATTTACAGTGGCTGCACCTAGGCGAGTTTTTGTTGTGAATGGTTGCACTGATGTCGCAAAAGCAAGTTTCTGTTACGACGATCGGTGTTTTATATATAAACGTTTTATGTACATTCATTCCTCTACAATAAGTCAAATGTCGTGCGTAGCTCACAACAGTGTAAAAATTGCACTGATGTCGCAAAAGCAAGTTTCTGTTAAAATTTAAATATCATAGATTGCTCTATGTTGAAAACTGCATTCAAATGGAAATAACTCCCTCAATTGAATTATTTTAACAATAACAACTTACTTTTAAATTACTCATGATTTTTTTAATGGCATTTTTTAATGTGTGAGGATGTAGATATTTTAAATCTGAGTCACATTTAAAAGTTGTACAATCTTGCACACTCGCTGTTAAAAACAGTGCACAAAGGACATACATTTTTAACACATTTTTCACATTGATTCGTGATAATCTGAAAGTTTGGCATCTAGTCGATATTAATTCATTATAAAATAAGAGAATATTTAAAAAAAAAAAACAGTTAGGAGGGAGGGCATTCCTTCAAGTCTGCCAAAACCGGGTATTTAACAACTTTTAAGAATATCTTACACTTAAACTCGGTTTTGCGAGTTATCGTTTTTTGCAAGCCCTAATTCATCGGAATCTATTCTGCAACTAATCCCTCAGGCAGAAAAAATAGGTTTGCAAGATATATATATTAATTGACAATGTTATTTTATACAGAACTAGAAGATTACCCGTCCCAGGATTGGTAAAATTTCCCGAACAAAACAATTTAGCACCACTTGATATCCCCTTGCAAAGAGTAAAATCAAGATATATTAATACTAAATCTTATGTCTAGAATCCTTATTCCAATTTTGATCAACATTCATTACATGAATTTGATTCTAGAAAATGTTTAAAATGTAAAGGTCTTAAGAAGAAATTGAAATTCAGGAAATCTTGCTTAATTAGTGTCTAATGAGTATGGATCAAACTTAATGCAAATCTGAAATATTCGAATTTTCAAATGGGAGTTTGTGCCCATATTATGTCCTAAACACCCCTTTGATATGTTCCAAAGAAACTCAAATGTAAAGAATATTTATTAATTGATGTATAATACCTATTGTTTAAATTTCACAAAAATCGGATGTATCTGAATTTTCCTTTGCAGAAAACTGAATTAAACTAAATATAGCCTCATTACCCACTCTTACACATAACAGCTGTTTTCAAAAATTCATAATAATCGGTTAATTAGTTTAGGAGTAAATCCTTTCCATAGAAATATATGAAAATGTACACATACTTAACTTTATATAAATATAGATAATGGGGACGGTTTAGAGTTAAAGAGAAGGCAGACAGAAGACAAAAAAGAAGAAAGGAAATAGGAAGATATTAATTTTTGATGACCTTTCACCGTATAGATTTCAAAAGGACGTTTACTAACTGTCTTAAATTATTTAATTTGTAACTGAAATATATATATATATATATATATATATATATATATATATATATATATATATATATATATATATATATATAAAATATATATATATATATATATATATATATATTTCAATAGTATCTTATTAAAAAAGCAATTAGTTTTTTGAAAGATGAACTTAAATTTCTGAATGTCAAAGAAAACAAGAAGTTTGACCTTATAGTTTTGAATTACGTGAATCTTCTCGTTCAATTGCAGCAAATATCAGAGTAACACAAATGCCAGTAGATTATTACATACTAGTATAAAACTGAGGAGAAAATGGAAATGGATGAGAAGTCAGTTGTGGAGAAAGTATGGATGGTGAAACTATATAGATTGTTGAGAATTTTTGTTACATTGGTGATACCATTGGAGCACAGTTTGCAGGTGCTAGTGTAGTTGCAATAATTAATAGTCGATAGAATAAGTTTAGGAAACTTATGTCATTTCTAACCAGCAGAGTTTTATCACTGTCACCCAATGTGTATGCAGTGGGATGATGTATGGAAGTGAAACCTGGCCAGGGAAAATTGAGGACATGCTGTGCATGCACAGAAATGACATGAGAATCATACGGTGGGTGTGTAATGTGAGTCTTAAATACAGTCTTAGTTCTGATGACTTCAGAGGAAGATTAAAACTGGTCAGTAAAGGGAGACATATGCAGAAGAATATACTTCAGTGACATGGTCACATTGAAAAAATGGATGAGATGTAGAACAGCTGATGTAGCTGGTTCAGAGGAGAAAGCCAAGAAAAAAATGTGAGGAAGTTATAAATATGGACGATGTGTGTAGAAAAAGAGACTTTGATGGTGTGGCCACATTAAAAGAATGCATTAGTAGGTGTGGAACAATTGAGCTAGCTGGGTTAGCCCAGAGATGAAAAACCAAGGAAAACATGAGAGGAAGTGATAAGAATGGACTCGAGAGAAAGAGGGATAGCTTAGTTTGGAAGCCAATTTCAAAAAACAGTCCAATGCATGTAAAACGGGATGATGATGATGATGATTATGATGATGATGATGATGATGATGATGATGATGATGATGATGATGATGATGATGATGATGATGATGATGATGAAACATTCATATAAAATCATAGAAAAACGCCAGTAATTTAATTTTCATATATAAATGATTATTATCATTTCTGATGACCTAAAGAAAAAAAAACACCCACTGTAGACTTTTTATTATAGAGTTGAGGATTTCTTTCCGAATTAATTTCAGACAGTGATCTGAGGTGGTTGTCTGATTTTCTATCTGCTTTTTCACTTCACCTTATCACTGGAAATGGTTTCAACTGGGGGTTAGAAAATGGCATGTGTTTTACTCGCTAACTGTTGAATGATGGAATAGAAGTACATCTATATCTATTTATATAAAGTTATGGATATGTATATATTTATATGTACATGATTCACTCCTAAACTAGTGAACTAATGATTATGAATTTTGGAAAACAGCTGCTTAGTTTAATGCAAAGGGGGCAAGGAGGAGGTGGAAGTCCTTCATAAAAATTCAAATATTTCCGATTTTCATTAAATTTTGACGATAATTATTAGATATCAATTAATAAATATTCCCCAAATTTCACCTTCCTTAAAGTAGTTTAAAGGGTTTTTAAAGAGGCATATTATGGACACACCATCCCATTTGAAAATTCAAATATTTTAGATTTGCATAGAATTTTATCCATAGTCATTAGACACCAATTATGCAAGATTTCAATTTCAATTTCTTCTTCAGACCCATTAAGCTGAAAACTTAAATTTCAGGCATTTTCTAGAATCAAAATCATGTCATAGATTTTGATCAAAACTGGAATAAGGATTCCAGACATAAGGTTTAGTATCATTATATCTTGATTTTAATCTTCGTAAGTGCTGCAAAACTGTTTAGGCAATTAATTTTACCCATCCTTGGACATGTATTCCTCTAGTTTATATATATATATATATATATATATATATATATATATATATATATATATATATATATATATATATATATTACTTAAGACTTTTACTCAGTCGTAGCTTACAGAACGAGAATAATCTACTCCCGTAAACTAAATAATGGATTCAGTTTAAAATTCTGTATAGATTCCTGAGTTCGACATAAAGATTCTCCAGTTCCACAAGAAGTACCTGAAGAAAGTCACAGGTTACATCGGCCGAAACGTTGTGAGAATAAGATTCAAGATGAAACTAGTAGTCCGAAGAATTCAAATAATACAAATTATCAATCCTTATCTTAAAAATTCCGAAACATTACAGGTCAGTCTTTAAGATACTTTATGAATGTGAATATGTTCGAAATAGTCTTGTGGAAAAACCTCAAAAGAAACACATCTTATCCATTCCAACTTCTTATTTGCACCTGGTAACTCTATTAGTCTACTTGCTTCTGGCAATACTCGGGCATCTACAGGTGTTCAGTGTGCTTATATATAAAATATCCAAGATTAGAACAGTAGTCCGAATAATAAAGTAATATAAATCATCAATCCTTATCTCAAAAATCCCAAAACAGAATCTTTTAATCTTCAAAGGCATCTTGTTGAACTCGGGAATCTTTCTGTCTAACTCTGCAAGGACCCGTGGCGTAGTGGAGGATATAAATGCTAAGTAAAAATCAGTTTTAAGTGGCAGTCTTCTGGAAGTTTATGGTTCAATCCTCAGTTCAGGCGATACTAAGAATGCAGTTACGAATTAAGACTTAGAATAGAAGATGGACCGTGGATTTATGTTCGGCAGCCTAGTAACTCTCGCTTCCCTTATTTTGTCCTTTAGTCCTCACATTCTATGAGCGATGTTTCTGACAAAGGGAGAGAGAATTGCTGTTTTTTGGGTCAGAATGTATCTGTATAACACTTATCGTTGGCTAGTTTTGGGCCTTGAAGTTGTATTTTTTTTTTAGCTCCTTAAATCAAGTGGCTTCATGCCTTGTCTGGAGCGATTTCCATTTAAAAAATACTTCTACCCGGTCATGCCTGACGAGACGAGAGCAAGCTAAATAAAGAGTACCATGCAAAATTCCGTACAGATTCCCGAGTTCAACAAGATGCATCAGAAGAAGGTCGGCGATTACATCGGCCAAAACATTGTGATAATAATATTTAAGACTAGCAGGACCCGTGTCCCGGTGTTACCCGGGGAAATATAACAGACTGATCTTAATTTCTAAGTTAAATAAATAGATTCAGAACAGAAATCATTTCACTGGAAGTAATTTAGGTAATTAAAATAGGATTTAACATGAACCTGTGTCCTAGCGTTGTTGTGTTTGTTCCAACAGATGTTTCCTTTATAGTGGTAAATTTATTTGTATAAAGCATTTGAATACACAATGTTTGATGTTTTACCTTCTGGTGTCAATATGTATAGACATTGTCAAGAGCCTACCCTTGAACATCCTACATAAAACTGCTCATGGCTAAAGCAAGGTGAAGTCAAGTTTAGACCAACCACTGCCAATGATTGTCCTTGGGACTTGTTAATTGTCATGGCAAAACACACCTTAACTGGGAATTGAAGCCTTTTAAATTCAATTGCAGAATCCGACGGAATAATGGGTATTCTGGGAAGGAATGTCAGTTTGCCCCTTGCCATACCAGTTAGTATTACAGCTATCACATGAGGTTGCATGCGTTTAACACACAGTCTCGTTCCATTACATAGCCTTAGAGCATCAAGATTCCGGAGTAACATAATTGGCAATCCAGCTTTCAGCTTTAATTTGTGTGTTGGCATACCAGCCAATTCTAATGAATTTTAAAATTCTGTAGGGTATTGTACAGCCTGATCGTCATCGAGAGTAGAATCCACAGAAGTGAAAGTTTGTTCATCACCTGGAATTTCATCAAGCAGTTGTCATTTTTAGGAGCTAGAATTGCTTTCTCCGTTAGCCATTCAGGATGCACATAGTTTTCGGCTATATTTGGATAAACTTTGCTACTTAGTTCTGTGAGTGATGAAACAATTGAGCCAATACCTGGAGTAATAGCAATCTTGCCATTGTTGGTTGTTGCAAGCTTGCCATCACCTATTTTTAGGAGTAGGGAGGCAAACTCACCAGCCATTGGGTCACTATTGAGATGTATACGCATGTTGCAAATAACGTTACAGTCTTAATGTACTTCCGCAAATATGACAATTTAATGCAAGCATTAAGCTCGTCAGCAGGACTTTCACGTGGAACAATAGGAAGCGTTTGTCGGAAGTCACCTGATAATAAAAGTGTTATGCCACCCATAACATCATGTCTCTTGAGATCACGCAATGTTTTATCTAGAGCCTCAAACACTTGTTTATGTGCCATTGTACATTCATCCCATATGATCAAGGAACAATTCTGTAAAACTTTAGCTGAATCTGATCCTCTTTCTATTTAACAAATTGGATCAGCATATTTTGTTAAGGGTAATGTCAACTTAAATATGGAGTGAGCTGTCCTACCATCAGGAATAAGAGTGGCTGCAATGCCCGATGATGCCACTACCACAGTTATTTTGCCTTCTAACCTAACTTTAGCAAGAATTAACTTGGTAACAAATCTCTTTCCTGTATAAGGCCACCTTGCTGATCTTCTACAGTATTAACTACAGTACGAAAAATATGAATTTGCTCATTATTTAGTTGTGCGATACCATCTCGAACAATTGATGCTTGCTCATGAGGTTGATAACTAATTTCACGCGTCCATGTAGTAATGACCGGATGTGTATTAGATCGATTAGATGAGGTAAGACCCAATTTTGTCAGTGTTTTACCATTCATCTTATAAGTCATATCTTTGATATGAACCAAAGCCATATTGAAGATGTCGTCTGAAAATGTTATATCAACTTCAGGCTGTTGATTGCGTTTCCTAAGAAGGAAATCTTCACTAAATGCTTCTTTGTGTGGATCTCAAAGTCATTTTGGATGAGACACTGCACATGATGTCAACATGATGGCAAACAAATGTCTCAAATTGTCTGCAAATTCAGATATAGATGCTTCCTGTAATGTAGCATCCCAGTGGTTATCATCTTCAAGTAGTCCATGTGCACTACATGCATCCCTGAATGTAGTCATAACTTGACCATTGATCGTTTTTAGGTCATTAAAGCTCTGTGGACCTCTAACATTGTGTAGAAGCAGTCTCAAACAAAAGCCGTCAAATTGATGTGGATGCACGGTGTATACCCTGCCCAAAACTTCTGTTCTTTTAATGCACGGATAGCCTGGAACCGGCTTACCCTGTAATCGTCGCTTGGAGACCTTAGTTTTAGTGTCCCAGGTATAATAAAGAGGAACTTCAGAGTACAAAAGTGTACGTGCAAAAAAATCTGTTTGACACAATTTGAAGAAAGCTGTTAGAGTGGTTAAAGGTGGATTTGCAACTCTATCTGCTGCAGTACTTTCAGTAAAGTATATCCGCTGTCAATTTTCTAGATGAACTGATAGGTGAATAACTGGGGGATGATGTACATGTATGTGAAAATTAAGTATTCTCCAAATGGCTTCATTGGTTGATATGTAACGTCCCGTTTCATATCTCTTAACTTCATCATGAGCATTACTTTCAATTGTGAAGATAGCTTGATCACTATCTTTATTTACATATTTACAAATGTATTTTATTGATTTCACGCTGTTGCAAAATTCAATATTGATATGTGCATCAAACATCTTACAAAGTAGTTTATTATGTGGTACAACCCATCGGTTGTCTACAGGAACTGTTATGTTGCCAGGTAGCGTAACTGTTGTCTCAAAACCTCCAGCTAAAGGAGATAGTCATCGATATTGTGGGTAGCCATTTGTATCCGATTAAGTTTCACTCAAGAAGTGTCTGGGATATCTCTTACTGCAGTGTCCATCTTTGAGACTGAGTGAAAATCTGTTTATGTTTCCACATGGTCCATGAATCATATGGTGCCTAATGATATCATGTAAAACTGGATCTGCCACTGGATCCAGAATTTCCGCACTGATAACTGAATCTATGTCAGAGGATCTCAATTTTTGTTGAAGCCAAACTAGACAATGAGCATGTGGCAATCCTCTTTTCTGCCACTCAACAGTGTACATGTATGCTATGACCACTCCAAAAAGGTTTCCTTTTGTTAGGAGTTGAATAAGGATACCTAGCTTTAGATGGAAAACTCTTGCTATGAGGTCATGACGATCATGTGGTTGTTGATTTGGAAGGAGTTCATTCACAATCTCAGGCCACTTCGGATTGCAGGTAAAAGTTATAAAAAAATCCGCAGTTCCATATTTTCTCACATACACCATCGCATCTTGCATGCGTTCATGCATATAGCGAGGTCCCCCCGTAAATGTTGCTGGCAGGATTGTTAGTTGGCCAACATTTTCAGTATTGCCATCAATACTTAGTGAGTCCCTCAAGTGAATGTAATCAGCAACTCTTTACTTCTTTTGATGCGTCTTAATGTAAGTAAGCCTCTCATGCTCTATTTTTGCATACATATCAACTATGTACTGTTGGAATAGCTTCCTACATTTAAGCAGCATGTTAAAACTTCCGTCACGGACCATAATCCTTTATGCATAGAAATCATTACAAGAAATCTTTTTTCCTACTACTAACTGAGTGGTGTGAGGATTTGTTTCCCAAACAGTGAAATGATACCCTTCTTGACCTGTCCAATGAATGATCGGGTACTGTAAAGCATCATATGCCCGATTTGTTTCAGAGATGCGCTGAAGTTGTTTGTTTCTAAGATGCAAAATGATGTCCCGATGATGAAACTCCTTACCCACTATTACAACAGCAACTTCACGTGCCTCGGGAGCATTGACACGTCGTTCATGTTCTCCTGTGGGAGTTTTGTCAGCATGTATAACCACTTTCAAGTCATCACCTCCATTATGCTCGATCGCCATCTTAAATTGTTGGATATATACATTTTCTTTGTGAAACATGCTTTGCAATGCAAGAACAATATCTAATTTAGTGTTTGAGAAAGAGTTATATCTAATCGCCGCTTCTTTCTGTTCATCACCCAGAAAATATATTTGTAGAAACTGTGGAAATTCCCCTTTGATGGGAAGCAAGGAACCCACTCTATGACAAATCTGGCCACAAACTTTAAATGTAGACATATAGCCCTTTTTACGTATTTGTTCAGCGCCAAAGTTTTTTTTTCGGTTTAGTTTTTTTTTTTTACTTTTCGAAATAGTAGGATTAACGTTGAATGATTTTCCGCACATTCCTAAGTCTGCTCTCGATTTAAATATATTGTACTTTTCGGTTTTTTATCTCCCCCCCCCCCCCCCGAATACAATATTTTTCTTTTCGGTTTATTTTTATTTTGTTACTTTTCAAAATAGATCCGCCACACGGCGCCAGGCATTTGTCTCACATCAACCTATCAATCCCGCCACACCCCGCCGCTAGGCATTTGACTCATGTGACTCAATCGCGGTCATTTTAAAAAAATAGAGAATAGTCTTCATTATTAAAAATAAGCATCTGAATACAATTTTTAATGCTCTGTAGGCTACATTGATTATATTTGTGTGTTTCAGTGGTGCTCATTTTTCATTTTTCTTTTCAGCCAAAGAAAATGGAGTTTCTATACAAGGGTAATTGGGGGGGGGGTGATTTTAATGGGGCTCTGTAGGTCTCTTTAATTTTCAAAGGGCCCCTTATCACAGACAGAGCAGGTGTTTATTCAAAATCAAAAATAAAATTTTTGGTGAAATCAAAAAACATTGCTTTCATTATATAACAAACAGGCTTCGTTTAACTATATTAATTTTCATATTAATAATATATTCCCCATCTGTTGGTTAATGGTTACGACGTTAGATCTTAAACTTACAGTTTTTGCTTTCGATCCCACTCTTCTAAAACAAACTTTTTTTTTTATGTTAAACATTTGTCAACACGGTAGGAGGGGGGACAATAGGCCGTTTTTTTTTTAATTCAACATTATGCAATACATAGTACCAAAGTGCAACGCCGGGCGAACAGTTCCTGTAGTGATCAATAAAATAGAGAATCGCCGAGTTTTTGGATAAAAAAAAATTATGTTTTGTTACTTTTCTCAAAGTAATTAACGTTGAGGGAATGTTTCCCAAAGAAGTTAATCGATTTCAACAATTGTTATTTTTTTTTATTTAGTAATTTATAAAAATAATAAAAATGTTTTTTTTTATTGTATTAATTAAAACTTTCTCAAAATAGTCAACAGTGATTTTTAAAACGAACATTTATCATAATAAAACGAAAATTTATGATTTAAAACGAAAAATTCAGTCTGGCACTTCCGGTTGACTCGGTGGGATGAATGGAACTCTTCAATTATTAAGTCCAAGTGACGGTTGAAATGCAGAAGTACCCTTATTTATTACAATAAAATATCAGAATTTTTAAAAGTTTTTTATTTGTCGTTTTAAGGTGCATAAAATTCAAGGATCTAGGTTTTTGAATATTTTTTCTCTCGTAGTCTGTCCTTGTAGATAAATGAAATCCCATTAAAAAAAGTATTTGCTTAGTTTATAAGCGAATCAAAGAAAAAGAAACAGTTCGGTTCAAATAGTGTAAAAGTCACATATTTTTTTGTTTTAAAAATAAGTTAAACGTATAATTATTGATATATATTGATTCTTGATTTGTATATTTTGTAACGGCAAAAATGAAAAATCTGTGTAAACTGAAGTTATTTATCTACCTCCCACAAGGTAAGATGTGACACAAGGTCGGGAAAGTGGGATTAGATAAGCCAGCGCTTGAGAGGTGAGCACTCTGGCCATTTAAAAATTGCCTGGGCAGCCCCGTCGGCATTCCCCGGTAGAGGCGCCTCAGACAGTAAGCAATAAACTTACTCCTCCCCAAAGAGGGGAGGAAAAGCCAGGGAGGGTGCACCTCCTAGTACTGCACACTGAGTGCACAGGACCAGCAGCCCCCAATAGACCCGCGTAAATCAAAACCCAAAAGCCCGGACGATACCAGTTTATTAGGTGGGGTAAAAAAACCCGGCTGAAGACATTTAAAAAGTAATCGCTGTAAGCCCCCCCCCCCCCCGAAATATAAAAAGTTATTTGGAATGTTGTTTAGTATGTAATATAATATGTTTGATGTGTATTCTTTGTGCAAATTCAAGTAAACTGTAGTTATATCTGTAGCTGGCGCTGTTTCGTAATGTGCCACCACCAGTCTTTCTCAACTTGTTACTGGCCAAATATTAGTTTTTTTTATTTCAGTGTACAATTACCTGTCAAGTCGCTGTAAAGAATTTTATTTTTTCTAGAATTTGTTTTCAAATATGGGTTGAGTTTAGGAGTGGGGATCAGATTCCTATATAAATTTAACGTGAACTGATCTGACTGAGGCTTGTAAAGCGCAAACTAACTAAAAACTGTAAGTATCGTTATATATTGATTGTTGATTAGTATTGTTTGGAGCAGAGTAGATATAAAATCAAAGAAAGAAGGTATGTAGAAATAATAAATGATTTACTTTATGTCTAAAGTAAATGAAACGTAAGTTTATTTGTTTCATTTATTGTTAATTGTGTGCAAATAAATTTTTTATTTACTAATTTATTTATTATTACAATAAAGTTGAATAAATCGTCACACTTTTTTTATTTTGTGTGCTAAATGTACGTTTTTATGGTTGTGTTCGTGTATTTCGTAGCCTGTTTGCGATTGTCATTGTGTTCGGTTTAATGTATTCCGTTAATCGGTGACTGGAAAATGGTACGAAAAAAGAATAACGAAATGTTAGTCGCCTAATCTGTAAGCAAGGGTGTTTTTGTTTTTTCTTAATGTATGACGTTAATACTGTCGCAGCAATGATACGAACTAAAGTATGTAAATGTCTAACGTGAAAAGCAGAACACAAACGTTGTATTACCTGTAGGAAACGAAGAGGGGAATTGGTCTAGTTGATTAAGCGGAGAGATTCTGACAGCCGTGTCTTGAACTGTATTCGCGAGGTGCGGCTGAGAGTAAAAGTTAGCGTAATTGTAATTGGCAGAAGTGACGTAGTCAGATGTAATGAAGGGAGCGTCTTTTATATTTTCTGTGCAACGTATGCTACTATGTGTGAAGGTGAAGGCATACGAGCCGTAAATGATAAGGTGTAAATTGTGTAAAAGTATCCGTTGTTTAGTAGTTCACGGTGTAGATGGGGAGGGTGGGAGTAGTAAAATGTTAGAGAGAAATGTTCTTGCTACTACCTGTATGGTATTTGTTGTGGGGGAGAGTGAATGATGGAGGAACGGAAGTAATAATTTGCCCGAGGTGGATAAATGAGTCTAGAGTTAGCTAAGAACATGCTCGAGCGAATAAGCTTGATATTGTGGTGAGTTTGGTAACCTGTTGCGCTCGAGGTTATTTTCCTATTCGACGGGAAGGTACAGGGGAAAAACGTCTCTACTTTATATATAAGAAGATATAAGATAGGAAAGAAGAAGATGAGAACTGTAGTCCAACTAATAAAATAATACGAATCATCAATCGTCATCTCAAAAATCCCGAAACAGAATCTTTAAAGGGTGCAATACCTGGAATCTACTTAGGATTCGGGATGTAAGATTCAGAATCTGTTTATGTTATTGCAAAAGTAATTAATATTCCACAATGAAAACATTCATTACAAATTGCAAGAAAGAAAATTAAATTTCAAATTTATTAAAGTAAGGGCGTATCGACAGCTGAATTGCAGAGTTATTCAAATTACTGATTACAAATATATCGTGTCCTAAAAATGATATACACAAGATAGATGCTTGAAAGAAACGTAGATTAATCCATATCGATATATTGGGATATCATTTTTTTCGCGCCTTGCACATAATGAAATATCAGATTGCGTTACTATGGTATTCATAAAAGTTCAGGCTTTCATGATCAGAAAATGATTAATTTCTTCCTGAAGAATTAAAAATCTCTTTTTCCTTTGCAGCATAATTTTCAAAGAGTAATTATGAAAATGATTATTAAAAGATTATTTTTGTTTCTGCCTACATTGAAAAGTTTATTAAAGGATGCGATATATTGCAGGCAGAGAATACGGCGCCTTCAAAATTTGACTAAAAGTTGCATTATTTTTAGTATGATCACTTCTTATTTACAGGTTCTTACATGAGTCATTATCAGTGATCGCCTTGATTGGGTTTTTTTCTTGAATGTAAGAGACAATAAACTTCCTCAGGATTCCAGTACTTTCTGAGAGGTGTAGAGAATCGTGCTCTCCCTCCATTTTCTGATAAATTTCATGACCATTTTCCATAGCATCAACCAGTAGGTGCCACTGCGAATTTTGGGGGTGGGGGTGGGTACGGATTATAGGATTTTTCTTACTTATCTACCCGTACATTTCTAGTTTCTTTGGATTCGTCTTATGTTGTTTCTATATTCTTTCTCTCTCCCCCCCCTCTCTCTCTCTCTCTATCTATCTCTCTCTCTCTCTATATATATATATATATATATATATATTGTGACGTAATCCGAAAATTAGATTTTTAATTGAAATATATAGCAGTAGACAATGAATAATATCATCAAGTGAAGATATATTCTTTTTCTTTTAAAATATTATTTTTGTTTCCCAGCTTCAGAGCTAGTAGATGGAAAAAGTGGAGAGAAAGAGAGGTGGAATGCGAATGTATATTTCAGTGGGCTTGCATGCCCCCACTCCTACCTTTTGAATCACCGCACTTACTTAAGAACATTACAGTGGGGAAAGGAATGCTTCATCTCGCTATCTCTGTGGAGGGCACGAGTATATGCGACCCATCTCCTCCACCTAACCTGACACCCGGTTCAGTGTGAACCCTTTTGCCGGCGAAAGGAAGAAAATAAAACTGCTAGACACAGAGTCTAACCCAAAGGCTTGGGAATGTGAGGAGGAGAAATTCGTAGACAGAAAAGGCGACAGACCGATAAAACTTTAAATTCCTGCACATTGGAAGGTGCCAAATCGTCTGGCATCGATGCAGACGCCTATATAAAGAGAACACCCTGGACATATTCTGCTGAGTGTCACAGACATATCGGGAAATAGTCAAACGAGATAGTCACAGTATGCTAAATCAATAAGAATTATTTAGACTCTTCCCCCGCAACCGGTAACTGCATGCCGAAAACAACTGCTTACAACGACTCGAAGATTTGAGTGTCTTCTTATGAACCTTGAAGACTGTAAGTTACGGCCCTTTCTTTCTCTCAAGCTGATGTGTTTGTATTATACATGTATTATCGTTCGGTCTAGTTACGTAGACACTAGCATAAGAGTATATATATATATATATATATATATATATATATATATATATATATAGTAAGTTATGAAAATATATTTATGGCAATTAAGCTACACAGAGGTTTCCACGTTTCATCCCTGTAGGGAATCGTCAGGCTAAAATGCATGGAATTTGTGTTATCGGGTGTTTTTATGTATACACATAGTGCTTTGCTATTTTCTCCCATGGGTTAATGTTTCCATTGGCCAAAGGTAGGGCTTCTCACTAACAAAGGTTTAGCTGATTTTACTTCCTATTCTTTTGCTCTGTTTTATATAGGGGTGACTCATCCCTGTTTTTTGTTGTGTCGAATTAATAGGTGACCTTATTTATATATATAACAAGAGCTTTTTTATACACAAGTGATTTTTTCATTGGCCAATCAGTGAAGTTTTAAAGAAAGTTAGCACAGTTCTTCTGATACTAGAAGTGATGGGTTTTGGTTCACAATTTTCATTTTCCTTCTGCAGAATATGCACAAAACATGAACTTTGTTTTAGATAGGTGATTTTCAGAGTGCACCAAAAGCTCACCAAGCTCAAACACAAAATCATAAAGAAAATGAGCATAGTTCTTCTGATACTGAAAGGGTCAGGTTTGGGTTAATTCATTTTCTTTCCCGTTTGGCAAAGCATACAAGAACGCGTTTTCGAGCTAGGTGATTTTCTTTACACACTAATACAACGATATAGAGTATTCATTTCTTGTGTCACAAACAAGTTACACTCATTTTATACACTGTAATAAGACGAGTTCTTGTCATGAATGTCTTACAAGAAGGAATCAAAGATTGAAGTTCAGTCGAGCACTTTTCATGTAAATAACAATAGAGTAGATAAAGACTAGTAAAGTACTAATATCCACAGTGAAAGTGGTGCTATCAAACCAACCAGATTCGAACTTGACATGTCCAAGGCGTCATGAACGATAACAACCACTGTTTATACAGCGGCTACTATTTCCAACTATGCATCAACATGTACTATTTGGATTATTCCATAATAAAAATTATCAATCCTCATCTCGAAAATTCCGAAACATAATGAGCAAACCTAATTTGATATCACACTTAAATAGTCAAAACAATTATTATTCAAACTTTGAAAACAAGTCCTTATATAACTTGTTGGCTGTTTTTTTGGCACCCCCACCCTACAGCCGATTAATTTTCTACTTATACTTTTTTTGTAAATAAACAACGTCTAAACACTGGAGATAATGTTAAGTAGAGTGAATATGGTATTTTGGTGACTGGAATTAGCTTAGAGAATAGACCAAGTAGACGACAGACGACCCCCATCCCTCCCCATCCAGTTTTGGTTTTGTTCCACATCTTCAAATTCTATACAGAGAAATTCACTTTTTGATGTAAAATTTAAGATAGATAAACTGTCCTTTTGGCTAATAGCAAAGTGTAGTATCTGTTCCGATACTACACTTCATCGTTTTTGTCCTCAGTGAGTGAAGGAGGCAATTTTTATTTTTGTCCCAATCCAGAGTGCCACTTTTTGGGGAGCTGGATTTTCCCCACATTAGAAACCGACCCTGTGTCTAACTCTACTCTCGTGAGTAGATAAGTAGATAGGAACAAGTAGTCTGTCTTTTGGTTTCATATTTTCCAATGTTCAAATGATAAAAAAACCATAAATTTGTATGAATAAGCATGGTATAACTTTTGTTCACAAAGGTTTGCCCAGTTCTTCCTAGAATCAAAAAAGGGTCACATGGAAGGTGGCAAGATGCATAGTGAAAGTGATGCTATGGAACTGATAGGATTCGAACATGGCATGCCCAAATATTGGTATCCCATTCACCACAGTTAACTTGGTTGAAATGGTAAGGATACAAAACCGACTTCGCAACCTAGTGGATAAAGATCTTCTATGTTCGCTTTTTCTTACAGAAGAGACGTTTTCCCTACTCTATCGTTATTTCCATGAAAGGCGCTCTACTGAATCTTAATCTCTGGTTCCTCCATTTAAGAAATTCATGACAAGAATGCGTTTACCTACAACAACTAAAAGCAACTTGTCCTTCTTCCTCCGCGTACCATGGCATCAGGCAGAATTTCCATGAACAGAGTTTATTTCCCAAAACTTCCTATCTGTAGAACACGCTACCACAGGACTGCTTCCCTTCCTTGCAGACTACAATTTGGTCATCTTGAAATCCAATATTAACAAATAATTGTCATAAACCGTTCTCATAATAGTAAAACTTTTTTCATTCCACTCATTGTCAACTGTCTCATAATATTCTTAATTATTCAGCTAACAATCAATACATCTCATTAACCCTTATCCTCGAGTGGCTTTTGGCCTTGATAAGTAGTAACTCATTAAAAAAAAATGAAGTATGCCGTTCAAATAACAAGAAGAAATAACTCGGCATTTGACTATTCAAAAATAAGGTACTAATACTGTTGCCTTGTTTGTCGAGGTTTAGGGTACTGTTTGTTTAGGGTTGAGCATATGGTTAGGCTTGTTTAGAATTACTTTTGTTAAGGGTTAGGGTTAGCTTTAGGTTTGTTTAGTGTTAGGTTAGGTTTATTTTAGAGAAATACCTAAAACATCTTATCCTTGCATATGCAATGACTGTGTATGAAGTTGTCTCATTTTATGCCTTACTAGTGGTATTCATCCGGTTTTGCGCATGTGTAAGATATATTGCTGGTCACAAGGTTTCCTAGGAAAAGTAATTTCAAATATCGTCATGTTTACAATTTTTCCCTTGAAAGAAAAGTTTAAAATAACATTTTCAATATGAGGTCAAGTAATAAAAAAAAAACTGTAAAAAACTACTTAAAATAGTGAATTTTGTTTCTTTACATTCTAAGATATTTCAGTTATTTTATGGACCTAACCGATAATGATCCCTTGTGGCCCAGATGGGATCGAAGGAAGATTTCAATGGTGTCCTTAGATTCCTTGAAAAATGTAATCCTTATCAGAACTTATTTGAATATTCTAACTGTTAACTGTTAAATATATATAACACAAAAACAAACATTGACTGTTTTATATATAGAAGATAGAAGATGAAGTTTGAGACAGAAAGTACTAAAACATGTTATTACATCTATCTTTTATGTGAAAATGTCTCTTGAATATTTTATGATGGAAAATAAATGTATTATGCCATAAATAAGTCACCATTTATTGGTGTGACAAGCGGCAGTAAAACGTCAACCAATTTACCAAAAGAAAACCCCAAATGACAAAAATAGTAAATATATGAAGAGATCATTGGTTCTATAAATCTCGCAATGATACTTTTATTATAGATAATTATTCATTTCTTACAAAGTGCTCGAATATCAGTTTGAATTTGCTATAATGGGACGGGAATCCAGGGTTCAATTCTTGGTTGAGTCATATCAAAGACTTAGAAGTAGTGTTAAATAATGATGCTGATGGTTATGATGATGATGATGATGTTAGCAGCAGAAGTCTCATTGTCACTCCCATTGTGACGATATCCGACCTCTTGGTTTCGAGAATTTGGTGCGTGTAGACGCATGTTAGCGACCTCCGGCGAGAGCGTTAAGCATGAATTAGAGCTAAGCAATCAATGTACGTATTGCGGTGATTCTCTCTCATTCCCTCCGTGCCAACTCAACTCAACGCTTGTGTTCTGTTTAAATAAATATTTAGAAACTAAAAAACGGCCTTTGGTTGTGTTGTGCTTTATGATGGCTGCAGCGTGCGACCACTACGATGAACAGCATGCGACCAGCCAAGACGAAGCTGATACACAAGGTAAGCGAGAACTGCCACGGCCCATTCCGGGACGGGTATATAAAGCAAGAACTGCCACGGCCCATTACGGGACGGGTATGCAACAGTAGGCCTCCGTCAGTCAGAGTCGACCATGGGTGGTGCATCCTTAGTCTAGTTGTCCCGGCTGTTTACTCGACTGAAGCAGAACTGCTTGTGACTGAAGAGACCAATGCAGAAGCGGCAGTCTCTGTGGCAAAGGTCACAAACATGTGTAGTCTATGGACTGTTGGCATTAATGCTCTCCTTTCTGTGTGTGCGCTTTACTGCAGCAACGTTGATCAGCTTCTCCTCCCCTGCATTCAGATGATAGTTCAGGGATGGTTCAGGGATCCTTTTCATATTTGGTGGTCATTTGCAATGCTCTCCCAAGACCCAATGTCGATGTCCAATGCAGAAAGTAGGCTGTGGTGGGACGTCACCGAACTGACTGGTTTGTTGGTTAAGTGCTGTTGGATGTTGTTAAATAAATAAAACAAACGTTTTAACATTTTAATCTATTCAATTTATTTAAACAATCTAAAACTTTTTAAAGAAAAACTTGTCTCTTTTTGAAATATAATAATAAAAATAATTGTCAGCTAGATATCATTTGACTAAATAAAACGAATGTCACTTTTAAGTGATGGGGAAGACGGAATTTTATTTATGGCATCATATTCAATTTTAGGACAATTCAATTTTGAAATGAGTAAAATTCAAATTTTTGGCAATCATCGACATCAGATAACCCGCAATAACAAATAAACAATCGAATTTTATCAAATGGGTGTGAAAGGTGATAGCGTACATACATATAAAAGTATACAGGTATTATTATACTGACGTTGACTCAAAGGATAATGCCGTCGAATCTGCTTATATTTCTTAGATGGAGAGTTGTCAAAAGTTAATCTATTTACATGAGGTTTCGGTCGCTGTTCTTTCAAGCTTTCTTCAGGTTCCATTTATTGTAAACTTATTAATACTACAGGGTCTGCCATAAGTAACTATATATTGTCTTTGGTTTGTAACTTTGTTGATACTTAAGCATTTCTTCTATTTCATGTGTAATTTGAAAGCGGAAATCGTATATTTGTATTTGATAAACATTTTGATGTAAATTTTATGGCATTTCTATTTTTATTTTAAATATATATTATGTCCACGGCATAATCACGTTGACACACTGGTTCCCGCTAGATCACGGAAGTTAAGCGATGTTAGGCCTGGTCGGTACTAGATGGGTGACCATTTAAGAATATCAGGCGCTGTATGTTAACACTTAGCTATGGGCAAATAGCGTCGCCAACCCGCAGTGCCTAGCATGGCGATTATAGCAAACCCCCTGAGTGGCAGTCACTAATAAAGTAGACAGAAACCAGGAAGGGGCTCATCCTCCAAGACTGATCAAAAACTATGATGGCGATGGTGATGATGTTCGCACAATTAAAAAAAGAGCAAGAATCTTTTGTTTTGAAATTGTTCTAGAAAGTCGGAATAGTGAAATTCGTTCAATGAGAATTTCGAAAACAATTTCAGTTTAAGCCATCCACCTGTTAGTCTGATTGGTTAACGTTGAAATAAAACTATATCGTTACTTATGTCGGATGGTTTTATGCTTAAATAAAATTATATGCCTACTTAAGTTTGATGGTTTTATGCTAAAATAAAATTATATAGTTACCTATATCTGATAAATTTATATTGAAATAAAATTATATAGTTACTTATGTCTGATATATTTATGCTGAAATAAAATTATATAGTTACTTATGTCTTATAGGTTTATGCTAAACTCAAATTATATAGTTACTTATGTCTAATGGGTTTATGCTGAAATAAAATTATATAGTTCCCTATGTCTGATGAATTTATGTTGAAATAAAATTATATAGTTACTTATGTCGGATGGGTTTATGCTGAAATAAAATTATATAACAACCTATGCATGATTGGTTTACGTTGAAATATAATTATATAGTTACTTATGTCTGATGGGTTTATGTTGAAATAAAAATATATAGTTACATATGTCTGAGGAATTTATGTTGAAATAAAATTATATAGTTACTTATGTCGGATGGGTTTATGTTAAAATAAAATTATATAGTTACTTATGTCTGATGGGTTTACATTGAAATAAAATTATATAGTTACATATGTCTGATATATTTCTGCTGAAATAAAATTATATAGTTACTTATGTAGGATGGGTTTATGCTAAAATAAAATCATATAGTAACTTATGTATGATAGGTTTATACTGAAATAAAATTATATAGTTACTTATGTCGGATGGGTTTATGATGAAATAAAATTATATAGTTACCTATGCTTGATGGGTTTATGTTGAAATACAATTATATAGTTACTTATGTCTGATGGGTTTATGTTGAAATGAAAGTATATAGTTACATATGTCTGATGGGTATATGATTAACTAAAATTATATCGTTACTTATGGCTAATGGGTTTATGCTTAAATAAAACTATATAGTTACCTATATCTGATGAATTTATGTTAAAATAAAATTATATAGTTACTTATGTCGGATGGGTTTCCATTGAAATAAAATTATATAGTTACATATGTCTGATATATTTATGCTGAAATAAAATTATATAGTTACTTATGTCTTATAGGTTTATGCTAAACTAAAATTATATAGTTACTTATGTAGGATGGGTTTATGCTTAAATAAAATTATATAGTAACTTATGTATGATAGGTTTATACTGAAATACAATTATATAGTTACTTATGTCTGATGGGTTTACATTGAAATAAAATTATATAGTTACTTATGTCTGATGAGTCTATGTTGAAATAAAGTTATATATAGCGACTTATGTCTGATGGGTTTATGCTGAAATAAAATTATATGATTACTTATGTCTGATAGGTGAATGCTGAAATAAAAGTATATAGTTACTGATGTCGGATGGGTTTATGCTGAAATAAAATTCTATAGTTACTTATATTACCCTGTTGAAATTCCAAGGTTACTTGACAAACGTATTCTCATTCGTCTTATTATAAAGATACTTGTCAGCTAAATATTTGTTACAATAAATAAAACAAATATTTTTACTTTTCAGATTATTTATTTATTGTTACAGTCTTTTAATAATAGTTTCTTTCTTTTTACCGTAAAAATAATTTTACGCTAAATATTTTATAATAAATAAAACGAATGTAACTTTTCAAATTTATTTATTAAAAATTGCAACAATTGGATGCACAAAAATAGAAAATAATGCAAATACATAGATTATTAAAACGTGTTTAAGCTTACAGGACGAAAGGATTCTATTCATCATGGTTTATTCGATTTTGGAACAATTCATTTTAAAACGAGTAAAATGTGGCAGTGATATCAAATATTTACAAATTACTTTTATCTTTGGCGATCAGACAATTTCATTTTTTAAAGGGATGTGAAAGGTGATAACATACGTACAAAGGAAGGTACACACATATTCTTATATAAGTTTGTTTGCCATGGATGAAGTATATTTTACTAAAGATCGATTAAGAACATTTATCTCTTAATATTATAGTTTTCTAATGTAAAATTGGAATATTATATGTTGTAACATTAAAAATATGTTTTAAAATGAAACCTAAACCAAATATTAACTCTGTTCAGTGGTATGGTCGAAATGGGTATCTCTGCATTGCAGATACACCTTGATATAACGTGAAAAATTGTCTATAACTTTGACACATTCCTCTCTTGCCTAACCTTGTTGAAACTATTGTTTATTCCTTTCAAAAATTATTTGTCTGACCAATGGCTGGCAAAAACGTTTTAACGACCAGTAAGTAACTTTGTTCCTTGAGGGCCACTTTTTTAGTGTGATCTCCTTTGTTCAATGTTGTTGGCTGGGAAAACAAAGATGGCGGTTTGGACAAACGAACCTGTGTCCATGACTTGCTTTAGATAACGAGCAAACAAAAATTAACAGCTACTAGGTAGTTATCAGTGTTTATCATGACTGATCGTTCATTCTCATCTTGAGACAGGCAAGGACCAAGGATCCCCTGTTTTGATATTGCAGCTCATGCAGTGCACTTGGTTGAGTTCAGTTATCTGTGCAGGCAATCTTCTGGCAGGGGTTATTTACACACTTCAAATGACTGGTTGGAATAGCCGCGGAGACACTTCAGTGATCGTCTAATCAGAAAGAGGTGTGACCCATACATTTCGAGCATATCATTGAACGGCACTTAAACAAAGAATGTTGAACACTCATAACTGAAATTTGGTGGATAAGTCAAACATAGATGGAAGTTTATTTGTACCAAATTAAAATTATTTGTACCAAATATGGTTGAAATCATCATCATCATCATCATCATCATCATCATCATCATCATCATCATCATCATCATCATCATCATCATCATCGGTTTACCGTCAGTTTTACATGCTGGCATGCGTTCGATGGCTTTAAGAAATTGTTTTCCAAAGTACCCAATCTCTGCCCAGGTCTTTATTAATCCATCTTTCTCACAGGTCCATTTTTATCACTTCCTGCCATGTTTTCCTTGGTCTTCCCCTGGGAATTGAACCTTTTACCTCAACTGTTCTGTATCTACTAACTCAGGAACTCTTATCCATTCTTTCACCGTGGCCATATCATCGAAGTCTACTCTTGTGCACACATCTCCCTATACTCTCAATATTTAATCTTTCTTTGATGTCATCAGAACTAAGCCTGTCTTTAAGACACACATTACACATCCATCGTATCATTCTCATAGCCTTTCTCTCCATGCAAGCATATCTTAAGCCCTCACTGTCCAGGTTTCACTTCCACTCGACAGTGGTAATGCTTTGCTGGTTAGTAATTGCAAAACAGATTGTGAATTTTATTAACGAGTCCATGGGTGGTATATTACACTTTAAAATAAAAATAAAATAAAAACTTTAACGACATCAGACAATTATTAAATTTCTATTTCTTGGAATTTTTGCAAAAGTTAAAAACAATATTCAAGTTTTTAAAAATTAATAAAAACTTATTTTAATTTAAAAAAATATTTTTGTGTCTTCGTTTATGAATATATATTTTTCAAGTTAAAATATTAAACATCTTAATAGAAGAAAAAATATTTTAAAAACTTAATATTTAACATTCTCTTAATTTGTAAATTCTTTGAAAAAAAATAGGCTACTCTGAATCAAGTATCGATATGTCAAATGGATTGCTATTTAGGTCCGACTTCGAAAATCCGGCAAGATAAATTTATATGTTAGATAAAAGATAGAAAAAGATAGAATAGAAGAAGTAATGCAATTTTTGTTTGTTTGCTGATACTTCACAAAAAAGTTAGCAAGTGAAACACGTGCCTTTTTCTAGCACTCCGACGAGTGGTGAAGGGAAGCAAGAAAGCATATAGCAAGTCAGACAACTATTTCAGATGTACCCTGCCGTCTGAAATTAATTCGGAAAGAAATCCTATAATGATGGCGGTTTTTTTCTTTAGGTCATCAGGAATTATAATAATAATTTATATATGAAAAAGTAAATTACTGACGTAATTCTATGATTTTATATGAATATTTTAGTAATATAACTAGATAGAAAACTAGTGCGAACATTGGTGAAGCATATTTTCCACCATTTTTTATGGAAGGTGTACACCAGTGTATGTATATCGAAGAGGAGATCTATCTCGAAATATTGGTCAATGTTAGAGAAAAAAGAATGAAACACAATTTACAACTATTTCTAATGCTGAATTAACGCATTTTGACAGCCTTTAGTACAAATATTCATGTGGACGCATGGCACAACGGATAAAGTCGTTGAGTGCAATCAGTTCTACGTGACAGTTTTCTGAACATTGGAGGTTCAATAACTCTGAGCATATAACCTTATTTGGGCAGAGGGAAGCAAGTTCCTATTCACTTGCCGCCCCACGAGGGCAAACAAACTTAGACACATGGTCGATTTTTAATGTAAGGAAAACCCAGTTCACCAAAAAGGGGCACTCTGGATAAATTGCCTTAGTCCAGAATGACTTCTCCCTCACTAACCGAGGACAGAATAGACTAAGAGTAGGACCAGAACAGATACTACACTTTGTTTCTAGCCATTCTCACTGATATGTACAATTCCATGTTTATCTCTTTTGCTGCAGAAAGCCAATGTGTATTGGCTCAAAATGTTATCGTTAATTGCAGAAAACGGATTTACACTGCAGCTTTAAAATAAAACATTTCATGCTGTGAGTTCATTTTTTGTTTCTAATTTGATATGTGCATTGTAATTTCGATTATCATTTTTCTTTTCCTGGTGCCCATTACGCCAAGTTGTTTCTAAAACCGTCCAAACGGAATTATGATAAAAAGACAATGGATTGATTTTGTTAAACTATAACAGCAATAATAATTTCTCAATGAATTAATTAATGGGCAAGACAAATTGGTGAAAAAGAGTTTCACCCCCTCAAAAATAATAAATTAGAACAAATATTCTTATCGAGATGCATGCATGAATCTAAAAGTTACGGGCCTCCACTGTTTTTGAATATTAGTTGGCTTAATAAAACTATTCCTAATAGACATAATACCAATGATTTGGATTTAATTCAATTAAAAGAATATTCTAAGCAGCAAGCCTCTTACAATAATTAAAACTCTCTCTCTCTCTCTGCATTTTTACTCCTTATAAGTAGCTTTCCTGTTCATTGATATTCCTAGTTCATACGTAAATTAGGAACCACAATCATAAAAGCAACAGTTTAGTCTGACACTATATCTGCAATGAAAAATTTAGAAGGATTTTCTTTATAGGACTCTAAGTACACTTACTGAACGGTAAGAATCCTAAACAGATCTTTCAGTTGGAGTCTCTGAAATAGCAGGTTAATGTCTAGCATCTGGTAGGATGCCCCATCCCCAGCAAAGATGAAGTGATAAGAAAATGAAAGAAAAAAAAGAAGAATTAAGGCCTCATGTTATTTAACATATGAGGTTACCCCAATCGAGTGAAGAGTGCTTCAAACAAAATTTAGTAAAGCTAGAGATAGTAGATGTGTAAAATTCCACTAGTTGGTAGTCTTAATACGAAGACACACACAAGTTTGACTAGTCAGCGCCTAGCTCTGAACGTGTGACGCCAGTCACATGACTATGTTCAACCTCTTTTTTTTGCATACATTCAACGTGATATGACATGTGTTTGACATTGTTCTTTAGAACATTCTTCAAAAAACACTGCTTAGTACTTAACCAAAATAGATGTAACACACCCTCTTACACATGACACAACAAACAAATATTGTTAAAGTTAACCATGTTTCTCGCTTGATCACTTCGGCCTTCAATGGATTTTCTTTTTCATCTTTTCACCGTTCATTCACTGTTTCTACCTATTATTCACATTTACTCAACTGGACATTGGTCGGTTTACTTTTCTTCAGTCCACAGGACACAGAAGACCACTAACACGTCCACAATTCCCAATTTCTTCTCTTCTTGTTTTTTTCTTGAATCATCCACCAATTGAGAGTGAAACATTCACACAGTTCGTGTGTCATGATGCTCACTCACACATTCCAGCTAGAAGCTTCAATCCCAGAAGCAAGTGTCCTTCTCTAGAAGAGTATTAATCGTAGTATGAGGCCTTTTAGCCCGTCGTTTAACCTCTGGGGATCGCAGGAGCACTTTTCTAGCAGGTTCCTCTTGTCTGGTCACCACCAAAAGACGGCATTGAAAAACTGCAGATATGTGTGAAATGCAACCATACAGCACTTTGTTTGCTACACAGTCTCACCACGATATCTTTTAGACAGCGCATAGCATTTTAGTGTATAATGGAGAGTTTCAGTATGCAGAACGGAGTAAGATGCCTTACCTATTATGCTAATGTCCTTCTCCAGAAGAGCCTTGATCGTAGTATGAGGCCTTCCAGCCTTGCACTTGACCTCTGGAGACCACAGAAGCACTTTATGAGCAGGTTCGTTGTGTGAAAAAAAATCCCAACATAATTCCTTCTCTAAAGAGCATACAATATTATTGTTAAATACTGTAATGACAAAATAAATTCATAAACCGAACAAATATCCTGGCAATGAGTCCCCATGTTTTAATGTACTAACGAATCACCGCTTATCAAGGCTCAAAAGCCTCTCAAGGTTAAGAGTTAATGAGTTTGTCAGGTTGATGGTGAGACAGTACCTTTAGGATTGGGTAACGATAGTTGAAACTGAGAAGAAATTGATTATTTAAGAGGAAGGCTGAACGAGAATTTGTTTACATAGGATTTGAAAACGACCATGTTGTAGTTAGCTGGGGAGTAGCCCCGGGGATTTTTGTTTCACAGACGAGCAGTTATTGGAAAGAAACTTTGTTCATGGAAGTTCTGTTTAGTTTTAGGTACACAGAGGAAGAAAGGAAAATTATTTACAGTAGTTGTAGCTATACAGTTCTTGTTGTGAATGTATACAGAGGTGGCATAGATTGGAGCTCAGTCGAGCACCTACCATAAAAATAACGATAAATTAGAGAAAAACCAGCAATCTCTCTTCTGTGAGTAAGAGGCTGTAGGGAAAAGATGAGAATATCCCCCACTAGATTTCGAAGTAGATTTTGTACTTTGTCAAGGCAAAGAAGTGGCTCTGAGTGGCAGTCCCCAGATGTGGCAACAGTACTCCATCTTAGGACATATCTGGCTTTTATACAGGTAGAGGATTGCATCAAGAGTGAAGTGCCTTCTGAAGTGGTTGAATGATCCAACCATTTTTCCAGCAAGCTTAGCAACTGATTTGATGTAAGTCTTCTATTTTAGATCTGGAGTGAAGGTCAGTCCTAGAAGCTTATCAAAGCAGGGTGCTTCCTTAAGGAGAGAGTCATTCATTACAATTGGGGCAAAGTGAGGATCCGAGCGTTGGTAGCGAAAGGAGAGAAGTTTTGTTTTCAGTCTATTAAAGGTAACAAGCCACCTTTTTTCCTCATTTCACGACGCACTAAAAAAGAATTGCGTATGATATTGATATAGAACTTTCCTTTCAATTGTATCCCTGGACAGTAAGAAATACAGACATAGAAACAGATATACCACAAATATAAAATATTGGGTTGGCCAAAAACGTTTGTTCGTTTTGTTAATGTTATCTTTCCGCCCTACTAAAGATCATTTTATATTTATATTCTTCAAATCCTGTATTTGGTATAGCGAGTATGGTGACGTCATTGTTTAATAAGCCTCCGAGCAAAGGAGTTCTTACATTTTTGTTGTATTTCAGACCATGAAATGGAGGATCAAGCAGAGCACTACCGATATCTGATGCTTTTTTTACTACAGAAAAGGCGAGAAAAAAGCTACAGAAACCTGCATAAAGATATGTCATGTGTATGAGGAGAATGCTGTTACAGAACACGTGTGCCAGAAATTGTTTGCTCAATTCCGAAAAGGAATTTTTTCAGTGAGAGATACTCTCGCTCTGGCCGGCCAAAAATGATCGACAGTGACCAAGTGAAAGCCGTAGTTGAACAAGATTGCCGTTTGACAACCAGACAAATCGCAAACATTCTCAAGATTTCTAAAGTGAACATGGAAAAATAATTGCATAAACTCGGTTTTAATATTCACTTAAAAAAAACACACAAACTTTTTGGCTAACCCAATCAAAGTTCAAGCTTTGCTTTACGGATAGACTTGAAATTTAGAAACTTGTTCCCAAAAACAAAAAAAAACGTTTATGTTGCATGCTCAGCGTTGTGTCATACACCCAGCAACCAAAGTTGCCGTTATCATTACAAAAACATTAAAGTTCACAATATTTATCCATACCTCATTTGCTGGTTGTTCTTTTTGTGTGTGCTTTTTCATGGTCATCCCAGACCGAGGAAATACCTGTTTTGTAATTAGTTTCTCATACCTTTAAAAAGACTAAACTCAACACAAATCTGATGGAAGAAAGAGAGACATTTATTTGATGAGATCTTCGTTCAAAACCATTGACCAGTGGGGGAAGGAGAAGACAGAGAGAGTGAGATCGAGATCACTAATTAATTATATCTTATCAGCCCATTTCGTATATAGGTCCGATGCCCTTGCTTGCTTCCAAATGGACTGCTTGCTTTCTATCACCCTCTCATTTTGAGTCATGTGATGTATCCCTTTTTAATTCATTCCCACAGCTTAGGTAATTCTCACCCCAGATTCAGCGAGTTGACCTTTGTTGACCTTTCGACTGTCACATTTCTTGTTATTCTCAGCTAGTTAAATTATATACCAGATGATCTACCTATTTAATATGTAACATGTAGTTTGTGTTATATGGTTTTCTATTAAAGATTAAGACTCAGTCCTAGCAGGAAATCTCATTTGTTTTTTACACTCTGAAAACCGCAGCGTTTTTTAAGGCCAGGCTCATCTTGTTTAATGGCATAATTTATACCTGCATCAGCAACCGGTCCTGAAGGCTGACTTATTTCATAGCACATGCACAAAACGAACAAATCAAAATACCTCTTTTAAAATATTCCTCTATTTAAATGTTCTATTTTAACCATATTTTTTGTTTATTTCGTAAAAATCCTCAGCTTAATGTGTGCAACAATGTTCAAATACATTATGCATACAATCTCTTCATCGGCGAAGGAATGTAGAAAATGCCGCATTTATTACAATGTGGGCATCACTGCTCCCGTCGGCTGAATGCTATTTTGCAAAGAGTAAAGATCTGCCTTGGATTGTGTTAAACCTGGCTATAAGTAGCATTGTCAATGATGTTAATGATGTATTCTTGATGGAATCATAGCTATTGTTTTGTTTGCTGAGCACTTTAGCTATGCGGCAGTTTGCTCTACCAAAATAGAGAGACGAAGCCAGGAAAAGACCAGAATAAAAAGCAAACATAACAATTAAAAATATCTGAAATCCAACTAAGAGAGAAACGGAAGAAAGCGTTGTGGGCAGAAATCTATTTAGCCGGTGTACAAATAAAAACGGCTCCTTTTTTATGGTGGATTCGGATAAAACTTTTGTGTTTGACTACATTTGAAAGAACTACATTCACAGTAAGAACATGTCTTATTAAAACCACCGAAAGAACTTTTCTTTCTTCCTTTGCATACCTAAAACCAAACGGAATTTCCATGAACAAAGTTTCTCTCCAAGCATTTCTCTTCTGATCTGTGGAACATAGCACCACGGAACTGATTCCCTGCAGACAACAATATAGTCGTCTTCAAGTCCAATGTTAACAAATACTTGGTGAACCGTTCTCTTAAGTAATCAAATGTTGGCCTTTCCATTTACAGTGTTCAATCCCCTCAGTGTATTATTCATCACAAAACTGATAAGCTCATTGATGCTTATCCTTGATTGGCTTTTGGCCTTGGTAATCGGTTACTCATTAGTATCAGAAAAAATTCTATTCAAGTCTGAACGTCAACTTAAAACTAAGGGAAAAACATACAATCTTTCAAAGAGTTAATGCATGGCCCACTGGTGACATTAGTATATACTACTGTTTGTAAACTAAATAATGTGTTATCTATTACTAATGGAGATTTGGTCTCTTAAGTTGAAACTCTATTATTACTTCTATTAATGTATTATTGTGGTAGACTAAGTTCAGGGAACTTCTGCCCTTACTAACCAGCAGAGCGTTATCACTGTCGACCAAGAAAAGAGTCTATTAGGCATTTGTACGCAGTGTGATGATGTATTGAAGTGAAACTGGGCAATGAGGGTTGAAGACACACGTTGTATGGAGAGAAAGGATATGAGAATGATACAATGGATGTGTAATATAAGTCTTAAAGACAGGCTTAGTTCTGATGATCTCAGAAGAAGATCAAATCTTGACAGGAGAGACAGATGTCTGCTGAACAGGAGACTTTGACGGTATAGCCACGTTGAAAGAATGGATTAGAGTACTTGGGTTAGTAGATGTAGAATAGTTGAGGTAGCAGGTTGAGTTAACAGGAGAAGGCCAAGGAAAACCTGGGAGGAAGTAATAAGGATGGACTTGAGAGAAAGAAGGATAAATAAAGTTCTAACCAGTGATAGGTTAGTTTAAAAGTCAATTTCTTAAAATGTCCAACACATGCCAGCATGTAAAATGGACGTTAAACTGATGATGATGATTATGATGATGATGATGATGATGATGATGATGATGATGATGATGATGATGATGATGCACTTTTATTACTAATGGATACTTGGTACCTGCCTGTCATAAGCGAAAACTATACTATTATTTCTATTAATGTACTATTGTATTTCTATCACGAATGGAGATTTGGTATTTGTCTGTCTGAAGCCTAAATTATACTCTTACTTTTATTGATGTACTATTGTACTTCTATCACTAATAGTGGTGTGGTATTTGTCTGTCTGAAGCCAGAATTTTAATGCTCAATTCATGGGGTGCAGTAGTGTAGTATCTGTTCTGTTGTCATAAGACCATCGTTCAGGACATTACCTCCTCCTTTGGGGTTAGAGTAGTATATGTTCTGTTGTCATGATACAATCCTCCCAGGTAGTATTTCCTCAATTTTGGAAGGTGCAATGTCGTACCTATTCTGTTGGGATAAGACCATCCTCCCAGGCATTATCTCTTGCTTTGGGGAGAGGGGGGCATACGTCATTAATAAATTGTCAAGATCGGCTGTTCATTAGCAAACCCAACACTTACTCTGATCCCATAATTTTGCTAGTTTCTTTTATCATAATAAACAGAGAATTATCCAAAAAGAAGTTATCCCAAAGACTAAGTCTTTAGTACAATTGTGAATTGTTACAAGAATAAAGGGGGAGCACTATATCGAGGTAATTGCAGCAGCTTAAAGGTATGGGTCAGGTCCTGACAGTGATTGAGAGAATTATTAGGTACACATGAAGTGCAGTGGAATTATTGGTAAGTTGAGAGAGGATAACCAATTTGTGTGCAAAAAGTGTAAGACAATGGAGATGGATAAGAATCCAAATGTGAAAAAAGTATATTTGGATGGTGAAGCTATTGAGGTTGTCAAGAAGTTTTGTTACCTTAGTAATACCATTGGAGCACAGGGTGAAGCAGGTGCAATGTGATTGCAAGAGTTGGAGTGCATTGAGCAAGTTTAGGGAACTTCTGCTATTACTAACCAGCAGAGCATTACCACTGTTGATCAAGGGAAGAGTCTATTAGGCATGTGTATGCAGTGTGATGATGTATAAAAGTGAAACCTGGCCAATGAGGGTTCAGGACATGCGTTTCATGGAGAGAATGATACGATGAATGTGTAATGTGAGTCTTAAAAACAAGCTTGGTTCTGATGAATTCACAGAAAGATAAGAAGAGTAGACTTCGATGGTTTGGCCATGTTGAAAGAATGTGTGAGAGTTTCTGGGTTAGTAGATATAGAACAGTTGAGGTAGCAGGTTAAGTTTTTAGTGGAGAAAGCCAAGGAAAACATGAAAGAAAGTGATAAAAATGGAAAGAGAGATAAATAATTCAGAAAAAATTCCATTTTAATTCTTCGTATTAGCCATAAATTATAATTCACATCTTTTTCTCTCTTTCTCTCGCCCTCTATCTGTGTGTGTTACTTCATCCGCTTTTGAATAGATTTAATGTCTCTAGGAGCATTTAGAGCTTGATTGCTTCTCTCTTTCAACTAATATACATAGTGTGTTCACACACTGTAAACACGTATGTAAATTAGATATAAAGAAAAGAACATAAGTCAGTCATGAGACCGCACACCTCTGCCTACCAATGTAAGGATGGGCAGAAGTCTTATCTGGGCCTTACTTCTCTATATTGTATGAAGTATTCGAGAAGTTATGGCATAAAAATATGTTCTGATACTACACTTTATCTTTTCTGTCCTCGGTCAGTGAAGAAGAAATCCTTCTAGACTGAAGAAAATTTAAATTTTTGTCCCAATCCACAATGTCTCTTTTTTGGAGAGCTGGATTCTCCACATTAAAAACCGACCTCGTGTCTCAGTCTTCCCTTGTAGGCTCAAAAGTAAACAAAAACACACATAATTAATAACACCCTCAACTACATCACCCCCTCCAAAATGTGATTCTACTTTTTTAAGTGATTGCCTGTGAAAACCCTGAAAAACTTTGTACAAAAAAATCCAAGACAATTAATTTCGAATTTAGAGTGGGGGATAAGTTTCGTATAGAAATTTAACCTCAAATGATCCTAATTTCCGGGCCGTTCTTAATTTTTCGGGCTGCTCATTAAATTTTTTACCACTAACCCTAAGTCCGACTAGTAATGTTATAAACCCACGCATAATCACTTAAAAAAGTATGCCTTTCCAAATAAAATGCAAAAAATTTATCTCACAGAGCAAACATTTTTTTGATTAAACGCTAGAATAGCCCGGAAATGGAGCTCATTTTTTGTTAAATTTACATGTGAAACTGATCCCCCAATCTAAATTCTAAAATAATTTATTTTTCTTTTGTTTTTTTCTTCCCTTCAAGTTTTTCATTGTGTTCACACGTAGTCGCCTAAAAAAGTAGAATCTCTTTTTTGTTTGGGGTGGGGGTGATTTACCTGAAGGTGTTAATCTCTAATAATACCATAAGAATAATACTTTTTAAGTCCTTATATAGTAAAGGAATAATCTACTTAACTTTTACAAAGAAAACAATTCAAACTACATTACATTAAAATATAAGTTTAAATATGTAACAAAAATTAAAAAAAAAGGTTAGTAATTACTTTTTAATTCATAAAACACATTAAATTTTTTAAAAATAGTTTTAAAATATATACACTTATATTTTTATGTTGGGAAATTTTCACTGTCTTTCACATAGTTTCTCGCTTTTTTTCTTTTTTTCAATTTTCCTATCTTTTTGTTTTTGCTGGGGATCAGAGATTCCAACAGATCAATATTTTGAGGATTCTTACTGTCCCTCTAAGCCAATTGTTTGTATCTCTCGTCCACCAGGTATAAGAGTGTACTTGTTTCTTGTCAAACAGTTTCAATAATATTAATAATAAAGAATCGTTCTTATTATTAGTCTTTGTTTTTATTGCCTTCTATCTCCATCCAAATCAACCATTTATATCTTTAGAAATTTTGTTTTACAACTCAGACATGGAAATTTAAAATCAAAGAAGAACTGACACCAAAGTACCCACTTTAGCGTCAGTTCTCTCACAGAGCCGTGAAAATTAATACCAAAAGTCTTTGAAAATGTTAAAAGTTTTGTTACACACTTTTTGGCCACCTCTTCCAGGGTTTGCCGATGCTGAGAGACCGGAAAAATCTCACCTGACAAATCCCACCATATAAACATTTAAAAAAACATTTTTTTATATTTTACTTTTAATTTGATTATCAATGATGTTTGTCAGTATTTTTCTTGACAAAAATGTTTTATTCAATTTCTAAACATTTTTCGGGACCCTTTAAATCAACTGCATTCTTTTAAAGGTTATCCTAGTGAATTTGTGCAAAGTTACATTGTTTTTTGTTTTGTTTTTTTACACAAGTAAAATAAATTTACATCGTATTTGGATCCTATTATTATGTATAGATTTTAGTTTCACTGTAAGTTTAAACTCAATAGTTATTTATCGTTTTATCATTAGTATCAACAATGGAAAGTTTTTTTAAATTTTAAAGAATTCTTTTTTGCAATCGGAAATTTGGCTGGATTCTGATACCCCAAAAAGTTCTGATTTTTCCGATTCTCGATTCTGATTAACTGTTCCACCGCTACTATATATACTCCTCAATTAACTGTTCCACCGCTACTATATATACTCCTCAATTAACTGTTCCACCGCTACTATATATACTCCTCAATTAACTCATATCTAAGTTGATTATATCCCAGCATCCACCTAGAAGTAAAAGAAAAGTTTTCATTAAAAAAACACCTCTCTCCTCACTCGCCCATGCCAGTTAGTGAACATTTTTAACCTTTGAAAGCCTGATGGCCGTTGTCAAGAAAATTGTCAATGCATCAAGTATAGCGAAGTCACCTAGGTTGACCTCAATGCACTTGTTGACAGTGCTTATTTCAAAACAGGACCGAGTTACTCTCTGACTGAATGACTCGTTGTGTCACAGGAGGAACAATAGATTGGAGCTCAGTCGAGCACTTTCCATGAAAATAAGGACAGAGTAGAGAAAGACTAGTGACGTGTCTTTTATAGGAAATAATCAACTTGTCTCTTCGGTGAAAGAGTTCCTGCAAAGGACATTATGAGGGATCACAAATTGTGGAAAACATAACCCACTCTCGCCAACGGGCAAGTGATTACCGAAGAGATGTATAGTGTTGCATGAGTTAAAGACCTACTTGGTGTCATCCCAGAGGTGTCTTTCTCCTAGACAGGTTGGTATATCAATGTTTAAGGGTCTTGTCTACTCTGTTATTTCTCCCAGATAAATTCAAGCTTTTCCCAATGGCATCAGTGAAAAATATTGTTATGACTTTAACCGAACTGTAAAACTGCATGCCAAATTTGCAGTACTTGTTTTACAGGATTTTTTTTGAATTTAGAAAGATTAATTTTATTGATTTATAATAAAAATGAGTCGGGTGTTTATGAATTTACAAAGTTTGAATTTACAATTACTTTAATTACAATTAATTACAATTACAGTTAATTACGATTACAATTAATTACAATTACAATTAAATATTTCAGTTATATATATTTAGTCATTTTACATTAATAGGCTATATTTAGTCATTTTATAAATATTTACAATTAAATAATTACAATTAATTACAATTACAGTTAATTTGAATTTACAGAGATTAATTGTTTTGAATTTACAATTTAGTTTTTGAATTTACAGTACTATTTCACCCATACTTGAAGAAAGTTAAGATAAATTCAAACTTTTTCCAGTGACATACGAGAAAATGATTTCTCTGGCTCTAATCGAACTTGAAAACTGCATGTCAAATTTACAGTACATGCCAGTATCCATGACAATACTTTAACTTTTATATATAGTAATTCTTAGCACATTAATCTTGAATTGAATTGTTATATTGAAATGTTCTTTTAATTGATCTTAAACTTAACTGTTATTGAAGTAATAGGCTGCAAAACGTGTCTTAGGGTTAGGGTTAGGCTGCAAAACTTGTCTTAGGTAAGAAAATAATGTCAGTGTTTGACCTCTAACTCTAAATGTTTCTTCTTCTTTTTCTTCTTATTCTCCTCTTCTTTTTTTTCTTCTTTTCTCTCATATACATATTTGCGAAATGTAAGTTTGTGTGCATCACCAAAGTTGAACAAAGTCATAATACGGTTGCTGAAAAACGTGTCTTCGGTAAGAAAATAATCTTGGTGGTTGACCTCTAACTTTAAATGTTTATTAATCAGCTTAAACACAACTCTATTAATCCAAATATGAAACATCTTAAATCAGCTTAAACATTTAAGCTTCTTCTTCTTTTTCTTTTTTCTTCTTCTTGTTCATCTTCTTCTTCTTCTTTATCTTCTTCTTCTTCATCTTTTCTTCTTGTTCTTCTTCTTATACATCTTCTTATTATTATTATTCTTCCAATTCTTCTTATATATATTTAAGAAATATAAGTTTCACCAAATATTGAATGACGTCATAGAGGATGCCCCCCCCCCAAAAAAATGCCAGCCATGTTTGTTAAGAAGTTTTGGGCAACATGGGCAAACGAAGAGATGTGAGGGATTAACAGTAGTTTTAACAAAAATGTGTCAACTCCCTACACTTTAAATGATTTGTTGGAATGGCTGCAGAGATACTTTAATGATGGTCTTATCAGTAGGAGGTGTGATCCCGAATGAACTTTACACTCACCGGAACTTACCCCCCACCCTCTCATATATTTTTATCTGTGGAGTTATCTCAAAGATAATGTCTATCAAAACAATCGCCAGACTATTCCAGAAATGAAGAGGGTCATAACAACCAAATTCAGGGCATTGCAAAGAGAAGAGTGTGTCTCAGTTATTGACAATTTTGCATATTGTATCCAGGTGTGTCACAGCCAAAATGAGAGCAGTGCTCAGAGAGGAATATGTTAGATTTATTGACAATTTTGCACGTCAGGTGCAGAATTAGAGCATATCATAAAACAGTGATAAAACAAAGACTTTTGTATTTTATGACTGAAACTTGGTGGACAAGTCAGACACAAACTAAAGTTTATTTGTACGACATTTTCGGATACATCTCTGTGAAGAATATCTCCCACAAGAAGTGGTCAATGTGCTTGAAAGAGTGGCAGTTGTTGGGCAAGAGGTCCAGTGAATATGGTGGGTGAGGCAGAATTTCATAACCCAATTTGTTACATATGTGAGATGTGTAGTCGAACTGCTAAATAACGAGGCCTGTTGTTTGAATGAAAAGGTTTGAGGTAGACCTTAAGGGTCAGAGGTGACCCTAGAACGGAAGTTGATAAAACCAGGTGACTTCTGGACAGAAATTTTCTGCCTCTTGTCTGGTCACATTTCAAGCAGAGAAGACATGTTCACGACGCCGCCCCAATGGTATAGCAGGACAAGCTATCCGTCTGTTATTTTCTCTCTCACACAAGGAACTCGTCTCTCATATATTTTTTTAGTTTTACTTTTTAATAAAAGTTTATTACAAAGAGAAAAGCAATCACAAACAATCAGAGAGACGGTGAGAGAGAGAGAAAGACAGACGGATACCTAGTAACATTGTGTGCACTCTCCCCCATTTGAGACAGTTCCCTGGAGACATCTTCCCTGCTTGAATTATTATCAGACAAGAGACAGACAATCTCCATTCGGAAGTCACCTGGTTTCACTGACTTCCATTCTGGGCTCACCTCTAACCTAAGTGTCACTTAAATGTTTCCATTCAAATAACGGGCCTCTTTATGTAACAGTTTGACCACACATCTCACATATGTAACAAATTAGGTCATGAAAGTCTGCCTTGCCCACCATATACACTAGACCTCTTGTCCAACAACCACCACTTCTTCATGCATCTTGACCACTTCTTGTGGGAGAGATTCTTCACAGAGATCTATCCGAAAATGTTGTACAAATAAACTTTATGTCTAACTTGTCCACCAAGTTTCAGTCATGAATATCCAACAGTCTGTTTAATGCTCCAAATGTGCAAACCTTTCCATTCGACCACATCTGTTGTCATGTAACAAATTATTGTCATGCAGCAGAAGTTTTTTCTCTTAAACATTGCAGGAATCTTTGGTGAATCGTGTCAATTTGCTGATAGTACTTCTCAGCACGTCACTGTTTTGGCAGGATTTAGAAAGCTTGAGTGAACACCACCCTGTATATGGAAGTAGCATGGTGTAATCGTTTTCCTTCTCCTAGACTAGTTGTACAATCAAGACTAGAGAGTCTAGGTAACCCTACAATTTAATCCATAGTTTGATGTAGGACACATGTATTCATACCTTTCCAGAGGGTATTAGTGAAATGAATGCAGTAGCACCAACAGAACTTGAACTCAGCACACCGAACCCACAATCCTTGTCTGTAACCATTAAACCACACCATTTCCATATACAGATATGCAAAGGAATTTCTACTCGTTTACTTGTAAAAGTTGGTGTCTTGCGTAGAATTAATTATTCAGTTTTGTTAATAAATCAAGATTTATTATTTCAGTCACAACAACATTTGGCAGTAAATGTAAAAATGTGCTAAAAAGTTGCTGTTTGCTTTCTCTATGTATCATGCTTTCTTCTCCATTTAATGTTTTAGACATTAAATCCATGTGAAAAAGGAAAACAGAAAAAACGAAAAGTGTATATATGTTCATCGACATTTCGTCTTTTGTCTTTATTCAAAGACTTTCTCAAGATGACTGAGTTGAAAAAAAACGAAAACATAGAAGTCAATATTTGAAAATACATGGTGCGTCTATGACGTGAAAAGAATGTTTTTATTCTTTTTTTCGAAACGAAATGTGGTTCGTTTATGAAGCAGAATGAAGTTTATTTTCATATCGATGTTATGTACAAAGTTTTGTTGGGAATGTGGTGGAAGATAGTTAAATTCAAAGTTATGTTCGGTTAGTATTAGTTTGATGATTAAAGGAGATAACTGGTCAGGTTGAGCCAAGTTCTTCCCAGGCTACATCTTGAATCATGGTGGCTCATGCATAGTGGTACTGATTAAGGTCACACAAGATGGCTACCCAATCGCAATTCCATTATTGAAGGCTGACCACCTGTGGACATGAGAGCTCAGCCGAGTTCTCCTTGATGGTTGTTGTCCAGGTCTTTAGCTGTCCATTGAGGCAGAAAAGTAGAAAGGATTAAGTCGCAAACTAATTCTCCTTCTGGGTGAGGCGTTGCATGAAGATATCATCGAAGACGTCGCTGTAACAGGACAGATGGTAGGGAATTTAGATTGAGGTATTGACGGAGAACAGCAGTTAGGCAATGCAAAATGCAGCAGAGGCAGTCATTGACAAAGACCTTAAACTTTTGCCGATCAACCTCTCTCATTGGTAGTGTCTCACAATTCTTCGTCTTCTTTGCAGGTCTTTGAAGCATGTGGTCACACGACAGGTTCCCACATTTTACACAGTCCTTTGCATTATTGTTGTACTCTGCAAGATCTTTCAAGCTGCACCGGTTGGGCAGTAGGGGGGGCAGCCAAGGAAGTGTTACATCGTATGGTCCTTCGCTCCACATTCACAGATGGTTCGATCAGTTTTTTAGCCCTACTCATAGCAACCTTTAATCGCCTCATTCTCATTCTCAGGCAGTTGAGTGTTTTCCACCTGAGCCAGGATGCCTCTGAACCGGGAGGGAGAGCCCCAGAAGGGAGTATTCTAATGTCAGTAGGAGGGAGGCCATTCTCTAGACGTCTGATCCACAGCTGTAGTCTGGTCTCTTCCTGATATGTTAGGGGTTCGAAATGGCTGAGGAAGCTTCCTCAGCTATGTCTCGCAATCATAGAGGTGGATCGAGTAGACGCCAGATTGGTAGACTTTGTTAACATTGATATCTTGAGTTTTGTTTAGTTCGGTTTGGTTTGGTTTGGTTTGGTTTGTCTGTTTAATGGAAAGCTTAGACTTCTTTGTTATTTAATACTGAAGGACAATTCCAATTGAAACCAGTTAATTGTATTGCTAACATGCGTTTGTGTGCGTTCAGTGCACAGGCAGTGATCGTCTACTTGATTCCAGTGTGCTATCTGTCACTATTGCAACAAAAAGATACTCCCTTCAAACAAGACCACAACTCCAGTTTAAAACAAGTAATAATGTTTTATTTTTAGAGGTCCGATACTTCTCTACCAAATGACAGACTTGCAATTAGAACTCGAAGCCCGACCGAATCAAAACAGTAATCCAACCAAACACAAGGAGTCCACGAGCTTAAGGCCTAAAAGCTAATCTATCCTTCAGAACCACAGAAACCCAACTGACCTTCCTTGCCCATCCTTCCAGAATATATAGAGATATTGATGTCATTTATGGTAGATAATAAAGTAATCAAGCAGATTAACCTTTTGAAGTAGGTGGATACCTACTTCAAAAGGTTAATCTGCTTTATTACTGGACATAAAAACTTGCTGACCTGGGGGGCACACCATCTAGGAATATATTAACTTTTAGAAAGTCTCAGGTGAGTAACAAACAGAATGAAACCTTGTATCTAAGAAGACATTTCTATTTCAAAGGTCAGCCTATTTCTTGGGTAGTCTCTTATTTCTTAGCTAAATATTTCTGCCATTGCAGGCCTGTCATCTGCATGCATTACAACTATGCACCCCACTAAACAGGCAGCATTGCACATTTTTACATCATAGTATTAACTAGACACATATTGCTATTTTCCCCATTGTTCAGTGATTGTTGGTTGCATCGCTGTCTTTCTGAGATTTTTTCCTGTTTCTAGACATTTAATTTCCTTTGTTTTTCTTTTCAAGTAGCGCAGTTTACAAAGCGATAGCGAACTGGCAATGCCAGTTAGTATATAAAGCTTTTTTTTATTACAAATGGGTCAGCACTTATCAAGGCCTGGGGCCACTCGGGCATAAGGGTTATAAAGATCATCAGTTTGACGATGACGCCTCCACAAGAAGACCAGAAATAATGGGTGAGATGGACAGAAGATTACTTAAGAAAGAATTGATTACCAAGGAAGACGGCTCAACAAGTACTTGTTCACATTAGACTTGAAAACGACCATGCTGTATGTAATGTCTTGATTATCTCCCTTACATCGGGCTGACATGATTTCATTTAGCGATCAGAGTTATCTACCCTTGTATAGAATTCTGTATAAATAACATGCAATACACTGAAGAGTCCTCTATGAGTCCGGCGATCAAAGTGGTAACAACGTGTTTCGTATTTCGTATTTCTTGTTTGTTTTTGATTGTATCTTGCTTTTCTGTTTCAGCTCAAAAGCCAAGACATTAATACTATTTTACAACTGGTGACGAGAATTTAAGTGCCGTACTCACGTTTCTCAAAACAAAAAGAATAGAAATCATGCAGTCTTTTTTTAAGTGAAGAGCTTACGTTTTTTTTTAAAAATCTACACGAGAAGAGAGAGATATGGCGACCAGCAGTCTACCCGTTTCCCCAAATCTTAGCATCCACGCTGACCAAAACACAATTAGGATTCGCTGGAAAAAGTGGATAGACAAATTGGAAAACTTATTCATCACTTTAGATATCGACAGAAGTTTTCGACATCCTCCACAACTTCACAGACCAACAGAAGTGTGTCAGAGCAATCATTAGAACAGAAGATGGAATGAAGATATCGAACATGTATGAGAGAGCAAAAAAGTCACTGACCGGCTATTTCACCCCCCAAAAGAATGTGTCATACGAGATCTTCAAATTTCGAAGCGCATCACAGAATGTGGACGAAACCTTGGACTCTTTCCACACGAGACTGAGGACTTTAGCATCCACGTATGATTTCCCAGACACGGATCGAGAAATACTCGCACAGATAGTACAGGGCTGTTCATCCTCTAAAGTCAGAAGAAGGGCGTTAAGAGACAACTCTACACTAAAACAATTACTGGACGAAGCCAGGACAAGTAAACTCACATGTGCTGCAGACATGGAACAAAAAAAAGTCCATGCCCTTTCGTCCCACCACAATAACGAAAGCCACAAGTGATACATATGCAGACAAGAAGTCAGAAAAAATACCAACAGCTCCGACAGCGAAAGTTACCACAGAAACACAGGAGACAGTAGTCGCCACTTTGCTCCGAAGCCCCGACCACGTGGCACAGACATCTGACATGTTTGCCACTACTCTGGATACTTAGAAACACATGTGACGTGTCCTGTTAAGGGACAGGAATTTTTTGGAATAAATGCTACCTCAGAGATATTTCAAAAGGCCATTGCAGATCTTTTGAGAGACATTCCAGTGGTCAAAAACTTCTCAGACGACATCATCGTCTATGGACGTTACCAAGCTTCACATGATGCCAGTTTGAGGTCTACACTGGAGCGTTTATAGAATGCCAGGGACAGGCTAAACAGGGAAAAGTGCCTTTTCTCAGTGAAACAACTCACCTTCTTTGAACACACTTTCATTGAAAATAGGGTATCACAAGTCCCAGAAAAAATTGCAGCAATTGAAAACTGCAAATCACCCATCAACGTTGGGGAAGTCCACTCATTCCTTGGCATGATCCAAGACATGGCCAGATTCATTCGACGTTATGTCACTGTCACCGAGCCACTCCAACAATTCACAAGAAAAGACACAGAATTGAAGTGGGCAGAAATAGAAGAAAGGGCAATAAGCCAGTTGAAAGAAGCCCTGACTGGAGCTGGAGTGATGGTCTACTTTGACTAGAACAAGGAGACAAATATCCTTGTAGATGTGAGCCCCGTTGGATTAGAGGCAATGCTTACACAAGATGGGAAAATACTGTGTTATGCTAGCTGTGCCCTCACAGATATAGAACAGTGATACTCGCAGACTGAGAGAGATATGTTGGTCGTTGTATATGCTGCCGAACATTTTCATCTATATCTGTATGGGTCGATCACTGACCACAGACCATTGATCGGAATCGTCAAAAGCCTCAAGCCAGCCACATCCAGAATTGAACGCTGGCGTCTGTGCCTCATGCCATATGAGTATAGCTTGGTGTACCAGCCTGGAAATGGCAACCTAAACTCTGCCGACTACCTCAGCTGATATCCTCATCACAAACTCAAGAGAGACAATGTGGCTGAGATATATATAAGATATGTGGCTTAACATGCCATACCGAAATCCATCACCCTTGAAGAGGTGAAGCTAGCCACAGAAGACCCTCTGTTGCAAAAAGGGATGCGTTTATAACTCACTAGCAGGGTTACCCGGCGTTACCCGGGGCAAAAGTGTATTATATTTTTATCAAAACTTCTATCTCTCTTTCTTTCTCCTCCCCTAGTTTTCCCTTCTCTCCAACCTCCTCTTTCTTATTCGCTCATCCCATTCCTTTCTCCAAACATACACACACCCATATACACAAACAACTCAAGGAATCAGTCAGCGTAAGGGAATTAACACCGTGAAAAAAAAATCAGAGTTACTTGCCTTTAGTTAGTGACTGGAAAACTGACTAAATCTTGCCTTTAGTTAGTGCCAGTTTAGGGTCAAAGAATGAATAATTTTTTTCTAAATTTTAGATATCATTCCTTTCGGGCAACACTGATAAAAACTGTACCAACTTTGTGGGTCTTTGTTTTGTGTTTTTTTACTTTTATACACACACGGACAATTGTCTTTTATATAACTCATTCTACACCCTTGCAGCTTGAACTCCCATGTCATCTCGTCTTTATATTCAATTAATTCACAGTACATCGATCGTCATTTTCAATAGAGGCTTTATTTGCATGAGGAACACATTAATACAACGGTTACAGAAAGCAGAGAAAGAGATAAATATAAAGTCACTACTGGGTTAAGAGAGTGGGGGAGACAAAGAGAGAGAGAGTGAAAGAAAGAGAGAGAGAGAGAGAGAGAGAGAGAGAAGCTAAGATAGGAGATTCAATTCATGACTCGCCTCGAGGCTGGGATGAGCGAGTGCTTTATGCAAACACTTGTTTTGAAAGTTGACAAGTACAGAGGCCTTTGAGTGTCTGGGTCAAACTTTCCTCGAATTTGTATGGAACCGCTGGGCCTTGCAACTCTTGATGTCGTGGGTAAAAATCTGTAATCTTGCAAGTATTTCATTTACCTCCTCTCGACGAGGTTAGACACAAGGTCAGGTGTCGGTTCTGACGAAAGTGCCTCTGCAGAACGAACAGGATTCGAACCTTCTTCACTGTGGTAGGGGCGGTGACAATGTAGTAGTGTCAGAGTTATGTCGTCTGGAACTGCAGTTCCTGACAGAGCCACTCTTGGCAGACAGGTTTGACACAAAATGGTGTTAGAGCCACAACCTGACTAACTGATCTGGCGAAAATCCTGGAGGAGTCAGCATCAGGATCCATCGTCCTCTGGTCGTCTCTGCTTCGATGTGTAGCAAGCAAAGATATTTCAGATGCGAAACCGCAAATCAATGGAGTAAAGTGGCAACGTTGTTCTTGCCCCATTTCATTTGTGTGTTCTGAGCAAAACCTTCCCTGACTTTGCATGCAGCCGCTGAGCCTTGCTCTTCTCGGTGTTAGGGGTAAACTCTCCACTTTTGCAGGTTAACGAATAGCTGTAACCCATGATGAGGACTTCATGCAGGCCAAGCATTTATGAGGCACGATCTTTGTGACCTCTATGCATACGTCTGATTCGCTAACAAACAAACAAAACCAGCAACAACTACCAGCAGCTTTTGCCACTGGACAGAGTATAGAAAAACAAACAATTGAATGTTCTCCTTTGTAGTTACATAATATTTTATTGAAACGTGTTATTCTGGTCTTTTTTGTTTTATTTAATGATAGCTGTTAAAACTGAAGTGCATTCTTAACGAGAAGGTGCATTCCCTGGGCGAGGGGAATTAATAAATGGCAGAGTGAAGATTCTAGGATTCAATCAGTAAGAAGATTGAACAGCTGCAACAAAAAATTTTTGGCTGTTTTCTTTTTCTATTGGGACTTAGCAGAACAACACTCAAAGTTAATTATATGCCGCAGATGTATGTTTAATTGAATGAAGAATCCTTGACTTCTTCAAGAAGATTCCTCTTAAAACCTTTTATTTTAATTAAACCAAAAAATCTGGGGAAATGTTACTTTACATGTTGCTTCTGATCAGAATTCTGTTTTTATTTTCATTTTTAAGGGGTCTGCTCTCTTTTGCAATATATTTCGATTTGAGACACCTGCTTGTATCCACATTTGCATGAATCAAATAGTATTTGGTATCAGCTTATTTCAATAATCTATTATTATACTAAATGTCAGTTAATCAAAATTAGATATGTGTATATGTTTATATATTTGCATGTGCAAGATTTGCTTCTAAACTAATTAACAAATAATTATGAGTTTTTGGAACAGAGCTACTAGGCGTTAGTGTGTGTAATGTAAGCTATATCTATTGATAATGGAGTTTATGTATCTGTCTGTCTGTCTGAAGCCGAACCTCCGTCAGAGTACTCTTAATTACTTTACGGTGAAAATATATATATTTTTTTTTTAACTAAAAATATTTCTTTTGGTAAAGGAAGAGTAAACAATTTTGTTGGGGGGGGGGGGTTCTTCTAACTAAAAATATTTCTTTGCGTCGGGAGGGTAAAAAAAAAATTGGGGGGGTTGAAAAATTTTTTTTTTGTTTCTTACAAAAAATAAATATTTTTAGGGGGCTTGGCATGGGTGAAAACATTTTTTGGGGGGAGGGGGTGAAAGAAATTTTTTTTCTATTTTTAAATAAAAATATTTTTGGTCCAAAACAAAGAAAATCAATGTCTAACCACCCAAGAAATATGACTGGGGTGTCATCGGTTTACGGGTGAGCGTTTATTTCTGACGCGCCAGCCTAGCAAAAATAGACGACCGTAGGGAGGCTATTTTGGCTAGTTAGTTTAATTTAGTTTCATGCAAAGGGGAAACCCTTTGTGAAAATTCAGATACCTCTGATTTTTGTGACATTTTGACAACATTTATTAGACATTAATTAATAAATATTTCTCAATTTTCAGTTCCTTTGGAGTATTTTAAAGGGTGTTTAAGGGATATAATATGAGCACAATACCCCATTTGAAAATTCAAATCCTTTAGATTTACATGAAATTTTATCAATAGTCACTAGACACCAATTAAGCAAGCTTCAATGAATTTAAATTTCTTTTTTAAACCCTTTTAAGCTTAAGCCTTACATTTTAGAAATTTTCTAGAATCAACATCATGCAATAAATTTTTATCCAAATTGGAATAAGTATTCTAGACATAAAATTTAGTTGTATTGATTTTAAGCTTCCTAAGGGGAAATAAGTTATGCAAAACTGTTCTGTTCGAGGAATTCATTTTACCCGTCATTTGACGAGTATTCTTCTAATACTTTAATCACAAAAAATACATGATAAAATATATCTAAGTTCTGGGATCGGATTATGTTTGATGAAAAATTGTTTTAATCATTCTAATTACCCATAATTTATAATTAACTGAACAAGTCACCCATCTCTCTTTTAGCTATCTATATATTCATCTTGCCCCCTTTCAGTCTAGGTTGATTCAAACATTTTTTTAAAAATGTTAATGTCTCGTGACCATTTAGAGAAAGGGTGAGTCTCTTTGTTCAGCATTGTCATCATATTTACATATGTGTGTCTGTAAACATCACGAACGCATATTTAAATTAGATGGCAAAATAACAGGTCTCTTTTCTATATGAGAATAAGAAATAATATTTTCAAATTATAATAATAATAATAATAAAAATAGAATTTAAACTACAAGAAATATCATGAACTGCCGCACCCCCCCCCCCAAAAAAAAAGAAACAACATCACACCAACTTCGGCTGATACAACACAAAATAGTCATAGAGTGAGGAAGGAGAGCCCTAACCAGACCTCCAATGGAAAGATGCAAAGAGTAATGGGAACCTAGGAGGTCTTATTGCCACTCAACCCCCAGTGAAGACAAATGGTCGTTGCAAGCGAGAAATCAATGGTAAGCGGTTGATGCGATAACGCAAAACCATTTGCAATATTTCTTGAAAAAGGTGAAGAATACTGGAAATCTGTGGAGACTTTGTCACTCGTATTCCAGGGAACATCACTGGTTATTGTCAGTGAACAATCATTGATAATAACCTGTGTGAGATCTCCGAGTCAATTAATAATAATAATAATAATAATAATAATAATAATAATAATAATAATAATAATAATAATAATAATAAGTGTTGAAGATGTAGTGAATATAGAAGTTTGTCTATATAAATATATTTCTAAAAGTAATGAGATTCTTCTTCTTGAAGTGAAAAGAGAGTAAATACTAAGAACCGGGGTGAAAAAGAATCAAATGTTGCAAGAGAGAAGGTTAAAATTATTTGGAAAGAAACTACACAGTGTATTCTTTAAGAATACTGTATTAAGAGATAATGATAGGTTGATCTCAAAAGATCTATTGAGAGCATCTTAATGACAGCTCAGGAACAAACCACTCGTACTAGGTCCATCAAACATTACACCGACAAACCTGCAGAATCACTGATGTGCTGATTGTGTAATAAAAGGGAAGAAACCTTAGTGCATATTGTATCTCAATGCCCTAGCACAACATCAGTATAAAAAATGGAGACATGACAAAGTCGCTCAGGTACTACACTGGAATATATGCAAACTTTATGAATTGGACCACAATGAGAAGTAGTATGAGCATATGCCAGAGGGGGTACAGGAGAAAGACAATGACAAACTTCTTTGGAGCATGTGCATACAGACTGATAAGGTTCTTGAATATTCCAAACCCGTCTTAATCTTTCTAAACAAAAACAAGAGAACTTGCTTAATCATTGATATAGCCTGCCCCTTTGATACGAGAGTGCAGAGGAAAGAACAGGAAAAATCAATAAATATCAAGACCGAAAATGGGAATTAGTTAGACTATGGAAATGTAAAGGAGTTAAGGTGATTTCCATTGTAATTGGAACATTTGGAACCATAACGAAAAGCCACTATAAATGGCTTTAACAGATTGACGACACAAGTTATTTTCCAATTCTGCAAAATGCGGGCCTGTTAGGAACGACAAAAGCGTTACGGTACAGTTTGAATGTCTAAAGTCAAGGGAATTGACTTGGTGTTCAAAAAAGAAAACTCCAACTAAAAACATCCAAAAGTTGAGACTACTATGAAATAATAATAATAATAATAATAATAATAATAATAATAATAATAATAATAATAATAATAATTTACTAGTAAAACAGATTATTTTTAGTCATGCCCGAAAAATGTCTTAAAAGCTATGTCACAGTTTATGATTTTTAAAATTAAGGTAGAATAAATAGTGGTAGCAGTAACTCTAGTTCAATTTTATGTCTAACAAGCAGAATATGTGTGTCAGGACGGATATTCTGCTGGTTAATAATTTTTAAAAATTCACCTAACGGAACAGTTTTGCACTACTTTTATATCCCCTTACAAAGATTAAAATAAAGATATGCAGTATATGCTACTAAACCTGATGTCTATAATCCTTATTCCAATTCAGATTGGGAGTAGAGTGTGTTTCAGACAAATCTGACCGAACACCGTTTGCTGCTGACTTTGAGTCGAGTATTCTTCTGGTTTTGCACCCCAACGTTATTTGAAAAAAAAAAGATTAACGTGATTTAGACATGTTTCCCGGCTACCAGACTACAACTATGTAAAGCAAGCATATGAAGATAATTTAATTGAAGAAAAATTAAAAAGATGGCCACCAAAGAGAAAGGTCGACTAGGTAAGGGTTGAAAGTGGTATGCCATTCCTGACAGTGAAAAGACTGGCCTAAGACTGTGATATGTAGTGGAATTATCAAGCATGTAGCAAAACTCTCTGGAATATGCAAATATGTCAGGTCAAGTAATTCAAGTGAAGTTTTCACATGAGGCGGCTTTAGAAAGATAGACAGACATTTTGCGATTTATTATATTCACACGATTAGTCGATAAAATTTGGTTTAATCGTGTTTTGTTACTTTCTCATTAATTTTTTTTTCTTTTTGTTCTCTCTCGCGGGTATTGCAATCATTTGACAACTATTTTGTCAGATTTCGATGGAAAAAAATTTAAATGGTTTCATTCACATTTTTCTGTCTCTAGAAAACAAAAAATGCTTTGTTTTAAATCAGGAAATTGTTGATTATTTTTGTTTCATTATTTTTATCTCATTTAGAAAAATGACTGAATATAATTTTTGGCTTCCTGGATTCTTATTTTAAAAGTTTGTCATAAATCTCTACCCAAAAAATGTCAGTGATAATAAATTTCTTGCCAATAATAAAAGTAATATAGAACATATTTCTTTAGTTTTATGGCTTTTACTTGCAATATTTATTAAAAAGAAAACGAATCCTTAAGTTATGCTGGTTGTCAAGAATTAAAACAAGACAAACAATCATGTTTCAATCTAACATATAACGTTATCTTGTCGGATTTTTAAAGTCAGAACCAAGCAACTTTTAAGCTAACAAATCCAACTTTGCTCCTAACGAGTCAATTTTCATTTGCACTATGTTATTCGCAATATAATGTCATACTTCGCTACAATTCATTCAAAAAATTTCTTAGTCCAGTCCAAATGAATGGTAATATTAAACATTTCTAAACACTCTCCTAAAACGATAAAAGTGACACGTAAATTAAGAAATGGATCGCAATGGCAAAATCTGCTTTCCATAGCATGGAGAGCATCTTTCAAAACGGAAACATAAAAATGAACACAAAAATCAGAATCTTGAGCGCGTACATATGGTCAATCTTACTTTACGGTTGCGATTGTTGGACATTGTCAAAAGTGGCTGAAAGTCGTTTAGAAGCAGCGGAGATATGATTTCTAAGAAGAATTCTACGAATCTGTGAACAGAAATGAAGAAAAACGAAGAAGTCATGCATAAGCTGACTACAACAGATCGCTTCTCAATACAGTCCATGCCAGACAGTTGAAGTTCTTCGGCCATATAATGCCGGCGGACAGCCTGGAGAAAAGCTTGATGTTAGGAAAAGTCAACGGCAAAAAGTGTAGAGCAAGACAGCGTACAAAGTTCACAGATGGCCTCAACAGGATCACTGGGATCACGACTCTAGATCTCTCCAGAAAGACCGAATGCAGAGAAGAAAGGAGAACCCTGATCAGACCTGCAAACAGACCTGATACCTGAAGAAGGAGAAGAAAACGAGCAAGGTGATAACTCATATTTTTAATTGAAGAATGAAATAAGCATTGTCTATCTTACAACTAAATTTTTTTTTATCTTCTGTATAAGTTTTAAAAAGGGCAAACAAATAAAAATTAAAGACCTAAAATGACTTCACCGTATACCATGATCAACGCCGGGTAACTGCATCTAGTCATCTATACACTAACAAGTGTGGTACACCCTATATAAAAAATGGTGGAAAAAATTATCATTTGCCAGTGTTCACATGATATTCATATTCATATGAAATAACATCTTAATCAGTGAAGTTAATGAAAAATAAAAAAGAAAGAAAACGTCTCAAACTGAATAGTTTCAAAAAAAAGGGAAAGAAAAAAGTATAAATCTGTATAAAAAGCAGGAAAAAAAGAAGGAAAACGTCTCATTATGAAAATGGATTCAAGGCGAGGATTGTCTGACTTGCCATTTTTTTTAATTAATTGCCCTAAATATTTGAAAAAGATTTGTTGGGCAGTTTTTACTCACTAACTCTTGTGTGACCGGACGGATATATATATATATATATATATATTTTATAAATAAATATTTTTACCTACAGACACATGCTTATGCAATCTTCAATGTAGGAGATGATAATTACTGCCGGTCAAAGTCAAAACTTCAGTTTTGACTCTGCAGCCTGGTATTCAACCACTCGGTCACTATAATTTACCATGGGAAAGAAGAGAATTAAATTCTATATCATGTCCAATCGGCGGACATAGAAAGTTAGCTAGTTATAACAGTGTTCTACGGTGGAGCCGGAACTTTGCATTATGCTTAGATTGACAGATTATTATTAATTCTCTTAAAAAAGCCTCGTCCTTGTTGAAAGAGGCTTACACACTATTTTTTATAGAAATATTTTAATTTTTTTATACATATAAATACACATTGCTATTTATTATAGAGTGGAGGATTGTGGGTTTTCCTGCTTCTTTGATTATTAGTTTGTATGGCCATAATACTGACAATACTGCAAAATGTGCTAATACAAAGTAGACATTATGAAATGTGGTTCCGTGAGTCAGTGGATACAAGTGAGGACTGTGCACTGTGTACACTGTTCGCATTATGTAGGAGTTGTGGCCTTATTTTCACTAATATAAAGTAAATATTTTCTTGTGCTGTTTTGTGTCACTCTGAGTATTTGCCATCAACGAAGGAAGAAGAAAGAAGATGTTGTGTTGTACTTCCGGTCTAACCAGACTCGACCATGTCTGAAATGTCGACATTCACCACTGGCATGATGTTACAAAAATCTCAGACAAAATGAAAGAAAATCATTTGTGCTGGTATAGGCATGTACTGCATGCAAACGACAACACTGCCACAGAAAATACGATTTAGCATGGAGGCTCCTAGTAAAAGGCCGAAACAAAGATGGTTGGATATCCTACACCAAAATCTCAAAGAGGTCCGATTGCATCCTGACAAATACTTTAACCATATATAATGGATGGAGAAATTTACGGCAAAGCCTGTTTTGTGGGATAAACATTAAAGAACATGATACTTTTATGTCCATGATATAAACAAATATCGAACATGTTTTTGTCCATATGTTTGTAATTCACAAATGAATAACATATTTTCTCTCTATTTTTATTTTACTAATGGATCATAACTCATTAATGCCAAAAACCACTCAAGCATCTTGGTTAATAAGATGGTATGATTGCCGGTTGAGAGACAAGCGAATTGGTAATTGTTGCTATAGTTTATGACAGGAATCTGTTAACATTGGATTTGAAGACGACCATGTTGTTTTCTGCAGGGAAGCATCCCCATGGTAATGTGTTCTACAGAATGGAAACCCTCTGTTCATAGAAATTTCATCTGACGCTAGACACACAGAAGAAAAAAAGGGAAGTTGTTTTCGTTGTGGTATTAAGACGAGTTCGTGTTGAGAAAGTATCTTTTCTATTTGTTTGTTCTCTAATTGTTTATGTACATTTTTCTTCTAGAAAATTTAGTTGATAAATCTCTTAGCTAAAAATGTTGTAATACAATTAAGTTGAAAAAAACTAGTTATCGTCTGCTTCTTGTTTACACATATAAAGAAAGCTGTATTGAGTTTTAATAAATCACGTTTCTTTGATTTAGCACATGCGTATTGGCAACTTTACAGTCATGCTAACCTTCATGAGGGGGGATGGGGGAAAAGCAATATTCATATTATCATTTTCAATTTAGGTTTTAGCTTTTTATAGTTTTTCTTCCTTGTAATCTTAGTTTGGTATTGAAAGGGATTGTTGCATTTTCACTTACTGATGGTTGTATAAACTGTTGTTCACCTGTGTTGTTGTTGTGAACCCAGGTGTTTTTTTTGTCTGCTGATAAATCCACTGAGACGTCGATGTTTATAAAAAAAGGTTTATTGAAAAAGACAGACAGACACAGAAAAACATCAGAGAGACAACTTGTATAAGCATGAGAGAGAGAGAGAGAGAGAAAGAGAGAGAGATAGAGGGGGAAAGATTGAGTGACGGACACACAAAGACAGATAGATAGATGGATAGCTCGTTTCACTACAACAAGCAATACTGTGCACCCCCCCCCCCCCCCCCTCATTGAGGACGGTATCCAGACACGTTTTTCTACTTGAAAAAAATCCCCAGCCGGAAATCACATGGTTTCATCAACTTCTGCTGGAGTCATTTCTGATCTTCAAGGTATCACTCCAACCTTTCCATCCAAACACGGCCCTCCTCATGCAACAGGATGAAGCTTAATGTATTAACTTATTTAACTGAATTCATTTTTTTGTTCTGGTTGGTGTGAATTTTATTTTGATTGGAACAGGTGAGTAAAAATGTTTTGTTTTTTTGCAAACAAAATTGTTCACTCCTAAATATACAGTTATCTGTAATAATAATAATAATAATAATAATAATAATAATAATAATAATAATAATAATAATAATAACTTACACACATTAACTACAAAAACTAACCAGCCACATGGAAACTGCAACAGAAGTAAAACAAAAACATGGAAGGAACACCACATGAAACCAAGGGAATTGAAACTGCTAAAAAGGTTATAAAATGTCCCCCTCATCAGCCTCGGTTGATACCACACAAAATAATTGTGGGTTGAGGAGGATGGAAAGAACGGGGAGGGAGAGCACTAACCAGACCTCCACTAGAATAGTGCGGAGAGTACTGGGACTTTGTACCACCCACATTCCAGAGAAGATCAATTGTCGTTTCCAGCAAGAAATCAATGGTAAGTGGCTGTTGCGATAATGCAGTCATTTGCCATAGTTATCGAAAGAAGTGGAGAGTACTAGAAATCTGGGGAGACTTGTTGTCACCCAGACTCCAGGGAACAGCTCCGGTTATTATCAGTGAGTAATCACTTATGATGAACTGTGTCAGAACTAGTGAGTAATAATAATAATGAAATAAAAAAACAGCTGTAAGATTCCATGTGTTGTGTGCAAAAAAAGAGTGTGATCCAATGCCATACAATGCAGTATCTGCACATTTTGTCCACAAAAAGTGTAATGACTTGTCCAAAAAGCAGGCACATCCACTTGACTGAAGGTCAAGTTGGACGATGACCCTCTCAAAGTGGTGGACTCATCTGATTGGTCAGCACATGACCAAGTCACCGCAGTATAATAACTCTCCGCCAAAAGAAATAAATACAAAATAGTTGGTCACTACTACAGACTGATATTATGTTGCTTTTTTCTCGAAGGGTTTCTACTCCTCTGACTGAGAACAGAACAGATACTATACTTTGATTATCACCCAAAGGGTCATCAAGTAGACAGGAAAGGCAATGGGAACCCGTCCTCTTGTGCTAAGAGGGTCTAAAATGACTTTATAGTGATTAGCAGTTTGATCTTTCCGGTTCATTGGCCGACAGTGTGCCTCTCTGAAAATAAAAATAAGTTCAGCCAACAAAATAGATATATGCATTTTTCCATGACCAACTTTTAAACCAAATATTTTTATGTTATTATATGACAATTTCATTTTTTGTATAAATTTGGTTTTGCCCTTAAATATCACCATTTGACCTACTGAATAGGCAGGTCGCGATTACTATTTGACCTATATCTGATTTGTTCATACCTTTGTGGGTTGCTTTTTTCCTAATGTCTGGAGTCCCAGATAACGTGACAACTTGGTTATCAACTATGGGTTGATTTAGACACGTTGTCACCCATATAAAAGGTGTGACTCAGAAGTTCACTTCCTCTATTCTCTCTGTTTGTGATGACCATTTGCCTCGTTCTCCTTTTTTGGTTTAATAATATGACAGCATTCATTTGTCAACTGTTTCTATTGTATCTAAACAAGTTCTATGCAATTCACTCTCCTCACCCAAGCAGACCAGTTCTGTTGACATGTCACTACACATCTTGATAAGTCCGCCTTTTCGTATATCTACTTATTATGTTGATTTGACATATGTATATAATTTCGATGCATTACTTGTAAGCGCAAATACATCCTGTTACGTTATTATAAGTAAGATTTTTAGTTAATTTTTGTTCATCTCTTTTGCTTTTACTGTGAGAGAACAATTATGGAACTGATAATTCATATACTTTTATACTAATAGTATTTGAACTCTACTTGGTGATTGCATAGTCTGAAAATGAATTGTTAAAACAGAAAGAAATCAAAATTTTATCCAGAGAATGATTAAAACAAACTCGTTTTTTTCTCTTCATTGTAAAAACGCTAATTTGAAACATTTTGTTTCATTTTCTTTGTTGTTTATCTTAATTATTTGACCGATTCTAGGTTGGATACATTGGGATGGCCAAAAAGTTTGTTCTTTTTTTTAAAGTGGGTATAAAAACCAAGTTTATGCAATTCATTTTCCACACTCGATTTGGAAATCTTGAGAATGTCTGCGATTTGTCTGGTTGTCAAACGGCAATCTTGTTCAACTACGGCTTTCACTTGGTTAATGTCGATCATCTTTGGCCGGCCAGAGTGAGGACCATCTCTCACTGAAAAATTTCGTTTTCGGAATACAGCAAACCATTTCTGGCACACCCGTTCTGTAACAGAATTCTACCTATACACATGCCATATTTTATGCAGGTTTCTGTAGCTTTTTTTCCTTTTCTGTAGTAAAAAAGTATCAGATGTCGGTAGTGCTCTGCTTAATCTTCCATTTAATGGCCTGAAATACAAGCGAAAATGTAAGAACTCTGCTTGGAGGTTTATTACACACTGACGTCAACACACACACACGATACCAAATATAGGATTTGAAGAATAGGAATATTAAACGATCTTTTGTGAGCCCGGAAAGATGACATTCAAAAAAACGAACAAACTTTTTGGCCAACCGAATAGTTATAGTGGTCTACCCCATTGCGTCATTCCACCGACACTTCCTGACACTATGAATTGTGATAATGATTGTAAGAGAGCAAGAAGCTACGAGCAATCCAAAAGCAGTCTCAAGCAACACATTACTTTTGTACTTTCTGTAAAAACTACCTCCTTGTTCTCTTATTTCTCTTGAAAGCCACACCAGATATTTAAAGACAATGCATAGTCTTAAGATGTGTCCACTCAATATATAAGAGTCAGATACGTCCTAAGATGAGTTACTGCTGCCATATCTTGAGAGGTGCCCTCATAGCACACTTTCTTGCCTTGATAAAGTTCAAAATCGACTTCGCAATCAAGTGGGGGTGATCTCTTCTGTTCTCTTCAGTCACAGGAAAAAATGTTGCTAGGCTTTCTCTACTTGTTACTTATTTTCATTGAAAGTGTTCGAATGAGCTTCGATCTCTGATTCCTTGTAAAACTTTCACAGCACTCATCTTCCATAACTGCAAGGAACTTTCCTTTCGTCCTCCATGCATCTCGCAGCAAACATAATTTCAAGGAATTTTCATCTGTTGAACACGTATGCACATGATACAAACAAACAAAAATATTATTACAAAGTTTAATCTGACGAACAAAATAAAATCTTATTTCGAACTTAAGTCTGAAAAAAACCCCTAAAATCTTATTTCAAACTTAAGTTTGACAAACCAACTAAAATGTTATTTCAAATGCAATCTGTCAAACCGACTAAAATATTATTTGAAACTTCAGTCTGACAAACAAAGTTAAATATTTTTCAAACTAAAATTTTGTTTAAAACTTAAGTTTGACAAACCAACTAACATCTTATTTCAAAGTTAAATCTGACAAACAACTGAAATGTCATTTCATACAGAAATCTGATAAACCAACTATAATGTTATTTAAAACATTAATCTTACAAAGAAACTAAAATGTTATTTCAAACTTAAGTCTGACAAACCCACTCAAATGTTATTTCCAACTTAAGTGTGACAGACAACCCGATTAACATGTACTCTTATAGAACTGCTTGGAAGCATCTAAAAGATTTCATTCAATCTGACTTTTTTGGATTGACAGACGAACTAAGTCTACAACAGAGATGAGTGGATGCGTTTAGAAAACAAATTCTTTGGATGATTTTCATTTTAACTACTTATTTATTGAGAGCGACAGCGAGAGATAGAAAGAGAGAGAGAGAGGTAAAAAGAGAGATAAAGAGTAAGAAACCTTTTATTATTTTCTCAAGAGGATGGAATCCATTAATGTCATTGAGTATTTGCATAAAAATACTTTCCTTTATATTTCTGTCTCAACATGAGCTGTCCACTATTCCACGATGCGTTCCACAGTGGCGTTTATTCTGCATTTTATACAGTTTAATTTATTTATTTACCTCCTCGCCAGGAGGTTAGGCACAAGACCAGTTTTATCGTACTCCCACAAGTAAGATGTGACCCAAGGTCGGGTCGGGAAAGTGGGGTTTGAAAAGCCAGCGCCCGAGAAAGTGAGCACTCTGGCCATTAAAAATTGCCTGGGCAGTCCCGTCAGCATTCCCCGGTAGGGGCGCCTAAGGTTGTAAGCAATAAACTTACTTCTCCCCAAAGAGGGGAGGCAAAGCCTGGGAGGGTGTACCTCCTAGAACTACACAAGACCGTCCCATAGACCGGCGTAAATCAAGCCCGAAGGCCAAGACAATACCAGTCTATGGAGTGCAGTATCCATCGGAACAGACAGTTTAATCCTGATCTTAATCCTAACCCTAACCTTAATCTAACCTTAACCCTAACCCGACGCATGTCTAGACAGGACCCATAAAAGTAGGTCATGGGCGTGCACATGCACTGAGCATGTTTGATGGGGTTATTTTTTATGCAAGAGTCATTTTTCCATTAGTGGCGAGGCTCGTCTATAAATCATATTCGACGTAGATGAATTATTCTTCACTTCAGATAATATTTGTCTTTAAAAGTCTATTTAAAAGAATCGAATTTGGCAAATTGGAGATACTTTGCCTTATCAAAAGTAGCTCTCTTTTCGGTATATAGCAATTGCATAAAGTTAAGAGAATGCTTTCTTGGAATGATACCAATCCGACTATTAGTCAGTAGACGACTAAGTCCATTATCAGAAAAAAATTTTTTTTTAGATTCTTATTTTCTTTTCCTTTTGATTTGACGAATGTTCCAACTAATTTGCTTAATCACTTCCACCACAACTAATCAGTAACTATTGAAATAAAATGATTGTTGAACCGCTCAGGTAATGAAGAAGTTAGAAAAAAGTGAATAAAATACGTAAAAAATAATTTTCTGTTTTGAACTTTTTTGTTATTATATTTTTCTTTTTTCTTTTATTTTCTACCGCCATCGTTTTATTTTGCTGTTCATTTCTTGAATTACATTTTTTTCTACTTTTTAAAAATGTCTTTATTTTTCTTTAGAATATTCTTTTATTCTTCAACCCTCTCTGTTCACCTTTCTTGTTCCTGATTCTTTCCTTGATTTTATTTCTTTTATTCAATATTGTTCCACCAACAATAACTAACCATCTTCAACTATTCATTTTTGCCTTTTATTTTTGTTATATAGGTTGTATGTTTCTTTTTTTCTTTCAGCCTGTCAAGTGAATTGCCTACAAGAAGAAACCATTTGAAATTTTGTAATGTTAGTTCACCCTGAGCCTTAGACAAATCATTCCAATTTCACTTATCTCATGAAATTATATATATGAAAAATTATATATATATATATACATATATGGTAAATTATATATATATATATATATATATATATATATATATATATATACATGAAAAATTATATATATATATATGAAAAATTATATATATATATGAAAAATAATATATATATATATACATAAAATATTATATATATATATGAAAAATTATATATATATATGAAGGATTATACATATATATATATATATATATGAAAATTATATATATATAATTATGAAAAATGATATGTATATGAAAAAGTATATATTTATATATGAAATATTACATATATAAATATGAAAAATTACATATATATATATAAATTATATATACATATATATATATATATATACATATATATATATAAATATATATATATATGAAAAATTATATATGTATATATGAAAAATTATATATATATATATATATATATAAACATATATATATATGATAAATCTTTTTCTGTCTATCATGCCATTTACTTATTTTATCTTTTTCTGGCTAATAAGCCAAGGAAGTAAAAAAGAAATTCTTACTTTAGTTTTATTTGCGACTTGGCCAAAAAAAGTACTTAAGACTCGACGTGTGAATGAATACAAGAAAAACTTATGTTAGCATATTGATTGTGGAAATATCTGTAAATTTAGTTTTAAATAGAAAAGAAAATATTTCCACCTCCCTTTGTCAGGCAGTTGCCAATAAATATACCTCAAAATGTAAGCGATGGATAATTAATTACTTTCAAAATAATAAATAAAATCGATTTGAAATTGTGCTCAATTAAGAAAATTATTTATTTATATTTACTTGTATCTTAGTTTAAACAATTTTATTACTTTGAAATGTCCGGATATAAGGGCTTGAAACATTTCTAATGAACATATAAAATAAACAAATCTATATTCAAACTTGAATCATAATTTTGTTGTTTATATATATGTATATATATATATATATATATATATATATATATATATATATATATACTTTATGTGTTCTAACTATATTTAGTTTAAACTATATATATATATATATATATATATATATATATATATATATATATATATATATATATACAGCATATTCATGTGGACACACCGGTTCTCATGCGATCATTGAAGCTAAGTGGTGTTGAGCCTGGTCACAGCGAAATGGATGACTATTTAGGAATACAAGGTGCCGAATGTTGGAGGGTTCTCTACTTATCCAGGCATTGTTTCTAGCCATCTTGGACGTCACCTTGCTACTAGATTTAAACAATGCCTGTTATCCATTGTATTTCGAAGCTGAACAGAGACCCACTAAAGTTTAAACTAGCTGGTTTGATTTGGTTTGGTTTGGTTTGGTTTGGTTGTTAGGTTTTACCGTATATCAACTTGTTTTGTTTTATTTAATGTAAATCCAGTTATATTTATAAAAAGTTAAAAAAATATTCAATAGATTCTTGTTTGTACGAATGGTTTGTAGATTAATTTGTTTTGTAGGCATATATATTGTAATATGTAATTGATATGATATGAGAATGATATGATGGATGTGTAATGTGAGTCTTAAAGACAGGCTTAGATTCTGATGACTTCAGAGGATGATTAGATCTGGACAGTGTAGGGAGCTATGTGCAGCATAGGAAACTTCGATGGTATGACCACATTGACAGAATATTTTTGAAAGCATTCTTGGGTTAGTAAATGTAGAAAAGTTGAGGTAGAAAGTTCAGTTCACAGGGGAAAGCTAAGGAAAACATGGGAGGAAAAATAGACCTGAGGGAAAGAAGGATAAATAAAGATCTGACAGAGATGTTTTTTTTAAAAGTCACTTTCTTCAAACAATCCATGTAAAACTGACGTTAAACCGATGAAGAAGAAGAGGCGACTCCACAGTGCACAAATCACTTAAATTGGGTCCCCATATCCTAATAATTCGATTCTTTTGAATGTGGGTAGAGAACGTCTGAGTAGTTGATAATGTTTGGAAATAGGATGGGCAGAACAAAAAAGTAAAAAGTGTTAGGAAAGATGAATTTCGAGGTAATGAGGTAGAAGAGGAAAGAGAATGTTAACCAAGGGTATCCAAGGCAGTTTAGTGAGTTTATTTACCCCACGAGATCAGAGTAAGATACAAAGCCAGTTTTTAATGTGGGGAAAATCAAGCTACCCAAAAAAGGGGTACTCTGAATTGGGGAAAAAATTAAAATGACCTCAGTCTAAAACGATTTCTCCTTCACTGACCAAGGACAGAAAAGATGACGTGTTGTATCAGAACAGATACTACACTTAGTGTCGAGCCTGGGACAAATTATATTTAACTAATAGGGTGCTACACTCTGGGTTAGAGTGGTCCCGATAGTAATTCTAACTAAGTGATAGCTGCACACTTATCAAAGCTCTGGAGTTGAAATCTCACCACTGGATGCACTCTAAGGTCAAATTAGCTGGACCATGCCTTCTGATAGAAAACATAAAAATATTGTCAAAATTATCCCTCATCCATGTAAATCTAGCTAAAGTACCTTTATTACCTTGTTAGAAAATATAACAATAATCTTAAAAACGAGTGTACACCCTCCATAAAAAAGACGGAGTAATGTATGCTTCATCAGTGTTTGCACTACTATTCATATTCATATAAAATAATATCCCAATAGATGAAGTTAAATAAAAATGAAAGAAACGTCTCAAACTGGAAAGTTTAATACAAGAAAGCAAAACAAAAACGTATTAATCAATATAGAAAGAAAATAGGAAAAGAAAAAGAACGTCTCTTCATGGAAAAAGAGTGGGGGAGTTCTTTCCGAAATTATGTAAGACTGGGGGGAGGGGTCGGCCTTTCTATTTGTTTTCTCTCTTTCGCAAAACCCTTGAAATTGGGTTTACTCAATAACTTTTGTGTGACCAGACGGATATATATTTATATATATATATATATATACAAATAAATACACATTGAAATTGGATTTACTCAATAACTTTTGTGTGACCAGACGGATATATATTTATATATATATACAAATAAATACACATTGGTCTTCATTATAGACTGTAGGATAATACTGTTGTAAACTAGTGTAGGAAGATGGATACATGTGTTTTAAAAACGGTATTTTCTATAATAAGGTTAAGTTAAATAGACAAGTGGAAAATTCTATTAAAAGTAAAAACTAGATTTGGGCTGTGCCAGGATATAGATAGGAAATCATCAGATATACGTCACAGATAAACTGAGAAAATCTTTCTTCTTTTTTCTGAATTGCGAGCGAGAGAAGGAGAGAGAGATAGCAGTCGTGATTTGGGGCAGCTACTCCTTCTCCATATTGAGAATTGGTGGGGATATAATGTATGTATACTGTATATTGGAAAAGAAAACAACAACCCTTAAAAGCATTGTTAAAGATTGTTAAGTTAGAATATTTGTGGAGACATCCCATTTATAGAACAAGATACCACGAGTCTCCTTCCCAAGCGACTACAGCATGTTCGTCTTCAAGTCTAATGTAAACAAATACTTGTTGGGCCGTTTTCTTGAATAATTAATTCCACTTAAGTAATCTTCTGCCAATTCAAACCCATTGTTTATAATCCTTTTGTTGTGGCGATCATCGTCCAACTGAGGATCTCTGTTACTCTTATCCTCAAGTAGATCCCAGGCTTGATAGGTGGTGAACCTTCAGTAAAAAAAATGCCAATGATATTTTCTACATTTTTCAATAAGCTTTACAACCACTGTTATTAAAAAGAAGACGACAACAACAAAAAAGAAGAGAGGAAACAAACTGCTGCTACGGGTCATGAAACCAACAAGACTCAAGCTGTCTACAGGATGAGCTTCTATCCGGATAATCTAAAGAATTATTTTATCTGTCCTCAAATTAAAAAGTTGTTGCAGCAAAAATGTAGAAATCGAAAACAAGAAAGTCTGTTTTTTATATGGCCAAGTAGAATGTCAACATTCCTTAGTTACACCTCAATATTCTTACAAATGCGGTCAACTCCTCAACTCCAGCTGGAGGAACAAAATGCGGAACGTCTGCTCACTTCTAGTTTTGTTATGTGTTTCTCAATCCTCTCTCGGATTTTTATGTAATTCTACAATTGTGCTTTATACTGTTGTTGTCTTGCAGGGCCGGTAATAATCAAGACAAACACAGTGGTATAATTAACAAAAGTCTATTAACAGAAAGATGTTGCAGAAGATTCACATCTGATTCTGGAGTCATAACTGCCACCAATAACTGCCACGACGTTTAGTTGTAACTGTATTTATTGTGTCTGGGGTAAGTCCATTTATTCCTGAAATTGGTAGATTAGCTTACACCATAACAAAAACATTTCTCAAATCGGCATACTGCAAAAAAACATTCAATCTTTTTACAATTTTGTATTTTTATTCTCTACCTTGAAATAATCAAAATAATCATAGTTGCATTCCAAACGTGACGCCTACACTCACCTTTGACTTACATCACGTTATTATCTAGCTTATAATACTCATTAACTATCCTGCTTCTTTCGATCACTAGGATAATCGCGTTACACACTAGTGTAAATAATTTGATACTTAGAAATAAAAGTATTCTCTCTTATTTATCGCATAGATTTCACTTAGCAGTTGTTTTGTCTTCAAAGGTTTGACTTGTTTATCCTCCAGTAATATCAACACTTTAAAAGCTTGTAAATCATTTACATATGAATACAATGATCTCCCACACTTTTTGTTTGCAAGGAAAGTATTTTTTTTCCTTTTTAGACAATGGACACGGGGAAACAATTTATTAAGGCAAACGAAGAAAAGCAATGCACTTTCCACAAACACTTAACTAAATTAATTCTTGCTATATTTTCTAAAGGTCCGGCCATTTTGGTGCTTTGGTGGTCTGCTTAGAACACAGTAAACCATTTAAGGGAGGTAATTATTCTAATATTTGGGTTTAAAGGGTTACTGGTTCAAGCCTACTGCCTCAGTTGAATCACTGAACTTTAATTGCCATATAATCCCTCTTGTTGACTAACCTTCTGATTCTGATAATGTATTTCCACCTGAACTCATTATAAGACTTTTTGATAATATCTTAAGTTATTCAGATCTGAAAATGGTCGTTTCTTTACCTACAAGAGCCAGGTGACGTAAAAAAATAGTACTTTCTGTTCGATATGGTAATCAAGCAATGGTTCAACCATCGTAGAGCAGGTTTATTTATTCATTTTCTACTAAATGGTCACTATATCAAGGCTAGATGGCACTTGAGGATAAGAGTTAATAAGATTGAATTATTGTTAGGACAAAGTTTGAATACTTGTGGAGAAGGTTCTTTATATTGGGTTTGCGCTTGGATTTTATTGTTCTAACCATAGTGTTGTCATGTCCCTGTTTACGGCTCAGCATTCCTTGTAATAAAACCGGATGTTAATCTTTCCACAGCAACAGCACGTGTGGAAAAGATAGCAAAATTTCGTTCCTCTGTACACATCTTTCTGTTCTCTGACCAATCAGGTGTAATCGAGGTGTCCTTTTTGATAAGTATTTTCCAGTAATCATCAACCATAAAAAACAGATATTCCAGATGTAGATTTTCTTTTATAAGAAGATTTTAATTCATGAGGAGTAGAATTCGTTTCTGTACATAGGAAGGGAGAAATCTAGAGCATAAGATTATACAGTTTCTTTATTTGTGAACAACTAAATAGATATGATTCCTGTTTAGTTGACAGCATAGGACTGGATGAATCTACTGTCTGGTGTAATTAGTTCAGCAAACAGTATCATTACATCCAAAAGGTTAATTGGCTGACAGATAACCAAATGTATTTTTGTATAATATTTATCTGTCAAAGTAAAATAGTTAATTACTGCTACTAATTGGAGTTTATCATAAGCATTTTCCAGCAATCATCAGTCACAAAGAAATAGATAAATAAAAACATTTTCATGACGAGTAGAATTAATGGCTGTACACAGTAAGGAACAAATCAAATTGAGAATATAAGATAATACAGTTTCCCATTGCTGCATATGTATACCTCTCGATTTTTAAGCCAAGTTAATCGTCTTCCATAGAGCTCGTTTTAGCCTCTCATCTTGACTGTTTTCAAGTTCGGTGTACACAGTAGACCTACTTCTTCATTGAAAGACAGATTTTTGACTTTTCAGACATAAAACTAGGTCCTCAATCAGATGATATGTAACTGTGTTTAGCGAATATATAAAATTGCTACAGTACTTCCTCTCCAATGGGAGTCTGGCATTCTGCATGTCACAATCAAATTAATATCTGTTGGGTATTGTAATGCAATCAGCATGATATGATCAGTATAAGTCAAATCATACTTGGAGTTTTTAAGAATCCTCCGATGGTTCCGCATCCCGCAGCGATCATCTAAGGGGGAGGGTGAAGCATTCTCGTTTTGCAATCAGAGTTGGCACAACAAACACAAGCAAAGAACACTCACCTTCAAGTTAGAAAAGGATGATTTTACTATTCGCATCGCCTTACATCATGACCGGTGGCAAGGAGAAGAAGAGTATGGGGTTGAAGAAACCAGGCTCAGCCCCATGATTCATTTATCACTGATTTTTAGGTTATTTGTCTTAGATTTTCTCCCATTGCTTTCCAAAGCAAAGCTAAACTATGTGCTTCCTTCTTTTGTTCTTTGACGTCATTTCCTCTAAGCTACTTTTCCTACAAAGAAAACGATGGCCTCAAAGTTAACCACCTGATCCCTTTCCTGTCCTTACCTCCTGTTTAGCTGCTAACATTTGTCTGCCAACCTAAATCTAAATCCCCAAATGATTAGTAATTCACGTCCTCCATTTTAAAAAAAAATCTTATATTTTTGTTTTTGATGAGCATGGGGCATTCTACCGGATGCCAGACATTCATTTGCTATTTCAGAAACTCCAACCGAGAGATCTTTAGGATTCTAACCGTCGCTTTAAGTGAAATTGTTTTGATCTCTCTTGCACTTGGTTCACCGTGTATATTCGCCAGGTAGTTTTTGAAATTCTTTTTCATGAGCCCGGTATCTCTATGATTACTGGAATGATGGATATCTTCCTAAGATTTCAGTGTATTTCTTATGTCATACATAAGACCTTTGTATTTAGTTTCCTTCTTTCTCTCAGCTCTGTTTAAGCCAGCATCATTTGGGATAGAGACTGCAACTAGAGTTGCTATTCTTTCCCCTTTGTTCCATATCACTATGTAAGGTTTAATAGCTCCATTTTCAAAGTAAATAGCCGTCAGATTGTATGTAACCGTGTACACCGGACATACAAACTAATTTACTTAAGCATGCTAATACAGTTGCAGTAAGCATGTCCTTAGACAGAAAGGTAAAAGGAAGAGAATATATTCACCAATCTCGAACTGAATGAAGCATTCCCCTGTAATTTTAATATAATCTTTCTACGGTTTGAGTGGTTTGGATTAATTCACTTTTTTCTCTTACAAATGTTGGCTTTTCTATAACACAAACTTTATATTATTCAATCACTCAATTTTTACGGCAGGTAAGCGTTCTTTAGCCTTGGTGGGCAATCACCTAAAGATGGTGTCTCGATAACAACACTGGTCCCCATCACCTCACAGAAAATGCATATGGCCTATAAAAATCTTGCATCAATTAAGGATATGACTTCCAAAGAAACTTGACCAGAGATAAGTTTGGAAGTCAATTTCTAAAAGCCGTCCAACACATGCCAGCATGTGAAACGGACGTTAAACCGATGATGATGATGATGATGATGATGATGATGATGATGATGATGATGATGATGATGATGAGGAGTCATTCTCTTTACTTCTGCCAAATTGGGTAAGTTTATTAACCTAAGAAAACTCAGTATACTGGATACTCTAAGAGGACATAGATTATCATGTAATTTTTAAGGTTTATATTTATGACAGAGATGTAATGTATTGTCATAAACTTATCTGGCCCTGCATTATTGACGCCTGGTCGATATCTGATACCATAGTGGTGTTGAATATCTGTCTCTGGGATACTCTAATAGCAGGAATTTATGATTGTAAGAATAACACCCGGCTGTTGGCATAGACTCACCTGCAGAGACACTTAAGAAACACTGGAAGAAATATATCTGTTTGCTAAATAAACAGCCACGCACATGAGGATTCGTACATGTCCAAAAATGTTATATTAACCAGCATATTTTTGGATCGACAAAAAGTGGCTGGCTAGCGAATTCAAAAGATCAACTTTCATCTACTTTCATGAACCCTCGACCTCTCAACGACTCTCACTGAATCGTCGTCCTTCTGTTAAGAACACTAGTAATATACAACAGTTATCCCGTGATGGATTTTATTGAGGCTTAAGGCTTATTAAAAATGTAGGATAGAGCGTGACAATAGTGAAATATTTACCTTTCAAGTAATGATTATATTTTCTCATTGCTTCGATGATAGCATTAGCTGCTTTCTCTACTGTTTGAGTTTTGGACTAGGCTCGATTCCTTGTTATAGTGTCACGGCTCAGCTCATGTAATCGTCATCATCATCAGCAGCAGCATCATCATCGGTTTGACGTTCGTTTTACATGATGTCATGCATTGGGCGGCTCTAAGAAATTGACTTCCAAACTAACCTATCTTTGGCCAGGTCTTTATCTCTCTTTCCCTCAGGTCCATTTGTATCACTTCCTCCCATGTTTTCATTGATCTTCCCTTGTGAACTGAACCTGCCACCTATTCCACCTATACTAATTCAAGAACTCTCATCCATTCTCTCATACCATCGAAGTCTACTCTTCAGCACACATCTCCCTATACTGTCCAGATTTAATCTTCCTCTTAGGTTATCTGAACTCAGCCTGTCTTTAACTAGCCGATTTTTAGTAAAGAGAGATAGAAAAGAAAGTTGTTTGCAGTGGTTGTAGCTAGACGAGTTCTTGCTGTGAATGTTTTACAGGGGCTACCACGGATAGGAGCTAAGTCGAGCATCTACCATGAACATAACGATACAGATAGAGAGAGGCTAACAACACCTCTTCTGTATGAAAGAGACGTTTGACTTGTTTCTTCTCCACTATCTTCAACTGAACTTTTTGTTGAGAAAAATTGCTCTTTATATAGTTTAGAATCATCTGCATGTGTCATATGACTGCAACATACACTGAATCTCATTTTAAAATTGCTGAAGCATCCATCTATTCTATGTTAGATAATATAACAATAATCTTAACAATCACATCTCCGTTAGGTATTTATACAATGTTATCAGTTTTTTATCCTATAATTTATCAACGATAACTGTAATTATATTCTACTAGCTGAACACTGTGGAAATTCTGTTTTGGCCTCCATATTTTCGGATGTTCAAGGTATTTTGTTCATTGATTACCGTGGGAAAGGAAGCACCATCAATAGCGAATCTTTTATAGCATTATTGATGCATTTGAAGGAAGAAATCGCCACAAAAAAACGGCCACAAATGAAGAAGAAAAAAAGTACTCTTTCACCAAGACAATGCACAAGTGGATGGTAACAATAACAAAACTGCATAAATTGCACCTCAAATTGCTTCCACACCAACCCACTCTTGTTCTTCAGATTAGGCCCCCAGCGACTACTGGCTGTTTGCAGACCTCAAATGAATGCTCTGTGGAAATAGATTTGTCTCCAATGAAGAAATGATATCGGAAACTGAGGCATATTTTGAGACCAAACTCAAACTGTTCTACAAAAAGGGCATCGAATTGTTAGAGAGGTTTTTGAATCGGTGTATTACCCTAAAAGGAGACTATGTTGATGAATAAAGTCGAATTTTATAATGTGTATTATATATACATTAGCAGAACCATGTGAAAATTCCACGCTTGCTGTTTTCATCTATCTGCATAATTTATTGTTAATAATGTTTCGTTTTAAACAATATGTTTATATAAGGTTTAATTATATTTAGCAGAAATTGTCTCTTTCTTCTCCCGTAAAAATAATTGCAATTGTCATTGTCTTTCTTCTTACCTTAAAAAATAATTGTCAACTAAATATTTTCTTTTAAATAAATAAAACGAAAGTTTTAACCGCTTAATTTAATTTAGTTATTGTTACAATTTAAATTGTTTAAAAATAAATATCTCTTCCTTCTTACCGTTATTTACATTACATTATTGAAATAAATAAATCTCTGGCGATCGGGCGATCCCATCTTTTAAAAATGACGTGGTGGGTGATAACTTTGCCTTAAGGTATTATCATATTCTATGAAAAAAAGGTAAGATTCTTTACCCACCTGTACCTAGTGTGGCATTCACCTCAGACGGGTTGAGCCTGCTTCCTCCATAGCAGGAAGTTTCTAAAGAATATTAAATTTACAAGCGCCCCCCCCCCTCCCCCATCGCATATATATCCTGGTCAGAGGAGATGACCACGTTAGTTTTTGTAGTTTTTTTTTGAAGGGAGGTATCGCCAGCCTCCCACATACAGCACCTGATATTTACACATGGTCACCCATCTCGTACTGACCAGGCTCAACGCAGCTTAACCTTGGTGATCTAATTGGAACTTGTGTGTCAACGTGATTATACCGTAAGCTTATTCAGAGTTTCTTTGCTCACATATCTTCACTCTCTTTCCTCTTCTCTCTCTCCAAGACTATACTAACCCAGAGAGTGTGAAAAAAAAGCAAAATAAATTTTAAACTACATGTGACTGACTTTCTATTTTGTAAACATAAAACTATGACTTAAACTACTAGTATTGTACAGGATGCTCAACCATATTTGATAGAAATAAACTCCAGTCTATGTCTGACTTGTCCACCAAGTTTCAGTCACGAATGTCAAACAGTCTTCATTTTATTTCCATTCAATGACATTCAAGCGCACCAGGATACTGTTTATATATACGCCCCTTCGGGACGGTCTAATGTCTTGTAAGTCATAATAAAAAAAAATGCATGTTTGTTATCAAATTCAAAACACAAATCAGAGCAGCACGATTAGATCATACCTTGTGTGCCGCTCCTCCCGTGACTGAGGCTCATCATTTCCGATCGTCTCCATGTGGTGAGGGGGCATTCTCGCCTTAAATTAAAGTCTCATAACAACCAAAAAAGAGAACATTCTGAATTTTGGAGAAAGACCATTTATCTTGGTGTTGACATCGCCTTCTCTCTTGTTAGGGACATTCCAGGCTGGGGACTTTACTTATTGTTTACACGTTTTGTTTGCTGAATATTCAACGCTTCCCAACGAACTCTCTACTCTCTCGCTCCCTCTCTCTCTTCGAGCCATGTGACGTCACGTCTGTGTCTAGCAACAGTAGGTCGAGGTGACATCTGAGTGCAAACGCACACCCCGATTTCCTGTGTACGTGTCAACGTTGCCCTGCGAATCCAATTCATCAAAAATCTACTAGCGAATGTATCCTTTACTATTCAATAATGAAACTAATTTTAGTTGTGATTTCCCTCTTTAGTTCAGGAATAGTCTGAGAATTGTTTTGATAGACATTATTTTTTAGATAAGCCCCAAGTATAAAAATCTGGAGGGTTAAGGTGCAGTTAGTGTGAAGCCCATTCAGAATCACATCTCTTACTGATGAGACGATCACCAACGTGTCCCCATATATCATTGAAAAGCAATAAAACAAAGACTGTTTAACATTCATGACTGCAACTATGTGAAATAGTCAGGTATAGACTAAAGTTATTTGTAGTAAATATGGTGGGATTGCAGAAAGCGGTGTGAATTTTATTAACAATTTCATACGTGGCATTTGGGGAGGGGGCACCTTTTATATAATTGCTTCTTTGAGGGTTTGTTTGACGGCAGATGCAAGCACGGAACTTGGTGCCTTTCTTTGATTTAGGAGCACAAATATTTTAAACTCCCAAATAGAAATTAATTTAATGTTTAAAGACAAGCGTCAAGTATTATCTTTGTCCTGTACCCCTAAACCAAATCAAAACAGTAAGAACCCTTTAATAACACTCACTCTTGGTCTTTTGGATAGGAACAAGGTGAAGCATATGTTCTGATACTACACTTCATATTTTCTGTCCTCGGTCAATGAATGAGAAATACTTATAGACTGATGCAATTTTTATTTTTGTCCCAATCAAGAGCGTCTCCTTTTGGAGACCTGGATTTTCCCCTACATTAAAAACCAAGTTTATGTCTAACTCTGTGCTCGCGGAGAGGCAAGTGAATAGGTACACTTCTCTTTATGCATTATACACTGATACAATTTAATTAATCTTCTTCAATAAGGCAACATCTGAGCTTCTAACAAATTTAATTAGAATCGTTTGATATATATTTTCAGTTTTCTCATTCAATTAGAAATAATGTTTGAATAAAATCAAAATTAAATGAAGAGGACATCAAAGGAAGGTAAGCCAAACACATTGAAATTTGTACAGGAAGTAAATAATTTCATTTTGAAATTAAGTAGCATTTTCGCTTAGCCGTCATTTATGCTAGAATTAATTAACCTCAGGTCGAGTAGTTAAGTAACAAAAAAAAAAAATACATGGCAAACTGCTTGACGTTTGCCTTTAAACATTACATTACTTTCTATTTGTTTTTTGAAATATTTATGCTAAAAAATCAAAGAAAGACACCAGTTCTGCACTTGCATCTGCAGTAAAACAAACCCCCAAAGAAGCAACTATGTAAAAGGTGCCCCCCCCCCCAAATGCCACATGCATAAATTACTGTTGTCACATCTGGGCTGATGCATCATCCACTACTCTCCTTCTTAGACAAGGTCTAGAAAAGAATATCTAATCTAATAGGTCTCTCACTATCCACCAAGCTCCAGTCCCTGTCCCATCACTGCAATTTTGCATCCTTGTGCTTGTTTTACAAGTACTTCAATGCAATGTGCTCTGATGATCTTGCTGCTCTGATGCCCTTGACGTAAATACATTCGACCACCCCGACAATCAGCTAGATCCAATCATTCACTGTGGAGGTCCACAGATGCCGGAGAGCCTCCTACTCTAATAGCTTCTTTCCTTGAGCTGCTGGCCTTTGGAATTCCCTTCCCGTCTCTCTGTTTTCCCGACTGTACCGACATGCAGAAATTTAAAACTAATGTGAACAAGTATCTCACTGCACAGCTCCCAATTTAGGATGACCCCCAAACTTTTACCCTAATTCTCAGTAGCCCCTTACGTCTACAGTGGCAACTTGTGTGGTTTGGGTTGAACTAGGTTAAAAAATAAAATTTAAAAATATTTGACTTCGAGATATTTGTCTTTTGAACGAGGTTGTGACTAATATAAACAAAATAAAGCTTTTACTCTCCGCCTTTTCCTCTAATCCATCCTCTCCTTAAGGCCATACTAATTCAGACAATGTGAGGAAGGGAAACACATGAATATGGATGGTTTCGGTGCTTACAGCCGTAAACCTATCAACAAATACTGAGTTCCAATCTCTTGTTTCTTCTTGTAAGACATTCACAGCAAGAACTTGTCTTCTAACACAACTGAAAAGAAATGTCCTTTCTTCCTCTGTGCACTTGGCGTCATATGAATTTCCATGAATAGATTTTCTTTCCAAGAACTCCCCAGCTGTGGAACACATTTACACGAGGGACTGCTTCTCTGCGGATTACAACATCGCTATCTTCAAATCCATTGTCAACAAATACTTGTCATAAGCCGTCCCCATAAGTAATCAAACTGTTTTCATTAGATTAATTATTTTCAATCCTCTCATAACATTCTTCATCAATCAATTGACAATTCATCAATTAACAAACCCTTATCTTCGAATGACTTTTGCCCCTGATAAATGGTGACTCATTAGTGAAAGAAACCTAACAAACTTTAAAAAATATTAATTTTCGTGGTAGGCGATTTATCCTTTTTGCAGTTATTTATTATAGCATTAATTAACCTCCATGATGTTGAGTAGTGAAATAAAAAACAAAACAAATGTATTGCAAAATATTGGACTGTGCAAGATTTGTCTTTTGAATGAGTTTCTGTAAATCAGAATAAAACTCTCTCTCTTTCTCTCCTCCTCTCTCTCTCTCTACACACAGCAAACACTCGTCTAGCTACAACCACTGTAAATAATTTTCCTTTCTTCCTCTGTATACCTGGAGCTAAATAGAACTTTCATAAGTAAAGTTTCTTTCCAAGAACTTCTCATCTGTGGAATGCAATACTATGGAGCTGCTTCCCAGCTGACTACAACATGGTCGTTTTCAAGTCCAATGTAAACAAATTTTTGTTGAGCCGTTTTCTTAAAGAATCCAATTCTGCCCAGATCAAACCATCGTTATAATCCTCAAGGTGATTATCTCACCCTTAACCTGACACAGACCCATTAGACCTTATCCTCGAATCGAGTAGCTTTTGGGCCTTGATTAGGGGTGACTCTTTAGTTTAAAATATGATTTGTTTTCTGCGCTTACAGAATTCATTAACAAACGTTCATAACCTACATTTTCTCCGTGAAGGGATTTTAACTCTTTTGGCGCCAAATTCTTCACCATTATATTGCTAATAAAAGCGCCCTTAAAATGAACACTATGTAAGTCCCTTACATAGTGTTCATTTTAAGGGCGCTTTTATGAAGATCACCAAAGAACAATTTTCTTTTAAATATAAGGTGTTGAGAGCAATATAATGGTGAAGAATTTGGCGCCAAAAGAGTTAAAATCCCTTCACGGAGAAAATGTATGTTATGAACGTTTGTTAATGAATTTACTTGATTCTCCGATGATGACAGATGAAGTGTAGTATCAGAACAGATATTCCACTTTGTTCCTAGCCAAAAGGCAAAGGAACTGTCGATTACCACTAGGTTTTTTTTTTTTTAACATAGTTCACCCCAAACAAGGCAAGCCGCCACTGTAGACGTAAGGGGCTACTGAGAAAAGAAAAGGGGAGAAGGAAGGGGGGGGGGTCAACCTAACTTGGGATCTGCGAAGCGAGATGTCTGTTTACATTAGTTTTAAACTTCTGCATATCTGTTCTGTCGGGGAAACAGGGGGCAGGGAGAGAGTTCCAGAGGCCAGCAGTACGAGGAAAGAAGCTATTTGAGTAGAAGGCTCTCCGACATCTGGGGACCTCCACAGTGAATGAATGAGATTTAGTTGATTGTCGAGTTAGTCTAGGGAATTTACGTCGAGGGGGCACCAGAGTAGCCAATTCATCGAAGCATAATCCATTGAAGTATTTGTAAAACAAGCAAAAGGATACCACATTGCAACGATGGGACAGAGGCTGAAGCTTGGTTGACAGTGAGGGTCCAATTAGGTTGGCGATTCTTTTTTGGACCTTGTCAAGAAGGGAGAGACTAGTAGATGATGCACCAGCCCAGATGTGACAACAATACTCCATGCATGGGCGAATGGTGGCTTTGTAGAGATACAGGATAATGTCAGGTGTGAGGAGTTTACTAGCACGGTAGAGGGAGCCAACCTTCTTTGCGGCAGCCTTGGCAATGTCTTCAATGTATTTATTCCAATTCATGTTACCTTTGAAGGTTAGGTCGAGCAGTTTGAATGATGAACTCTCAGGTAGGGTGTTATTTGCCATGACAATCGGTGGTTGAATAGGTTCCTTGTAGTTATTGAAGGAAAGGAGTTTTGTCTTTGTGGCATTAAAAGTTACCAACCATTTATGAACCCAATCCACTACAGCCTGGAGGTCATTTTCTAAGGATTCAGTCATTGCCTCGGATATGATCACGTCTGTTTTGCCAACATGGCGAGAGTAAAGTGTGGTGTCATCAGCAAATAAACCAATCTCAGACTCTACGTCATCAGGGAGATCGTTTATATAGATCAGGAACAACAAAGGTCCAAGGATAGATCCCTGGGGTACACCAGCATTTATTTCATGTTGCTTAGATGAACGGCCATCGAGGACAACCTGGATTTTTCTTTTGTTTAGGAAGGATCTAATTATATTTAGTAATTGCCCAGTAATACCGTATGAGTGTATTTTCAGGAGAAGCCCTTTATGCAATACCTTGTCGAAGGCCTTGGATATATCAAGCGCTACTGCCCCAGCTTCACCTGCCTTGTCGAGTGTATGATACATACGTTCCGAGATGACCATTAGGATGTCTGCAGTAGATCGTGTTTGTCTAAATCCATACTGGCGGTTAGAAAGAAGTTTAGCATTAACTAGGTACCGTACTATCGCCAGATTGATTACGGATTCAAAGATTTTAGCAAAGACCGGCAGCAGACTGATTGGGCGATAGTTCTGAGGATCGGTTCTATTCCCAGAACTCTTGTAGACTGGTACCACAGAGGCAATTTTCCAGCTATCAGGGAAGCAAGATTCAGCTAGACATTTATTGTAGAGTTTGGAGAGGACAGGGGCCAGTTCAGCAGAGCATTTCTTTATTACTATTACAGGTATAAGATCAGGCCCACAAGCTTTGGAGGTGTCAAGGTTTTTTATGATGTTAGTTATGAGGTTAGTTTGCCGACTACTAAGGTAGGCTACCTCTACCATGCTAGAAAACTTCTCACACCTGCTAGTATCCTATATCTCTATAAAGCCAGTATTCGTCCGTGTATGGAGTATTGTTGCCGCATCTGGACTGATGCTCTCCCTCTTGTACAAGGTGCAAAAAAGGATTTCCAACCTAATAGATTGCGCACTGGCTGACAAACTTCAGCACTTGTTGCATTGCTGCAGTGTTGCATCCCTGTGTTTGTTGTACAACTACTTCCACAAAATGTGCTCCAATGAACTTACTGCACTAGTACTCTCTCAATGTAAATACCCCGACCCACCTTACTAGCAGCGAAATCTCACCCCTTCACTGTAATCCTGAGAGGCAAGAAGATTTTCTAGTCTAATAGGTTCTTTCCTCAGACCGTTTCTATTTGGAATTCCTTATCTGGTCCACGTTTCTAACACGCAGAAATTTAAATGTAATGTGAACAAATGGAGAGTAGAAAGTGGACCTTGGCTTTAATTTCGGCAGCCTCTTAACTCTTGCTTCCCTTATTTTGTCCTTTAGTCCTTACATTCCATAAGCGATGTTCCTGACAAAGGGGGAACACTTACTGTTTTCTGGGTCGGAATCTATCTATCTAATACTTATCGTTAGCTAGTTTTTGATCTTGAAGTGGTATTTTTTAGCCCCTTGCATCAAGTGGCCTCATGCCTTGTCTGGAGCGATTTTCATTTGAAAATTTTTTTTTTCTGTCCAGCTCTTCACCGGGTTGCCCTCCCCTATAAATCTGGCCCCTATCACAACAGCCCCTTATGATTAAGAGGCAATATGCTTTGCTTTGGGCGAACAATATAAAAAGAAAGTTAGTGAATAAAATAAAAATATCATGAAATACTTCACTTTGAGAGTTTCTGCCTGAAAGAAATGTTTCTTGTAAAAAAACATCTGGCAAGTGGTATCAGTGAAGTTGATACCTATTATTATCTAAGCTAAAAACGATTTGATGATAAACGTTAATGAGATGTATAAACTTACAGGTGAATGATGCTGAATACAATGAAAGGATTGGAAATCTTAACAGTGAGGGTTGAGGGCATGCGTTGTGTGCAGAACAGGAGACTTCAATAATATTGACACATTGAAATGAATGGATGAAAGTGCTAGTAGACGTAAATGAGTTGAGGAAGCATAGGAAACAATGAGGGGAAGTGATAAGGATAGACGTGAGAGAAAGAGGGGTAAACAAAGACCTGGCCATATTTACGTTAGTTTGAAAGTCGATTTCTTAAAGCCATCCAACACATGCCAGCATGTAAAATGGATGTTAAACCAAATATGATTATGATACGATCCACTCAAAACAACATAAATAAACCCAACATAAAAAACTAGTGAATAAACAGTGCTAAATCAATTTAGGTTACAATATGTTGGCAACTTTGTCAACTGTGTAGCTGACTATGAATGACTATGCATGGCTAATTTTATTGACTCTGACTGGCTACATGTATTTAAATATATTTTATTAACATAACAACTTGGTTACAATATGTTGGCAACTTTGTCAACTGTGTAGCTGACTATGAATGACTATGCATGGCTAATTTTATTGACTCTGACTGGCTACATGTATTTAAATATATTTTATTAACATAACAACTTGGTTTTCATTTTCTTTATTGGAGTTGCTTGTGACTAGATCATTCCAGAGAGAAAACGGGGGGCCCATATTCATAAAGAACTTTACATGTGCGTCTACTTTCACTAAAATCATAGCAGCAACTTACTTAATTTAAGATCTTCACTATGTCAAAAAAAATTTATATCTGTTGTGAAGATTGCTGCAAAAATGGTTCGATTATTCTACCGCTCCAATCTTTCTTGATCAATTGATCAAATTTAATGCAAGTTTGAAATATGTGAATTTTCAAATGGGAGGTTGTGCCCATATTATGTCTCTTAAAACCCACTTAAAATACTCAAAATAAACTGAAAATATGGGAATATTTATTAATTGATGCATAATACCCATTGTTAAAATTTCACAAAAAATCGGAGCCATTTGAAATTTTATGAAGGGCTTCCACCTCCTTTTTACTCTTTTTGCATAAAACTAAATTTAACTAAATATAACCTGCATTACCCACTCTTACGTCTTGCAGCTGTGTTAAAAAATTCATAAAATTAATTAGTTTAGGATTGGATCCGTTACATATATAAAAAATATATAAACATATACACACACCGAACTTTATATAGAGATATATGCTAACTTTGGCGAAGAAAATAGCATTATTCAAATAAAAACTGAATACAGGTTTAAATATTAGCAACATAATATTGTCTTTGCAAGCAATGAATTAAAAATCACATCTTTTTACTTATCGGTTCTTCAGCTGTTTTAGTAGACGTTCATTAATTTAAATGTCGTAAGGTCATGTATATTTTGAAAGGAAAGGTGATTCTATATCGGTTTTGCAGTACTGAGTTGGTTTGATAACAACACCTTGTTCAATGTTCAATGTGTTATTTAGTAATGAAAACTGAAGTATTTTATATACCTCCTCTCCAGACGAGTCCGCAAGTACTAAGTAATATTCAGTTCTAAGTGACACTCTTCTGGAGGTTGAAGGTTCAATACTCAGTGAGGGCGATACTAAGAATACAATTGCGAATTACTTAAGACTTCCGCGGTCATGGCTGATGGAACAAATGCATGCTAACCGTGTGGATTAAATAAAGGGGTCTGTTCGAAATTCTCTACAGATTCCCGAGTTCGACAGAAATATTCCCAAGTTCGACAAGATACACCTGAAGAAGGTCGGAGGTTACATCAGGCGAAACATTGTGAGAATAACACTCAAGATGAGAACAGTAGTCCAGATAATCTAAATAATACAAATATTTTAATCAAGCAAGAATACTCTAAGACGAATTCTCCCCAAAGCTTTCATCTTTATTACCTCCGCCAAGGAGGTTATGTTTTTAACCGAGTTTCTTTCTTGGTCTGTCACTATGTCGTTTGTTTGTGTACAGCCTTGCGTGTGCATTGCTTGCCCAACCGTCACCAAACTTGGTTAAAATATCGGTTATGGTTTAACCTAGAACTGATTCAATTTTGTGATATATAGGTCTAAGGTCAAGGAATGGAAAAGGTCAAACTCACTTTTGGCGATAACTTCGGTTCTTTCAGATTGGCCCATATTGTAGCCAGTGAAGTCCCACATCTTGTATGGCCTTGACGTTTTACCATGATCTTGAAAAATTCTGTATGGTCGAATTTTTTACGGATTTTCAACTTTTGATTTTTCCAAATATGATGTATGCATCTGATGTTCTTTGATAACAGTAACCACCATGCAAAATTTCAGCCTGATCAGATAAATAGTTTTTGAGTTATTCACGTTTCCATTTCCTAACTTCGGTAATACTTTAGACATTATTAGGAAGTAAGGCCCATGTAAGGCTTTTGCGCATCCTTACGTTGTCAGGCAGAAGTATGTAATCTCACAGCTGACTTATGTTCTCGTTTATTTTTTCTTTCATCTATATTTTTCGTGCATATTATCATGCTTGGTGTTCAGCAGCAGGTGTAACAGCTACCTAGCTACTGGCAGAGAAGAAGAGGAGAAGAAATATAACCTGTGACAAGAGGGATGCCTACAGATGGGGAGAGAACTGTGAGTAATTTATAGGTATTAATATATACAGGAAGAAGAAAAGGTATTGTTATCTCATCGCTAAACTCCATTTTTATCACTTCCTTCTCTGTTTTCTTTGGCCATCCTCTGTGAACTGAACCTTCTATTTCAACTGTTCTACATCTAATAACCCAAGAACTCTCATTCATTCTTTAAAGGTGGCCATAATATCGAAGTCTCCTGTTCTGCACTCATCTCTCTATACTGTCCAAATTCAATCTTCCTCTGAGGTTATCAGAAATAAGCCTGTCTTGAAGACTCACATTACACATCCATCGTATCATTCTCATATCATATTCATATTTTCAACGTGGCCATACCACCGAAGTCTTCTGTCCTGCACACATCTATCTATACTTTCCAGATTCAATCTTCCTCTTAGGTCATCAGAAATAAGCCTGTCTTGAAGACTCACATTACATATGATTGTATCAGTGTCACATGATTTCTGTCCATGCAACACTGTTCCTCAAGAATCACTGGCAAGGTTTCACTTAAATACATCATCACATACATACCTGATAGACTCTCCCCTTGATCGACAGTGAAACGCTCTACTTATTAGTAATGGTAGAAGTTACCTGAATTTACTCCATCCACTCATAATTCTTGAACCTGCTCCACCCTACGCTTCAGTACTATCACCAAGGTAGCAAAACTTTTCAACATCTCCAATAGTTTCACCATCTATATGCTTGTACTATTCCTCTGAGTGTGCAATTTTTTGCATAATCCCCAGTGGACGAACTTTCTAACCCAGTCATGTCTATTTTTGTATTCTTTTTGGTCTAGCTTGCAACATTTATATCTGATGTAGTTTACCGTTTCGTCTCTTTGTGAACAGAGTTTAAATTTACTGCTTTCCTGAGATTTGTCTCTTTAAGCTTTTATGAAGTTTCTTTTTATTGTGTTGTTTTGTGCAACTTTTAGTAGTAATGATTCCGTTTGTTCGTTCATCATAATGTCCGTGTGCCTTCAGACTCCATTTCTATGGTAAGTCTTACAAATAGTCCATGTAGTTGCTTCTCTTCCGATTTTGATTTCTTGACTTTTAGTTTCTATTTCGCTGCTCTTTGCATTGCCCATTTTTGCGTTTCTTTAAGCAGCAGTAATATCAGTCTTTCTGTATTTTGGGTGATATATTTTTCGAGTTCGTATATCACATAATTCACAGTCTTACCACCCCACTTTCCATTTCTTTCCTTTTTACATAGTCAGACAGTATCACCCGTTGGATGTTGTGTGTTGTGCATAGTCATTAGTTTCCTGGTTGTTTTAGTCATGTACCGCAGTTGTTATTTTCTCCAGTTACTGAATGGTCCAAAGTATCTTACTAAGAGATACTGTCTAAGTATTTTGTTCCTTTTATTAGATTTGTGTCATATACTTTAGTTTAGAGCAGCTTCTTTGTTCTTCTTATATTGCTTCCAATCATCCCATCACTAAAGAAGAAAGGAGAAAAGATCAATATCTCTCTGCCTGCTACTGTCACCAATTCGAGAGACATCACTATCTAGTGAGCTAACTACAACGAATCAATAAGACGAGAAGCTGTTTCTGACGATGAAGAAGATGATGAGCAAACTATGCTACACAGTGCCATCTTCTCCAAGTTACCAATTATTAAAGAAGATATATCTTGATGCAAATCTATTACTAATGAAGATTTAGTATCTGTCAGTTAGTCTAAAGCCGAAACTATACTATTACTTCTATTAGTGTACTATTGTACTATCTTTTAATTCAATTTACTATACTATTTCAGACTAAAATACTATCTTTCAATGCTTAATTCAGTAAGTTAGTGCAGTATCTGTTCTGTTGTGATGATACCATTTTCCCAAGCATTACCTTCGCTTTTTTGTGGGTGTGGGTGTAGTGTTGTATCTGTTCTGTTGTCATGAGATCATCATCCCAGGCATTAACTCCTCCTTATGGGGGATAGTTAATATATGTTCGTTCATCCTGATTCCATCCTTCCAGAAATTACCCCCTCTTTTGGGGTAGGGAGGCAGTGTAGTATATATTTGTTCGCCGTGATACCATTCTCCCAGGCTAGCAAAAATATTTGCTAATAGTTATAATTGCTAAACAGATAGTCTGACTTCAAGGATGTTTATGTACTCCATGGACTATTTCTCCATGGCAAGAACCTGATTGTTTAATCAGTATCCAATTATCTTTGAGAGAGAATAAATTGAAAAAGCTTTGTGTACTTGTCCAAATTAGGACCTAAGCTAAAATCGACTTGTCGTTGGTAGTTTACGTAGACGGCCAAAAAAGCCGAATGAAAAGTCAGTTGCCAGCGTCCAAAGAATCCAAAGCTGAAATAATGTTGTTTTTTTGCAGGTAAAAATTTTTTTTTAAGAAAAATATCACTAAACAAGTGTTAAAACGGTGTTAGGTTTAAGGTTAGGGTTAGGTTTACAAAATATTTTTTTCTGCATGAAAAGGTTTGTTTTTCCACTGAACAAGCGTTAAAACAGTGTTAGGATTAGGATTAGGGTTAGGGTTACGGTTCGTTAAAATTCATTCTTGCTGTAATTAATTTTTTTTCCAATTAGTGAATTTCGCGATTCAATATATTAAAGTATTAACTTATCCTCTACTTATTTTCTCACATTCTGATTAGATAAGTGCTTCGGCGTTTTCCCATATCTATGTAAACATCCGGAATATACCTATGCCAAGTCGATTTCAGCTTGGGTCCTAATCTGGACAAGTACCAAATTTAAAACTAAATTTTGGAACATATTTTGAATTCTTCAAAATTTATAAACCTAATAAGTAAAATATGCATTAAGACATCTTCTTTTTTTTATTTAAAAAAAATAACATCATTTTCTGTGCCGTTCAACCTTTTTGTTAGAGTAAAATTAATGCGATTAATATTTCAGAGTCTTAATTAAGGTTTAAAGATAAGCAATTAGAATCATTTGCCATACTTGACATCACTGAGTTATCTTCCTTTATTCGGAGGTCACACATAGCAATCAATCATCATAATTGCATTCACTTGATTTATTTATAGCAGTATTGTAAATTTTGAGAAATTCTGAGAAATTTATGTCAGTCTATGGTCCCTATCTTTGTTGTTATTACCAAAACGTTGCAGCTGCGGTGGTGACTCTAACCTTCTTCAGAAATGTGAAGTGGATCATTTCGGTGATTCAGGGGCATCTGGTAGATATTTATATTGCTTAGGACATAAAGTAGTAGTGTATAGAGATTTTAAGTAAATATTATTAAATTATTTTTACTTACATACAACAGCGTTTCAAGTTTTTTCGGTCTCATCAGTATAGGGATGATAATCTCAGCCGATCGCACGGTTCGAACCCTGCCACAGAATCAACCTAGACTATATATATATATATATATATACAAGCTGTGCATACCCAGCATTGCACAAATTAATCGTGCGACTTGCATAACAGTTATCCTCCACACTGATGATTCCCGGCAAAAGATTAAATATATACGTATGTGGATAAATATTTATGATATGACTTTCAAAGTAGTTCCGTTAAACTTTCATTCTTTTAAGATTTGGTAACAATAGAAAGTTCCATAAATTACCTGTCTGCAGTTCACACATTGATCCAGTTGTAAAACGTTATTCATTTTCTAAAGTTGGCGTGTATAGAACGGACCGTGAAACAAAATCAAAGCTTATACACAGGAACACAAAAATTGTCAAACTTGCAGATATAGTGGCAGACAATTATTTAGCATGCACAACGTTTTTAGTCAATTCAATTCATTAAATTTGGCAAAAAAATAAAACAAGCATGTTCGGAAAGGGTGGGCAAGTCAGAAAGTTACACAGAAGAGGATACAGTAACGCAGCACCTAGCCAATTTCACCTTGAATTGCTGCGTCTTTGCCGCATTTATTATATCTGGAAGTCCATGCCAAGGTCCAAGGATCTAGAGAGAAAAGGTTAAGTAGTCCCTGCATCATTTGAGTAGCTAGTCTTGGAACTCTCTCCATGTGCTGGATATCACATATTAAATATGGAGCAGAGGTCTGGACACCATACTCTAACAGTGGTCTGACGAGGGAAACATAAACTGGGAGAAATATTTCACGAGTGAGTTTGCAGAAGGAGCATCGAATGAGAAATAAATAGCTCCTTAATTTGTAGTCTGAATGCAATATTTAGATGACTTGAAGGACGAGTCGACCAGAAAGCCAAGATGTTTTGTCTTTAAAAAGAGAAATCAATTTACAGCTTTTAATAATAATAATAGTAGTAATAATAATAATAATAATGATAATAATAATAATAAAAAAAATTGTAAAAAATAAATAAATAAATACAATTTTTTAAAAATTAAAAAATTAAAAAAATTTTTTAAAATGTTACCAGACTAGACTGACACCACACACAATATTTGCGGTGGCTATCGAAAAGAGGTGGAGAATACTGGAAATCTGGGGGGACTTGTTGTCACTCAGACTCCAGAGAATACCACCGGTTGTCGGTGAGCAATCACTACTGACCTGTGGGAGAACTCCTAGTGAGTAAATAATAAACGTGTTTATTCAATATTTTTCCAAATACAAAAACTATAGAAATGTTAGCAGGAGCAGGAACTTATCTACAAGGTACTCTTCAGCCGTAATTTAATTATTTTTAATAAAAAGAAGTAAAGAAAAAAAAGAAAAAAAACTGCTAAACTACAAAAGAAAACAGTAACATAGCAAACAAATCGTCATCAATATACATGTGGAAATTGTGCAATTCTTACCAAATACAATAATACACAAGACAGATATATCACTGTTTCTTATTGTTATATAGTAATGGCTGACATATACCAACGGCTTTGATTCGTCCAGCAAGATCACATGTTAGGATAGCAGTGTATAATTGAAGTCCACAGTTAAGGATTAGTTTGTCTTTAACAGTGAAGTACAGAACTCTGTCATAGAAGAGGAAATAAGTAATGGAAAGTTCCTAGGAATTTATATGCAACTAAATGCCTGGCTGTAGATGATGGCTGAATAAAGTGATATTTCTTCTCTTTTCTGTTCTTTATATTTCCATTCCTTAAATTTTCTTTCTTATTTTCTTTTTTTCTTTTCTTTCTTATGTTCAATTAATCAGCTTCTGATTGTGGGCCAGGTTGAATGCGTAATTTGAAATCTTGGCTTACGATAATCAAACGGCTAATTTTTCTGTAAGCAACTTGCTCTTTAATTGTTACTGATGTAGTAAAAAAACCGACTAATTTGGTGTCATAATTATAGAGTGTTTGCTAATGTGCAGAGAGACCAGGGTTCAATCCCCGGTGTGATCATACCAAAGACAAAAAAAAGTTTTTTGATTCCTCCTGGCTAAACTGTCAGCATTATAAGGTTAGGATCAATAGTAAATGGGGTAATCCTGGGAAAGAAGAAGTGGCACCCATCTCTACACCCTGATGGAATAGCCTATGAAAAGGGAGCCTTCAGGTTGCCCTTGACTATGTCTGACTAGTTTACTTTTACTTTTAGTTGAAAGTTATAAATATTCACCAGGTCAGTGTTCTTTCATTCATTCTCAGCCAGCTTCCAACTACAAAGAGTTCAGATCAAGATGGCGATCTAGTTCAACACATCGAGTCCAGATACCAAATATAACCACTGAGATGATTACTAGAGAAAGAATGTAACACTTTTCCATTTCGCTGAAGTGACAAGCATCGTTCGAAAGATTAGGAGTTGGATGTGTTTGAATTTACTTTGGAATTGCATTTAATAGGGCTCTGTCGGGTTCTTTAATTTTAAAAGTGCCTATTATCATAGACAGAGCGGGTGTTTGGGAAATATCGATACCATGGGATGGGCAGGAAGACTCCTACAACCGCGTCTCCTTCCTTCCTGCATTCCTTTCTTCCTCTTTTCACCCTTCAACAATTCCAAACCGACAATTATTCTAAACATTAAAATTGTCTGATGTGACCTATTAGCGTTCTGTCGGATGTTGACAAATTTTATTTCATTCTTTTATATTTCGTCCGGGCAACGCCGGGGGACGGGCCCAGCTAGTTAATAATAAAATAATTCATGAATAAAACAACAGTATGGCCAAATACTTCACATTGAGAGTTTTTTCTTTGTTCATTTCCTGGAGGAAATATTTCCTCTCACAAAACACCTGGTATATGAGAGGTGGCAACAGTAAAGTGGGTAATGTTTTTGTGACTAATGTATCACTGTAGCGGTCATAATCAGACCTATTTTCTCCCTCCGAAAAATGTCCCCATGTAGTGAGCTGGTCACACACTGACCAATCAGCCAGCAGGGTGCATGGATTCCTTCTGTCGGCTGAAGAACTACTTTAGCTTTGTCGGCAGAGAGCAAGCAACAAGGAAACACTTTTTTCACTATTTCTCCTGTTCCTGTCCACTGGACGCTCACAGCAAATATTATCTTTGCCTGAAGATAGTTGCTGACAGACCTCAGGCAGCTCTAAGAACTCTTAATTTCCATTTCCTCTCTCGGACACTGTCCAACTTTCTTTCTACCTATACCAAACGGTATAAATAACCTTTGTGAAAAAAACCCTTTTCGTTGTTGTTATAAAGAGGCTTTGTTAATTCATTTCGTGTCGGAAATCTAAGAGAGGGACAACGTCCCCCTTCTTAACATCACCACTTATCAAGACCTCCAAAACATTCGAGGATAAGTGTAAATGGAATAGATAGATTGACAGTTTAATTATGATGACTACTATACAGAGATTGATAATCTCCACATACGACCCACTCAAAACAACTGCTGACTTAGAAAAACTGCAGTTCTCCATCCGTTGTCAGAAACATCACTTATGTATATGTGGATTAGATGACAAAGAGTTACGAGGCAGCCAAAATTAAAGCTAAGGTTTACTTTCTACTAAAAAGCCTGAAAATTCGACATGCTTCGTGCTAGGCCACTTACATCCATAGCATCACTTCTGTTAGGGATGTTGGCAACCTTACGATAGTTCCTATTGTGAGTATCTAATTCTAAATAATAATCGTGGAAACTAATGATACCAAGACTAAATTAAGAAGATGAATAAACCATAAGTTGCTGATTTAATTGCGTTTTTGCACTTGTATATTATGCGTGATTGTACGAGGAATTATCAGGTTTAAGCAAAATATGAAATTTTCATGTTTTTCGATGGAGAAAATAATATGTTGAAACTATTCATACTTCATTCGTTGATATATGTAAGTTAATGAAAATCTGATAATTAGATGAAGCGGGTTGAGATATTTCTTTGGCTTGTTAATCTTACAGAAGCTAACATTGTTTTTTTTTTATTAATCCGCTTTCTCCTGCTTAATAACCTCGCACATGTAGAAGATTTGAAAGTTTGGGCATAATCATCAAAGTGCGTAAAGTTTTGAAAACTTTTATCATTGACAAACAAATTAGACAAAAAAGAAAAACCTGTATTTTTTGTCCGTAACTTGTGTGAATTATGACTATTTGGAGATAAGAGTAATCTCCCTTGATTCGGGTTGAGTTCTAATAGAAAGTGGAGCTCTTCGATCTCTAAGACGAAAGAGTTTGTGTTGTTGTGTTGATGTAGATCTGTGAAATGATGATATAGACTAACGTGGCAAGCGTTGACAATTGGTAGCAGAACGAGACCCAGTGTAAGATATTTAATATTGTTTTGTCTTCTAGACATTGCCACATATAATGCTTCTCAAGATGACAAATCAAGCTTTAAAATAACCACCAGCCTTGGAAAACGAAGATTACTATGTGGACTGGAAGAATGATCTAACAATATGGCAAATGTATACGGACTTAAATAAATCCAAGCAGGGTCCAGTAGTATTTCTCAGTTTAACTGCAAGAACAAGAATCATATGAGGAACCTGCAACCTCAGGAATTAGGTCAAGAAAACGGCGTCCAGAAAACAAAAAAACTGGACACATTGTTTTTAAAATATGAGAACACCAGAGCTTAGTTAGTTTTTACCAAAAATTGAGGCCAGCATAAGAATATATTTTCTTACCTAACTTTGGAGTGCTGATTTCAGGTATGATATTCATTTTCACTCGTCATACGTTTAGATATACATGTACGTATATGTATATATGCAGGTGTAAACCCAAAATATTTAAATTTTTCAGTAATAAACTACATGAATAACTACTTAAGACTATTATATACCGCGTGTGGTCATGAGAAGGAGTAAAGTGTCAGTGAAACAAAGAAAAAAAGAAGACACGATTTAGTTTTAAAAGACTTGGATTGTAATGAAAGAGATACAGAACATAGAGTGTGCTTTTCTGACTGGGCAAGCACTGGTCTGCCTGTCAAGGAATAGTGAATTTATGCTCCTGAACTATGGAGGTCGAGGAACAATCGGCAGCGTGTGGGTTAAGTGAGGCATGTGAGTTGGTGTGTAAGTGTCTTTTGATATAAGCAGTGAGCATACCACAAGATGTGTCCTCGAGCCTCGGCCAGTGAACTGATTTTGGTCACGAAAGAGCCATACTTATTAGAAAAAATGGGACTCAGAAATGTTCTCAATCCATTTTTTTTAAAACAACGTCTGTTAGTTTGGTCTTTAAGCAAGTTTTCTATAACTATTTCTTTGAGGATTAGAAAAGATGTGTAGGCCCCCTGCACAAAGAGACGTTTTACACACTTTTATTCCGTCCTCAGTGTGTTCACGTACAGTTGAATGATATTCATGTGTAATGTGAATCAGAAATAAATTTCAAAATTTGTTTTTTAACTTTCACTTAGCCGAACACGAGTCCATAAAAAATGGCGGTTGATTTTTTTGGGAGGTAGTCGCTAATTTCGGGTGAAATTACCGACCGTCTGTCCAAAAAGATCGACCGCCATCTTTGATTGACTCATGCTCGGCTAAGTGAAAGGAACGGAACAAATTTTGAAATAAAAAAAACTCACAAACACTTTCAAACTTTGAAACTGTACAGATCCGTAGAAAATGAAATTTTAATGCGTTTGGTAGAAGTTATATGTGGTAGATTTTGTTTATTCTCGATTTCTATACTGTTTACTATACTGCATGATTGCATATTTTTGTTTTTGAATCTCTCTCTAGAATATATTAACAAGGAAATACAAAACAAAAAAGATCTGATTTGTAGTCAATTTTCCTTTTCTCTTAGAAAACCACTTTAGCTGCAGAGCTTTCCGATACTTTTCCATCATCTCTGTACAATTAACATCAAGGAAAATATCTCAACAGAAAAATTCCATCAGACATAAGTCGCTTGGGAAGAAAGGATTAACTAATAACTTGCCTGAAAAAAAAAACATTATCACTATCCACAAGTTAATACCCAGATTAACATTTTTTAAATCTTCCCGAGATCACCTATGGTTACCAGCCAAAGATAATCCAAAAGTTTACGTCATGTTCTAAGAGTTATTTATATATTTTAAGTAAAAGGTAACCCTTTCATTGTCTAATTAAATTTAATTGTCATTCTGTTAACATTTTTGTTATTCGGAGGGGGGTTATGATGACTGCTGAAGGTGGTTACGGGTTTGCCGTGACCGTCGTAAAATAATAACCCAGGCCGGTGCACTAAGTCGAATTTTTCTGGTAACGTCATTGATAGTGGTTAGTAAGAACCACGACCTTCGTTATGAAGGTCACGACCTGCATTACGAAGGTCACGGTAAAAACAGACTTTACAAACAAAAAATAAAATTAGTTTTTTTTTGTTTTTTTGTCATTTCCCTAAGATAAAGATGCCTTCTGCTGGCGTCGTTCCATACTGCCAGGGGAATTGTAAAAATGGCCCAAAAAGTAAATATCGTTTCTTTTCCGAAAAATAAAGAATTATTTTGAACTTGGACACGCTTTATTAAACGTTATAACTTAATTCACAAATATCTGATCGCATAATTTTGCAAGGGTTGAAGTATTACATAATAAAACTACATACAATACGTAGTTCTTGCAATATTCTATATTTCTTAAAGTAGCTACATTCTCTGATATTTCGGAATGAGACACATTCCGCAATGTATTTATTATGGTTTTAAAAAATGTAACGGGCGGACAGACAAAATCGGCATTCCACCTACGATTTCTATTGGATTTACTTCATTCTTGAACTTTTTCAATGCTGCCTTCATGAAAACTCTTCTTTTCCATCTTTAAATCTTCTTTCATTGGACACCTTATCAACGGACATTTACGAACTTGTCAGACCCCATATCTTTTTACACGCACATTCTCACTCTCCATTACTTAATATTTTTTCAAATTTTGAATTTTGGCTTTTCCACTGCCAACTTATCTATCTATGTAATTCCTCTGATGATAAGATTTTAATCTTTGAAAATCTTTGGCTTAAGGAAAGAATAATAAACATGTTTTACCGAGTGCACCTTGCATTGAACAATCGAAGTTGAAATAAAATTGTCATCCGTACATGTTTATCCCTCTTCTTTCATCTATCTTCATATATATGCAAGCGTCATTAAAAACCACCGAGTTCTCTCTCTTCACTAACTTTCTTGTCAATTTCTCGACGTGGCGAGCGATTCTTCGGTTTTCGGGTGTTAACTGGTGGAGTATGCCACCTAGGGTTGTATCATGGGCCATTCCTCTAGCGCTTTCGGTTTCTCAACCATCTTCAGAAGGCTGTGTCTTATTGTTACTAAGAGCCGTATTTATAGTTTTATTATTAGTTATATATCTATTAATTTACATATGTATATATATATATATATATATATAATGAAAAGTCACACATGGAAGCATTGATGAAATGCCAATAATAAGGAGAATATTTTGAAATATATATTTTGAAAACCTGGACAACGGATTTATTTATGTTTTTAAAAATAAATTATTTATTTACTTTAAAAATTTGAGCACTTTCGGTGATATACACCCTTGGCAAAAGTATCTGCACATCTTTTTTCCTCTTCTTTTTTTGTTTAATCCTTCTTGATTGAGACATATTTATCGCAGTCAAGTTTAAATTCGTCTTGATCTTATCGACGATTAATGTTGATATGCCGCTGTGTGTAGCACGCAGTTACATGAACAAGGTAGAATGAAAAGTCACACATGGAAGCGTTGATGAAATGACAATAATAAGGAGAATATTTTGAAAAAAATATTTTAAAAACCTGGACAACGCATTTATTTATGTTTTTTAAATAAATTATTTATTTACTTTAAAAACTTGAGTACTTTCGGTGATATACACCCTTGTGAAAAGTATCTGCATATTTTTTTCCTCTTCTTTTTTTGTTTAATCCTTCTTGATATATATATATATATATATATATATATATATATATATATATATCTTTATTTATTTATTTTTTTTGATTTTTTATTATTATTATTATCATTATTTGTATTATTATGTATTAATTGTTAAAGACTGATAGGGCGTTAGTACCAGTGGTTAATGCTATTTTATTAATTATCAAACACATCTTAGAAACCCACTCAGTACTCACCTTCTCACATGAACTAAATACTAACAACAAAATCCCCTTCTTCGATATAATTATCGACTCTAACAACCCTGTCCAATACACATCCAAATATAAAAAACTCACGAAAATAACCCTAATTTGCTCAACTACCATAGCGAATGCCCCCAAATATAAAACTGCCTTAATAAAAAACCTCGTCCACCGCGCACACACGATATCTTCATCCAAAAAGGTAGTCTACAAAGAACTAACCAACATCAAACAAAGCCTAGTAAAGTTATTTGCTGTAGTTGTAGCTAGACGAGTTCTTGTTGTGAATGTTTTACAAGGGGGAGCAGAGATTGGAGCTCAGTCGGGCATAAAATTATTTGCCGTGGTTGTAGATGGACGAGTTCTAGCTGTGAATGTTTTACAGAGATAGGGATACCAGGTATTGGAGCTCAGTCTAGCACCTACAATGAACATAACGATACAGTAGAGAGAGGCTAGCAACATCTCTTCTGTGTGAAAGAGGCTGTAGAGACGAGATTGCAAAGCCGACTTTGTAAAGACAAGAAAGAGTGCTCCGAACGAGACCTCTCCAGATATGGTTTGTATATATATCCTTTATAGGTTTTTTTTAGTTTTATCCGGATCCACACAGACAACTTTCTTTTATAGAGGGTGTCCGTAAAGTCTAGACACATAATTGGATATTTTTCATTTAATCAAATGGAATACAAAATTCAATATTTTTAAATAGTTATGAAGATAAGAGATTGCTTTAATGGCAGTTTCCCTAATTAAATTGCAAGATGTGTTCATGCGGAATATTCTCCTCGTTCACCAGACCTTAGTGTACTTGATTTATTTTTCTGGGGTATGCTCAAGGAGAAAGCGCACACAATAAAAATTACAGATCAAATACACATGACTCAATGAATAAGGAATGAATGTGTGAAAATTGAAGACATTGTGGATTTATTGCATCGATATCACAAGAGTTTTTCGAAAAGCATCGATATTTACATTTTAAATGATGGAAATCATATTGAAAATGGTATTTGAGTAAAAACTCGTACTTATATATCCTAATTTTATGGAAATCCTACATAATAGATAGATGGTTTTTATCGATTTATATACTTTTCTTTTGTAATTTTATATATAAAATTATCGGCTATGAATAAGTATTATTAGAAGACAAAAACTGAAGTGAAATACAATATATTTGTACTAATAACATAGTGGAAAGAAAAAACGAAAAAATAGACGTTCGAATCAAGTATGTCAGACGGATTGCTATTTGGATTTGACTTTGAAAATCCGATAAGATAACTTTATATGTTCGATATACTTGTCTTGACTTTTATACTTTTATATATACCATCTTGGTAGACACATTTAAAATCCTATCGTCATTACCAGAGTCACTAGAGTTTGAGATAGTTTTCATCTCATCTTTTTTATCTTTTCTATTTCCCATGCTATTTTTATTCTTCCATGTTTTTTAGAAACTGGAACAGAGTCATGGAAACGAGTGATTTTTTCCTGTGTCTGGCATTTTCTCTGTAAAACACTCAGAAAAAAAACTGAGATGCTGATTGTTGCGTCCAACCGATGTCCAAAGAACTTTGTTCTTTTGCTCTTATCAGACCGAGATATTAAGCGAATGTCAAAGGTAAATATTTCTCTTCATACCTTTTGAAGTTTTGATTCATCACTCTGGTGTGTGAGACAAACTGTGTTCCTTTTAAGGTAAACAATATAAAAAGTTTATTTTCTTTCTCTGATAAAGTCACCAATGTCTGCGTTTCATCGATCCTATTTGTTCATGATCTTAGATATTTTGAAGTCTCTTCAATATGTCGGTTGCATTTAATGGAACAAAAGAGTTACCCTTTTTTCTTACATAACTATTTATTTCAAAAGATTATATAAGACTCTCCGTTTAATAAAAATATCAGGCGATGGCAACATTTGAGCATAAGTCGCAGCTATTTATTATTAACTTAAACGAATAGAAAGGGAAATAGATAAATAACCAAAAGAGATATGGGTGACTTGTTGAGTTAATTATAAATTGCGGCTAATTAGAACAATTAAAACATATCTTTTCTTCTCGAAATATCATATTATACGGAACTTCCATCAAACCACACACAACACTGGCTGAAGTAAGATTGTAATATAATATAACACACACACACATATATATATATATATATATATATATATATATATATATATATATATATGAATAATTACTATTTCATGTATCCACATAAAATTTTATAAGGAGATATAATTTTTTATGCATCAATTTTCAGTATTTACTTCAACAGTGCTCGATACGTTAGTAGAGCTAGGTAGTAAGCTATGAAAATATATTTATATCAATTAAGCTACACAGAGGCTCCAGGGGAATCTTCAGGCTAAAGATTCCCCCCGGGGATGAAACGCGGGAGCCTCTGTGTAGCTTAATTGCCATAAATATATTTTCATAGCTTTCTATATATATATATATATATATATATATATATATATATATATATATATAAATATATATTAGAAATATAGGTCGTTCATTTAAAAGCATTGGTAGGGTCAGAATTATCAAAGCCTTTATATATATATATATATATATATATATATATATATATATATATATATATATATATATTATAATTATAAAAAAGGAGGAAACTGCAAAACTCATCCCACCGTTAAATGTCTTACTTTGCCTCAGTTCGTGTTTACCCGTTACACTTCTGCATTGTATTGCCTTCTATAAATTACCTTTATATACGCATTAAACAATGCTTCAAGCAAACTACATAAACCTCTTATGTTTTCTCAAACATAACGCAATTTCAGAACTAAGGTATATTTTAGCATGTAGTTTGTGTCATTAAAGTATATAGAGAGAGACCTTAGGGAAACAAACATTTATGAACACATTTAGCATAATCTAAACGAATAGATGCAAAGTTATTTTAATTTATCACATAACTGTTCACTGTTATTTAAATCAATGATAGTAATCGAAATGAATAAATAGGTCTTTTCATTTATCACACCCATATTACCATAACACGGCTCATTGTGTTTAAATCAATAATACAACATAGTTTTTTCTGTATATATAGTAGAGAGTAAAGACCCACACATAGCTATTTTTTTGCCTAATTTGCCTAACTATTTTTAAGCAGTTTATAATATATTAGCAGAACCCGTCACCCGGCGTTGCACGGGAGAAAGTAATACCTATTGCATGACGTCGAATAAAAAAAAGAAACGGCCTATTGTTGTTCCCCTCTACCGTGTTGGCAAATGTTATAAATTAAAAAAAAAAAGAAAAAAGTGGTGGAGTAGAATGGGATCGAACGCTGAAACTGGCGATAATGAAACAATTTCGAGTTAAAAATACATGTGAAAATAGGTCAATTAAGCTAAGCTTGATTATGGGCATGCGTGTTATGTTAAGATTCAGCAATGACACGGTTTAGGTCATTTGAAGTTGATTAAAATGACTGGATTTGGGCAAGTTTTCTATAATATGCTTGTTAAACGTGTATGATTTTGAAAATGTAAATGTATCGGGGTCTACCAGTATCTTGGCGCTTATTGAATTAAATAGGATGTCGATTCAATCAAGAAATTGTACGCCATGTTGAATGAATAAATGTTGCAGGAACTGTGTTCGTTAATTTCATTCGCTTAATTCCGGAATAAATATAAATGTAGAAGTCATAGGTAGAATTAGAAATAATGTAATCTGATATTCGCAGAAAAATCATCGGAGTGTACGGGAGCGGTCATAAAGTCTTTGCGTATTGCTTAATATTATGTAGTAAATTAATACCAGGCAAATAATAAATAAGAACCGGTGTTTTGTGAAAATTAAACTGTGTGTATTAGTTCCCGGTGTCGATGAGTAGAGTGACAGTACAGAATTGTTAGGGAGAAAAGTTTTTGCTGCATCCTATATGGAGTTGGTTTTTCGGAGAGACGTTGATGGTGGGCCAAATGTAATATTTAGTGTTAGGTAGAAAAAAAATAATAACAAATTTACTAAAACACGCTCGAGTGAATAAGTGTAGTATAGTGGTGAGTTTAGTAGCCTGTGATGCATGTGGTTATTTTCTCATACTCCGAGAAGGTACAGGGGAAAAATCGTCTCTACTTTATATATTAGATTAATAATTCATATTACTCATTTGTAATATCATGTTCCTGTTTTCGTATGTATATGCAATAGTTTTGTCGATATTAACATTAATCAATTGAAGTGATTTAATGAAAAAGTATAAATTACCAAAACCTTTCTGAAAATGTTATGTTCATTAATTTTCAAGGGAGATAATTTAAATGAAAACTATTAGTTAGTAAAATTACAATAGATTTATATTAAAGATATGTAATGTAAGTTATAAATTTAGCAAGAATACTGACAGCTTGATTAACAGCTGATTGGTGGCAGGTAGTTTTTTGCTTGTATATCATATTTATTTTTTTAAGTAATGGCACCATGTGACGTCACGTCATTCACATTTGTAAAATAAACGTTTAGAATTTGTTTTTTATTCAATGTGAATTTGTATTCAAATTTTCTTTCAAAACAGCAAGGATTTTATTAATACGTCTTTACCGATCGGATATTCGGTGAAATGCTGTAAAGTGTTAACATAAACAATTGTTTTTTATTTATTATTGTAATAAACCTATATTATTAGTTATTATCGCCTGTAGTAAGAACTGAACCTTCATCCTTCAGAAGATTGTCACTTAGAACTGATTGTTAATAAACAAACTTAACCGTTACGCCGTGGGTTCATGGACATAGATTGGTAATAACATAAAATAATTACCACTTTTATCCGGTGATAATTGACGAAACAAGAATAATCTAATCCTATGGATTAAATAAAGGGTTTTGTTAGAAATTATGTATAGGTTCCCAATTTCAACATAAAGTTTAACAAGTTCGAAAAGATGAACCTGAAGAAGGTCGGAGGTAAAATCCGTTGAAATGTTTTGAATATAACAAGCAAGATAAAAATAGTAGTAAAAATAATTTAAATGCTACAAATTATCAATCCTCATCTAAAAAATGTCAAAACATTATATTTATTTTATCTTTGCTATTTAAGACCTGATTAAATAAAAATAATTAAGTGTTTAATCTAACTTGTTTCATAGTTTATAATACAAAAATCACCTTTGCTTTCAAATATACATGATATTATGACATTTTAATTTATAGTCACTTTTGCTTTCAAATATACATGATATTATGACATTTTAATTTATAGTCACTTTTGCTTTCAAATATACATGATATTATGACATTTTAATTTATTAATGTCTCATGGTACAGCTGAATTATTGATAGATAAAATCAAGAATATCATCTAAACAGGTATTTTGAAAATGATAGATGATGTTTAGTGCATAAAACGATGTTGTCGTTATTTTTATTTTAATAATAATTATTATTATATTCAATATTTCAAACGTCTTGCGTTTTTTATCGGGAATGATCAGAGAAAAGGAAAAATAAGAAAAAAGAACCAGAAATGAGGCTATCCATGTGCATGGTATTAGTGTGTTAGGAATTGGACGATCGTGTGTCTTTTTTATAGGGGTTGGTACAAAGGAGGAAAATTGGCTATGTTTTTTCAAAACGGTATCTATTGTTTGGTAGAGATTTAACTTATGACGAAATTGAGATATGTAGTTTCAAGATTGGATTATTATGAATATATTAATAATAATTATTTAGTTATTTAGTTTGAATGAAAGCCATTAAATATCAACTCTTCTGCTCAAGTGGCTTTTGGCCTTGAAAAGTAACAAGAAAAAAAACATAGAAGCAAACTGGCCTACAACGAAGGGTAACTATAATATATTATGTAGCAAGTTTAGAAGCAGGTGTGTAAAAGTAATGTTAAAAGGTAGTTTTCACATAAGGCTAGAGTAAGCATAAGCTTAGATTAGTGGAAAATTCCATTAGTTGATGGATTAGGATATGTCGTCATGGGAGGAAGTACATGGCACAGCAACTGGGTTGATTCTGCATTTTAGATTAAAAACGTCAAAGTGACCGGACGTCTATTTACCACTACAGCTCATCTAGATGTTCATTGCTATGAATAGCTGTAAAAGATGAACTAAAAACCAGGAGCAGCTAATTTACAGTTTTTAAATTCCTCCCATTACTACAGCTACCAGAGAGAAGGAAGAAAAAGTGACTAAGAGAAGAAACATCAACAAATCAATCAGAAACGCATTGACAGAACAAACAGTTGTGTTGCAGTCTGGGATCAAAGAACACAATTAAACCATATAAATCACAGTAGTTGCAGCGAATTAACTTATACCTTTTTGCTTCTATCTAAAACAGTGTACATTGGAACATGTTTTTGAACTTAAATGCTGAGTTTTCCAGTTTGAGTAACATTCATTGAACATAGAATTCGCTTAGTCTGAATACGAAAAGTAGACGTTTGATTGGCTCATAATTTTAACAATGGTACATTTTAAAGATATAAAAGTATACTAATTCTGGCGCAGAAATTAAGAAGAAAGAATCGTCATGCATTTGACGATCTAGTGAGAAGCAACTTTTAGTAAAAAAAATGTTCCCAAAATTAAGTACATGAATTATATAAGTAAAGATTAAACAGTTTTTTTGTTGTCTTCGATGTGTGATCGAGAGCTCTGTTCAAGCTACAGATTTACCCCACACTATGAAGGGATGAGAGCAACAAATTTAGGCTCTGTTGCAGGACTATGTTACATATTCCAAAACAATGATATTAGAAACCTACTTTTAAAAGAAAGAACTCTGTACATTTCCGTGGTTTCCCTATTTACTTGCCTCCCCACACGTGAGCAAAGTTTAACACAAGGTCGATTTTTAATATGGGGAGAATCCAGTTCCCAAAATTGGAGCACTCATGAGTGGGACAAAAAATAAAATTCCCTCAGTATAGGATTTCTCTTTCACTCACCGAAGACAGAAAATAGTAAGTGTAGTATTAGAAGAGATTCTACACTTTGGTCTTTGCCAAAAGGCCAAGGGAATTTTCTGTATTGTCACAAAATTTTATTCCGGTCATTAGCACTTATTTTTCTTTGTTCTCTTCACTAGCAAAACTTGTTACATTATAGTAGTGGCAGCAACAGTATTCGTTCCAGTTCAATTAAGTGGTGGCGTGAGCCTTCAGACAAATACAGCAACAGCCCGAAACAAATGCCGAAACTTCGAAACCACAAAAGAATGCTTGACTAATGTTACCAACGATAATCCAAACACATATGAACGACGTTAGCTGCTTGGCGTCCAAAAACAAAGAAGTTCTCATGAGCAAAAAAAAATGTCACTCTCAGTGGACATAACTTACCTTTAACTCTGTAGCAGTTTTTACTTTTTTAACGTGTGATTTTTTAACAGAAAAGATTCTTAAATTGTTTGCTATTAAAATAATGCTATTTAAAATCTTTGTTTAATAAAATTACTTTACTGATAGAAAATAAACTAAAAGAAACTGTTGAAATACTTCATATTAAACTTAATACCCATTTCGTATGACCTCAAAATATTTATCTGTAATTAACCTAATGTAAATATTTTCTTGGCGTGGGGAGGGGGAGCTTGTATGTGTGAATACGATTAATACCCTGTGTAATGATTGGTGGACACATGGCTTCTCAGGTAGTAACAACGCTCGTGTGTGTAAAGAAAATAATGATTAGTCACTTTCTTCGGTTTAAGACTTAAGACACTGGTTGAAGCAGAGGCACATTTTTGAGGCTCATATGAGTCCTCAGAAGGACATTCTATAGGTGAGATCATGACACGTAACACGTAATGATCATCACACAGATTCATCAATTCTACGCAGAGAAATATATAAAAAAAAAAATATACCAGCAAATTTGATATGAGTACATTGTTTTATTTTTCTGAGATTAATATGTAGACTGCAACATGTATTGGTCACTGTGAAAAAAAAAGACAGACGATCTCTACACACACTCACAACTTGTACACCCACTACTAAAGAAAGATTAGGAGCAGCAGACAAAATACTGTGACTAATATTACCAACAGCAAATGTGACATCAATGAGACTCAGATGCAATATTCACAGCAAGAACTAACACAACTGCAAATAACTTTCCTTCCTTCGTGTACCTAACACAAAACGGAATTTCTTTCCAAGCACTTTCCATCTATGGAATACATTACCACATGACTGCTTCACTGCATCCTACAATATGGTAATAGTCAAATTCAATGTCAACTGTCATAAACTGTTTTCATGCATAATAATCTAATTTAATTCATCCCATTCATAAATTTAAGTTCTCATAATATTCTTCATCATTTCAAATGACACTCCATCAATCTCATTATCCCTTATCATCGAGTGAATTTTGGCTTTCATAAGGCCAACACAGACCTGAAACGATTGCAATGCAACGACATGGCGATAATTATATGGATTTGCAATGTGGCAATTGTACTGGTCGCAAGAACTAGCTGCTGAAACAGCTTAGCCTCATGAGTATTGATGTCATTAATAGAGAAAAAAGGCTTACTTGGCATGAACACATGGAACGATAAATTGATGCCATCAAATTAGCATGAGATTTGGAAGTCACCTGAGGCGAGGCTGACCAAAGTTGCCTTGGAAAATTTTCCTCATCTTTCAGCTGACAATCATTTCAGTCGCATTAACACTTATCCTCAAGTGCCTTGATAAGGGGTGAAGCTCTCTGCAGTTGATACTCATTATAGAGTTTCTTGGAGGTGGGGAGTAAGACCGGCTATGTGTGTAGCTAGCCAGCTACCTGGACGATGGGGGGGGGCACTAGTGTGGATTGTGCCCCTCGACCTACACGTTAATAAAAAAGGACCGGTGGTGATGGTGGTGGTGATGATGATGATGATGATGATGATGATGATTGGTAACTCATTGCTAAAAAAAAGATAAAAAATTCCAGGACATAAGATTTTAAAAGAAATGCGATGTTAGATTAGGGAGCACTGAAAGAAAGTTGCCTGGCCTAAACTGTACAAGGTGAGTATACATGTATACATTTGTCTAACAGTTTATTTATTTACTAGCGCGAAGACCCAACGTTGCTCGGGATTGAATGACGATCACTACTATGTCTATTTTTCACTATGACCATAACATCATATTACTTTATTTTTGTAGTGCCCCCCCCCCCATCCTAGTAGTTGGACGGAACTAGAATTTTGGGCAACTCTCTGAATTACCGTCTTATACATATGGTTTCCATTTCATTAAAATTGGATATACATATGTGAAATTTTAAGGGAGGTTCTACTAACATAGCTCCCTTGGGGGAATGCATATAGAGATTAAGCAAATAGAAAGACACATAGAGATTGGGACCACTTCCATTATCTTCTCCAGATATGATATAAATTTCATCAAAATAGTACATATTTGAAGTTTTAAGGAAGGTTCTGCCCCCCTCATAGCTCCCTTAGTGGAGCACTTACATGTTCAGGACCACTTTCATTGTCTTCTCCAGATATGATATAAATTTCATCAAAATAGTACATATTTGAAGTTTTAAGGAAGGTTCTGCCCCCCTCATAGCTCCCTTAGTGGAGCACTTACATGTTCAGGACCACTTCCATTGTCTTCTCCAGATATGATATAAATTTCATCAAAATAGTACATATTTGATGTTTTAAGGAAGGTTCTGCCCCCCTCATGGCTCCCTTAGTGGAGCACTTACATGTTCAGGACCACTTCCATTGTCTTCTCCAGATATGATATAAATTTCATCAAAACAGGACATATTTGAAGTTTTAAAGAAGGTTCTGTCCCCCCTCATAGCTCCCTTAGTGGAGCACTTATAGATTCGGGACCACTTCCATTGTCTTCTCCGGAACTTTTTATACAAATGATTTAAATGTCATCAAAATATAATATATTTGAAGATTTATGGGGGATTCGGCTTAGTTATGCACCTAGAGATTCGAAACAACTTCCATTGTCTTCCCCGGAAATTTTTTTTCATATAAATAAACTTTTAGTTTTTATGTAGATTCTCTAACCTTTCTATCTATAAGAACACATACATTGACATTAATATATATATATATATATATATATATATTAACTAGTGCATATATTCCGTCAAAAATGAAGAAAGAAATTATGCTTCGCCAGTGTTCGCACTAATGTTCATATGAATCATAGAATTACGTCTGTAATTTAATTTTTCATATATAAATTATTATTATCATTTCTGATGACCTAAAGAAAAAAACACCTACCGTTGACTTTTTACTTAATGTAAAGGATTATTTTCCGAATTTATTTCAGATGGTGCAGGTTGTTTGTCTTGCTGTTTGCTTTCCGATGTAAGTCTTTCTAATGATATCTTATTTATTTCAATAGGATAGGACTGAACTATCGGGAGTTGAAAAATACATAAGAGTTATTTCTGATGACTTAAATGAAAAGAAAATACTAACGATTGACTTTGTTTTTGTTTTTTTCTAAGTGCAAGACATTAAAAAATGACGCCATTGTTAAAAAACTTGTTAAAACATTAAAGACGTTAGCGGTTAAAAATTAAATTAAAAGAGAACATATAAATAAATGCGTATTGCTCTTTATTATACAGTTAAGGATTTGCACATGTAAATTTTCTCTAAAATTTCACACTATTATAAGAGAGTGGAGTGAATTTGTCCCCTAGACCCGGCATTGTAGCCAAGGCCAGGAGTGGCAATAGAAAGGCCTCCATTCAGTCCCTCGAGACACAATAGACACTTCTCGTAAGAGTTCCTGCACGGGCAGTCTATTGTGAAGCAACAGATGCACAATCTCCAACCACATCCTCTGAACCAACATTGCAAGAATTCTCATTAGAGAAGTCCAAGACAACTAGAAAAAAATGCTGATATAAGATGAGTCCTTTGAAATACAGCACCTGATATTCTCAACTGGCCACCCATTTAGTACTGACTAGGCACAACGTCGCTTAACTTCGAGGGGAGGCATATAGACATTCAGCAATCTAACGAGAACTGGTGTTACAACGTGATTATGTGCGTATATAAGGACTGGCAATAATCTGCTCAATTGTACCAAAGACTATTCTGTGGTATCTCTCGTGGAAACCATTTCTGCCAGTCTGCACTGCTAAACAGATCAAACCAAAGAAGCTAGATGACGCTGTTGCCTGCATTACTCACAGACCTTTGGAGAAAATTTGTCTGTGGTTAAAGGTATAAAATGGAGAAGATAGAATTTTCGTTTTTGTTTGCTTTTCTTCGAGATTCAATAAATTGTCCTTTTTGTTTAAAACCTCAACGCTTTATTCAATAAAACAACTTTCGTAGTGTTTGAACAGCAAAGGAAAACACATTATATTATTCAGAATTTTGCACAAAGAAGATAAAACAGAGAAAAAATTGTGGGTTATTGTTTTATGTATTGCAATCTCTTTATATTTAGATGCATCCTTGCAACCCTATGAGATGATCTGTCCGTTGGTCGGTCTCTGACGCTTCAGTTTGACACAGTATCTAAAATATGATGCACCCAAACATCACTTTTAAAAAGGTTATTAATAATGGCAGAATACAATAATTAGAAGTTTAACAATTATTTGGGTCTTTTATTCTTAACTGTATACAGTATACATAATATCCCATGGTTCTTCCCTTAACCTATCACCTATAAGAAGAGAGAACATCTGTTGCAAGCATGTAAACTCTCCTTTGCGGTTCATAAACAAGAGCAAGATTGTATCAGCTTATCTGCCATGTATCACTGGAGACTTCCTGTCTACGACGTTACTTCATAATACATTAACTTAATTTTCTAATGGAAAATTCTTCTTTACTTAATCTACCTTGGTGTGGAGAATTC